>CM060616.1:8851527-9451527 GCA_030578275.1 Meda fulgida | reverse complement strand
GGCTCCTAGTGAAGAAATATAGATCAAACATCCACAGTTCAAAACTCAACTGAAGTTACAGCATGGTTCACAAGGGAAGACTTATTACAGTACATGCAAGCACACACACATTTAGCTCCACAACCTGCTAACTATAAAAGAGAGAGAGAGCGCAATGTTAGAAAGACTAACAGTCCCAATGGGTCAAATAGGCATATTGGTGAATGAACACAACAGGTATTTTATTTATTAAAGGGGAGTGAAGAATCATGCATATGTCCTGTTCCTTTTACAACGTAGTTTGGTATTGATGCCCAAACTAGTTTCCCCATTATTTTTAGAAAACCTTTAAATGAGCAGTTTCTTAATCAAAATATTGCATATTAGAAATGTAAACAAAGCTGGACAGAGATGCACATATTTGCACATTATTAAAAATTGTAAAAGCTGAACATGTTTTGAATCGTTAAATATTAAATAAACACGATTAAAGGTTCTCATGCACATGTGGCTTCTCCTAATACTTACTCAAACAGAAAGTATAACCACATATACTTCGTCTTTCAGAATTAACATGTCTATTGTTCAGTACGTTCAGCAGTGGGAGCTGTCCAATGTGCTGAATTTACACTGGTCCTCCACACATTGAATTATGAACGATCCTTCTTAAAAATCAATCTGATTACATATGCCAAGGCAATATACATTCCTTATTGTTTATCTATAAATACTATTCCCCTAGTCTTAGGGAAATAGTAAGTCCTAAGTCTTAAACCAGTGGTTCTCAATTTTATTTTATTTTTATTTATTTATTTTGGGTGATGCCATAACAAAACATTTTATTTTGTACACATGTTTAGTTACAAAAAAATGACTATTCTAATGTTTCTAAATAAAGTAATGAATAAATAAAAAAACTGTGCAGGAGAAATATGATTAGGATAGAATCCTGTTGTCACGGTGCGGGTTCATGTCTTGTTCCTGTCTGTCCTGTGTTTCCCTTGTCTTGTGTGAACTTTAGTTATTTCCTGTGCTGTGTCATGTTTTGTAGTCCTTTGTAGTTTTTCTAGTTTATTAGTATCCCCAAGTGTTTCTGATTAACCACGCCCTCTTGTTATCTTGTTTAGCTCCTTTACCCCTGTATTTAAGCCCTGTGTTTCAGCCCTGTCTTTGTGAGTTGTTAATGTTGTAATGGTTGCTGTTTCCGTGTTCCTGGTCTGAGTTTCTTTTGTTTGTTTTATTAATAAATGTGCTTGCAATTGGATTCACTTCTCGCTTCATTCTTCCCGCATCGTTACACCTGTACTCAATTGAAGAGTAGTTTGTATGATTAGTGGGTTTCTTTCTCTTTGTATTTTTATATAAATATGGTACAAGATTATCCTGTTCAAATAATGTGATAAACAAGTAATCTTAAAGTAGTCAGATATTATAACCTAAAATCTGGAATCAGTAACGGACTTCAATTTGTAAATAACCCAGCACTTGCCGCATAACTTGTTTTTTGGAATACACCGGTGCCTTGAAGCATATTCATCCGCACAGATACACAAAGCCGAAGCACAACCAATACAATATTACTCTGCAATGGTGTACCTTTAAACAGAGAAGCCAATGTCACTTACAACACAACTAAAGACACTGAATTAATTAAATCACAAGATGTATTGGCATGGCTCATTTATTATTATTATTTATTTGGTCTTCATACCTTCACATAAAGACATGCAGTTCAAAAGTGCTGCACAAAAAAAAGCCAATATATATTTGAGAAATCAAGCATTAGACAGGTGATAATAAGAACAATAAGACAATTTTGGACATTTCAAAAGATTTTACAGTATCACTTTATTTTGATGGCCCCTTTAACACATTCTGTTGACTATATGTAACTTTCCACCAACATGTCTATTAACTCTCATTACAGTGTTAGTAGAGTATTAGTAGACTGATTAGGGATATAATAAGTTGACATGTATTTGCAGAGTTACTTATAGTCAGTATTAAAATGTCTGTTTGGGAGCATCACAATAAAGATTTAGCAAATATTAAGCAGACACATCTCTTTGACCTAGCATGCACATAACACATTATCAATTTTTATAATTCAATGTAAGGCTGCATAGATTAGGTCAGCCGGAACCAGGGACACTTCCCATAAATCCTGATGTACTTGTTACATCATAAGAAGAATGGCGTCTATGCTAATATTTGTCTCTCTGTACTAACTCTCCGACGACAATGCAGTCCTAAAGTATCAACTAGTCTCTCCCCTGTGAAGGCCTCCTTCCCTTTACCTCTGTAAAGATAAAACGTTATCAAAATAATCCCAGTTTACATGTATACGCGGAAGTGACAAAAATTGATGTATTATGAATTTTCAAGGCCAGACAAGTAATTTGGTGAGGTCAATTTGTAAAGAAAGACTACACACCTTCACATATATTCAAACGCGCATACCTATCAACCCAGTCTCATCCCAAGGCGTCATCTAACTGACGCTTTTGACCATGTTTGACCATGCGTCAACATGCCGACGCACATAGCACCCTTTACGCATCAATATGAGACGCGCCTCATAATGGTCTAACCCTAACCCTACCCCAGACCTAAACCTACCCATAACGGAAGCGTCATCTAACTGACGCTAAAGGGTGCCATGTGCGTCGGATTTAGACACATGGTCAAAAGCGTCAGTTAGATGACGCCCGAGGATGAGCGTCTCATATTGACGTGTAAAGGGTGCCACGTGCGTCGGCATGTTGACGCATGGTCAAAAGCGTCAGTTAGATGACGCCTTGGGATGAGACTGTGTTATACCTATAGACTACACATGTTATACGCATGTGCCTGCCGTCAGCGTCACGCAAGTTTACTTACACTTACTGAGTGATTTTTTGAACCACTGACAACTCCTATTAACTGGTTTGTAAAAAAATCAATACTTCATTTACAAATGATAAATTGATCATTGATAAAGTATGAAAATACAATTATTAAACACTATAGATATGCTCATAAATCAAGAATAAAGCATTTATAGCTGTATTTATAATTTGCTTATTAATGTCTATTAATGCTTTATAAATGATGAATTAACTGTTTATAAATGCTTAACTAATGATTAATAGCGTAAAGTTATTATAAAGTGTAACCAGTGAATCAATCAAAACTAACTTTAGCTGGACAATAACTTTATTCTAGAGCTGCTGTAAAGTAACAATCTATGTTACTTTATATTTGTTACTACTTTGAAACAATCTATATTGTTAAAAGCGCTATATAACTGAAGGTGACTTGACTTGACTTGAAAGTCTGTTAATACTCTAATAAGAGTTAGTTGACATGTAGTTGCAGTTACTTATAGTCAAAAGAATGTTCAAAAGGGACCATCAAAATAAAGTGTTATTAATTTTACAACTGGACACTGCCCCCTCAGGCCAATTGTAAAACTCTCACACTGACTGCTCGAACCACTAAATTGAGTCTCTTTCAGACATAAACCGATCATGAACAAGTAGACACATCTAAATCATATCCTTTATATACAGTAACAAAAATGTACAGTATTTTAATGTAAATGTACGAAGAGCTGTCCTTTAGGTTCAACAACAGATTATCCTCCCAGTGTTATTTAACGTCAAAGTTGTTTCTTTTTTACTTCAGCGGGTGCATTTGATCCATCAATTGAGTAAGATCGTGCTCTGGAGTTCAGTGACTTAAATGTGGGAATAAAAGTGTCAATATTTTTCTCTCATCTTGGAATTGAAATGAAGTCCATCTCAGAGCCTTAACCTCTAGGCTGAAACCTGCAGTCTGTGCTTCATTCTGAGAGAAGCAGTGAAAGTGAACCTTCCTCATCCATCAGAGAGTCTAAAGAAAGCCTGCCGCTGTAAATCAAGCTTTTGCAGACACTGCATGCAAACAAACTAATTTCACCACAAACTCCCCACATGAACATTTACACTCACTAACCAACCTCTGTCTTCATACTTCTGTCTCATGCACACAAGCACTAAACTGAATGGAAACATTTGTGGTTAAGATGGCTATCTTTTTAACTGAGAGTAACATAAGAGCCTTCCTTGAGAAAAAAGAACAGGGCATTAAAGCTCATTTGAAGAACAACTCAATAGAAACAGTTATTTAATAACTTCTTTCAATTTCATTTTAAATGTACTAAATAATTAAATGTACAATTAGTAAAAGGCTGATAAACATGCACCAGCCTGAAGAAAAACAAAAAAGATCAACAAGAAATGTATCTTTCTACAGAGGAGCAACTAAAGTGGGCATGGATGTAGGTATTCTATTTTACTTTGCAATTGTGAGACACACTAAAACTTTTATATTAACACTTGGATTACATTTTACAACCCACTTCACATGTTGCCTGTTTGCTTGTCACCAGCTGTTATCCAAACAAACCAGCTCAGCAGGCCCAGAATGCTGATCTCTCATTCAGCATGGAGTGTGTTTCAGGGAAATTTGATGGTGCTTATTATAAACATGAGTCAGATAAATCTTTTGGTCATCCATTTTAAGAGAAATATACATACCTTAAACTAAACACCACTTAATACAGGAAACCCACTTCATACATCCTGTTATGCAGGTCCCTACTTTGTGTCCACAAAGACTGAATGGAACAACATACTAGTACTTTCACTGAAGGAAAAGTTTTTTATTTGCCAATTCTGAACGTGACGTTTCAATGATCATGGCACCTGCAACTTTCTAATCGTCATTCTCTGACCTGAGCATATGTACTGAAGTCAGAACACTGCACTCTTGTTTTCTTGTGCTGTTTTTGTCTCCTGGTTATCACGTCTAAAGATGCGTAACACACCTCTTCATCCTCACCCTGGAATGAAAGAAAATTAAGTTGCTTTCTGAAACTTACATATATTATATTTAAATGTCTATAATGAACGTGCATGTTTGCATTGTTCATACCTCAATTGTATTTTCACTTTTCAAATGGTATTTTTGATCTGTCACAGGATCTACAATGGAGTGTTTAAATTAGAACATCACATACATAATGGTTTAGTTATGCAATGGTTACACTTCAATTTATACATTACTATCAAATTTTGTTTGCAGGCTTTGCTTATCCTAAAGTTTATCTGTATGTATATTAAATTAAAACTGTGTCAATGCAAAAGAAGAGTGTGAAATAGTGAATGATACCTGTAGCTTTCCTCTGACAGAGGCAGAACACACAGAGAGAGGAGAGGAGAACACACACCGGACACACACTGAACAGCAGCGTCCAGCAGAGAACACAGTCTGATAGAGGAGGTGTGGAGGTGATGTCCGAGGGTCCAGAACACAAAGTTACTTTCTCTATATACAATAAACATAAACATATCCGTGAATGTTGATTTTATTATACAGTCATGAGGTGTAGAGGGTTCAGAACAAGAAGCCACTTGCTCAATATAAAATAAACACAAATGTATCAATGAGTAAAAAAAAATGTTAAAAAAAAAAATCTGTTCATCTTGCTTCTTCAGTGATAAAGTTCACCAGAATCAAACAAGCAACGAAATAATAATAACTAGCAGAAAGGTTTTCTTACCAGCAAAAGAGAGACGAGTTGTTCGGTTTCCATAATAGTACACTTTAGATGAGGAGAGGATGCCTTTTTCATCTTTATTTACCTTATTCTCTATTTCTGCACAGTAATACAGTCCCAGATAAGAGGCACTGATTTTAGTGATATGTAGATCATGAGAATTACTGGAGCGGTTGTGGACAAAGCTGAAACGCTGGAATGTCTCTAGATGCCATTTTAAAAAATCTATTACGAGAGAGGGTTGATTTTCATGAGAGCAGTTTCTTATCCATACGAAGTGGAAACCAAGAGTTACAGAGCGATCACAGTAGAGAGTGATGTTGTCTCCTGGTCTGACTTTCATCTCCACTTCTGCTCCATAGATTCTGTTCTGACTGGTTAGTAAAACATCTATAAAAGCACAAATATATATAAAGCACTTCAAATTGAACTACCATACAAACATGTTCACAGTATTATTGACATTTACATTCAAAAACAGATTAAGAAGTTAGTATAATATTTCTTACACATGAGCGCGATGAGAGCAAGTCTTGACCTCTCCATCTCAGTCTATAAATAACTGACTCTGGTGCGGGTCTCACAGACATCAACTCTCATCTAACTCGTTCACGTCAATGGAAAGTTTTAGCTTAAAAAAAAAGTCTTACGTCACGAGGGGTTAGCATTACATTGGGTTATTGTGTGAACGTACAAAGAGTGAAAGCAATTTTAACCAACCATCGATTACATTACAAACTTTTTTTGCTCTAATTTTCTTTGCGATCAGGCAAATCTTAAACCTTTTTATCGTCGAACAGATATGAAGAGAGGCTTCAGTGTTTAGTGATAAAATGTAACTAAGATATGATTAGCATTAGAAATGTTTTAAAGAGTTCACATGCAGTCAGTAAGTTCATGATTGTGATAAAAGTCCTCTGAACTGGAGGACTAATGTTAAATTTGATGTGGTTCTTTGTTTTATTGAAGTGTGTCAACAAAAGCTATGAGGCAACATCTAAACATGTCAAAACAGGAAACCCACAAGCTTCATTTAGACCACTTACAGCCACCTCACATTTCTTGCTTTTACACGTCATCAAACTCTCATATCTAATCTCTCAGTAGATCACTGGTCACAAAACACAAATGTTTCCATTTGCCTTTGTTAGGTTTTTTTGTTGGTAAGAATGTGTGCATGTGTTTGCCTAAGGCCATCTTGCACAAATAGTTCATGCTCTAGGGACTGTTTTCCATGTTTTCTTAATCTTAATAGCCTTCTAATAAAGTGTGTATTAAACTGAAAATTATTATATAAACTCAGTGTCATATTTAGCCAAAAACTGACAAAATATTATATTGGAATGTACAATTTATGCACAACTGTATAACAAATAAGCCCAGTAGGCTTTTAATGCCTGGTTTGTGTTTGATTGTGTTATGTATTGTTGCAAACATCCTGCTCTAAAACTAATTGCCCCTTGTGGGATTAATAAAGTTGATTGATTGATTGATTGATTGATTGATTGATTGATTGATTGATTGATTGATTAATGTAAATTCTTCATATTTAATTAAATAAGCATTCAATTTTGATTCATTTTAATTAGTCAGCCCAACTAATTTAAGAACGACTGATATGGATAGCCAGATTTGGGTTACAGTGTTCAACTATTCTTTTTTTCAGTGATTATTCAACAAAACCCAACAATACCCAAAAAAGCTCAGTCTAAAATGTATTATCTGGATGACATCTCACCTCAAAGACGTCTACAGTCTGTCTGCCAAGTTACTCTCTCTGTTTAACTCCCTGTCTCATATACATGCAATCAACTTTTTTTGAGTCGGACGTAGTGTGTGATGCTCTATGACAGCCATTCAGGACAGTGTGATTTAATAGTGTCAGACACAGTTGCCAAATGCAAGCTGAAAATCACTACCTTTTTTAAAAATGTGGTTTATATTTTTTATTATGTCTGCAAGTTACTAATGCAGATGTGGCTTTTCTTAATACTTCCTTAATATTCAGGAAGGACAAAAACATCTGAGTCATTCAGAAATTCTTCTGCAGATGTGGTTCAGTTGGTTCAGCACTGGGAGCTGTCCAGTGTGCTGAATTACTTCTGGTCCTCCACACAAACAAATATTTTCTAATTACATTCAATATTTTACATAACTGTAAGGTCAGTGTATGAAATCTCAATATAATGTATATTTCTCATTAACTGAACAATGTCTGATATACATTTACTTATCTGTCTTAAACCAGTAACTCATTACATGTGAAAAGCTAGTAGATGTCCTTGCCATTGGAGATGCATATAGAAAAATGCATGAACATGGCAATTGCATTACATTCATTACATTAAGCAATATTTTTTTTCTGTATAGTTATTTTACCACCTGTCTTAATTAAAAGTTTACTGAGCAACTTTGCCTCGAGAAATGTTTGTGTGATTTTTCTTTTTATCATTATGGTTTACGTTTTTTCTGTGAAATTAACATTAAACTACTCCTGGAATTTTTACCTCATCTCAGTGTTCCGGTACTTCAGTTACTTCTCGAATAAATTATCTAGAGTCCCATTGTAAACAATAATCAAAAACATGAGATCAAAACAGCAACAGAAAAATAAACTTTTCTGGGCATGGTCTAATTTAATTTAATTTAATTTAAAACGCAATACGTCTGCTGTCAGTGTCACAAAGGAAGCATGGCAAGTGAGATGTTGTTTGGCCAAAAGGTGGTGCTAAAACAAACCAGAAAGGCCTGTAACTACTTGATCAATGAAAAAGATTTCAGCATGACTGTTAGCAAACACCATTAAAAACACAACTGTAATATATATATATATATATATATATATATATATATATATATATATATATATATATATATATATTATTTTTATTTAAAATATCTATCATCTAATACCATTCACAGATGAGAACACTAATATTATATATTAAATTCTGATTTAATAAGTCTGATTGTGACATTTTAAATTATGTTATATTATGTGATACGGTGACTGACAATAATCTGAAAGCAAATCTGGAGCTATAATAACATCAGACTATCCAAAGCTGCTGTCGAGCACCTCATAACTGGGGCAGGTGAAAGAACTGAGTTCAGGAGCGAATGATTACCTGTAGTTTTCCTCCGACAGAGGCAGAACACACTGGAAGAGAGGAGAGAGGAGAACACACACTGAAGCAGAGCATACAGTCTAACACAGGAGGTGGAGAGGTGATGTTGAACTGCTCAGCATGAGGAGACACTGGCTTTAAATGAAACATAGGCCGTTTTTAATCAGCCTCAAACTTTTTGATTAATATTATTGATATATATTAATAATTAATATATACATTTTGTTTTAACATACTAATTACACCATTTTAAGTTTTATGAAGAAAAACAAATTATGTACATTAACTAATGACATGGTTTGCATTATATACTGTAGTTCGTTTGTTGTTTGTTTATCTTTTTAAAAAATCCTATAAAGTAGTTTTAAAAACATAAATATGTTATAAGTCATTTATGCTATGTAATATAAGAAATATATATAGATTATTATATAGATTTTTACTTATAAGTTTGACATTAACTATAAAAGTAAAATATAAAGAACATTAATTAAAAGAATTTGTCAACACAAAACAAAAGCAACATGTACAATAGAAAGTGTTTTCTTACCCAAGAAAGATAGATGCGTTGTCTTGTTTCATACTCAAACTCTAATTTTGCTGTGATTCCACGCACATCTTAAATTATTTCTATTTTCCTTTTCACACAGTAATATATTCCCTCATCTATATGTAGATCATAGGAGTTACTGGAGCTATTTTGCACAAAACTGAAACGTGGAAACGTCCACAGGAACATATTTGAAGGGTCTATTATCAGAGATGGTTGATGCTCATGTGAGCAGTTTCTCAACCAAACAATGTGTGATCCAAGAAGAATGACACAGTCACAGTAGAGAGTGATGCTGTCTCCTGCTTTAACTCGCATGTCCACTTCTGTCCCAAACACTCTCTGGTGTTCACAGAACAAAACATCTGCAAAAGCAAATATACGAAAAAAGATTGTAAATCAAATCAATACTATGTTTTAAAGAATGCAACATAACATTTCAAAACACACAATGGACTTACAATGACGACTGTAACTCTTACTCGCTCCATCTCAGTGTCTGATAAGTTTGAGGGTTTTCAATGAGAATGGCCTGGTTCATTGTGGTGGGAGATATTTCTGCTAAAGCGCTTTGAATTGCAATGGTTTTTTTATTTTTATTTATTTATTTATTTATTTTGTTAAGTGAGGGTTATATTATTATTATATTATTCTGGTCCTCCCCCACTCAAATCTTGAATTACTACACATTTTTTGTCTGAACCATTAACAGTTTGTAAACTTTTCAATATGGTAAAGTGATCCTCTTTACAACTGCAAATGTGTAAGACCCTAAAAGAGGCTCAGGGGCCATACATTTAAATGTATTATCACAATAATACTTGTATTATTATTATTATTATTTTATACAATGTAGTGATGTTTAACATGACAATGGAGATGACCAAAAGTGCTGAGCATCATTATGGGTTACCTGTTTTGCAACTTTGGCTATTGTTTTCATTGGCCACTGTTAACTTTCGCTGTAGATTTAGCAGCACAGTACTGTAAAAACCTACAGTACAATACTGCATTTCTATATTACAGTAAAATACCGTAATTTGCATTGCATTCTGGGTCATTTTGTTTGAGCGGGAACATTTTACAGTACATTTTAGTGTTGCTGTAACCTAGCTGGAACCTAGCTGTAACATGCCAGGCAAAAATACAGGGTTGCTGTAAACAGAGAGCGCGCGCGCCGCCTGACGTCAGAGCAGAGCACAACTGCGGCAGTTCACTCACTCTGCGCGGATATCTCACTCTGCGGATATCTGGAAATTTGGTAAGTTAATTTTGAATTTTATAATAAGGTTTTAGGATTTTACGCTATAGTATGTTGCCTACATAGCTTTTAATATGAAATGACAGTGGAAGTTTAGCCAGCGACGGTTGCAAAAACACTGTTAAGTTTGTTAACGTTTTCTGCTCTTTCACCCCGCTGCTTGTCCTGACATTTTCAAAGCTAACGTTATAACTCCGTGAATTAACATTACCTTACGGTTTATTTCGACCAAAACAGATTTGGTGATTGCTGGAACGGTGGAAAGACAAATCGAGATGGTCTTTTGTGAGTTTTATTTTGTTTCTGTCGAGTTTTAATTAAATGTGTTTTACGATGGTCTGCGAGATAAAATTACTGCATTTGGCATGTGAGTTTAAGTGTTAGGCCTATCTCTGTAGGGAAAACCCGAGCCTGTCAGTGGTAAAAACAAGCACTTATAATAGACATAACGTTATATACACTATACCGTTCAAAAGTTTGGGGTCAATTTGTTTTTGTTTTGTTTTTAAAGAAATGAATACTTTTCTTCAGAAAGGACGCATGAAATTGATATAAAGTGACAGTACAGACATTTATAATAATGCAAAATATTTATTTTTTAATGAAATGCTTTTCTCTTGAACTTTCAAAGAATCCTGAAAAAAATGAATCACTGTTTGCACAAAAATATGAAGCAGCACGACTGTTGTCAACTGTGATAATAATCATAAATGTTTCTTGAGCATCAAATAATCATATTAGAGTGATTTCTGAAGGGTCACGTGACACTGAAGACTGGAGTAATGATGCTGAAAATTCAGCTTTGATCACAGGAATAAATTACATTTTAAATATATTCACATAGAAAACAGCTGTTTTACATTGAAATAATATTTAACAATATTACTGGGTTTGTTTTGTATTTTTAATCAAATAAATGCAGCCTTGGTTAGCAGAAGAGACTTCTTTTAAAAACATAAAAAATCTTACCGACCCCAAACTTTTGAACGGTATTGTACATTTTGCTCAAACTGCTATATTTGCAGTCCGTTACCCGAATGACGAACTTGGTGATTTTATGATCAATACTGGACCAACTTGAATAAGTCATTTAGACACAAAATAAGAGCGTGAAAATAAGGCTTAAAAATACTGCACTTTCCTTTGCAACGCAAAATGGGTGATTTATTTGGGCTTAAAGAGATTGGCCATTGGTACCAGTTTAGCCTTTTACTTCATTTCTATTTTTAAGTGGGAGACCCAGTTATAATGATTATTATAATAATTAAAAATATAAATAAAGGTGTAAATTGTTGAAAAACTTCAGACTATCAATCAGAGTTAATGATCTATTAGGCAACAAAAACAAGTAAAATGCATGCCAAAAAATCAAGTTAGAATATTTAGAGAGGTCAAGTGAAGCTTATGTTTTATTAACCTAACTTAGATGTATTGTAAGCAGATTTATGAGATATTTCCTCAAGAAGAAACACATAACCGTTAACTGAATAATATTTATTTTGATTTCTTACAGCTCCACAGTGTAGGACAATTTGCAGCCTGGGAAGGAGTTTTATGTAAGTATTAGCCATGTTAATACAATGTTTTAAACTTAAAGTTTTAAAATCTAAAGATTACTTTTTTTGCGGCTGTTTTTGTTATTTCTACAGATTTTTTTCTCTTCCATTGTCTGTCTGCTCATCTTTGGTGCTGTGGCTAACAGATTTTGTCATATGTGTTTTTGTGCGTCATGTCTTTTTCAGTTTTGGTCATCAGTCCATGTGATAATGAGCTGATGAGTTGAATCAGGTTTGTTTGATTAGGGAGACAAAGAAAACGTGCAGTGTTGGGGGTCCTTCAGCAGCAGGATTGAGAAACACGTGTTAGTGGGACACTTGTTCTACTTATTTACTTGTAAATTATTTGTCTAAACCAATCCTGAAGTTCACCCAAAAATGAAATGTGTCATCACTTACTCACCCTCATGTTGTTCAAACCTGTATGAGTTTCTTTCTTCTGAACACAAAAGAAGATATTTTGAAGAATGTTGGTAATCAAACAGTTGATGGTAGTTGTTGATTTCCATAGTATTTTTTTCCTACTATGGAAGTCAATGGCTACTTTCAACTTTTTGATTACCTATATTCTTTCAAATATCTTCTTTAACTATCCCTTTAAATCTTTTTATACCTGTAAACTGCTGTTGCACTGGACATGCAATGTTCTTAAATGGTTTTAATAGTGTAATTGATCAATAAAATTGTTTTTTTGACAAGAATATTGTTTGGATTGTCTTTTGATTTGCAGTTATTCTGAAGTTGCATTATAATATTATTACCTATAGATTTATATACTGTAATAACTACATATTATATAGTTATAATATCATTAGTATATTATAATATCATTGTTTTTGCAATAATGTATCAATATAGATATTACAGTACAATACTGTATAATTAATCACAACAGAAGCAGACAAAAATGTCAAAATACAGTAAAAATACAGTACAATACTGTTTTGTAGTTTACAGTACCGTTCTTGTGTACTGTAAATTGAATTCCAGTACAGTTACTGTAAATTAAAAAACAGTACCTTGCTGCCAGTACTGTACTGTAAAAATACGAGAAAATTGTTAACAGACACACAGAACAGCACTGCTTTTATATTTTTGTAAGAATGTATTTACTTCAGGTGTTTATTGGCCTTGGTCCTAAAATGTTGTTAGAAACCTATTTTTTGTTTCTGGCTGTAACCACAAATCGTTCCATTACATTTGTGCACTCTATGCAAGCACTAGCTCCAACACTAGTGCACTTACAAGCTTGTGGTTTCCTGTTCTAGCATGGCTAAATTGGGTTTCAGAATTGGGAGGAGAACTTACTTTACTTCTTTGCTTTGCAAGACTGGACTGAATTACTCGTGAATTGAAGTGAATATTAAAACAAGAGCAAAAGAGTTTCAGCACCACATACAGTGAACAGCTCAGTAATAACCACAAACGTGCTACTGATACTTTGTTTACCATATTTGAGAATAATTACATGATGATACAAGGACTTTAGGTGGACACACATTGGAAATAGATAATTTGAAAATGAATTAAATTGAATTAACTTGATTAAAATATCAACCTTAACTTTTTTTAAAAACTGTCAAATTAACAGTGTAAAAAGGAAGTAAGCATTCACAAAAAGAGAAGACCGTCACAAAGACCACTGGAAACATTTGTGGTTTTCACACATAGCCTACCTCAGAAAAACAAACAGAAGGCCGGACTCTCTTTATTACCACGGCAACTTAAATAACACTGACTGCACACACCAAAATCACTTCTTACATCATGTGGCATCAAAACGCCACTGTTGCATTTTGTAAAAGGCCTATAAGACTTGCATGCAACGTCTACAGTATATTCCTGTATCAATCTGCTCAAGCAAATATGTCTCTACACTGCCTCTAAATACCAATGATTATTCAACACTGTTCAAATAAGTATAAATGGCTTAATTCAGCATTGTTTTTATCTTGAATATTGAGTGTGGTCTCATCTTGAATCTTGAGCATTGCGTAACATGAATAGTTACATTTAATTATGAGGTGAAAAAATTATTTGAGCAACCCTTTTGATTCATTTTATTACAGTTTATCTCTCAGAAAAGCATTTCCTGACTTCTGTGCCCTTTTCAATTTTTGGTCCTGATTAAATGGTTTGTGGGTAAGTGTTTTTGACGTCATTCTCTGCTATTATGAGGACAAGACCAGTTTGAGCTATTGGCCACTAGATGGAGCCATTGAGTGTTCATTTCTTAAAGATGTATTCATACTCACTGACACTCTCATAATATGAGCCTATTAGATAATTCTATCTAAACGTTAACCAAACTTATGTTTTTATACTGACTGAACTTTATTTTACAATTTCCCCCTGAAATGTATTTTGAGATAGATTTTCATATAATCTACTGAAAAAACCAGACACAAAACTGTATGCGTTTATTTTTAGACTAACTGCTTGGAACATCTAAATAATAAAGCTTTTCTTTTCTTTCTTTTTTTTCATGTTCTGTATAATCTTAACACAAATGGAAAATAATTAATGTTAATATTATCAAGAAAATAAAATGTAAACCCGTTAAAGTAGCATTGGATCAAATAGGGGTTTAGAAGCATTTTTATTTTATTTTTTAATTTGATATTAATAGGCTAGTTAGTGTAAATCATAACACAAAAAAATGTGCCATGTGCTTGAAGGCATGCTTGAATTAAACTTTTGTAACAGTTATGCTGCATATAAAGCCATGAAGATAAAGGTTCAAACAGTATTTAATAATATCCACAGGGTAATTTCCACACGAGGAACAACAACCACCATACGTAAACGAGACAGGACAAGGGTGAACTGAAAACACAGGACTAAATGCACAGACAAATTAGATAAACAAGGACACAGCTGACAGTGATGACAAATCACATTAGAAACCAAAAAAGGTACAACTGAGTCCAAACATGGTGATATTGTGCCAACTATATTGTGATTAATGCAAAAAGTATGTATCTACGAAAAGAATGTACAAAAAAAGAAAGTACAAAAAAAGAATGCCATAAGCAGCTACAGGCCCTATAGCAACAGCCGAGAGTGTTTAAACTGAGCAAATAGAATCACATCTTGGCATAGGGATATGAAGATGTCAGCAGTCTATAAGAGACTTCAGTGTGGAGGCAGATCTTTCCAGTTCTACATGTCTCACACTGATGTTTCTCTAGAGGATCCCCCTGAAATAAATTGGAGATGCGCATAAAACAATCTGTATTGTATATGCCAAGGCAATGCTTAAAACAAATTACTGAAACAATATAGATACCTTAATAAAATCTGCTGTGAGTATCTCTGCACTCTCCTCAGAACCTAAAGAGCGTGTGAAAATATGCCAGTAAGAAAATATTGCAAGTCTGAACCTAGTAAATTTAAGCACAGATGTGCTCTTAAATACATAAAAATGTCAGTCGCATGTAAACACATATATGGTACTGAATAATTGTAATCGTTTTCTTTCTAATTTGACATTTTAATTATAAACAACATTCAATTTGTGAAACTGTTATTTCATATCAGAATCAGCTTCATATGGCTTTGTCAAAAAAAACTCACATTATGGCAACTATAAAAACAATCTAAACTACATTTATAATTTGTTTACAGCTTTGATCGCTGATCAAAAGAGATTAGGTTTTATATTGGGAAAATCATAATAAAGGCGTAGAGGACATTAGCAGTGATCGAGATACCTGCAGTTTGAGCCCGACAGAGCCAGTACACACACAGATAGAGGACAGGAGTGAGGAGAGGAGGACACACACCGGACACACACTGAACAGCAGCGTCCAGCAGAGAACACAGTCTGATAGAGGAGGTGTGGAGGTGATGTTCCAGGGTCCAGAATAGGAAGTCACTTGCTCTATACAATAAATATATAGTAATAATGCTGATAAAAATATTTCTGATTTGTTCATTTTGCTTCTTCACAGAGAAAGGTAAAGTTCTCCAGAATTAATCAAGCATATAATAAGAATAGCAGAAAGGTTTTCTTACCAGCAAAAGAGAGACGAGTTGTTCGGTTTCCATAATAGTACACTTTAGATGAGGAGAGGATGCCTTTTTCATCTTCATTTACCTTATTCTCTATTTCTGCACAGTAATACAGTCCCAGATCAGAGGCACTGATGTTAGTGATATGTAGATCATGAGAATTACTGGAGCGGTTGTGGACAAAGCTGAAACGCTGGAATGTCTCTAGATGCCATTTTAAAAAATCTATTACGAGAGAGGTTTGATTTTCATGAGAGCAGTTTCTTATCCATACAAAGTGGAAACCAAGAGTTACAGAGCGATCACAGTAGAGAGTGATGTTGTCTCCTGGTCTGACTTTCATCTCCACTTCTGCTCCATAGATTCTGTTCTGAACGAACAACAAAACACCTGTAAAAGTGCAAAATAACTTAATATAGCACTTACATTTGAAATGTACTACCATACAAAAATATGCACAGTAATATTGACATTTGAAAAACTCTCAAATCAGCTGAACACTTTCTCATAACCCTTTTTTCTTACACATAAACACGATGAAAGCATTTCTTGACCTCTCCATCTCTGTGAGTGACTGTGAATAACTGACACTATGAGGGTCTTACAGACGGCAGCTCTCATCTGATTGGTTCACGTCAATGGAAAATCTTTTCTAAAATGCCTCACGTCACAGGGGGTTGTCATTAAATTAGGTTATCATCTGTATGTACAAGGAGTAAGAGCAGTATTAACCGATCATTGGTTACCCTATAGACTTTTTTTTGCTCTGAATTGATCTAATTGATTCTCAAAAATAGAAATAATCAAACAGATATGAAGAGAGGGTAAAACTTTTGTCTGATAGATATGACAGAAATGTTTAGCATTAAATAATTTTGATTGAGGCATGCAGATAATCATCTTCACTTGAGAAATGTTGTGCTTTCAATTGGTCAAGTTTTTTTCTTAATCGAAATGATGTTCTCTGTCCTATTGTAGTGGGTTCAAACAGGCAACGTGTATACATGTCAAAACAGGAAACCACAACCCTTATATTCAGACCCCACAGCATAAGCCTCACATTTGCTACTGTGACATGTCGTCAAACTCAAGCTTCACACCTCTTACTTGATCATTGGTCACACAAATGTTTCCATTCGCCTTCTGTGGTTTTGTGTGTTTGTTAGTGTGCACACATTTGCAAGGAAGTTTGCTCAGCTTGTCTAAACTTTGGTTATACTGACACTAACAGCTTTCTATTGAGCTGAAATCAGCTGCATTATATTCTAAAACAGAAACAGTAACACATGTGAAGGTCAATACATCATAGGATAAATCAACTACACAATACACAAAAGTGTGTGATGTTTTTATGACAACCATTAAATTTGGCATAAAATGGAAGTTGTTATCATTTTACCTATTGTGACGAATTTCCAAGTGAAATATGTGTAGGAAATGTAAGGCAGGACTTGGTATTGTCCATCAGGAATTGATTGGATGGTTGTGGTTTGCTATTGCTGTGATGTCATGTGACTGACTTTTGATTCAAGAATAAAGGGGCACATTAATTAAATATTGTATTGTAGATTTTATTTTGAATTTATGCAAAAAGAACATCCGACAAGAAAATGAAATGATCAGAATAAAGCAATAAAAAAAATAAAAAAAATAAACAATAGTTACAGCCAAAGACTTTTTAACTCTTGTCGATGTCCATTACATATTCGAAAAGGAGTGGGAAGAAGAAGAAAAATAACGTATTTAATCCCACCCCCTATCCACAAATCAAAAGCTTACAAATAATCGACCCGCGTTCCAAATATTCATACATCTACTTTGTTATACCCCAAAGCAATACAAAAAGTACAGTAATTATTTAAACAAGGAAAAAAAAAAAATAAAGAATGTGAAAGAATAAATTATAAATTTCAGCACCTCAGAAAAATAACGAAGTAATAATAACACCACAATGAAACTGAAGATAATTACTAGCCCCAAAAATACTTGTTGATTATTTACCCCCTTGTTCATCCCTGTATCCCTTGAAGACCATATCTTTACCTGATTTTGAACTGATTTGTTTAGACATTGCTTTTTTTATATATATATTTATTTATATGAAAATATATTTGAAAATATATATGGGAGTAAGAAAACAATGGGTACTTTATTATTAAAGGGGACTGAAGAATCACGCATGTCCTGTTCCTTTTACAACATAGTATAGATGCCCAAACTAGTTTTCCCATTTTTTAAGCAAACCTCACAAATAAAGTATATTTTAAATTATCACATGAGCAGCTTCTTAAGTATATTGCATATTAGACATTAGAAGCTGTCCAGAGATGCACATGTGACAGATGGAAATAAGGCGTTTTACCAGTAAGTCATAATAAGCAGTTGAGTAAGTAGTAATAGTTTTAAAGAGTTCATTGCCAGGTAATGTTGTCATTTTTATAGGGTAATGTATAAGATATGTTATGGTTAAAATTGTTATTGTTCGTGGAAGCAGTTACAGTACAGTACTTTTATTATTTCTTATCTTGCATATGCAACATGTCATTCTAACGGCAGAAGCAGTAAGTGTAAAAAAGCGCTGTAGTTACAGGAAGCGCCAGTAGAGGGGGGACAGTTGAATTATGTTACGGTGCGGCTCGCTTCCTCTCTTCAGTCATTATACACTTGATCTGAGGAAAGGTTTTCTCTGTACATCTTTCATTCAACTATCTTTAAACTATTACCCTTTTCAGGTATGAGTCGTATATAATATGTGATATTGTTTACCTGCGTGATAATAATTAGTCGAATATTGTGAAGTTACGACGTTAATTACATGACGACAAGTAAGCTAGCTTTGGTAATGCTAATTGCGACCTCGTGGGTGAACGCGCGGCACTTAGTAATGTTAGTTGCCGTGATATGATACTTATCGTAGCTTGTGTTGCACACGGTTATAAAAAGATACTGAGTATTATGAGTGGAGTAAAGAGTTGTGTATGTATGTTATTAGTATAATTGTGTTTTGTATTGCATGTGTATTGCCGTATTTAATTGGTAGTGAAAAGTGGTAAATGCTTCGGACCCTATTACTGACTAGAGATAATGGTTAGGATTGTATAAGAAATGTAATATTTTGTGTATGTAAACTGTATTGACGTTGCATTTGTTGATATTCAGTCATTATACACTTGATGTGAGGAAAGGTTGTCTTCGTACATCTTTCATTCAACTATCTTTAAACTATTTCCCTTTTCAAAGTTACTACCCAACATCAAAGTTGATCATTTTTAGTGCATTTAATCCATTAATTGAGAAATACCTTACAAAACCCCTAAAATGCCCAAAATGTGGGTTTAAAAGTGCCAATATTTTTCTCTCAACTTATGATTGAAATGTGTTAAGTCCATCTCCTTAACCTCTAGGCTGAAACCTGCAGTCTGTGCTTCATTCTGAGAGAAGCAGTGAAAGTGAACCTTCCTCATCCATCAGAGAGTCTAAAGAAAGCCTGCCGCTGTAAATCAAGCTTTTGCAGACACTGCATGCAAACAAGCTGCCTAAAACTCCGTTTTTCTCAGTTTACATGCAAACGTGCAAACAAAGTTTTCCAAAATCTCCACTCTGGTGGGAGTTTTTAGAAAGAATCGGTTTCAGAGGCGCATTCTCCGTTTGCGTGTAAACAAAGGGCACAAACGAAGGGAAATGTCTCCGTTTTTCAAAATAACTTGGATTACATTTTGCAAACCCACTTCACATGTTTGCTTGTCACCAGCTGTTATCCAAACAAACCAGCTCAGCAGGCCCAGAATGCTGATCTCTCATTCAGCATGGAGTGTTTCAGGGAAATTTGATGATGCTTATTGTAAAAATGAGGGCCTGTTTACACCTGGTCACTTCATGCGTTTTTACTAATAAGATTATTAATAATTAAGCTTATTTATCTGATTTATCAAAACGTTTGGTCACAAAAATGTGTCTGCAAAACAGATATAAATCCAATCCTCATTTCCCATTTATATGCAGATTTAATAGAGTTCACATTACCGAAAGCAACAAATAGGCTATGAGCTGCATTTTAATGGAGTTGACTAGTTAACTGAGGTTCGGGAGCAGGGCCACGCCTCAAACAGTCACCTGACTTTTCAAAACATTCTTATATCGGGCCGCCCCTAACAGTAGCCTTAACAGTAGCCTAAAGTTTGTCTCACTCTCTCAAACCCTCCCTTCCCATCCCTCTCTCATACATTCAACCATCTATATCATCCTCGCTTCTCTTCACTTCCAGGTCGTATCGGGGGGGTCCTAATCACTCTGCCTACATTTAACTGAGATGATGCCCCCACTCTAAGTCTCCTGAACACCAACACCAGATGCCCAGATAAACCTACCATCCCTTTTCCCCTTCCATTTCATCGTTTACCTATTTATCCCATTTTTAAATTAATCACTACAAAACTATGTATTTATTGTTTAATGCTGCACAGAAATCTAAACTGATTACTGATACTTTGATGGCATATGTTAGTCACGTGGCGTCGGCGCTGTATCAAGTCGGACAAAATTTCTAACCGGCATGCCATGCACTGCTTCAAGTCAGCCGCCGATCGGTCTACGCAGAGCTTCATGAAGTCGAACAAGCCTTTTGTGTTGGCCATGTGCTCCTTTGTTCCTTCCTCCTTGTTTACAATTACCACGCCCTCTTGTTTAGTCATTGATTAGTCTTCGTTTGTCTGAGTGTGTCATCTTGAGCTAGTTACAGCGATTGTTCTTCCTGCTCACCTGTCATCATGCCTTGTCCACTGCCTGTTTGGACAGTTATCACCTCCTCTTCCTCACTGTCTTGTCTTCTGTTTTGCCAATAAACCCCCTTAACACTCATTCTGCATTTGAGTCTTCCCTCAGAGATCCGTGACAAATACTGTCTTTTATTACATGTGTGCATTCGTTTTATGCACATGGAATACATTGCATTTTAATTCTACTGATAACTATGTGTATTTCTGTTGATAGGTTCCAGTGGAAACATATGTTGTTGGTACTTATAGCGGACCACAAGAAGAGAGAAAAAGAAAAACTGTGAGTGGTAGACAAACACACACAGGAAACTGATTTTAACATCCTGTTGAATGTCACGTGTCTAGTATCTGTAAAACCGCATTTTTCCATCTTAAAAATATATCTAAATTACGACATATGCTCTCATTGACAAATGCGGAACAATTAGTTCATGCGTTCATGACATCAAGGCTAGATTTTTGTAATGCTCTACTGGGTGGTTGCCCTGCACGCTTAATAAATAAACTACAGCTGGTCCAAAACACTGCAGCTCGAGTTCTTACCAGAACCAGGAAGTATGACCATATTAGCCCAGTTCTGACAACACTGCATTGGCTTCCTATTAAACATTGTATACATTTTAAAAATATTGCTGATTACTTACAAAGCACTAAATGGTTTAGCTCTGCAGTACTTGAGCGAGCTCTTAACGCATTATAGTCGTTCACGTCTATTGCGATCTCAAAATTCTGGCCAGTTAATAATATCAAAATCGACTGCTGGCGGTAGATCCTTTTCCTATTTAGCACCAAAACTTTGGAACAGTCTTCCTACCATTGTCCGGGAAGCAGACACACTCTGTCAGTTCAAAGCTAGATTAAAAAAACATCTCCTTTACCTAGCATTCACATGATACATTATCGACTTATATAACTCAATGTTAGGCTGCATAGATTAGGTCAGCCGGAACTGCGAACACTTCCCTTAAATCCTGATGTACTCGTTACATCACAAGAAGAATGGCATCTACGCTAATTTTAGTGTCTTTGTTTATCCCGAGGTTTTCCGCAGCCTGCCGGATCCAGATCTGACTAGGACCTTCGCCTGGACCCGATGACAATGCATTGCTGAAGTGCCAACTAGCCTCTCCCTATGTAGGATCCCTTTACCACTCTACAGATAAAGCGCTGTGGGGAATTCCGGTTCGCGTACCCACCCCGAAGTGATAAAATTAAATAAAATTCTGTATCAAATGTATAGGCAAGACAAGTAGGTTGTTTAGGCATGGTTTGTAGTGAATTACAAACCTGCGCTCATATATTGAAACGCACATAACTATAGAATAATTTCTTAATGCGCATGTGAACGCCATCAGCGTTTATCACAGGTTCGCCTTTAAACCTGTTCGTCTGTTTAGAGAGAACGGTGTCGTCTTAGCGGCCCCTAATTTAATAACAAATGATCATTTCAACGGAAGTGAATCAATCAAAACTAACTTTAGCTAGAAAATTACATTATTTAAGAACCGCTATAAAGCCAAAACAAGCTCTGTTACCTTAAATTATATGTTTATCTCTGTAAAGCTGCTTTGAAACAATCTACATTGTTAAAAGCGCTATATAAATGAAGATGACTTGATGTGTGAGAACAGTAAAGTTTAGTCCTATTTTTCTAGTCCCTTATGGCAAACAAATTAAGTTTCCAGACGTAAAAAGGAAATAAGACCTGCATTTAAGTTACTGTTACTCAATTTACATTTTTACTGGGCAGTCTGTATTTGTCATTTATGGCATAGAAGGACATTTTGACAAAAACACAAACTATGGCTAATAACTTGTTATATTATTTGTACTTAGATATTTTTTTATATATATATATATATATTTTTTTTTTTATCCAAAAAAATTATTTACGACCAGAAAATATGCAAATAACATGTAATAGCAATGCTTTAAACCCTTTTTTATATTGTTAGAATTTTGTTTAAACATTCAAAATATTTTGATTGGAATTTATTTTGGAAAAATCATAATAAAAGTGTCAAGCAAATGAACAGTGATCGAGATATCTGCAGTTTGAGCCCGACACAGCCAGTACACACAGATAGAGGACAGGAGTGAGAAGAGAACACACACAGAACACAAACTGAACAGCAGCGTCCAGCAGAGAACACAGTCTGATAGAGGAGGTGTGGAGGTGATGTTCGGGGGTCCAGAATAGGAAGTCACTTGCTCTATACAATAAACATAGTAATAATGCTGATAAAAAATATTTCTGTTCTGATCTTCTTGCTTCTTCACAGAGAAAGGTAAAGTTTTCCAGAATTAATCATGCAATGACATAAGAACTTGCAGAAATGTTTCTTACCTGCAAAAGAGAGATGAAATGTTCGGTTTCCATAATAGTACACTTTAGATGAGAAGAGGATGACTTTTTTTAATCTTCATTAAGCTTATGCTCTACTTCTGCACAGTAGTACAGTCCCAGATCAGAGGCACTGATGTTAGTGATATGTAGATCATGAGAATTACTGGAGCGGTTGTGGATAAAGCTGAAACGCTGAAATACTAGTACTGTAGTATTTTAATACAAATGTATTAAAATGTTTAATTTAGTTTCCAATCCAATAGTATTTTAACTGAGATACTTGTGAAAAGCTATCTCGTCACTCACTTGTTTAGACTAGAGTAACAAAGGAACTTTATGACTACCACTAAAACCAGGGGGTCTTCTCACCTCTGAAGTCAGAGGTCGCTGCCCAACACCTGAGTGTCTCACACACACCCTCCAGCTGTATAAACAGAACAACAGAACACAGATCCTCTGTTCTGATGAGATCAGGGCTGGGAGATTTCTAGGAAAAGATTGACTCCTGTACCCATCTCATCTCATCTCTTTTTTTCAGTTTCCTTTAACTTGAGTTTATTAAGCAACTGCTCGTATTTATTCCAGATCATTTATTGAGGAAAACATTAACTGACCTTGCAAATCAAAGTGCTCATACAATATTCAGGCTATAGAGCTCATCTATTATGAGCTCAATCAGCTAAGGACACATAAACAAAGAACCACTGGGCCAGAGTCAAATTCATGAGATTCTTTTATTTATATTTGTGGGTATTCTAAAGAGAATCTGAACATGACAAAACAGAAAACCCACAACCTTTTCATTCAGACCACTCTGAATGCACATGAATGCATTTTCTGATTGTAATGAAAGCTCAGTGTAGGTGGAGGAAGAAGAAGACGGGGTCGGCGAAATTGGGACTCGCACTTTATTTTACAAACAAACAAAAGTAAACAAAAGGGTGCGCTCGGGGGAAACAAAACAAACATACAACACGACTTCAGGCACTGCCAGTGCTTCTCGTATTCCCGTGCGAGTCCCAGGTCTCTCTCTCCTCTCTCGCAGCCGGCAGCTTAAATGCAGTCTCCACGCCAATTACTGCAATCAGACACAGGTGTTCGTCATCTGCACTTGACCCACTTACTCACCGCGCGGCTCGCTGACTTCTCTCCCGCTACAGACTTCGCAAAACCACGCCCCCCTCGCCACACTGATCTTCTAATCTAGTGCATCACTCACCAAGAACAAATGTTTTAGCATATAGGCCTGTGTGGTTTTGTGTATTTTTAAGAGAGGTAGCTTGTACATGCTGGATAAACAGTTTTGTATTTTTTTATTGTTATTTTGTTATTTTATCCTCCGTTATAACATCATATACATTTGTTCAAATTGTTAATACCTCAAAATTGATTGTAACAAGGAATATACATTCAAATATATACAGTCCAAGAGCACTGGGACTTCATCAGTCTATTATAGTGGTGGGTTTTTTCGTGACCTTTTTTTTTTCATAGCTGTGATACTGTGAATGCATCTATGCCGTGAAGATTGTGTAATTTCATATTACCTGGCTTTGGTATCAACAAATGTTTTATTTTAATACATGAGCAATTCATAGTTCTTAAGATCTCTGTGATAAAAAAAAACATAATTATGTTTTATTGAAAAAAGAACAAGAATTTGAAACAATCTGTAGCAGTCACTGACTAACTTAAAAGTTAGTAAGAACAATTTAACTTTTTTTTAATTCTAACATTACAAAAAGGGGTTGAGGATCAAAGTGCAGCTTATAACAAGGTGAAACTAAAATAACTGAGTCTCGAACAAATAACAACACACAAGACGTGACAAAGATGGCTGCATCAGAAATCACATACGTCCCTACTATAATAGGCACAAAAAAAAAACGTGACAAAAGTAGTGTCCGAATTCATAGTACTCATAAAAGAGATGACCTACATTTTCAGGTGAGATTCTGAAGTGTGCTGCTACGTCCCAATTCAGAGGCTGCATCCTTTCAAGGCAAAAGGCACAACGAACGCTGTCCTAATTCAAGGGTTCCTTCAAACTTGGCCTCCATATGTGTCCTTCGTTTCCCATGAAATGAAGGATACAACAGATGGATCCTTCGAAGCCTTGCCTATACCCCAGAATTCATTGCTTGCCAGTGATGACAGGATTTGTTTGGGAGAGAAATTGCTGAATTAACCCTTTAAACGTTTGGGTTTCAGCTTACTGAAATATCTAATGATACAAATGTAAAAATAAATAATAATAAAAAAAAACTTTAAAGCAGTTAAGATGTGATTATATGTAGTTTATACTCTTTACTATACAGAAATGGACCATGGTGAACATATTTAGAAAGTTTTTTTAACCCTGTTTTGTTTTCAGACAGTTTAATATATAACTTTTAAAAAAGTGTAACACAAACGTATCAACGGCAGCTGTCAGTTTCTAGGCGACGACCAATCCTCAGTAACAGCTGGACCAATTAGACAAAAACTATTCATTATATTTAATGAACAATCCAGCAAACCCACTCTCCCCCCCTTTCCATATGATGACCTTCTACTTGTAGAATAAAACAGCTTTTATTGACATGACTGTGGTCATATTGAGTGCCATGAAGTTCCAGTTCCAGTTGTTGAATCAGGTATAAGAACACAGTGAGATTGTGAACAGATTGAGAACCACTGGGCCAGAGTCAAATTCATGAGGTTCTTTGATTAATAGTTGTGCGTCTTATAAAGAAAATAATGAAAACGTAACAAAACAGGAAACCCACAACCTTTTCGTTCAGAACTACCACTCTGCATGCACATGAATGCATTATCTGAGATAAACAGTTCATTATCTTCTAGGTCATCTCTCACCAAGCATAAATGTTTCCATTACAGGCCTATGTGGTTTTGTGTAGCTTGCTAAAAGCAGTTTATTCTCTACTGCCGTAAAACAGTTTTTATATTGTTTTCATTGCAATAAAAATGCACTCTCTGCTATAAAAGAAACAATTAATGTCAGTTAATATACAGTATTTATTCCTCGAATTTGATTGGCACGAGCACAGTTCAAGAGTGCTTATTATACAGTCCAAACGGGACTTCACTGTTTTCGGCACTTGCGCGTTCCAGACTTCAGCCTGTGCATAAGTGGTGGGTTTCCACAAGTGTTTCATTTTAAAAGATGCGCAATAATAGTTCTTATGATCACTGTGCATCTGTGCAATATATTTGACCACGAGTGGAATCAACTCCAGAGAGAATAGGCTGATTCCGGATGTGGCGAATTGGCTTAAAACTCATCCTCAGAACAGGAGTCGACGTTTCAGTCTGGACAAAGGAAATCATCCGGATTCTACACGTTAGACCTACAGCACAGAAGATGGACTATTTATGCTCAACTTGCCGGTAAGAAGATGAAGATGATGATTTTGCATCCAAAATCGCCTACTCTCTTGAGCAGGTACTTTTTTGAATAAGTAATTACTTTGCGACTGCTACAAAAAGTATGTTCTAACAGAGATGCAAACTCATCAGGGGTGAAAAAGGTCACCAAGTTTACCTTAACTTTAACTTTAATTAGTTAACAAAAATTCCAAAGAAATTAAATAAGTTCATTATTAATGCTAATAATAATAATTATTAAAAACAATATAAATCACTCGTTTTTCTAAAGTAACCCTGTCCACCAGTGATACCAGCAGGTAAAGTTACAGCGGGACACCATATCTCTCGTGCCTCCACTGAGCCCATTGACTTTTAACAGACCCCTTAAACGTGTGGTGGGGGAGAAAGTCACGTGAGGGGAGGCAGTGTGATAGGTTATGATTGCCTATTGGTTGACGCGATAAATCCCTCTGGTTTTCATGCGCGTTCACAAATTAGCCTGAATGAACAGAAGGCTAATTAAAAAGTAAGTAAACAGCTCAGCCACTTTGATAACACTGCTTTATTTTAATTTTAAATGGCCTGAAAGCATGATGACTGTGGGAGGCTTTTAATCAGCAATGGAAAGGTACATCTTCGTGTCTGTGACCAGTGTTTACCAAGCATGACAGATGATCCACAAATATGTTGACTATTTAAAAGAAATGCTGTACATCAGTTCCCTACGTCAAACTGCTTTTGCGTTTGCTCAGAGTTTGCGTGCAGGTGCCCCGCAAATTTTTGTTTGTTTTTAAAAATCACAACTTATGCGTCGGAAGTGGCGAACGCCTCTTTCAGGGCCTGTTTTGTGCGTAGGCTACGCAACGGTTATAAATAAGACCCCTGGTGTGTTTAAAGTTTAAACATGTTATCACGTGGATGAATAAGCATATGCAAATGATATGCAGATTAGGATATGCATAGTAGCCTTAAACCTTGTAAGCCCCATATGGCTATTTCGGGGTGGAGATGCATGTGCGCACAATCTTCCGCTTACTGGTATTTATAAAGTGAATTCTGCGCACGGCTACGACTGGCTTACTAGGTTCCTTTTTTTTTTTAGGGGGGGGGGGTACGCCATTTTTGGCTTTCCGGCGCACATACACAAAATACCTGATAATTGTTCCGAGGCATCAAGAGAGTCGAAAAGTTCAAGAGCGCCATCTTGTGGCAGGTGAAATTTATAGCAGCCATAAACCTGAGTGCGCATCACCGTTGTTTTATTTATTAAACAAAAATAAAACCCTGACAAAGTTAAATCTTCAGTTTTCTGGTAATAAAATTCACATATTAAAATTTGGCAACAAATTAAATATAACAATTAGGCTATATTAATACTAATTATAAAAATACCAAAAGTGAAGAATTCACGTGACTGGAAAGAAAGTGGGGCTTCGTTTTCCGTTGATCAGATGTTTCTCGGAAAACAATACGCGCTCAGAGACGGAGCTTCATGAGAAATTTAGTTGCGAACTCGATACACGCTTTGAATCTTCAGTGTCATATGTAACATCACTAGTTTGGCGACACCGATGGTGAGCTGGTTAAATGTCTTTTTAGTCACTTTTAGACAGACATCCAAAGAAATTATACAGAAAGATAATACAAATATAATTTCACTCACCAAGCATATCACTTGAAGCAAAAGTCCATCCCTTCTTAAAATGTCGACGCCAGCAAAAGCGTTGGGCCGTTTAGTGAACAAGGGTAATTCCACTGGTGGAGACATGAACATTGAAAGTGGGTCATATATGTAGTAGAATAGTAGCATACATTTCTAAACTAGGATCCTTCTTGGCCAATAAAAGGCAGAAAATGACTTTTTAGTGCTTGTGGATTGTACATAGCAATCCCCATAGTGCATTGCAATGTTCAGCTTCGCAGGGCACTCCCACT
Source organism: Meda fulgida (assembly GCA_030578275.1). Taxonomy (NCBI): domain Eukaryota; kingdom Metazoa; phylum Chordata; class Actinopteri; order Cypriniformes; family Leuciscidae; genus Meda; species Meda fulgida. Next base: position 9,423,032 of record CM060616.1, on the reverse strand, counting down.
TCTCCGCCATCAATCTAGTTGAGCTCCACTCTGCGCTACCGCCTGGAAATCATTTCACACAATTTCTAGTGAAGAGTTAGTTTGCGAACTAATTATTGAATTACTCCTCGTTTTTGTTTCGAAATGGTGTGCACTTGCATAGTACCGGCATGTTCAGCCAGCACAAGGAGAATACACGGAGTAAGTTTTCATAGATTACCCAAAGATTTGGACTTGCGCAAAAAGTGGCTACGGGCTATCAATAACCCGAAGTTAGGAGAGGACACAGCCATTGAAGCACTAAAACATCTGACGGTGTGCAGTCTACATTTCAATCCAGAAGATTTCGAACCCAACCCTTTAGGATTGAAGAGACCCGCGCTTGTGAAAACCGCAAGTCCGTCGATATTTACCTTGCCTGTTGATGACGACGAACAGCCAGGAACGTCTGGAACTAGCAGTGCTAGTAGCGCTAAACGCATTTGCCTGGAGGTAAGGTTCTTTCTGACTCGACTCTATTAGCAGCTAGTGGCTACTGAGAACACACACTGACTTAGTCGTCTGCTGTAAAGCAACACATCTCCTATGATTTGTCTGTTTACAAACTAAATATCTTGTATGTTTTGCTCGCTTGTTGTTCTAATGTGTCTGCCTCGCTAACTCCACTCGTCAGCAATGAGGAAGCAAAGTTAACGTTAGTATGTAACGTAACATAATGTCCAACCCCCTATAAGCGGGTTTGAAAGGGTGGGAACTAGTGCTTGTAGTCTTTACAGAAATCCCCCTTACACTTCCTCCGACAATGACGTAAAATGTCGATTTTTGCGTCATTGTGGGAGAAAGTGAAAAGGGTAAATAGCGGATTTCTCTCGTCTCAGGGGAAAATGAGTGTTGCACGACCATTCAATAGTATGACTGGGTTTCTTACATTGGAAAGCTTAATGCAAATGGGTGGAGTGTCCCTTTTAGTGAATCTGACGCATGATAGGCTACATCTTCACGAGTCCTATTTAAATACAGTGCATGTTCACAATAACAGTTTAAATAAAAAAATAATGATTTAAACTTTTTTACTTCTGTGTAAACATTAAGATTAAATATGCCATTCCCATTAATGGAGTTAAACACTTAAACTATATGATTGATTACTGAGAAGTTACACAAAAATTATGTTCAATAAATGTAAGTATTTGTTGTGGATGCGATGATTTTGAACACTTGTCCTGTGGCATGCTGTGTTTTAATATTTTAACTACAGAGATAATTGATTATCATGATAATAGCAGCTTGTCTGAGAAAATAGTTTCTGTAAACTAGTTTCTGTATAATTAATGTAATGAAGACGGCACATGCCTATTTCATATTTTCCTAATGTACCGTTAATTACCTACAGGGGTTGGCGACTTGGCGCTAAACTCTGCAGGAAAAGTTGTAAACACAACTCAAAATCGCTGTACTGTGTCCGCATCCTTAATGTGAACAATTTACCCCCCTCCTCATGGGGAGAGGAAGTGGGAGCCGGTAAGAGGACTTTTCACGAGTGATGATATTATTGCAAAATCGAACTGCTCAAAAGCACTTGCTATGGTATTCCGCCATACAATATAGTCATCAATATTAAACGCTTAGAAAAACACAACGTTTTATTTTGTGTCACCAGCCTAGGTCGAGTTACACTTCTCTCTACACGTCGCTTCTCTTTTTGGCCCATATTTAATGCACTGGGCTAAGCTAAGTGCTAACATAGTTTTGCGGCAATACAGAGCGATATAGTGCACGCACTGAGACGAGAGAGGTATGTATCAACTCGTCTTAGTTAAGGGAATAACATAGTTGAATATGAAAAACTGGTGGAGTATCCCTTTAAATAATGAGGGGTTTTTTTTTCAAACAAAATCAAATAACTTGTCAAATTATTTGGTAAATGTCTTAGGTACAATAGAGCTTGAGATATATACGCAGAGCTTGACAAACCTTCAGATTTAGACAATAAGACACGACCATAAATGGATCAATCTCTCTGCGACCAAGAGTCAAACTTTCTTTTTGTACTATTGATAATTGGATTAAAGTTAAGAGAAGCACGATATGATTCATCTTTGCAAAGTTTTACACCAAGATATGTGACAACCTCCTTGCAGGGAGGAAGTGAGTGCTTCTATTGGGCTTATGGAAATCAATGGGGTCGCTGTGTCCATTTCTTTTACTGTCTATGCTTTTGAGCTGGAAAAACTAAACTCTGGTCAGGCCAATTGCATCGTGTATAGAGTCGGCGGTCGGGCTTAACATAATGACGACAGAGTTGCGACGGTTCACTGCTACTTGAAAATAAAGAATGGCTGCTGCTGGCAAACAGCTGTCTTTCGATTCGGCTTTGACCGCAACTCTGGATGATTTGAAGTTAAGCTTTTCTTTGAAACAAGAACAAAGAATGGCACTTGAGTGCTTTTTAAAAAAACAAGATGTTTTCGGAGTTTTGCCCGATTTTGTTGCTCTGGTTGGTTGTAGCGAGGCAATTGGCTTTATGCACAGCTTCACTACTTCCTGAACTTCAGCCAGCCCTTTGTTTCCTGTCTGCCATTATTGGACAAACTGATTAATCCAGGTGTGCCTGGCCTCAGTAACAATAATCAGGCACACCTGGATTAATCAGTTTTTCCAATAATGGCAGACAGGAAACAAAGGGCTGGCTGAAGTTCAGGAAGTAGTGAAGCTGTGCATAAAGCCTATTGCGTGCAGAGAGAATTTGAAAGACAACCGTTTATCCCGCCCCTTGGTTTGAGCCCTGTCAATGATGAGTTCCCAGACCTAACATCTTGATGTAGGTCTGGCTTGCCAGGCTACCATTTACACACTGCTATGCTCAATCTTAAACGCATGTAACATTTCCTCTGTTCTAATTATATAGTCAGGCTTTTTTTAAAGACATAGTTAGAGTAAAGTACATGAATATATTGACCAATCAGAACACACAAAACAGTACTGAACACTGATACAAAACATGTTTTTTTCTCTTCGCATTGTGAAATCAGTCAATATATCCATGCACTTCCAAAGGATGCATTTTGCACTGAAAATCACAACATATTCTAAATAGAATAAACAAAAACATTTGTGGAGACAAAAATAAAGCATGAATTGGAAAGAAAGACCAAGACAGTGTGTGAATCCTTTTTTGAATGTCAAGTCCATCCTTGCACAGACCCTGCATCAATTAGGTCACAGGCCCCCGCTTGAACCTGACAAAAAAAGGAGGTATTGGAGCGAAAATTGTGGATACTCATGAAACCCCTTTTGGACAGAGCAAATCGGTGGAAATAGATGAGAATCTGTTCTTCTCTGCATCCATGTTGATGTATATGTTCACGTACAGAAGTTGTCAAAACAATGCCCATTCACACCGATCCGCAAAACCGATTAAAAACACTGTAGATGCATAGGCCTACTCTTGGCGAGGTCACTTTGTAAAGAAAATCTATAGACTGAACACATTGAGACAATAATGGTATCGGTATCAGAAACTTGTATTTTGAACCCCGTTTTTAAAAGTTTGCATTTTCAGGCCCCAAAACACTGTTGTCGTGTAGGTATAAACAGCCAAACTCATGCATTTTCCGTTTTTAGTTGAAAACGTGTTGGGTATATAGGCCTAAATGGCCCTGTCTACTAATACTAATGTAAATATTTGCAAAAAAAAGTGTGAGGCTGAGAATTGATTTTAGTGTGTAAGCAATCATTAAAATGTGTCTTTTTTATTCAATTGGCTTGTTTCTTTTGGTTTATGGAGAGCTTGGTTATACAAATGTATAAATATGATTTTTACCTGATCTCGCTGACACTGGCTCATGGTTTCAGAGATCGCCCCAGGCAACGAACCTATGAAATTTCAAAACGCTTATGATGTAACAAAGCCTCTTTTTCTGAAATCACGTGACTTTGGCAGTTTGATGCAGGCTCTGAATCACTGGTTTGAAAAAAATAATTCACAGTGTTTCTAAACCGCTTAGCACTAATTTATGGTATGTAGGCCTATATATATGATACGAAATGGTTATGTTCAGTTTGGGAACAACTCATTTTGAGTCGGACCTTCACAAAACCAGTCTGCATCTGATTCACGAATCGGGCCGAGTGGTTCTTGAGTCAACAGCAAAACAAGGACGGTTTGAGTGAAACAAGGATCTGAGTAATGGAGTGAAAAGTAAATTAAGTTTTTCTATAGGTCTTTTGACATTTAGTGCACATACACATTGTAAAGATTTAGGAGTGACAACTGCATTTAAATACAGTGTACACTGCCTTAAATAGGCCAATGTACTACAAAAAACATGCTGCAAGTTTCAGAACTCACTTCATTATCTAAAAATAGCTTTTTGTTAAACAATATGTTAATAAAACAGGATGCTGTGCCAACTATATTGGACCCGACAATATTATCGTCAAATTACTTTGTCTGTTACATGTTGTTTGGTAATAAATATTTAAATTTCACCAAAGTAATGAAGCCTGTTATACGTAAGCAAAGGAAATGTTTGTAGAATTTGTTTTTATGAAATCACAATTCACTGTAAAGGAATATGCATTGTTCATCATAATATGATGAATGTATAAACAATGATGGATTAAAATGCTACTTCATTTTTTTCCAATAGGAAATTGGTAAATGTTAACTGTCAAAGATGATTGACAGGGCAGATTAAGATTCTAGTTTAGCTGAAAGATCAGTCTTAAAGATCAGAAGTCAGACACAAGACAGGACATGATAATAGAGATTATTCAGGGCTTTAATTCATTACAGCACAATAATATAAAAGTACAGTTTGTGGTTGCAAATGACAACCAAAAAAAACAGGTGTGGGAGTGACGGTCAAATTGACATATTTCTCTTTTCTGACTGTTATTAATCTTTTTATTTTTTAGTCTTTTTGAAAGTTGTGATAATACTATTGTGGAGTATATTTACAAAAATATATTTAATGTAATCTCTCATTCACCATAATGTAAGTTTACCCACCTACGACTTCTGCTGAGAAACCCAGAAATGTGAAAAGGGTCAATTCCAATCTCTAGCTCTCTCGCTTTTTTTTTTTTACTTTTAAAATATTTTATTATAGTATTTTCTTTGAAGCTTAACATAATAAGCCATGCCTTTAATGTAAAATGTAAATGAGAATAATGCAAATGCTATGATCTTTATTGGCTGCTCTGGAACAACGCACACTTTTGACTCGCCCTCAAACATTGTAGCTGCCTGTGTGTTTTACATAATGTAAAGATGACGCTGTTTTGTGAAAAAGTGTGTTTTGTAAAAGTGCACGACAAATATCTCCCAGAAGGAGGAATGTATTGTGAACTGCTTGTAGTTGGAGCTGGAAGAGTTGTTGGTTCGTGTTGTCAGCATGTCGAGAAGACGCTGTTTTCTGTGCCGCGAAAGCAAATCCACGTTGCATGGATTTCAAAGGGTGAGGGTGTGAAGAATCAGTGGTTAGAATTCATTTTTACAATTATACCACAGCAGTTCATTTTTGTGTTTTATATTTCATACTGGATCTTCTAACTGATTTGAATGAATATTTTGGTAATCTTTGAGAAATTAGATGATATCAAATCAGTGATGTAATGTAGGCACATTGACTTGAGTGTAATGGTCCAGTCGATCGATAGGTGGCGGCAATGTACTCGGTGTTGCGAACCGCCACAAATCAAGAAGAAAAAGCACACTACTTGGTATATCTAAAGTTTTTGCCCCTACACATATGCCCCATACCCTATGTTTATCTCCTCGCTAGAGCAGCTAGTGCTTACAAAAATGGCCCATCGTGGTAGATGTTCTGTTGTTGGCTGTAGGAATGAGCATAAGAGTGTTCATTTACTTCCGGCATCTGTGCCACTGAAGATGCGGTGGGTAAATTTTATTTTTAAAGGGAATGCGCCCGAAAAAGTAGGTAAATACGTATATGTTTGTGCTAACCATTTTACATCAGACTGCTTCGTAAACGAGGGTCAGTACAAGGCAGGATTTGCATTAAAGTTATTAATTAAGGATGGATCAATACCAACTGTTCGTTATCCAACTGCATGTCCAGAATACGTAAGTATCGATATTTTGTTTACCTACCCACGTCGTCTTTCTGATTTCAATAATTATTAAATGAGCATGGCGCAATATAACCTCCCAAAAAAAGTAATACTACATGACCATGTCTCGTTATTGCTCATATCCAAGGTCGTGTTAGCTGGGATTGCCGGTTTTGCAGTGTGTTGCTTATCCATCGTTGCGAAACGCCTGGGGGGGGGACTGAACTGCATAAACTCGTCAACTAAGTTAAGCATGCAGGAACGTCTGTGTGTAGCATTACTTGTGTTCTGCCGGAGTCTTCCCTCTTCAGTGTCCGACTCTTCATAGCTGCTGAACTCCAGTAGCAGTGAGTGAAAGGGGTGGGGAGCAGCAGCCGCTCATTTGCATTAGACTTGCCTCTCTAAGGTCTGCGATGTTTAAAAGTGCACTACACATGTCTCCCAAAAGAAGGAAGCTATTGTGAACTGCTTGTAGTTGGAGCTGGAAGAGTTGTTGGTTCGTGTTGTCGACATGTCGAGAAGACGCTGTTTTCTGCGCTGCGAAATCAAATCCACGTTGCATGGACTTCCAAAGGATGAGGATGTGAAGAGTCAGTGGTTGAAATTCATTTTTACAATGATACCACAGCAGTTTAATCCTAACCTTTTGTTGTGTTCCCGTCATTTTACTGACGACTGCTTTTCAAATCTTGCCGAGGTCAATGCGGGATTTGCAAAACGTTTATTCATTAAAGATGGGACAGTACCCACATTATTTGGGCCTTCTTGCGCCTCAACATGTAAAGGATCACAAAGTGTAAGTATGATTCTGTAGCCTACGGTATATATTTTGTACGGAGTGCTTAGAATGCGAGGTTGTGTGCTTTACACCCAGTGCACAGTGGGCCTCTGCTAACCTGCTATCTCACGTTGTCATGAAATCGTTCCGCTAAATCAGTGATCGAACAGCAACGATGGGGACGCCTCCGGAACTGACATTCAAAAGACGATGGTTATCTGACCAACCCGAGCAGAAAAGGCTCTCGAAAATGAGGGAAAGACCGTGTAGGGTGCAGGGTTGCCAGGTTCGCAAAAACTAGCCCATTTGCTATTCAAAACCCTATTCAAAAACACTGTAGGGATATGATACCATTTGTTTTCCTTTCGATCGTTTGACATGAGGACACTACACTCGTAAAACATCATGTAGATTGCAGAACTTAAACTTCCTTATTAATCCTACAACATTATGATATTATTGAAACCAAGCTGCTAAAAGAAAGACCGCGTCGGCAGAAGATCAACTCCTACTTCTACATCAGTGCCTCTTTAGCGCCACCCACCGATTCACGCATGTAGTAGGAGGAGAGCAAAGGCAAAAAGACGCAAACACCGCAACAAAACGACCGAGATGCCTCTGAGGATTACAAGACGTTGTGCAGTGCTGAGTTGTGGAAAAGCACAATCTCTTCATGGCCTTCCGCGTGATCCTAACACTAGTAAAGCATGGATGAACTTTATTTTTAACGAGGTTCCAGATCGCGTCAATAAGACACTGTTTGTCTGTTCGCTTCATTTTACTGCGGATTCGTTTACTAACAAGACGCAGTTCGACGCAGGCTTTTCAGAGAGACTGAAAATAAAAGATGATGCAGTGCCGACTATACTGAAGCCGACCGTAATCTCGCAACACACACGTGTGAGTAACAATGGGTTTTTTTTAACCAAGCGTCACTATTGCTTTCTGTTGCATATCGTTTGATATAAGTAGTTATACGTTTTTCACCAATGGCCTAGCAGTTTCCATAGATGCACATATTGATAGAAATTAGTTTTGCATTGTATTTAGACGCAGTTGAGGTAAACGTTATACGTTTTTCACTTTACAAAAATTAATGAGCGATATATAGGCTTTGAGCAACAGCGCGACAAACGATGTTAACTTGCAGTCATTCATAATTCGTTTACACGAAACATCGGAATCCTTTTGTGAACTGTGGTAACTCAAAACGTGCTTCCCAATTAGCATTCTTATGCATTAGTCTATTCACACTGATAATTCCAAACAAGTACACTTTAAATACCCGGATTATGCATTTAATTAACTGGAAAAAGTAAATAAATGTGGAATGTTTGGAATGCACTCAACTGTCGCAGCTTTAATTACGTAGAAGAGGGGGAGGAGCTAGTATCAGACTCAAAGCAGAATGTCAAATCCTTAAGGGGGTCATGAATTGAGAAATCAACTTTTGCTTCAGCTTTTGATATATGTAAGGTAATCGTAATATAATAATATCTTGTAAGTTTCAGAGCTGAAAACTTCCTTGTTAGTCAAATAAAAGCTTATATAGCGGGCTCATCAAACGAGGGATCTGCGAATCGGTCTACATGTGACGTCAGAGAGTAGCGAAACAGCGCCTCAACAGAAGACCAACGCCTAATTCTGTAGCCCCGCCCACCGATTCGCTCATAACATGTAATAGGTAAATAACATATAGGCCTATGATAGAGCTACCAAACAATCAAAATGCCGCTAAAGATTACAAAATATTGTGCCGTGCCTGGTTGTGGAAGAACACAGTCGCTGCACAAGCTTCCTTCAGATTCCTCCAATTTTAGGAATGCGTGGTTGAACTTTATTTTTAATGAAGTTCCAGCTCAAGTGGGTAAGACATTGCGTGTTTGTTCGCTTCATTTCACCTCGGATTCTTTTGTAAACAAGACACAGGTCGAGGCTGGATTTGCAGACAGAATGAGATTAAAAAACAATGCTGTGCCTTCTATATTGGATCTGACAGGAATGGCGAAACAGACTTATGTGAGTAAAACATTTTTTTTATATGTGCTAGTATTGCATTGTTACAGATCGTTTGATATCTACTGATTATGTGTACGTGTCTAACCAGTGTTTGGGTCTAACATATATGGGTGAATCATTCCGGTTGCCATTTTTCTACATTGGAAGTTTTCAAAACAATTCCCCACGCGAACAGACGGGAGTCGAAACTCATTATAATATGCAAAACTGTTATCCAATCATAGCAGTGGGTGTTTACTTCCAAGTCTTCAATGCGGCACACCCATAAAACCGATCGTTTCAGGAGCTAGATGCAAAACCAGGGTAGAAAATAGCCTATTATTCATTATGATGTTTTTGAATGTAAAAACCAAGTGAACGTCATAAGTTGACCTCAGCCAACAGTATAACCAATTTAAAAAAGCCAGTTCATGGCCCCTTTAAAATTTATCCATGACACGGTTGATTGCATAATGTGTATGAAGGTAATTCGATGCCATACAGAATCACATGCGCCAGGTATAGAATATAGATCCTATTTATTTTGAGTTAGCATGAAGCTGCAGCTTCACAATACATGAATTACACTTCCGAATAACAGTAAAATGCTGCAAATTTTTTTTTCTTACTCTTGAAAGGCAATTTACACCTTTTACAAATCTTCTCTTGTACATGCATGCACATTTTTTAATTTAAGCTTGCAAACTTATCTACACTTTCACAAATCTTAGCCTGCACATGCAATTTTTTATGGCATTATATTACCTTCATAAATGTGTGTATAGTGTGTCATTTGGAACGCTACTATAGAACTACTTCAACTTTATTTGCTCCAATAGACCTTATTCAGAGCAGAGCCATGACAGAACGGAAGTGAGGGGCGAAGGTTACACATAGTTTTGTTTAGATATCAGCTATATTCACATGGGTTTTGATATTTAGCAATAATTTTAAATAGTCACTATACAATGAGCAATGTTTTAAATCATGTTTAAAGTTAATGGATACAAACATAGTTTATTGTTAGGTTAACAATATACAACTTTTCCATTTGACTATTTTTGTGGTGATATGTTCTTGTCATTACAAATAATACTTAAAGGGGAACCTATTGTGCAAAATTAACTTTTATAAGGTGTTTGCACACCAAATGTGTGTTCACAGTGTGTTAAACAACCAGCCTATAATGGTAAAATCCACTCACTAATTTTTTTTAAAATTCTCATAAATCAAAAGCAGTCTCTTCAAAACGAGCTGATTCAGATTACCCCCCCCCCCCCCACAGTGACGTCATCGTAGAGAGAAGACCCGCCCACAGCCGGTGACGATCCGCCCTATTAGCATAGACACAGCACTGAGTGAGAAGCACAGAGGCAACTGGAGTACAATGTCTGCGCCAAAGAGGCATTACAAGTGTTGTGTTTTGGGATGTACCAATGAACATAAGAGTCTCCATAGACTACCGCAATCTGAGTCCCTGAAGATATCGTGGTTAAATTTTATTTTCAAAGGAAATATCCCGAAGAACATTGCTAAAATCTTATACGTTTGCGCCAATCATTTTGTGCCTGACTGCTTCACAAACAAGGGTTTTGTCAACGCTGGATTTTCAAAAAGGTTGATTCTGAAAGATGGGTCAATACCAACGCTTCGTGCGCAAACTTCAGATCCAGACAAAGTAAGTTTCACACGTCATATGTTGTGAGTCCTTCCAAATTACCTTTCTGAAATAGCTTGTTGGCACTCTGTACGGCTAACTTTGCTAAATCTACCATTGTCTCTGAATGTTTTCACTGGTGCTGCCCCTGTTGCCGGTATGCCGGAGGGCTCCGCCCTCTTGTCACTTGCATTTAAAGGGACGTTTTTGCCCCCCCCGGCTCGGCGCGGCACGGCTCAGTTCGCTTTAGCTCGGTTGCTTTTCCACTGCAGTTAGTACCGCTTCAAAGTGGGTGGGATTATGACTGATCGTTATAGTTTATCCGGTCCTCGTCAACCAACAAGAGGAATGTCTGCGCTTCTCGTCCACTGACCACGATTCAGCCATTTCTTTTTTGGAAGTTTTTTTTCTTCAAGCAAGTCAAGCAAGTAGTTTTAAAACAGGTGCTACAGCGGTGGCTGTTACTGGCTATTTAAATCTAGCGGGTTTGATGTCTCGCAAAAGCAATGACGCTGGTAGTGACGATCTGTCTGTCTGACCAATCAGTGATCTACAGTGCTTTCACGTCACATTTTAGTATCGGTACGGTACGCTTGGAACTAGAGGCTGACATTTTTTCGGGAATCCCGCGGGTCACGGGAATCCCGCGGGATTGGAAACAAAATTACTATGTATCACGGGATTGGGACGGGAAAGGAAAAAATGTCAGCGGGAGTGGGCGGGACCGGGAATCGTAATAAAACTGTGATACCCAACTTTATACACAAATATACAGTTTCTATAAATAAACTCTATATTTAATTTTTTAACTAAATTCTATTTGCCCCGTCTCTTTATGCTTTCCTGTTTGCTTTGGTGAGGCTGGTAAAGTGAATGACGTGCTCCACACACCCGTACCCGTTGGTGGTTGTAATATATGCACCAAGTTGTATTCAATGCTAACCACCAATAATATAACAGAAGCTTCCCTTATACACTGTGTTGCCGCGAAAATCACAATCAAAATGGAGTCAGACATGAAAGACACTGATACGACTACTGTCGGAAAACGATCAATCAGTTGTGCTCACCGACATTTCAGGGAGGTCTGAAATCACCAAAAAATTTAGACGTGTTGAGAAAGACGGCGTGAAAACGCCATACGCTAGTTGCAAAACCTGCAGACAATTGATTAAATACCATTCCGAGTGGCCTTCAGCGTCACACGTAAAACATCCAGCTCAAGGCAACCGGCGATTTCATCATTCATAAAGCGTAAGGTGCCAATGAATGTGAAGTCAAGATTTACAGATGCGATTCTTAAAGGCAACTCAATCTCAAGAAGGAAATCTTAGTTCAAGAAGGAAATTTGTTTTTTGTTTAAATTTTGTTCTTTCAATTCAATAAAGTAACAAACTGTGCTATGCTCATATCTGAACATTTTTTTTTCTACTGTAACTGACAGATTCCGGTCAAAAAACATAACACAGGAGTGGGAGGGAATAGGAGTCATTCTTCTGGGATTGGGACGGGATTGGATGTTTTTTCGTGGGATTGGGACGGGACAGGATTTTTTTTTTGTGGGAGTGGGACGGGAGAGGTTTGAAAATCCACTCCCGTGTCACCCTCTACTTGGAACCTCAACAGAGGTGGTACCATTTAAAGCGAGCTGTGCCGTACCATGCAGTGGAAAAGCGCCACAAGTGAGCCGTACCGTACCATGCAGTGGAAAAGCGCCACAAGTGAGCCGTACCGTACCATGCAGTGGAAAAGCGCCAAACTGTGCAGTACCGAACCGTACCATGCAGTGGAAAAGCGCCAAACTGTGCAGTACCGAACCGAACCGTACCATGCAGTGGAAAAGCGGCATTAGGTTATCCGAGAGGCATAATAGGTCCTTCACTGCGGACACACATTGGTGTTCAAACACCTTATCAAAGTGAATTTTGCATAATAGGTTCTCATTAATGTATATTAATAAATTGTTGTAATTTTTTCATTTGACTATTTTGTGATATGTATGTTCATGTCATTACAAATGATACTTGGACACTGAGTGTGATGTATTTCATGTCAAATATACTGTATTCAAAATAAACATTTATTATAATCCTTGACCAAGTGAATCGGGCATTTTTCTATATATACCAATACTATATTTTAAATATATCTTAAATAATCATAAAAAAAACGTATGGAACGGCTCATATTAAAAATAGTTAAATAGCCGATTTCACAAACAAGGCTTGAGTCTCAGACTAAAATGCATGTTTTTGAGCAGTTTTAACTGAACGCAACTTAAACTAACATATCTTAAAAAAGGCATGCTTACAAAAGCTATTTCAATGCCCTAATTGAACTAAGGCCTATTCCTGACTTAATATAAGCCTTTTCTCTGAAACGGGGCCAAAAACGGTTTATGTTTGCCCATTGTATCATGGCATTTATCCAGTAAGACCTCAGTCATCCCTGAAAGCAAAATTAATGATTAATTTTAATATCTCTACTTTGACAAAAGAAGAAAAAAACTGAGTGCTCATTTGTTTATAAACTAAATACAAAGCATACCATAATTTCATCGTAAAAAAGCCCATTTACAAAACCCATCCGAATAGTAATTCGATCTGACCACAGGAAAATATTCTATACAAAGTATGATAACAAATTAGATAATAAAATGAGAAGGACGTGCACAGATTCAACATTTTTTGGTTGCCACATGACGGAAATATTAGACAACTCTCCGTATTATCCATGCTTGTTCTGTTGTCAAAGTCTTATTGGATTTCATACTGAGAAAAGCACATTTCACTTGCTCAAGGCTTTGCATTAAATATTTAATTTGAATTTCAAATGATTAAATACTGTATATTTGACATTAAGCACCCATACCTATGTCTCTTTAAGTACTATTTGTAACAACATGAAGGAAATATTAAGTAGTCAAATGGGAAACACATTTTACAATACTGGTACAAAATGTTTGTATTATCCATTAATATGATTATTTATTAAAGACTACTATTGCTCATAGGCTACATCATGATATCTTCTGTATCTATTAACATGTATGACTTAATTTCAAACTATTATTGTTAAATTGTAGATATCGACCCGAGTCGTGCTTACTAAGCATGGTTACTATATTACTACAGTTAATTCATGGTAAAGATTTATAAAGGTATCATTTATTAATAAGGATTACAGATCATCGTCAATGTTTTAACAACTCTTTTTTTAAAATATATTTATTATTATTATAATACATGTCATGTCATGGTTTGTTATGAATAGCTCCAGATGCGGTTTCTTGACCTAAGGAAAGCACTGCTCCCTCTTTAAACGCATGTACTTTACTGAAAGTGTGAATGGCATCTGTGAATGTTGACTTGACTGTATGGCATTTTTGGCAAGTTTTAAAAAAAAATACTTTAACTTTTTTTTTAGCTGAGAATATGTAAATCATAGTTTTTATTGTAAATATAAATTATATTTAGGTTTTTAATTACTTCGATTCAGAATTGATAGTAGTATGCTCTTAAATATAAAAATATAATATAAATAAAACTTAGATTACTAGAAACTTAAAGTAAAACTCAGATTTCCTATTAAGAATATTAAGAAAAATAGTTAGGCTATAAATGTATAAAACTGTATTTTGTAGGGATGCACCGAAATGGACAAATCTGGGCCGAAACTGAAAATTCTGGATGCACTTAAAGTCTCAAACAAAAAGTGCTTTTAAAACATGTATTTCTTATTTTAAAATACCTTTTGTTTTTTGTACAATTGTATTAATATTAGACTTAAATACAAGGCATTAAAATAAAACCACACAATCTTTATTGAAAGTAACACTAACATTTTACAGAAAATATATTGCTATTAAATATAAACTTTTTTTTTTTTTTTTGGTTCTATGCAACAATCAGATATATAAAATTACATTTTTTGACAAATTATCCAAATAATGTATAGTCCTACAACACTATTAAGATGGCAATATCCGAAATCCTTGTCCTGGTGGGGACATTTTGGTCCCGATGAGGAAATCCGCTTATAAATCATTCTAAGTGACGTTTTTTTGTCAATGTAAAAATGCAGAAAGTTTTCTTTTAGGGGTAGAGTTTGTGTTGGAAGATAGAATATTTAATATCAGAGCATATGAGTAGATGGTAGGGAGCGGATCAGTGAACAAGAGGGTAGTGTCATTTTTACCAGCGTTGTCCAACACTGCTATCCCATACCATGTTACAGCACAGTAGGGCTATTGGAAACAAGTATACTACTACATAGAAATTTAATGTTAGTGCTTCATTTGAGCTGACTTTTTCGATGAGCATGAGTGGAGCATTCACATGGGCAGTGAGCAACTGAGCGCATGTGTATAGAGCGGAATATTGAGTGCAGCTTCACACACGTATTGATAAATATCATTTGTTTATTTTATAATTTGTTATAGAGGCATGTGATAATCTTGCAACAGACATTCCACTAACTCTTTGTTTTCCCTGTTAAAATCCAACAGCAAACATCTGCAGCGTCTTCTCTTTTGATCCTCACTTCTGCTGTGGGTCCCAAGAAAATTACTATGAATGATGTGGTGGACATTACAGCCAGTAGTGATGAAGATCTTGATATTTTTGACCAGGACAGTGTGGCCAGCAGTGTGGACAGCACAGCAGAGGAAATGTTTATTGATGGTCTTGACCCTGTTCTAGATCGGTGAGGTTTATTTTTTATTACATATTTGTATTTGGTACTTAAGAACTAGGGCTTGGCATTGACACAAATTTCACGAAATTCTATGTATTGCCTTATGGCAGCATTTCACTCAATACATCACACCAATATAGCTCAAATAACAAAAAAGTATTAATGTATTGCTAATGGTTTATGAGATTAGTATGTCTTGTTCTCTAAAGCTAACTAATTCAAGGTTGCAAACGGTTTATACTTTCAGCATTAGTTGTAGTTGTCTCTCGCAACGAATGGGAAAAACCTACATCTGACAAAGTGGTCAGTGTTATTTATGAAAGATTACCGCTTAAGCTATAACCTTTGTTGGTGTCATCCCACAGAGTTTTATAGTTTGTCCAGAATGTTAAGAGAGTTCCGTCTTAGGATAGAATGCAAATAAATAGATATCATGGCAGTCGGATGAGCTTGCTAGATTGTAATAGTCTATACTGTCAAATGTATATTGTGTGCAATGTGGCTTATATTCAAACACTTAGATGCCATACACTCAACTGTGAAGTGTATACATTTTATAAGGTTATTTTGTCATGCAATATCTGAGTCTGATAGCCCCTCTGTCAGCTGTAAAAGTTGAGTGCTTGAAGTGTCCGATATTTCACTCGTCACTTTTTTCAGGCAAGTGCATCATCCGGATTTTAAAGTGCACTTTTTCTTTTTTTTTGTATTTTAATGTGAACATGCTATTTATATGACAAAATGGTATAGAATAGTGCATACGTATGCAAATTGGGACACAGTGTCTACGTGAAAACGTTACAAGAATTTCAGGAAAACTAAAATGTCATTCCTGCTAGTATTTTGTTATGGTTGCCTGACCTGAGGTGGGACAGGCCAAAATGACCATTTACTCACCAAGTAGTACATTCCTAATCCTATTCTGTTTTCTTCTTGTCATGCAATAGACCTTCATCTGACCTTTACCCACCAGAGGAGGACTGTGATTCAGAGGACAACCCACAACAGAGAAAGAGATCCCGTCTGTCTTCCACTGCTGATGGAGGTGGCAGGGAGAGTGAAAATAATTTCTCTGGTTTCTCAACAGAAAGGTGGCACAGCTCAGATGAAGCAGATGTTAAGCCACCTCATATAGACTTCAAACCCGCCCAAGAACCTGGACCTCAGATTTTGCAGAATAGGTGCAGCAGTCCTCTGCAGTTTTTTCACCTGTTGTTCCCAAAAACAACATTGCAGACCATTGTAGGGCACACAAATGACTATGGAGCCAAGCGCCAAAAGAGAAAGGGCAAGGTGTGGGAAAATATTTATCTAAACGACTTGAAGTCGTATATGGCACTGGTCATTTACATGGGTATGTTCAAGTGCTCTTCACTGACTGACTATTGGAGTGTTTCCCAGCACTTCAGTCTGTCCTTTCCAGCAAAAGTCATGTCTTACCAGAAATTTCTGTCAATCTCTAAAGCTCTTCATCTAAGCGACAGCAGGGAGGATGAGAAGAACCGCTTAAGGAGGGGAACAGCAGCCTTTGAACGGCTGGGTAAAATTCAACCCCTGTATCAAGTCATTAGGGAGGCTTGCAAGACGTTTTTTCATCCTTTTCAGAACATCACCATTGTTGAAAGAATGGTGACATCGCAGGCTAGAACTGGACTCAAGCGATGCATGAAAAACGAATCTCCAAACATGGGGTACAAACTCTTTGCACTGACAGACTGCACCTCTGGCTATACGTGGGACTTCTTTATTTATGAGGGCAAGTCATGTTCTTCACAGAGCGAGGGCTTGAGTTATGAGTCTGTCATGGCATTGGTGGATGAAAATATGTTGGGCTCTGGGTACAAACTGTTTGTAGACAAATTTTACACCAGCCCCACACTCTTCAGTGACCTCTTGAGTAAAAAGGTCTGTGCTTGTGGCCCTGTATGGGCAAACAGGGCAGGTTTCCCAAAAACAACTGTGAACAGATTGTCAAGGAATGCTCCGCGTGGCAGCATGCGTTGGATTAGGGATGACGAACTGCTGTTTGTTGAGTGGAAAGACTTACAGGAAGTGCAGATGTGCTCCACCTTCCATAAAGCCTATGAAGGTGATACTGTGCAGAGGAAGGTGAAGGTTGACGCTCAACCGACCCATGTGCAGGTCCCCATTCCAGCTGCGGTGTTGGACTACAAGAAGTAAGTACAATTTATTCAGAGTTGTTCCTTGTTCATTTTATTGTACCCGTGCATTCAGTCTTCAATGCGTTTACTATGGAAGCTTGTTTTTGCCACAGAGAAGAAGAAAAAATTGCTAGTTTCATATCACAATCCTGAATTTTTTTTGTCTTGCAATTCCAAGTTCTCTCAATTTGGACTTTTCTGCAATTCTGAGAAAAAATTCTGAATGGTGAGAAACTCGAAATGACCTTTTTTTTTTGTATTCTGTGGCGGAAACAAAAAAAATAAAAATAATTGCGAGATGTTAAGCTCGCACTTACGAGCTAACTTGCAATTTCGAGAGGTAAATTGTGTGGGGAAAAAATCTTAATTGTGAGATAAAACAAGTGTTTGAAATATGCATTTTATATTTCCACATAGGAACATGGAGGCAGTGGATCTATCTAATTGCATTACTGGACATTACAGAGCTCTACATAAACCAAAAAAGTGGTATCAATGTGTTTTTTATCACTTTTTGGACATCACTGTAGAGAATGCATTCATCATGCAGGAACTAATGGCCAAGGGTAAGAACAAGAGGCCTATGACCCGAAAGGCATTCTTGGAGGCGCTTATTTTAGAGCTTACAGAGATCAGTCCTCAGGATTCAGCACCAGTTTTCTCAGCTCGCTCTTCCTCGGCGGTTCCTGCTTTCCACAAGCCGAAGCACATCACACCGGACAAAATTGGTGAAAGGAAGTGCAGGCTCTGCAACCAGACAACTCCTGTCATGTGTGTGACTTGTGATATGTTGTTGTGCTTTCAGCCTGAGAGGGACTGTTTCAATGATTGGCATGAAAAACAAGGCTTTTGATTTATGGCTTCAGTGAATGTAACTAAATTGGCCTAAATGTGTTTTGTTTGTTACTTTTGTAAAGGAGGGGGGAAGTTTGACTTTTCACAAATGACCAAATTATCATCCACAGAAATTGATGGCTGCTGATGCTGAAATATTACAAATAAAACATACTGGAAATGGATTTATGATTTCGTTGTTATGAGTTTTATCAATGTGCATATTAAATGGGCTTGGTTTAATTGAAATGTAATGTTTGCAAATTAATTTTTAAATGACGTCTTAATGGTCTGAATCCATACTTAGAGAGAAATTAACCCATTCAGACCTGATTTTTTTTTCTCCACTTAGTAAAAAATAATCTACCTAATTGGTATTTGCTCTTTTTCAGTGTAGAAAAGAATCTTTAAATAAATTTACTAAACTCACTTTTTTTTTTTAAATCAATTTTTACATGTCCACTACAATGGACACCATTACTGAAGCAATATAAAATCCTCCCATTTTAACCATACTTGTGAACTAGTGTTTTAACACCATATGAGAACTATTGTTGGAGATTTTGAAAGAACACATACTGTAACAATGAGCAATGCAATCAGAATGTAGACAAAGATAAGATGATGTCTCAAAAAAATCAGTGTGTTTGTGTACTTGCTGGTTTTGATAAATATACGATTGTGTGCATATAATAGCAAGGCGTGGGTGCTGCTGTATATTCACTCATTTCATTCACACTTGCCGTTTTCCACTAAAAACGTGTAACTGTTTTAGCTTTGAAATTCAATCTGATCTGGAGTATTCTAATGCCGATAATTAAATAATGAGCATTTAAAATATATTAAATAATGCCTAAAATGCATCCGGTGAAAGAATGTTTACGAATAAGATTTAATATTGGGGATTCAAATGTATGTGAAAAATGCAAGTTAGAGATTGAAATGGTTGAACTTTTTTTTTTTTTTTCAAATTGGTGCAGGCTTTCTGGAATGATGCGTTCCGCTGGATGCAACAAAGAAAACCTGCCAGGCTGATTCTCTCTTGGTTAATTAAGGATAAGAAGGTATCTTATGGTATAATTTGTTGTTGTTGTTTTGGATTATTTTGGTTTTATACTATACAACCTCCTACTCCCCTCCTTCTCTCTCTCTCTCTCTCTCTCTCTCTCTCTCTCTCTCTCTCTCTCTCTCTCTCTCTCTCTCTCTCTCTCTCGAGTGTAATCTCGGTCTTTTCATGTATATATTTTAGTTATGACTGCCTTTCTTCTGATGTTAAACTATTATGGAAAAAAAAAGATTACTTCCGCAAACGTATACGTCACAGCTTGAAAGGACCCAAATGCATGCGCAGAAAGGAGGCTTGGCACTGGCGTGGCAGGATTCAGACAGTCCGTGAGTTTGAGTGTTTGCATCATGTCGTGGGGACGCTGTGAGTTCCGATGCGAAAGCAAAACCCATTTGTTTGGCCTTCCGAAGACGGATGGAATTAGGAATCAATGGTTACAATTTATTTATAACACTGTTCCTGAGCGCTACAGGCCAAAGGTTCGTTTGTGTGCTGCACATTTTACAAAGGACAGCTTCGTAAACCTGGGAGAATACAACGCTGGCTATACACAAAGGCTACTCCTGAAAAATGGAGCAGTTCCCACTTTGTTCAGACAAACTGGCGCCTCTTCATCAAAACTTGTAAGTTTGATTATTTGTTGAAGTGTTTGCTATTGATTGTTCAAACATATACCTTGTGTGCCCATTTTTTCTTGGCACTTGTATGATACGTTGAAGCATGTATAACAGAAACATATCTTAACATTTGACTTAAGGTTTTAAAAAGTTATTTTTTTAAGTGAAATTGCCATGGTTACGAAACAGGATAGGATGTTTGAGTTTCAACGTGTCTGTCCTACAGCCTGCTCTTTTAAGGTCCCACTGTGGTTAAAATCAAGCTTTTAATGTTGTATATGTCTATGTTGTTTTCAATATGCTTTAAGACAAACCATATACAAATACATGTCAAAACAATTGCGGAGTATTTTCTCCTTAAAACTGCAGTGAACCAAAGAAATCGCTGGCGTTCCTGACGTCACAAACGACCTTACCAATCACGTCAACGTGTGATCGTTCCCAGATTTGCAAACTGACTCCGGAACGGATCCGCAAAACGGGTCCGTAACGGATGATGCGTTAAAGTCGTCTCGTAAAGCTCGTATTTAGGAGTTCAATGCACATGAACACCACCACACAATGTCGTAAATACGAGTGGGAGCTCGGGATTTTCTTTAAGCCACGATCTTTACGAGTTGGGGGCGTGTCAGTGAGTAACATGGCGGAATACCACAACCATCTTCTAATCTTATACATATTGGGAACTAGATTTTCAGAAGGCAAAGCACTGCGACTTCTGCGGAGTGATTTGCTCCCAGCACATGAGAAGCCCCGTGGTGAGGAGCAGATTGTTCGCTCTGAGTTGGAGTAATAGAGTCAGCAATTACTAGATAGTAAATGCATAGTTTACAATCATGCAGTCATGGGTGTTCGCTGTATTGTAAAGAGCTGCGACAATAAACAGGGGAGACCAGGTAATACCATGATGTTTCATAGAATTCCAACCAAAAACGCTGACCTGATGAATCTATGGCTACTTGCTCTGGATATAGATCTAAACCATCCTGTAGCCATCATCAAGTGCCATCGTGTTTGCTCAGAACATTTCACTGAGGACGACTATTTTGAAAAAATGGAATTTGCCACACGGACCATGAAACGTGTGCTGAAGGATACGGCCATCCCATCGATAGTACAGACTGGACAAAGTGGATCGGCTGCGGTAAGTGTTCCGTTATGTTTTTAGATGACTCGCCCACTGGATCAGTGCTATTATTAGCTTAGCTATAATTAGCTTAGATCTAATGTAACGTTAATGACACTATTACATGAACAGGGTGGTCGCTACTATTGCAGTTGTTCCCGGGCTCCATGTATCCCCTGTAATGTTAGTAACTTTAGTGCTAAGTTGTGTTGTCACGAACGCGCTCTGTATCGCCCCAGTAACAAATGTGCGGTGTCATAACGATATGGTTCTGGATCTTGGTTTGATACCAAGTAAAAATCCTCTGACAATTCCTCAAAGTCAGCCATGATCACCAGTCACGTTCGCTACTAGCAAGCTAGTCACGTTGGTTTTGTTGACGGAAGTAACACCGGTGCTTTGCCTTCTGAGAATATAGTTCCCAGTCAGTGGCGGATTTAGCAAATTGGGGGCCCAAAGCGAAGGTATGGGGGCCCCCCCGTCCCTTCTTTAAAAGAGAACGAAAAAAAATGTATACCGACTAAAAGCTAATCTACGGGGAAGTAAAGGTTGGAGAGGAGAAAAAAAACTTGCCCTAAACCCTGCATACATTTCTTTACTCCAAAATGAAGATGGAAAGGAGAGAACACACAAAGTGTAGCACTACACAAACTAATACTGGAACACAACAGAGAGAATACGGATTCAGATAACGCCTGTCTTTGCCAAAATGCCAGGAAAACCAGCACGGTTTATTCTTCTTTTTTTTTTTTTTTAAGATCAAATTAATATCAATATAACCAGCAAGACAGGTAGTTATGGTAAACCCCCACAAACAGTCATATAGCCTACTTAGCAAAACATCACAAACAGCAACACTTAGCAAATATTGCCAAGATGAATAATTGACTGTATGAGTGAGGGAGGTTGCAAATGGCACTGCACTTGAGATTGACATTTCAAACATTCTACAAACAAACATTTTTATAGGTTTATATATTTTATAATGTAATAATTTCACAGCTAATCTACAAATGAATGTAGAGACAACATAAAGGCAGTATATTTTAAATACTTGTTTAATGGCATCTTTTTATGAATGAAGGTCAGTAGACCTATCACTGATACTAATACAGCTATTGGTGTCTGGATAAAAATTATTTTCCCCCCTAATTTTAAACATTAATTATGGCCATCCAACATGACAGTGTAATTGAAAGCCGAAAAAATAACATTTATTAGGCTTCAAAAAATATATAACTTTTTATTTACGCGAACTTCAAACAATCATCAAATAAACCCATAATAAATGTCATATTTACTTTTGCCCTTTCTGTTGGATGTAACGTTATAACTTACGTTATCCTCACCTTGCATCACTTCACATAACAGCTGCTGCTGTAGCGGCATGTATCCCTAACAGAAGGCGTAAAAAAGTTTGTCATTTTTGGCAGCGTTGCCAAATACATATCGGCGTCTTTTTTCTTTTATTTGAGCCGCTTGGGTAACTTCGTTTCATTTTCGCGTTTAGAGTCGTCTTGCTTCGTTGTGTACTTCCCAGTCCTCCTGTCAGTGTGTTGATCTTTCGCCGTTTCCCGCCTCAGCGCGCACCGTTACGGACTAGTCCATTCCATTGAGAAAGTAAGTGGTGTTGTGTAGGAACAGATAACCTTGAACTGGACATTTTAACTATTATTCAACATTTCAATGTATTTCTTAAGAATATTAATAACATTTACTATGCTATTGAAGTGTTCACGATGATAAGAGGCTTATTCATTTTTTTTCTTTTCTATTTTTTTTAGGTTGGTTGGGGGCCCCTTACTAAGACCGCTGTTAGGGGGCCCCAAACCTACCTATGCCTCTGTTAAGACCGCGACTGTTCCCAGTATGTAAACGGTTAGAAGATGGCTATCTCATATGTGACCTTGCTGTTTGTACTCGCTTTGACTATACAAATCACAACATGTAAATAGGAAAATGCTGCTGCTATTTTGTCACTTATTGGGAGCAGTAGGCTAGATGGAGCCGTTTACCTCCAGTATTTGTGCTAAGCTAGGCTAGCGCACGGAGATGAGAAGGGTATGGACTTATCTAACTCTGGGGGATACGGTGAATAAGCTAAAGTCTCAAAGTCGGCGTGTTCCTTTAAAGCAGTGTTTCCCAACCCTGCTCACGAAGGACCCCCAACGCTGCACTTTTTCTTTCTCTCCCTAATCAAACACACCTGATTCAACTCATCAGCTCATCATCCCATGGGGATGTCAGATTGGCTTTGTTCCAAATCACAGAACTACTGACCACATTTACACCCTACACACCCTAATCAATAAACATGTAAAACAGACCAAAAAATGCATTGGATTCAATTGGGCACGGTGGATTATATTACAAAATGGTTTAGGCCCAGGACTCACTCTACAGGACAGAAGCATCAAGCTCTTGCTGAATGCAGACGACCTGGGAGACCTGAGTCTGTGTCTCTCTCTGTCTCTCCCTCTCCAAAATAGCACACTTTAAGTTAACTAATCATTGACACACTTGAAGTATACTAAGTCTGACAGCAAATATACATGGCATATTTTTATTTTATTTTTTTTCACCAGGGATCCCAGAATGGAAGTGAGGGGTGCAGCTTATACAGTTAATTGTGTTGCACTACCTAAAAAAAATATAGCTCATTGTTCATATCTTATGTATATATGAATGCTGGCTCTGCAGCTGGATACTATTGTTAGTCACTGAATCAGTTTATTCCCCAAATATTCTGCAGCAAAAATCCACAAGGATTGATCATCAGTACTCTCCGATGGCTCCAAAGAAAAGTACTAAGGATGTGAAGGACATTACTGGAAGTAGTGATGAAGATATTTGTGACCGGGACAGTGTGGACAGCACAGCAGAGGAAATGTTTATGGATGGCCTTGACTCTGTTTTAGATCGGTGAGATTTTCTATACATTATCTTGATAATTATTTAAAAAAAAACATTAATATATTTTAGCACTTATAATGTGGGTTGAAAATTGTTTGAAATCCAATTGTATAGGCATCTCTATACAAGATGAATTCTTCCTTCCCGATTTCGGCACCAATGTAGCAAATTTCAGGGAAGGTGGAGGCAGGAACTGGCGAATGTTCAACAGTTTAATAAAACAAACAAACAACAAAGTAGAATTGGTAAATGGAGAGAAAAAAAACAATCAAGTAAATGTCACAGGTGTGGTCCTTTTTCTCCTTTCACTGTTGTCCTTCCTCCTTATATACCTCCGGAGCTCCTCTGTGGGACTCGAGCCTTGGGTGTGTTGCAGGTGTTGCTCATTAGCATTCGCTCCATCGGCCTCGCTCCGCTCCCACAGCTCTTGCCCACCCTGCTTTACACTAGGGGTGTTGTAGAGGAAAATTTTAATCTTACAGTAATCAGCAGTTAATGTGACTAGATGGATTTTGAGCCATGTGGCTCCTGATGATTTTTGATGACATAAACTAAAACGTGTGTACGTGCATGGCGTGACGCTCAGGAGCAGATGGGAGGAGACCTTTGACCTTAGGCATTGGCCAGCTTTTCGGCCAGTGTATTTCTGTATTAGGCTGTAGCCTAGAGAGAAGAGAGGCGCCTGTTGTGCCCTTAAAAGACAAAACAGCCATATCGTATCTGTAAACTTAGAAGGAAAGGTCCTTGAAAATGGTATAAAACCCCCATCTGCCTCCCGAGTGGTGTGTCACTCCTCGCACAGATTGAACTTTGTGTGTTTGGGACTGAACCTATTCCTGCAGGAATAAAATACTTCTTTTATTGAATTTGACTCTGAATGACTCTTAGTCAGGTGATATTGACTGGTATTGAATTTTGCCATAACAGTGTAAATCGGAGCCTTCATGACGATCCAATACCGATTTCTTAAGCCAGCGATTAGATTATTTTCGATATTTCAGAATTCCCCGCGATAAGATTCAATACTAGATATTTTTACATGATATCTATAAAGTTTCAAATAAATCAAAAAAATAAATTGCCTTTTATTGAGAATACAGAAACGGTATTCTATTCACATAATGTGTATGTTACACTATAGCAGTTGTGCTCAATGCACTGCAAATATAACAGTTACTGCATCTACAGTTACAATAAAGTGCAATCAGTCTAATAATCAAGTCTAATGCTTACAGTGCAGATCTACTATGGCCAATTAGCCTATTCACTGTTAAGCGTTCACTTTCATTCCCAGCTCGCTCTGACGGCTCCATCGCTCTTGAAAGTCAAACTCAACAATGTGTGTGAACATTAGGGCTGTAATCTCTGTCGATTAGTCAATTAATTGGTCGATGCGTTCTGGTTCGACCAAAATTCTGATTGGTCGCTTTTTTTTTTTTTTTTTTTTTTTTTTTATAGGCGTTCACTTCATCAGCTGGAAAGCACTAATTGCTAATGGGGGTGTTTTCAGAGCTCCCCAACAGACAGTCTGTCTTCAGAACACCCCCCTTGTTTTCACTTCTTTTGGATTAGCTCAACTCACTGGAGAAGAGAGACAGATAAGTAGGCTATAGAAGGTTTGATGCTGAATATTATTTATTTAATTGTGAGCGTTTAATAGTCAGTCCTCTTCTAACATGTCAACAACAAAGGCATCGACAGTGTGGCAGCATTTTGTTAAAATTGATAACAGGAAAAAGGTCGAATGCAAAGTTTGCAAGCAACAGTTTGCCTTCCACAGCTCGACGACAAACATGACATATCTAAAAGCGGTAAGCTAACTTGTCTGCGTTAGGTTGCCCTGTAGCAGGCTATATGAACATATCAGAATTGGCATGTTTCAATGTTTTTGTGTAATAATCGTTTTGTAATTGCAGGCACACCCATCCGCATTGATGGTAGCATCCCCCAGACACATCCAGATATGCATATGCTGGATTTTAAGCCTCCTTTATCATCCAAACGGAAAAATAAAACCACGGAAGGAATTGTTAACTTTATTGCTCAGGGTATGAGGCCCATTGCTGTTGTGGAGGGCCAAGGTTTTAAGAACTTAAAGAGTGCCTTTGTGTTTATTAAGAGTAAAAGCTTTAAGTTAGTAGTCTATTCATGTCTCAGCCGTGAAGCTGAGCTCCAGCCTCGCTCTGTGCGAGGACATTCACAAACGAGTGTATGACAGTTGTAACTTATTATAACATGACAAAAAGAATTGTCTAAATTGTTGTATATTCCTCAACAGTTCTTGTGATGATATCACTAGTTGACAACATAGTACTATTTTCGGAAATCATAGGCTATGATATTGCGCATGTGCACGTGATGCAACGCTGTCAGAGCCGACAGACTCGTGTGTCAGACTTATTTCAGTGCAAAATAATTAGGTCAAAAACTATTTAAAGCGTTAGTTTACCACACAAAAAACATGCCAGTCAAAATTCATACCTCAGTTTTAATGCGGCACTATTTTCTATCCATTTCTATCAATCCGTCCTGCTGTCAATGTCAACAGTGCGCACGTTCTGATCAGCTGTTCCTTAGTGTTTCCTCAATCGATCGACAAACAAGGTAAATATTTAATTAACAATGGTGCGAACTTGTAAATTCCCAGGCTGTGACAACAAGGATGTGCCGGGATCAAAGTTCAGATTCCATCGTTTTCCTGTTTCTAATATAACTATGAGACAGCTTTGGCTGGTTACCATCGGCTACTCTGCAGGAGCTAAAATATCCCGAATAAAGGATTTTCGTGTGTGTAGTGCTTACTTCAGCGAGGACGTTTACATCCCTAACCAAGGAGGAAAAAAAGATTTTAAAGAGTTTTGCTGTACCAGTACCACGGGTAAGCTCTATAACTTTATGATCCCATGTCTAAACTGTACGGTAAACAAGCTGATGTTTAGACTCCATTATAAAACGTGCATAAAAACAGTATATAGGTATGTTGTGCGCACAGTTTTGTGGCCCCTGAAAATAACCGGGAGTACTTTATTGAAAAACTTCCAGCGGCCAGAACTCTGACCAGGGGGGTGACGAGTGGGTCAGTGTGTATGCACTATAGTGCTGGTAAGGATTGCATACAACTTCATGTCTTAAATGGGCGAACTAACCCTTTAATATACTGGAATGTCTCTGGTAACTATCGTAACCTTGGTTCCCTGAGAGGCAGGAACGAGACATTGCGTCAGCTGACGCTGCAGGAACTCCTCCCTTCTCCACTTTTGTTGAAATTTTATAGGCTAACACCAGCTTGGAACAGCTGGCCAATTGTCACAAAGTATGCAAATACAGACAGGCTCGCGGGCAGTATAAAATGCATGGGCGCGACAATTGTGTCAGAATCACGTCTGAACATATGCACAGCTGATCAAACGGCGAACATGGCGGCTAACGTAATGTCTCGTTCCCGCCTTTCGGGGAACCGAAGTCCACCATTATCCAATTCTCGAAGCTCTCTCTCAAAAAAATGTTTGCGGCACACAGACATATAGTTTAGATGTGTACGTGGTTAAACCAACCGCCCAGAGCCAGAGTCTATCCCTGACAGCATCGCGGGGAAACATATTCAACCAACTTGGACTTTTGCACCACGAAAACAAACACTTGTGTCCCATGATTGTCTGTCTCATCTATTACGCGATATCACAGTTTGACATGTCTGTCATTGGAAAGATCAACGTGGTGTCATGAATAATTAAGATACAGTGTCTTCTAATAGGATATGAAAACTCAGTCTCATCATTAATAATTATGAGACACCGATGAGTCATCAACACACTAACGTCGCAGGTGGACACGATGAAGATTTTAAACCCGGAAGACGGAAAAAGCGGAAAACTCAAATTTAACCATTTTCACTCTACTATTAAATATAACAGATGATAAAATTGTGTTCAATGGTGTTCAACACGCATACCTCTGTTAAAATCTCAGAAAATTTGGTTTTGGGTTTCATGACCCTTTAAGCTCATTATGTAGCCGAATCTGTGCTGGTTTGTATTTGCCGCCTCCAGTTTTCCCTTTGTTTTGCCTCCAGCTAACGCTGTGACGTAATTGTGACTTCGGCGCAAAAGGGGTCTATTAAAACCCGCCATGAACCTTGTCTCTGTTGTCGCTTGAGCCAGTTCCCTTCTGGCTCTCAAAGTGTGTACCGGCAGGTTGGCGCTGTGAATGCAGATGGAGTCAGTTTTGAAAGCCGCCTCTGCGTGGGCGAGGCCCGGGCAGGCGACGCAGAACTCATGGTTGTCGGGTGGGTCGAGGGGGCCCACACAAATCTGGCAAAGTGAAGCCATCGGATGCTTGAGGAAAAAGGTTGCTAGTCCTCCAGTGCAGCTTCCACGATGGCAGCATGAAGTAAGAGATTCTGACGCAATTGTCGCACCCATGCGTTTTATACTGCTACACTTATACAGTATTTGCATAATTCACGACAATTGGCTTGCTGTTCCAAGCTGGCGTTAGCCTATAAAATTGCAACAAAAGTGGAGAAGGGAGGAGTTTGCAGCGTCAGCTGACACAATGTAGAAGTCACCGCTCTCGAAAGTGAACCATGAGATTAATTCTCATGTTACGCAGCACATTTGAGCTTCTGCAAGAACCAATCAGATTTGTTCTCATGCAACAAAAGCAGGTTCGTTTGAGCTTCTGTTTGTTTGCTAATTAAAGTTTATATGTGAATAAAAGCCTAAATTGAATCTGTTCATCATATAAAGTGATTGTTTCTCTTCTTAAAATTTGTACAAACCTCTAGTTTATTTTTCTTTAGTTTTACAATTTCTTCATGAACTCAGTGTCAAAGTAGTAGTTGAGTAGCTGTCAATGGAGAGACAGAACTCACTCAGATTTCATCAAAAAGCTCTTCATTTGTGTGAGAATTTGCATGTTCATTCATCCTTTCTTACATTTTTTTTTTTTGCACATTGGTCTGAACAGTCAAATTGAATACAAAAATCTAATCAAATATTTGTGTTTGTGTGAACTGGCCTTTAGTCAACAGAGTTGTGAAGTACATTGCTAATTCCTTTTTTGCTTTTATTCTTCTTGTGTCATGCAATAGGCCGTCATGTGACATTTACCCCCCAGAGGAGGACTGTGATTCAGAGGACAACCTACAGCAGAGAAAGAGATTCCGTCTGTCTTCCACTGCTGATGGAGGTGGCAGGGAGAGTGAAAATGATGGTTTCTCTGCTATATTAAAAGAAAGGTGGCACAGCTCAGATGAAGCAGATGTTGAACCACTTCAGCTGGATTTCACTCCTGTCCAAGAACCTGGGCCAAAGTTTTTACCGAATTGGTGCAGCAATCCTTTACATTTTTTTCAACTGTTGTTTTCAAAAACAATGTTGCAGACCATTGTAGGGCACACAAATGACTATGGGGCCAAGTGCCAAGAAAGAAAGGGCAAGGTGTGGGAAAACATTTGTCAATACGACTTGAAGTCGTATATGGCACTGGTCATTTACATGGGTATGTTCAAGTGCTCTTCACTGACTGACTATTGGAGTGTTTCCCAGCACTTCAGTCTGTCCTTTCCAGCAAAAGTCATGTCTTACCAGAAATTTCTGTCAATCTCTAAAGCTCTTCATCTAAGCGACAGCAGGGAGGATGAGAAGAACCGCTTAAGGAGGGGAACAGCAGCCTTTGAACGGCTGGGTAAAATTCAACCCCTGTATCAAGTCATTAGGGAGGCTTGCAAGACGTTTTTTCATCCTTTTCAGAACATCACCATTGTTGAAAGAATGGTGACATCGCAGGCTAGAACTGGACTCAAGCGATGCATGAAAAACGAATCTCCAAACATGGGGTACAAACTCTTTGCACTGACAGACTGCACCTCTGGCTATACGTGGGACTTCTTTATTTATGAGGGCAAGTCATGTTCTTCACAGAGCGAGGGCTTGAGTTATGAGTCTGTTATGGCATTGGTGGATGAAAATATGTTGGGCTCTGGGTACAAACTGTTCGTAGACAAATTTTACACCAGCCCCACACTCTTCAGTGACCTCTTGTGTAAAAAGGTCTGTGCTTGTGGCCCTGTATGGGCAAACAGGGCAGGTTTCCCAAAAACAACTGTGAACCGACTGAGACTGAACGCTCCGCGTGGCAGCATGCGTTGGATTAGGAATGATAAGCTGCTGTTTGTTGAGTGGAAAGACTCAAAGGAAGTGCAGATGTGCTCCACCTTCCACAAAGCCTATGAAGGTGATACTGTGCAGAGGAAGGTGAAGGTTGACGCTCAACCGACCCATGTGCAGGTCCCCATTCCAGCTGCGGTGTTGGACTACAAGAAGTAAGTAAAATGTATTTAGATATAAACTTGCAATTGTGAGAAATAAGATTCCATAATTTACTCTATTTAACTGTTTAAAGTTTGAAACATGCATTTTATATTTCCACATAGGAACATGGAGGCAATGGATCTATCTAATTGCATTACTGAACATTACAGAGCTCTACATAAACCAAAGAAGTGGTATCAATGTGTTTTTTATCACTTTTTGGACATCACTGTAGAGAATGCATTCATCATGCAGGAACTAATGGCTAAGAGAAAGAACATGAAGCCTTTGACTCGAAAGGCATTCTTGGAGGCGCTTATTTTAGAGCTTACAGAAATTGGTTCTTAGGATTTGGCACCAGTTTTGTCACTCAGTTTCTTTAGCAGTTCTTCCTCAGTAGTTCCCTCTTCTTTCCACAAGCCAAAGAACATCACACCATACAACACGGGTAGAAGGAAGTGCTGGCTCTGCAACCAGACATTGATGTTGTGCTTTCAGCCTGAGAGGGACTGTTTCAATGGTTGGCATGAAAAACAAGGCTTTTTATTTATGGCTTCAGTGAATGTTACCATGTTAAGGATCCCACCCCCAACTGTTTTAGGTGCATTGATTCCAATTATCAGAATATGTATAAAATAAAGTAAATAAAAAAAAAAAAAACCTGGAATAAATGCTTTGAATCGTATTAAGGTATTTTAAACTTTTTTGTATGTTTTATGTATAATAAAAACTGGCTGAAAAACAACAGCGGAACTGAATGGCCAGCAGTTTCACACCCGCAGCCACAGGGTGGAAGTGAGGGGTGGAGTTGCGATAAATATGATGGTTCCCTATTTCCACATGATTTGGATCATATCAATATTTAACAACAATACTTTTAATAAAGTCACTTTTCTGGTCATACTTGCATGAGATATCATGATGTAAAATAAGAAATGTAGCCTATTAATCATTGTTCATGTTAAAGGATACAAAAACAATAGTTTTGTTATTTCAGTGATAAATGCTACAACAAGACAACTATTTTTTTTTTTTTAAATAAAATATTAAATGTGTAGCAGGTTGAAAAGTGTTTCTAATTTGATTATATGTGATTGTTTTATTTCCTTCATGTTCATGTTGTGACAAATAATACTAAGACACAGCATGTGATGTAGGCCTATTTAATGCCAAATATACTGTAATCATGAAGTTTGATATGAAATTTAGCCAAATAAGTAAAATGTGCTTTTCTCTGTGTGAAATAATAGGGCATTTATGAAAAATATATAGCTAAATTATATAGCTAAGAATAATGTATTTACTTTGGCATGCATAAAATGTATATTCTTTAAGCAGTAGAGTTGAATATTAAAAAGAACAGCTGAACATCAGTTCACAAGTAAAATATGTTGTTTAAATTGTGCCTTTAGTTATTATTCTGGAATAAATGTAAAAATGCTTCAAAAGCTAACTTGAGATTCATACTTGTTTTTAATTAATATAATGTGACAACATTAAGTGTAAATGTGACGTGAATTTATATTCTGTTGTCAAATGTCTTATTAGCTTAAATGCATGATTCACTTGTTCAAGAAAAGTCTTTGGATTAAGTACCTAGTATTTGTTACAACATGAACATGAAGGAAATAATTGTATCACATAATAGGCATAAATGCAGTCAAATGAGAACCATTTTATTATACATTTTCAAAATTACAATTATTTGTAAAAATGAATGACCAATGTTTGAGAGGCTGCTCACTGCACAGCAAATGGATGGAGCTTACGTCTTGAAATGTTCCTCCGTAGACGGACTTTGGTCATACACAGTCTGAACCGATTCGCGGGAAACACTTCCTTTCACTCTTCACGCCACTTACTGAGATTCTCGCGCGGAGAACAAATGAACACCGCTGTTGCTGATATCCGTCTTTCACTAGCATGTGAGTTATGTCAGTTTTATGGCTGATATTCGAAACGGTTGTGTATTTTTTTTTTTGTGGTGCTTTTAGATTACATACAGGCTTTAAGGTAAAGCTTAACTGTAAGCGCGCGACGTTCTTTTAAAGACACTGACGGTAGTCAACTGACAATGCCAATGTCTTATGGTCTGTTTGTTTACCTAACACATACACTGGCCACTGATTATTCAGAAGCAAACATCCACAAGGATCGATCTTCGGTAGCCTACTCTCCGATGGATCCAAAGAAAAGTTCTGAGAATGGTGTGGTGGACAGTAGTGATGAAGATACTGATATTTGTGACCGGGACAGTGTGGATAGCACAGCAGAGGAAATGTTTATGGATGACCTTGACTCTGTTTTAGATCGGTGAGTTTTTCTACACATTATCTTGATAGTTTTTCCAAATGTATTTTAGCGATTACATTTATGATGTGGGGTAAATATTATGCTTGATGCAAAGAAATCTAATTGTATGGACTTTCTTTACAGAAATTAGACATCGCTTTGCTATAGTAACACCAACTGTAATGTATGAAACATTGTAGATCCATAGTAAATAATCAAATTTCTATAGTCATAATAGCCATAGAGCATGTTTAAAAAAAAAAAAAAAAATCAAACGCCAGAAACAACATGCCACATTGGGCCTTCTGCCACAATTCCCAATGGGATTAGTTTTTGAAATGTCATCAGAATTTACTCACCCTCATGTCATTCCAAGCCCATAAAGCTTTGTAGAACACAAATTTATATATTTTTATTACCTGAGAGGTTTATGTCCCTCCATTTAAAGTCTAAGTAACCAAAAAAATATTCAAAAAATATCATGAAGGCATTATTAAACAAATCCTCATGAAGCAAGCAGTTCAATCCTAGTCTTGTTAAGGGATACAATCCCTTTACTCTACAGAGTAAGACATAGTTATACATTTGACTAAATAAAAAAGTTATTACATATAAACAAGACTTAAAGGCCTATTAACCGATTACTATTGAACATTTGCATGCCATCAATGCAATAGATATTTTACAGAGAAGTGTTCTTATCAGTTTTCCATCGCACTGTAAAGAATATTAACCAACCAACAAGATTTTAGTCACATGCCTAGAGGCACTGGGGGGTTACATAAAACCAACGACTCGGTGGCGCTCGCGACTGTTTCGCTAAGCGACAATGGATAGCAAAGAAAGAATCCAGAACAAACTCTTGTCCTTGTTTAAAGCCAATAAAAAAACCTGAACGCCTGTTTGAAGTGAACGGGCGGGGGTAACCGCTGTGTATCTGCTTTTCTATAAGCGGCACCTGCTGTCAGAGAGTGAATTGGCATGTTCATTCAGCCTGATAAATCAAATGCAAAATCAATGTGTTGGTGTAAAACATGCATATAGTCAACAGAATTGTAAAGTACATAAAGTACAAAGTACAGGTCCTTCTCAAAAATTAGCATATTGTGATAAAGTTCATTATTTTCCATAATGTAATGATACAAATTAAACTTTCATATGTTTTAGATTCATTGCACACCAACTGAAATATTTCAGGTATTTTATTGTTTTAATACTGATGATTTTGGCATACAGCTCATGAAAACCCAAAATTCCTATCTCAAAAAATTAGCATATCATGAAAAGGTTATCTAAACGAGCTATTAACCTAATCATCTGAATCAACTAAATAACTCTAAACACCTGCAAAAGATTCCTGAGGCTTTTAAAAACTCCCAGCCTGTTTCATTACTCAAAACCGCAGTCATGGGTAAGACTGCCGACCTGACTGCTGTCCAGAAGGCCATCATTGACACCCTCAAGCAAGAGGGTAAGACACAGAAAGAAATTTCTGAACAAATAGGCTGTTCCCAGAGTGCTGTATCAAGGCACCTCAGTGGGAAGTCTGTGGGAAGGAAAAAGTGTGGCAAAAAACGCTGCACAACGAGCAGAGGTGATCGGACCCTGAGGAAGATTGTGGAGAAGGACCGACTCCAAACCTTGAGGGACCTGCGGAAGCAGTGGACTGAGTCTGGAGTAGAAACATCCAGAGCCACCGTGCACAGGCGTGTGCAGGAAATGGGCTACAGGTGCCGCATTCCCCAGGTCAAGCCACTTTTGAACCAGAAACAGCGGCAGAAGCGCCTGACCTGGGCTACAGAGAAGCAGCACTGGACTGTTGCTCAGAGGTCCAAAGTACTTTTTTCGGATGAAAGCAAATTTTGCATGTCATTCGGAAATCAAGGTGCCAGAGTCTGGAGGAAGACTGGGGAGAAGGAAATGCCAAAATGCCTGAAGTCCAGTGTCAAGTACCCACAGTCAGTGATGGTCTGGGGTGCCATGTCAGCTGCTGGTGTTGGTCCACTGTGTTTTATCAAGGGCTGGGTCAATGCAGCTAGCTATCAGGAGATTTTGGAGCACTTCATGCTTCCACCTGCTGAAAAGCTTTATGGAGATGAAGAGTTCATTTTTCAGCACGACCTGGCACCTGCTCACAATGCCAAAGCCACTGGTAAATGGTTTACTGACCATGGTATTACTGTGCTCAATTGGCCTGCCAACTCTCCTGACCTGAACCCCATAGAGAATCTGTGGGATATTGTGAAGAGAAAGTTGAGAGACGCAAGACCCAACACTCTGGATGAGCTTAAGGCCGCTATCGAAGGATCCTGGGCCACCACAACACCTCAGCAGTGCCGCAGGCTGATTGCCTCCATGCCACGCCGCATTGAAGCAGTCATTTCTGCAAAAGGATTCCTGACCAAGTACTGAGTGCATAACTGAACTTAATTATTTGAAGGTTGCCTTTTTTGTATTAAAAACACTTCTTTTATTGGTCAGATGCAATATGCTAATTTTTAGAGACAGGAATTTGGGGTTTTCATGAGCTGTATGCCAAAATCATCAGTATTAAAACAATAAAAGACCTGAAATATTTCAGTTGGTGTGCAATGAATCTAAAATATATGAAAGTTTAATTTTTATCATTACATTATGGAAAATAATGAACTTATGCTATTATTACACAATATGCTAATTTTTTTAGAAGGACCTGTAATTGCTAATCCTGTTTTGTTTTTTCTTCCTGTCATGCAATAGGCCTTCATGTGGCATTTACACACCAGAGGAGGACTGTGATTCAGAGGACAACCCACTGCAGAGAAGGAGATCCCGTCTGTCCTTCACATCATCCACTGCTGATGGAGGTGGCAGGGAAAGTGAAAATGATGGTTTCTCTGCTGTATTAACAGAAAGGTGGCACAGCTCAGATGAAGCAGATGTTGAACTACTTCAGCTGAATTTCACTCCTGTCCAAGAACCTGGGCCACAGATTTTACCAAATAGGTTTAAAAGTCCTCTGCATAATTGTCCTTGGAAACAAAAGTTGAAAAAACTGCAATCTATTGTAGTGCACACAAATGACTATGGGACCAAGTGCGAAGATGTGGGTGATAGCTGGCTCTATATTTCTCTGAAAGACTTGAAGTCGTACATAGCACTGGTCATTTACACATGTCTCATGAAGTGCTCTTTGCTGACAGAATATTGGAGGGAATCACAGTACTTCAATCCATCCTTTCCTGCACAGGTCATGTCTTATCAAAAATTTGTGACAATCGCCAATACTCTTCATTTCAGTAATACCAAGGAGGATGAGAAAAATGAGTCAAAGAAGGGAACAGCAGCCTATGAACGGTTGGGTAAAATTCTATCTCTATATCAAGTCATTAGGGAGGCTTGTAAGACTTATTTTCATCCCTTTCAGAACATCACCACTGATGAAAGAATAGGAGCAGCACAGGCTAGAACTGGACTCAAACAACGCATCGAAAACTAATCTGCAGATAGAGGATACAAACTCTTTGCACTGACAGACTGCACCTCTGGCCATACGTGGGTATTCTTTATTTACGAGGGGAAGTCATGTTCTTCACAGAGCGAGGGCTTGAGTTATGAGTCCGTTATGGCATTGGTGGATGAAAATATGTTGGGCTCTGGGTACAAACAGTTTCTAAACAAATTTTACACCAGCCCCACACTCTTCAGAAACCTTCTAGGTAAAAATGGTAAATGGACTGCATTTATATAGTGCTTTCACAGACCCAATGGCCACCAAAGCGTTTAAAAGGTCTGGGCTTGTGGCCCTGTTTTGCTGACCAGGAAAGGATTCCCAAACAATTCTGTGAACAGACTGAGACGGAACGCTCTGTGCGGCACCATCCGTTGGATCAGGGATGACGAACTGCTGTTTGTTGCGTGGAAAGACTTACAGAAAGTGCAGATGTGCTCCACCTTCCATAAAGCCTATGAAGGTGATACTGTGCAGAGGAAGGTGAAGGGGTCAACCGACCCATGTGCAGGTCTCCATTCCAGCTGCGGTGTTGGACTACAACAGGTTAGTAGAATTTCAGTGATGTTCCTTTGGCTATTTCTTGAAGTCGGTTTCAGAGGCCACCCAGGTCAGTTTAGTTTAAGTAAACTCTACACAGCTAGACTAGCCTAGAAATCAAGACGCACCCTAGCGGCAGCAAAAATAATTTCGCAACCAGTGTGGTCTAGCAACTCTCCATAGGCTTTTGAGCTGGAAAAAAACAAACTCTGGTCAGGCCAATCACATCATGTATAGAGTCGGCGGTCGGGCTTAACATAATGACGACAGAGTTGCGACGGTTCACTGCTACTTGAAAACAAAGAATGGCTGCTGCTGGCGAACAGCTGTCTGTCGATTTGGCTTTGACCGCGACTCTGGATGATTTGAAGTTAAGCTTTTCTTTGAAACAAGAACAAAGAATGGCACTTGAGTCATTTAAAAAAAAAAAATGTGTTCGGAGTTTTGCCGACTTCGTTGCTCTGGTTGGTTGTAGCGCTATCCAATTGCGTGCAGAGAGAATTTGAAGACAACCGTTTATCCCGCCCCTCGGATTGAGCCCTGTCAATGATGAGTTCCTAGACCTAACATCTTGATGTAGGTCTGGCTTGCCAGGCTACAGCTAGACTGCTCCAGAGCAGGTTTTATTCTGGGTTGGAGAATCGCAAACTTAACCTGGGCAAATCAGCTGTGAGCGAAGTGAAGCATCTGACGCAATAAAGCCACTCCCCCTGGATCTCTTGCTGCAAATGAAAGCAGTTCAAAATGTATGAAATTTAGACAAATTTCCTTATTTATTAAATTTATTTTATATATTATATCTTTAATGCTTAACCACAGATAGGCAATGATATTTTGACAATTAATATCCAACTTTTAGTTTCAACTTAAACCTACTCTGAAACTCAGTTTCCTCAACTAGTTTTGTGTAAAAGGCCATTTGTGTCGTTTTATTGTGCATGTGCATTCATTCACTGGAATGGTTATCTTTTGAGTTTAAAATAGTAGCTTTTTCTCTCCACCCAGGAACGTGGGGACAGTGGACCCATCCAGTTTCGTTACTGGACATTTCAGAGTGCTACATAATCCAAAAAAAGTGGTATCAGTGTGTTTTTTATCACCTTTTGGACATCGCCGTGGAGAATGCATTCATTTTGTATGAACTGGTGGCAAAGAGAAAAAAACAAAAAGCACTGACTTGAAAGGCATTCCTAGAGAAGCTTGTTTTAGAGCTAACTGAAATGGATGATGAGGACAGGTCTGGCTCTGCACCAGCTCCTTCCTCGTCTTCTCCTCCAGTGGCTTCCTCAGCTTCTCCTGAATCATTAGTTAGTGAAGGATTCCACAATCCCAAGCTCTTCATGTCGGACAGTGCTGCCGGTAGACGTAAGTGCAGGCTCTGCCTCCAGAAAACTCCAATCATGTGTGCGACTTATGAAGTGCCATTGTGCTTTCAACCCAAGCGTGACTGTTTTAATTACTGGCACGAACAAGGTGTTTGATTCATGACTGTATTCATTTTAAAAGGTATGTAAATGATAGTTTCTCCTACTTTTTCATGATGCTCACTTGAATATTTAAATAAAACTCCTTTGTTCTAAAATTGAAGTAAATATGGGTAGTATTTTTTTTTTGTAATCTACCTTTACAGTCAGAACTGCAAACTCGTCTACTTTTGCTACATAAGTGGAACCGTCCATGGAGGACATGAATGTGTCGTGGTATGTCAGGAGGCACTACCATTCAAAAGTTTGGGGTCAGTAAGAATTTTGATGCATATCAAAGAAGTTTCAAAAATGGTAATATTGTGCAATATTTGGCATATTTTTTCTAATATATATATATATATATATATATAATAAAAATATTTTAGTTTTAAAGCCAAATTTTCAGCAGCCATTACTCCAATCTTCAGTGTCACATGATCCTTCAGAAATAACTCTAATATGCTAACTTGGTGCTCAAGAAACATTAGTAGTGTTGATAATGGTTGTGCTGCTTTATTCTTTCTTCATTCTTTTGAAAAATGATATAG
This sequence comes from Meda fulgida, assembly GCA_030578275.1. Lineage (NCBI taxonomy): Eukaryota > Metazoa > Chordata > Actinopteri > Cypriniformes > Leuciscidae > Meda > Meda fulgida. The sequence continues at coordinate 9,384,479 of CM060616.1, read as the reverse complement.
AGCGGCACTTGTATATTTTGTAACATTATAAAGGTCTTTAGCTTTGATCAGTTTTAATGCGTCCTTGCTGAAAAGTATTTATTTATTTAAAATGTTTCTTTATGCTAAATATAATATTGTAGCCTATGCATTGATACTGTGTGACTCTCATACCATTTATTTCTTTTTTATTATTATTTAGGGCAGTGTGAGTCTCAATAATAGATTGAGAGAGAACAATCAACCAAATTAAACAAGTACAGATTATTTGTCCCACCAGTTTTCACATTTGTTAAATTACATATTTGTTTGACCCCTGTGGGATTACAAATTTAAAGGAGTGATTGATTATGATTTCACTTTTCTAACTTTAGTTAGTGTGTAATGTTGCTGTTTGAGCATAAAGTTACAACGTTCAAAGTTCCAAGCAAAGGAAGATTATTCTCTTTTAAATAAATCGTTTTTTAAGGACGACATTCTTCCCGGGTTAGTGACATCATCACCAACCCTAAAATTTACAATTTACATAAAGCCCGCCCCCGGGAACAAGGTGTTTGATTCATGACTCTTCGTTTTAAAAGGTATGTAAATTATAGTTTCTCCTACTTTTTCATGATGCTCACTTGAATATTTAAATATTTATCGTCCAAGATGAGAAGAGGAAGAGTTGTTGTAATAGTACACTAGTTTAAACATAAAAGGCAGAACAGTTTCTGACACTTTAGTGCTTGTCTGCGTGAGTTATTTTTTAAATTTATTTTATTTATTTTTTATAAATGACTACAAACAGTCAGGTCCTTGGTTTAACATCTCATCTGAAGGATGGTGCTTTTTACAGTATAGCGTCCCGATCACTTTACTGGGGCGTTAGGAACCACACAGACATGAGCACCTCTTACAGCAGCAATAGTTTTCCCAGGAGGTCTCCCTTCCAGGTACTGACCAGGCTCAACCCTGCTTAGCTTCAGTGGGCAACCAGTCTCGGGATACAAGGTGAGGAGCATGAAAAATATTTTAATAAAATCAAAATTAAGAAAGACAACATGTAGGTTTCTGTGTGAGAGAGGAGAGCATGTGCATGATCTTTCTCCTTTGCGCAAATTTTCCTTTTCACTAACCAGCGTGACTTTTTAGTTTGAAGACCAAATGTTTTGTAATGGCACTCTTTTTGTCCATTGTAAAAACAAGCAAGCTCAAACAGTAGACTGCATCAAAACAATGAATATTTATTTGAACAATAATCATGATTCCAAATTGTTTAATGTAAAAAAAAAAAAAAAAAAATCATGAGTACATTCTGATCATTACTTTACCCTCCCTAAAGTAAAATAACACTAGATCTATAACTTGACAGTGATCCTTAACCCTAATGTGCACACAAGATGGCTACCTTTACACAGTCAGGATTGCCTCTGCAGATTGAACTGTACATGCAACAGCAGAAAGAAGCGTGTCAAATAATAATAACAGGTAACCAAAGTCAAACCCTTTAAATTGGCAATAGCCGTGAGAAATGCCTGTTATGTGATAGTAAATAACAAGACTTTGTATTGAATCTTCGAGGATTACAACCGAATCCTCTTGTAGTTTATGTTCTGACTTCGGTGTAAGTACTAAAGTCTGAACTCTGCAGACTCTTTTTCTTCAGCATGGACAGCGTGTTCAATGATGCGTAACAAACTTCATCTTCTCGCTGGAAAATATAAACAACATTAATATACAAATTGTAGATAGTATTTCATTTGTTCAAAATGAGAAATGTTTGATGCAGTACCTCAAAAAAGCTATTATCAGTCTGTGTTGCTGCAGAAACTGCAAAATATTCAAATAAGAGAACTTGATTCAGAAAATATAATCAGCATGACATTTAAAATACATTGCATTGTTCACAAAGCTCAAAACTCAGTTGGAGAGCCAAAGGCATTTTATGCATGGTTGCATAACTTATTGTAATATTATACATGCTTCATTTTGTAACACTGATGATTCAAAGCAAATCTTGTGACACCAGAAAAATCAAACATAGCTCTGGTGAAGGAAATGGGCTCAGGATTGAATGATCACCTGTAGTTTTCCTCTGACAGAGGTAGTACACACTGATGGAGAAGAGAAGAACACACACAGGACACACACTGAACAGCAGCTTCAAGCAGAGGTCTGATACAGGAAATGTGGAGGTGATGTTGAACGTCTCAGTGTGAGAAGACTTTGACTCTAAATGAAATGAAAGCCAAAGTAACTGCCAAAGTTATCACCTGCACATTTTTAGATACACATTTACTAAGTTAATATTATTATATATTTTCAAGGGTGTGGTCACCTTGTTCTGTGTTGCTGTTGCTACCAAACAATTGACATTCATTGATCTTGTGTATATATAACTAGTTGGCCTCTGCTGATCCTGCCGCCAGTGAGATTGCTCGCTCAACATTTAAATTGTCTAGTTCATTGTTTGCTAGTCCTGCAGCGCGTTAGTCCCTATGAAACTCTCCACCTGCCTAGATCTGTCAATTCATGCAGCAGCTTATCTTACATGCTCACAGCAATGTTTTTGCATCTATTGGCAGTGGTGACGTTCGGGTCACAGAATCAAACTTAATCAAATTTTAGTTCAGGGTTGATGATGCAAGACGACCATTGCGCAGCACCAAATATGGTTTAACCAAACAGGTCTTCATTGACTTCCATAGTATGGGGCGGAAATACTATTATTGGTTGCCAACTGTTTGGTTTCTGACATTCTTCAAAATATCTTCTTTTGTGTTCAGCAGATTAAATAAATTCATTGAGGTTTGGAACAACTTGAGGGTGAGTAAATAACAGTATTAAAAATTTTGGGTGAACTATCCCTTCAACTTTTCTGTGAAAATGTGTCTTTTGATTTTAAACCATATCCAGATGATCCATTCTTCTGTGTGGTGAAAAGCGAACATATATTTTTATTAAATTAAGATAATTAATTTAGTCTCAGTGTATGGTCAAAATCATTCAGGAGCAAATGGGAAACTATCTTTCTTTAATTTAAAAAATAAAGTATATTATGTGGAACATCGTCGCTGTTGAATTTTGATGTAAAATATTTAACCCACATTTTTGGTTTTCTGTGATATATTCTCATTCATATATTCATTGTTTCAAATTCTGCTGATTTGTAAGATTTTAAAGTAGAAATATTTTCTTACCCAAGACAGTCAGATGAGTTCTTCTGTTTCCATACTGGTACTGTGAGCCTATGACGCCATGTATATCATTTACTTTTCTTTCATCTATTGCACAGTAATATAATCCCTCATCAGAGACACTGACATTCTCTATATGTAGATCATAGGAGTTACTGGAGCTATTTTGCACAAAACTGAAACGTGGAAACGTCCACAGGAACATATTTGAAGGGTCTATTATCAGAGATGGTTGATGCTCATGTGAGCAGTTTCTCAACCAAACAATGTGTGATCCAAGAAGAATGACACAGTCACAGTAGAGAGTGATGCTGTCTCCTGCTTTAACTCGCATGTCCACTTCTGTCCCAAACACTCTCTGGTGTTCACAGAACAAAACCCCTGCAAAAGCAAATATACGAATAAAAGATTATCGATCAAATCAATACTACGTTATAAAGAGTGCAAAATAACATTTCAAAAACACACAATGGACTTACACACAAATATGACGACTGTAACTCTTGCTCGCTCCATCTCAGTGGCTGATAAGATCAGACCGAGGGTCTTCAATGCGCATGTCGCCTGGCTGACAAATGGGAGGGATTTTTTTCTAAAAAGCTTTCATACACTTAGAGGTTGGGGACTTTTTCTTTTGGATTGAGGGTTTTATCAAATGCATTAATATTTGAATTATAGAATACATTGTTTCTAATCTGGTTGTAAACTCAAAGAAAGTTTGATATTGTAAAATTGTCTAAGTGCACCTTCATTCTGACATAAAGTGATGACGTTTACCATTTTTACCAAGTATGTGTTGTTATTTTCAGCACATCACAGATTAACTGTGCCATACAGTTTATGTCTAACCGAAGGTATAAATTGATATGATGTAACTGCTGACAAAATGTTGAGGTTTAAACTGTCAGTTAAAAATCAGAGGTATCACATTCAAGCAGGCCATAACAGGAAACCTATTGTCACATCCTGTTACATCTAAAACCCTGTGTACTTTATTCATACCTCTTTCTTCAAAAAAGGTCATGTTTGTTTTGGCCTGTAAATGCCTCTAAATATTTTGTGTGTATTTTATAAAAATCTATTTGCTTGTGACGTGTATTGCTGTTACAAAGCATGATAAGATTTTTCCCCGCATAAACAGTGTCTTAACCACATATTTTTTCCTTTCTGGTTTGTCATCTAAACAAATAAACGCAGTCACTGGTACAATGTGATCATCTAAAGGTTATGGTTTTCCTGTTTCCACATGATTAAATTTGACATGCTAGCTTGAAAAAATATATTTCTGCAGGTTAAAAATCTACAGTAATATATTAACACAAAGTTAAACAGACAAATTCTCAAGAAAGCAGTTAACACTGGAAACATTTGTGGTTAAAAATAACATTGAAGCATGATTAACCACTTTACAAGAACATGTGAACAGTACTAAATAATCAAAACATACTGGAAACCCCATGGTAGCATCAAACATTCCTAAAATTAGAAAAGCAGAAGACTTCTGACTATAGCTGTGTCTCATTTCATAGGTGTCTAAAGCATACGTCATCAAGGATGTGCTATTTCAGAGAAGTAACCATTATAAAACTGATTGTTATTCCTTGTGAAGTGCAAATTGTTGCAATTTCCTAATGGCTATGAAATGTAATGGTTACTTTACTAAAATGAGGCAGCCGTTATGCATATGCGACCGACAAACGCAACTTTCGATATGAGACACAGCTTACGAGTTTAAATCACACTGAAGCTCAATGTGACCTAGATAACTACTTAAATTAGTCAGAATCTTCTGACATAAACAACAAACAACAGTTTGTTTTTGTATACATGACATTTAGGTAAAGGTTCATGACACTTGAAAAAACCTGCTGAAATATGGTTTCATGACACGTAAAAAAAAAAAAGAAAATGCTACCAAAGTGGTTTCTTACTCAAAACAATACAGCAGTCATTAGACAACTAAGAAATAAATTTAAAAATGTAGATGTAGTAGATGTTGCCAAAACTTTCACACCCATATTAGACTATATTAACATCTTTGGAAACAAAAATAGGCCTAGATGTGTCTTTGTGAATATCTTGTTTATTTTCTATTATTTCAGATCTAATTGTTCAGTAATATTCATTGTCTAACCTATTCACATGCATTTGCTGTAATGAATCATGCAAATTCGGGCAAATCCAGACACCAATTTAGCTTCTGAAGCGTTTATTGTAGCAGTCGGGTAATTTATGACTGTTTATAAATATCTGTACACTACTGACTGCTGAAATGTACATTTCCAGCAAGGTTAAGCATTCTGATTTACATTCATTTTAAATGTGGTTTATACTTTATATTTGCACAACTACATATAGAATGCAAAAGGGCAGGATCCCACAAATATTTGAAAGTCAAATCTATGAAAGCTTGATTCCGCCACAGAATAAATATTTTAAAAGATAATTGCGACTTTTTATCTCACAATTGCGAGTTTACATCTCACAATTCAGACTTTTTTTCTTGCGATTGCGACTATATCTCACAATTAAGACTTTATAATTTGCAATTGCGACTTTATATCACGCATTTCTCACAATTATGCAAGATGTAAACTCAAAATTGTGAGGAAAAAAAAGTCAGAATTGTGATATGAAAAGTCGCAATTACAATTTTTATTTTTTATTCTGTGGCGGAAACAAGCTTCCATTAAAATAAGACAGACACTTAAGAAAATGTTAAATACTTACATAGATCATAAAATCTGTTAACGGTCAAGGTCAAAAGTGTCAGTAAAGTCTGGAAAAGAACTGTCAGTGTTTGATGACAAATATAAATACAAATATCATCCTCCTTCAACGAAATGCAACTTTTTAACTTGAGTGATGAGAACTAGGAAAAATATTTTAGAAATCGAATATAATTCTATTTGATACCTAACTCCAAATTGGGTTAAGTATGTCTGTATTAAATAGTTAATTAAAGCTTCATTGGTATTAAATCCAACACATTGACACACACGTCGATTAATAATAGGCTCATCCTGTAGTAAATACAGTATATTAACCTTTAGTGAGTATTTGGGTTTGTTTTGTCTTCTGTTGTCTGCCTTAATTTTGTCCCTGAATTTTTGTGCAAACAAGTAAATCAAATATATAAGAATTAAGTTAACCGTGTTGCGAATGCAAAAGTCTCAGCGTTTCATCAGAGCAAGAATTATACACCTCCATGTCATTGCAAGTTATTTCAAATGATGAACACAACCGCAATATTCAACACAATATTCAATTAATATCTCATTCACACTGCTTCTGTTATGTAGTATCACTGAATTCCAAGCTGGAAAAGTGCAATGCTGCTCCTTTGTTTCACAAGATTGTATCCATTTAGCTGAGGGTCCATTAAAAATGCTAGGATTCAATTTCTTCTTGCGTGCCATATCTAAGAAAAACCTTTTGCAAGACAATCCAAGGCCACTTTATTCAGCATGTTTAGCTTTGCTTATGTTATAGTTTCTAAGGCAGATTTAGAAGAACCTCGGGCCTTTTAAAAGTGACTAAATTCCTACTTGCTGTCAACATTTACGAGTCTTTATCTTTCTCCTTATCCTTTTTCTTCTTGAACAAATTCTTGAGCTTAGAAGACTTCTTGCCCTTTTCTTTACCCCCAGATTCCAAAGAAGACGAGTTTGCCGATTGACCTTCATTTCCCAGAAGGCTTTGAGAAGAGCTAGACATCGAAGTTGCGTGACTAAGATCGCAAGAACTAGCCACGAGAGGGTTCTCGTAGGACTTTTCTAGAATGCCGTCGTACACTAGCGTGCTAAGCGAATCTGAGGCTGGTTTCCAGAGCATCAAGGAGCTCGCGGTGAGGTCAGGTGGACCAAACTGTCCTGGGTTTGTAATCACAAATTCCTCCTGTGATATCTTGCGCCTTGGAGACTCCACAGATAGACCCACAGTCTCTCTCTGTATTTTACCAATGGGAGTTTCCACAGAGCCGTCTAACTTGCGCTGTATCCGTTGTGTATCCATCACAAACTCTTGCTCATCTCGAGAGAGTTTTTTTGAGGGAATTTCCATGCGGATATCCCTGTTCTCTTTAAAGGACTTGCTTCTCTCAAACTCATCTCTTATCATGTTCCTTGAAGCAGTGTCCATGGCAATGTCTCTTATTTTTAGTCTTTCGAAATCCATGGACACATCATATTCATCTTGCGGCATTATTCGTGAAAGGATATCTTTGGATAAATCAGTTTTGCCTAACATCTTACATTTTTTTGAGCTTTCCACTGAACTATCAAAAGTGGCATCAAAGGAATTTTCGCTAATTATTCTTCCTCGCTGGATGTTGGGTGGAAAGTCCAGGTTTTCTTTGTGTTTAATGGAGGTGTTCATTAAGGCATCTGAATATCTAGTTCCACTTGTGGTATTTAAATCAAGCTCTGATTTTGGTATAACTCTAGAAATGCTGTCCACATGATCTTTTCTGTCTCTGAGTGATCGCTGTCTTTGACTGTCCATGCCGATCGCTGCTGGGGATATCTTTTCTGTAGAATAGTACCTCATTGTTGAATCTAAAGGCAGATCCCTAGGTAATTTCCTTGAATCAAAGCTAGCTTCAGTTTCTCCTCTAGTCAATTGTCTTGGAGGGTCCATGGAGGCTTCTAATTCCTCTATAGATGTCTTTCTTGACAGAGTATTGATGTCCAATTCCTCTCGCGATACTTTCCTTGAGGTGTTCACCATCAAAGACTCATCCATCTCTTCCTGTGAGATCTTGCGTGAGGGACTGTCCTCTTGTTCATCCAAAGAGATCTTTCGGGGCATTTTATCAGAGAAAATGTATTTTCTCCGAGAAGGGACATCAAGGCTGCTGTACATTTTGCTAATGGATGAACCCATTGACTCTGTAGACTCTGAGGATGATTCCATGGACTCCCTGTCAGAGAGAGGCACACTTAGCAAATGTCCTCCCAAAATAGAGCATTTTGTCATCATTTATAAAGTGACAGTTAAGACTTTTAAATGCTTTTTGAACTTCCTTGTGAAAGAAAGAATCCTGAAAAAAATCTATCACCGTTTCCACAAAAATAGTAAGCAGCACAACCATTGTCAACATTGTTAATACGAAATGCTTCTTGAGCACCAAATCAGCAAATTAGAAAAGTGGATTAATGCTGAATATTCAGCTTTGCCATCATAAATTGTAATCATTATTTTATAATATTACAGTTTTACTGTATTTTTATTCAAATGCAACCTTCAAATGTAAATCTTACAACCCCCAAATCTTTAAATACTACATGATTTTCAACATTGTATAAATTAACATTAATGTATTATAGTTAATTAACATTAACCTAGAGCAATAAATTCGTTTTTCATTGTTAGTTCACTATACCTTAATGCATTAGCTAATGTTAGTGAATTGAAGCTTATTGCAATGTTACTAATATTTTAAGAATCTTTGAGCTGCTCATATCCATACAACGCAAAAACAAAAGACAAGATGCCAGGCTGACATACTGTTTTACAAGTGTGGAGAATTTGATATGCTCTTCTTCCTCATCTACATATCGGCGTAGTGGAGTTCGAATGGGAATCAGGAGGTCAGGGTCAGGTGATACGATGACCGGTGATGGCCCAATATGCCCAGATCGGCGAGAGCGAACCAGAGACCGTGGAGAACATTTCAGAGGTGCAACTGTGACTGAAAAGTAAAACATATGAATAATCAATGCCTGTTTCAAAAAATCGAACACTTACTGAAATTACTTAAATGTGTTGTAAACTGTTTTTTTTTTCAATACCATGCATAAAATGTCCCTACTACACATTTTGTTAATCAAAATAATCTCCATAAATTAACACAACTTTTATGAATTTTGAAGCCTATATACAATCAGCAGAAGTAAAAACCTATAGTTAGGCTATAAATAAATGACATCACAGCCGCACTACTTCAACATCACCACTAAGTTTATGACAACTCTTTTAATCTATTTAAAATCTACAAGTTGGAAAGTTTGCGTTAAAGTAGTTTGCAAGTATTAACACAATGTACAATGTAGTTAGTACAACATTCTCCTAACCTTATTTGTACTCAAAATATAACGTTCTCTGAACATTTATTTGTAATATTCTAAAAAGTTTTTTTGTTATTACAACAATATCATTTAAAGTTTACAATAATGTCAGCACATATATGACATATATGAATAATGTTCTCCTAACCTTATATTTACTCAAAAAATATAATTCTCTGAGTCTGAATGTTTATTTGTAATATTCAAAAAAAAAAAAAAAAAAGGCCAGTTTTCTTATCACTATTAGAACATTATTTAAAGTTTACAATAATATTATTAAACATTTCCTTTCTCACAAAATAATGTTATTTAATGTTTATTTGTAACATTTTATAACATGAACAGAACTTTTGAAGCATAACAAACAAGAGTTAACAATTTCTGTCAGCTCAATCTGGAAATAAACTAAGGGGTATCAAATTTTACAATGAATTAGTAACACTTACATTTATGCATTTATCCAAAGCCAGTTACAATAGAGGTACAAAAGCAATTCGTCACAGCCAACAATATTCATAGTGTACAAATACAAACCAGGTTTATAATAAAGCTAGACTAGAAAAAAAATCTAGACCAGAGTTGAAATGCAAAGAAAAATCCTGTGTGTGTGTGTGTACCTACTTAACTTTATTTTGGGGACCAATTTGTACCCAGAAGTGACCAAAACCTGACAAAATCTCCAAAAACCATCCTTATTTGTAAATCTTGTTAGAAAAATAAAGTAAAGGTTTTTTAAAAATGTAAAAATGCAGAAAGTTTTGTCTGATGGGTAGTTTAAGGTTTAGGGGTAGGGTTAGTGTAAGGGGATTGAATATACAGTTTGCACTGTATAAAACCATTAAGTCTATGGAATGTCCCCATTTAGATACCCAAGTAAACACGCGTGCATGCGTCATACCTGTCAACACTACCGTTCTTTAGCCCTATCTCCCGGACCCCTCCCGGTTTGTTATTTCTCCCGGGAAACTCCCGTAATTTGCATGGCACAAACTCCTTTATGAATAATTGGAAAGTTTAACCCGAAAGCGAGCCGATAGACATGGCAGGTGAAGACGGTGTCCCCGCAAAGAAACCGAAGTACAGTTGTAACCTAACCCCCCCCCCACACACACACCCCCATAAATCTCCTGGATTTAGAAAACCAAAGGTTGACCGGTATGGCGTGTGTGAGTTTGTGTTATGGGATAGTCCACACAAAATTTTAAATTATCTACCATCTATCATCATTTACTCATTCTCATGTCAATTCAAACTCATAAGACTTTTGTCTCATCTTTGAAACGTAAATGAAATCATTTTAATGAAATGAGAGAATTCTGTACCTCCATTGCCAGTCCAGGCCCATTCAAAAAATATGGTTAACAGAAACACAAATGTGCCTGCATGATGAGCAAGAACCTATGAGATTTGCTCTGCCGTGTTAAGCAAGCATGTTTGAGCTTCCGTTTACCATATTTGAAGCACTCTATGTGTGTGTCAATTACCTCTTCAGAAGACTTGGATTAAACCACTTGATTCATTTGGAGAAGTTTTACAATGGCTTTATCACTCTTTTGGATCTAAAGATAAAATTGAATTAAAAAATGTATTAAAATTACCTTAATTTTTGTTTCGAAGATGAACTAAAGTCTTATGGATTTGAAACGACATGAGGGTGAGTGATGTTTGGGTGAACTATCCCTTTTAGTGCTTGTAAAAGAGATGTATCTTCAGTTGCTTCTTGAAGGATGTGATGGTCTCAGAAGATGTTGGCAGCTCATTCCACCAGAGAGGGGCAAAGAAGGTGAATGCTCCCCCTGTAAAGTTAACAGACCAGTTCACTGTTATTATAAGATGAGCATGAGAGATTTTTAGTTTGGATACTTCAGACAACTGAACTTGAATCATATAAGGTACAAAAACACAAGAAAATATCAGGCTCAGTGGAGTATTTAAAGTTCTTATAAAGGCTTACACAGAATATTTACTGGTGATGGTGCATGAAAATGTTACACAGCAGACCGTCTTGTATAAACATCACTTTCCTCTCAGGTAAGGTTAATGTATTCAACCATGAAGGAAGCCATCTTCTCTGAGTAATTTGGATTAATTTAAAAATGAATAAAATGTTCTGACAGAGCTACTAGTCATGGGCAGTTTTACGTATTTTTTTAATTTCCTTTTGAAAAAAGAACACTGCAAGTTATCAATAATTCATCATCATCAATGAAATATTTTCAAATAGCCCAATCATAGTCAATAATGTCGGGCGTTGCGTTTAAGCTGAAGCTAAAAAATGAACATTAAACTGAGGTACTTTGGTAGAGGATGAATGCAACCGAACGCATCCTTTGAGATTAATCAAAACATTTTCGAGCTTATCAAACGAAATCACGATTCGATTTCAATTCATACGCTTGTGATTTGATTGCGATCTAGATTCAATTTCATTCAATATCAAATCATTGGAGAAGGGTCTGGCTGCATTCTCCGCTGACTGCGACTCACTTAAGAAGCAGGGATGGTTAAATTATTCAAATTATTAATTTTAATATATTCCATAATATATTACATATAATATATATTAATATATTATCTGAGAGTGCAAGTGAAAGTCTGCAGCCAGACTCTATTGGAGAATTTAGATGTATATCAGTATGTTAATTTTTTTCAAGGAAAAAATCTCTCTTAACTAATTCTGTATACTACACAATGAACCCTCTCATTACTAGTAAAGTTTAACATCTGGTTTATATGCAATTGCATTTAATGCAGTTTTTATAACAATAACATTATTATAATGACTTTATTATAAAAACTTTTTAATAAGATATAATGAATATGTAATATAGTTTTCTAGTATAATTCACTATAATTTTTCTAGTACTATCCAGTACTATTCTACAAACTATCCAGTTTAAAGTCATTGAATGGCTTTTTTGAGGTAATTGTAACGTTACGTGACACGTTGTTTGACTTGATACATGAGACATAAGATTACCTTACCTTCTGATGTTCATTCATGTTTATTTTATTTTATAACTAGTAGTGAAGAGTAAGAAATGCTGTTTGAACTGAGGCGCTACAGCAATATGTCACTCCACGTTAAATAGTGCCAAAAACACATTTGGTTTTTGAATTTTGTAATAAAATTGACAAAAATTGAAAGCTGAGACGTGTTGTGAAAAGTAACCTGCTCTATCTTGTCTGTCGGCATGCTGTCAGTGTTCTCTTTGCTCCGCAATGTACAGAATATCGAATGCCGGTGCAAATAATAAACACACATGATGGACAAAGACAGATTGTGTGAGAGTTGGCAGCCATATAAACATACTTTAAAACATTAAAATATACATTAAGACAACAAAACACTAGGTATGCACGATATGTCGGCCACCATATCGGTATCGGCCGATATATGTTCATTTTTAATGTTTTCGTTATCGGCCCGATAAGAAAATTTGGCCGATATATTAAGGCAACCTTTAGCTGAGACACTTCAGATTCACCATGATGGTTTTAAATTGCTTGAAATATGATTGAAATTACTTCAAAAAAGAAAATACGGTTAAGTGCAACATGTAAAAGCAGCACAAATCTGTCATATAGGCTCCATAAAATTATAATGAAAACAGAACTTTATAATTGCATGACATGACTTTTGTTTTTGTAATCAGGCTCTCAAAAAATATATCCTTTTTTTTATTTAGATTTATCAGCCAATATATCGGTCATTGGCCTTCAAATATAAAGAATTATCGGTATCGGGCAAAATTTTCATATCGGTGCATCCCTACAAAATACATAAACCTAATTTGGTAATAATCAAAGAAAATAGTTAACTAAATAAATTATTTACTAAATAAAAATGTAACCAATTAATTTACACACTTACCTCAAGTGATTTCCGAGGCGAGGTTCAACCGTTCTTCCCGACCGATCTTCACACACATGCGCGCAAAAGTGGCTTGGCTTTTAAAGGGGTAGTTCTGAATAAACCACATTTGAAATATTCCATACTCATATTCCATCATGAGTGTATATGCCCCTTACTGCTGATTGGCTACAAGTGTGTTTTGGTGCTCGGTCCGATCCACTTTCAACTCGGGACGTTTTATGAACTTTGTTCTCACAACATTTTATTCTAACATTCTGAAAACATTCAGCCAAATGACCTTCTGAGAATGCTGCTTTAAAAATGTTTTCTCAACATTATGAGAACGTTCATCAAACAACATTGAAAGGACATTGCATGAACTTTGTAATAAAAACGTTTGATAAAATATGAATAACATAATTTTGTTCCAAAAATGTTGTTCTAAGAACATTTTCTCTCAATATTATATAACGTTCATGAAGTACAAATAATATTGTAAGGATGTTCCATAAACTATGTTTTTACAATGTTTTAATATAACATGAAAATATTAAGCAAATATGAATAACGTCATAAGGATGTTCCGTGAATGTTGTTCTAAGAACGTTTCTCTAAATGTTATGAGGACATTTATCAAGTAAAAATAACATCATTAGGACGTTCCATGAACGTTGTTCTAGTAATGTTTTCTCTCAGCATTAGTAGAATGTATATAATGTTATACAAATATTTTAATGGACTTTTGTTCTAACATTTACATAACCTTAAAAAAACGTTAGTGAAATTTGGGGGAATGTTCCCTGTTCCTGATGTATTTTTTGTTGTAGAATAAAATGTGAATATATCTAGCTTATGTTAACCTCGGACATTCAACCAAAATCCCATTCGACGACAGAACAGTGCGACTTTTTTACCCAGTCAGAAAACAGTCAATGATTTTTATTAGTGCTGCAAATCGATTAAGAAAATGTAACCAATCAATCGCACATTTTTCTATAATTAATTGCGTTTAATCACACCTAACATTTAATTTTTTTACATATTTTTATACTGTAATAATTTCACATTTAATCTCCAAATTAATGTAGAAACAACATAAAGACAGTAGCCTCTGTTTTAAATATTTGTTTAAGGGTATCTTTTTATGAAAGAAGGCCAGTATCACTGATTCCAATACAGCTACTGATATCTCTATGAAATGTATTTATTTTTCTCAATTTTAGTCATTAATTATAAAAAATATAACAACTTTTAATTTGTGAACTTAAAACAATCTTTTCATAAACCCATTACAATAAATGTCATTTTTACCTGTGCCCTTCAATATACAGTATCAGGGCTCAATTTTTTCCATTGGCCAAGTCAGACCAGTTAAGAGTTTTACTTGCCCTGTCAAAATCCTTATTAAAGCTACAAAAGTTATTCAGTCAAGAGCAGTGAGTGCTTTTCTCTTTTTCTTTTGTTCTTTGATTATCCTTAATGACAAACAGTGGCAGGTTTATTAGGCTGGCGTCACTTTAAGATCTGACACACATGACGTAGATCTGGCACACATCCCAACTCTTTACATTCATTTAAGACTACATTTAACTCATTTAAGACTGTGCTTGCAAGGATACTTGACAAAGCATCATTCATTTCAGAATAATTTTGTGTGTTTTTGTCCATTCAAGCATTGTCTGCTCACAAGTCGTGTGTGTGTCACAGACAGGAGATTCACAGACGCACGCCAATACTGCACAGCGTTCTCTTTTGTGTCTTATCGCGTTTGAATGGATTAAAAGCATTTACGTGAATAAGAGCATGGTCATATGATGTAACGCTAACCAAAATGATGAAGGGAAAAAACGGATGTTGCATTAATTGCGTTAAATATTTTTAACGCATTAACCTGAAAAAATGTGCGTTAATGAGTTAATTTGGACAGCCCTACTTTTTATATGTTTGATTGGGTCTGCTTAATGGATATAAAAACAGAAGAACGAAAACACATTCAACTAGGAAAGAATAAAAGAAAAGTACCAACCAGGAATCTGTGGTATAATCTGTGGCATTTCTTCCTCCATGTCCTCCACTGAAACAGGCACTTGATAGGACTGTATTGCAGCCCGGGGCATTAGCATCCAGTTGGGGTCTGGGTAGAGTGTAGCGGTGAGATTGGATAGGCCCGTATTTTTCATCAAAGGAAAACCACACAAGCTCTCAATCTGCTGCCACCGGTGCAGACGCTCCCGAAGACAAGCAGTGACGTCTGCTAGTGCATTCCTTTAACAAAATACAAATGCAGGTCAATCTAAGTACTCATGATTTAAACATTAGCCCCAAAACTGTTTGGATCCACAAACCATTTTCAAAGATGAAAATAGTATGAATTTCATTGCATTATTTATTCAGTTTTAAATGAGAATAAACTAATTACTTGGCCTCAAGAATTCTCTGATCCACTTGATCCAGTGAGGAGCTGTGTGCAACATGTAGTGTACCCAACAATGAACTCCTTTTTTTCTTGATCTTCTCAGCCTGTGCAAAAATACAGAGTGATTAAATAAGTTCATGAAAGACACTCCACAGCCCTCTCATTAGTTATACAGATTTTATACATTAACTCAAAAGGCAAAACAATTGAAACCGGTAAAACATGATTCACTCTGTATTTGATTGCATGCATGGGAATGGGTTTGAAATGGGCGACTCATTCATCTCTAAAATACCTCATCTTTAGCCGTGACTAGTTGTTGTTCTGCACTTTGCTTCTTGATGTTGTAGTACTGGACCTCGACCTCATAGGTGAGCTGAAGCCACAGCTGCAAATTTTCAGGAACTGCCCAGAGGGACTGCATGTCTTTCTCTGCCCTCTTCAATGCATCACGTACCTGTACCAAGAGCACAGAGAACCATGGTGTAGTGGAGTCTTGTTGGGAGATGTTTTACAGGGAGAACTCTAGATGTTTACCTGTTCAAGCTCTTCCTCTGCATACCAAAGACGGCTGAGTTCACTCACTGCTCCGTCTCGGAGTCTGTGCAGGCGGTTGGCCTCATCCTGAGCACCTTGAATCTCGTCCCTCATCTTTTCTTCTAAATTCTTTTTCTCTACCGCCACAGTGCGCTTTTCTTCCTGGGCCTTTTCCAACCTTACAAAAACATAAACAATGCAGTGTTTGTTCTATAAGATGCTGTTTAAAAAGATGTTTAAAAAGTAATTATATAAAAACTAATGATTATATTTTTATTTAGGATATTTATGTAGGTTAAAGTTTAATGAGGTCACACAATTGAGACATTGTTTTAGTGCTAGTTAAGTTTTAGTCAACTGTCATCATATACATTCATTTTTATGCCTTGCAAACTTTTGGCTTGTTGTGATGTATTGTACATTGTTGTTGCAAATTTTGCTGATTTAAATATTGTGAAAATTAAATATTTAAATTAATAATATTTAGGTTATTATTAATATATAATTGTATTTATAGCTATCATTGACATCATAGCTGTCACTTATTTTTTTTACAAAACACAATGTTTATTGAACAGTATAAATATATTTCTGATATTTAAATTGATAGTTCACTCAAAAATGAAAATTCTTTCATCATTTACTCACCCTCAACTTCTGCTGAACATAAAAGAAGATATTTTGAAGAATATGGGTAATAAAACAGTTGATGGACCCCATTGACTTCAATTGTATAGAAAAAAAATACTATTGAAGTCAATGGAGCTCATCAACTGCTTAGTTACCAATATTCTTCAAAATATGTTCTTTTGTGTTCAGCAGAAGACAGAAATTCATACAGGTTTGTAACATCTTGAGGGTGAGTAAATTATGACAGAATTTTCATTTTTGGGTGAACTGTCCCTTTAAATATTGCTTATATTATATAGATTGTTGGATCAGGTGCGAATCAAACAAGTTTATTTATTTTGGTGAATAAACCTGATTTAAATTGATGTTGAATGTGGAGGTTGTGAAGAAGCTGTACTCACTGCCCCTGTAAGTCTCTGAGGCTTTGTTCAGCTCTCTGCAAGCTTTCCAGGTCCTTCATCATCTTTGAAATATGAACCTTAGATGTCTTATTCTGTACTCGTGCAAACCAGCATCCACCAATCCCCATTACTACTGACACTATCAGAATCAGGTCTTTCATCCAGTTGTGTGGAGGTCCTGGAGGAAATGTACACAGGGATATTAGTCAGGCAGCAAATGAAACATATTTGAAATATATTTTGAAATATAAATATATTTTACAGTGTGAGAGAATTTGTTGCATTCTCAACAGGCCTGCATGGATATTTTGACTTCGTATTAGAATTCATTAAAGTTATTTAATGGTCTTATTTACAAGTAAATCACTGCCACTTGACTACAACTGTTTCATACAATAGCATAAGTTTTTCAGAGACTGAAAAAGAGACTGAGTTTGATACAAAAATAACATTATAAAACGATACAAAAATCACATTATAAAACTTAACAAAACATTACAAAAATTACATTGATATATATGAAGTGTATACATACGTGTAGGTGGGCCAAACAGCACTACATCCAGGGCTTTGAGTTTAAGTTTTTGTTTGTGTTGCTGGTCCTGTATCTTCAGAAAAGCACTCATAAAGGATGGCTCATTGGAAGCAATCCTGTAAATTCAAAGTAAGAAACTGTTAGCTTCATGGAGCTGGAGCATGGAGAATTGAATCAATAAGATTAACTAAATACTGACTGGTCAAAAGTTTGGGGTCAGTACGATTTTTAAAAAATAAATGAATACAGCAAGGATGCGTCACTCGTGACAGTAAAGACATCTATAATGTTACAAAAGGTTTTTATTTCAAATAAATGTTCTTTTGAAATATAAGGTTCTTTTGAACTTTATATTCATTAAATGATCTTGGGGATTTTTTTTTATTATGGTTACACAAAAAATATGAAGCAGCACAAATGTTTTCAGCATCGATAATAATATGAAATGCTTCTTGAGCACCAAATCAGGATATTTTAGAATGATTTCTGAAGGATCATGTGATTTTTGATCAAATAATTGCAGTCTAAGGAGCATAAGAGACATAAAAAATCTTACCAACCCCAAACTTTTGAATGATAGTGTTTTTTCAATGCAATTACATTTATTTAACACATTTATACAATGTTACATTACACCAGTTTCATTCTGTCCTGTTTGACTTATGGTGCTGTTAAAAATATCTATATAATAGTTTATTGTAACTAAAATCCTTATCACTGTCAATTTATAATGCCTATTAAGTGTTTAATGTTGAGTGCTTTGGTTTAGGGTAAAGGTGGGATTAGAGCCTCTTAAATTATCTATATAAGAGGATTTATTTGTATTCTATTGATAATATAAATAGAATAAAAAAGGATTAGTAAAGATTTTTAGATTTCTAAAGCTGTGCATTTACATTTTAGTTGCAATCAGAACATCAGTCATACAGTTTCAATATATATCCAAACTTTTTTTTGAAAACATTATGTACAAATACCTATGATAACTTATGAAATCAGGCTGAAATCAGAGGGCACTTAATAGACGAACAAATTTAGAAATTATTCTAGGGTGTTTTTTTTATTTATTTGGTTCAGTCTTAATTTGTCTCACCTGGGCAAGGTGTTTCCACTGACACGCAGCTCTCTAAAGCCCTTTTCATACTGAGGCAACTCAACAAACTCTCTTAGCCACCTCAAGACATCCTCCTGAGTCCAGTTATGAACTGATAGAAAGAAAGAAAGCAGTAAAAAAAAAGAGCCAAAAGAGAAACACACAATCATGGATGGAGACCATCTTACCCTCAGAAGATTTCCAGCCCTTCCAAAGCTCCTCCAAAGTGATATGCTGGTCTTCTTGATGGAGTTTACTGTGCTTGTTTGCCTGTTGTTGCTGCTGCATATCTTCTATGATAAACTACAATAAGCAGAGATGCAGATGCAAAAGAGTAGCCGATTTAAATCAAATTCTGCACACCAGAAAACCACTCTACGCAAATACTACAAATGCAGTCTCACCACACATAAAACAACAGCTGAGTAAACATTCAAGATCCAAAGAGCTCAAGTGTCTGTGAATGTGTCTTGGAATCTGTCTCTGCTGTATTCAGATGCACCACGTGATTCAAAGCTTCTTTGCTGCTTCGATACACCTAAACCTTTTCTATAGCAACAAGGAAAAGAAACCCAATGCCAGAGACATGGACGCACTTCAGGACATTCCTTAGTAACTCATCCCCTCTGCTATGTTCTCCCAAAGCCAAGCCTGAACAGTTTGTCTTAGGTGTTGGATGGAAACATGTGTTTCTAAATTGACCAACAGGCTTGGGGGAGGAACTCAAGGCCTTGTGCTTTGGAATAACACGCTAGCACTTACGCAAACATCACACAAACATACCAAAATGTAAAGCTGATCTTGTTAGTCTGAGTGTGAGTTTAGAATGTTCACATCCTCAGACTTGACAACTACTACATTTGTGCTACTCGACCATCTGTTCCAATAAGCAGCAAAAAATCATAAAGAGACAAAGAAAATTAAGTGCTCAGTTGTGGAATATCTGAAATATATATTTCTGTGTTTGTTTGTAAGTCTGATCAAAACTTTTAATTATTAAATCAAATATTTTATTATTTTATCATTAAATAAAAATATATAAATTACTAAATTAAAACAAAATAAGAAACAGTACTCTTGCAATATTTCACTGTAAAATAAAAAAAAATAGTATTTAAGAAACATAATATGATAATTATGATAATAATTTTATTTTGTATTACACTCTCTAAAAATACTGGGTTGTTTCAAACCATGTTTAGGTCAAATGTGGACAAACCCAACCTTTGGGTTTAAAAAATTAATACAATTCTTTTAAAAAAATGTAAACCAACGGTTGGTTTTGTTGATTTGTGACCCAAACACGGGTTGAAAGAACCTAGAATTTTTTAGAGTACACCTGTACAATTAAAATACTAATATTTATGACTGTCTTATTTTTTTTTTTTTTAAATCACACTTCAATTAAACATGCAGCACATATATTTATTTAATTTCTTATTTATTAGCACATTTGATAATCGCACTAAGCCATATTGTGATTTCAGTTTAATTTCAATTTAATCGTCCAGCCCTTGTTTAAAGGCTTGGAAAAGTCATGGAAATTCTATAGATTTTTACAATTATTTAAAAAAAAAAAAGACAATTTTTCTTATGATCAGCTATAGACCATTTCATCAACTAGAAACTGCTCTTTCGTTATCCACTTGACTGCAAATGTCATGGAAATTGATTGGCCAGAAGTTGAGGAAACCCTGCAGGATTTTCATTAGGGTGTGAGGAAACTTCTTTCTTCGGACTTGTGATTGTGAAATCTGTGACTGTTGATTACCTCGACACTCTCCTCCACCTCAATGCCTCCATCCTGATCGTCATCCATCTCTCTGTGGATGTGTTGAAGAGCCTCCAGACTGAAGCGGTCAGCCTCCGTCACACATGGAGGGCTCACTTGTAGACATGGATCTGTGGTGAAAGGAGGACAGAGGAGTTAAGCAATCCAATAAACACTTGCAATGTCAACATGTTATCAAGAGGCATCATTATCTTTTCTTACAGGAAAGAAACATCAACAATGACAACAACATCTCTTTCATATCTCTGTTGTTTCTCCAAAACAGTAATGAGATTGTAATGATTTCTACAAAAAATTTCCTCTCTGTTTAATGTCCCAAATGGGTTCAAATTTGCCAAATCACAGATTTCAGTATGAATTCTGTCAACAATGTCTTCCATTACAAAATGATCAGACAACTCCTTCATTTTGTAGCCCAATACTTTGACTGTAAATTGTCTAATGTGTCCATTTTTAATCCCCCTCTGAATTAAGAACACTCAAATGATTGTCATTATGGTAACACTTTACATTGCAGTGTCTTTTTTACACATTTTGTGTAAATGTGATTTTTTTTTTTTTACCATAGCAATAATACCAAGTGAAGCATCATAAAATAGTTACATAATTATTTAATGGTAATATTCTATTACTCGCTGAAATCTCCCTGATTTAGAACATAAAGGCCCGGTTTCACAGACATGGCTTAGATTAAACCAGGATTAGGCCTTAGTTAAATAAGGGCATTTTTAGTAGCTTTTATGTACCTGCCCTAGAAAAAAAAAACATTACTGGTGTGCATCTTGAAACAAAACAATGGCACTGGCATATTTTAAGATATGTCAGTCCAAGTAGCTTTCATTTAAAACAGCTCAAACATGCATTTTAGTCTAAGACTTGCTTGCACCTTGTCTGTAAAACCAGATACGCAATTATTTTCTGAACTTTTGATATTAGGCCTATTGCTCTTGATATTATTTCTGCAGTAAATAATCACATAAGGCAGGGAGCATTCTGAGGCTAAACAAAAATTAACTTTATGGATATTAATTTCACCTGGTCGTGCACACGTGCCTGTTGAGGTCACAGTTGTGTCCCTGTACAGTCCAGTGTGCTGCTCATCGCTGGAACAGACGCAGATGATCAGCCCTCGCAGCACGAGCAGGACGGTGAGGCAGAACTTCTGCATCGCAGGCTTCAAGTGCCACTTACTGTCTATAATTTAAAAAACACATGTGCGTCCAAATGTAACGTTACGTGATAGTGATGCTATAAACAGCTCCAGCTCCAAGAAAAGGTATCGTCCGCCGGTTAGAAAAGCAACAGTGTGGGCATTTTTTTTAAATCACACACACACAAAAAACGAAAAACTGTTCGAAATGTTTGTTTATAACTCCAAAGAATAAGTCACAACGTTAAAAAAGGTAGATACATCCCAACATCTGGTTTTGCCAATGACGTTGTGTTGTTACATTCCAAAGAAATGGCGGAACAAAGTAACCAGATTAATATAACATGACTTTGAAAAACTGATTCTAAAGGAAGAACGTTCCACTTTTAAAATACGGCGTTGGAATGATAATACAATGACCAAGAATAGAAGTCCTTCTCAAAGTCAGGCTCCTAAGTAGGCTACGAATAAAGTTCCGATAGTAGGCTACTTCTCTCTGGAAACGTTTGGATAATGCGTGTCCATAAAAGTGTTCCAGTTACTAAATGTCACAAACTTTGTAAGCTCGTACTTAGCATGCGTCTGCTCTTCCAAAGCCAAAAGCGAATTTACTAATCCTTAAACGGCGTCTGACTCATGAATATTAATTAGATTGCGTGGCGCTTGCGAAGTAAACTGATTTGCTGAGGTAGACGTTGAATTGAATATCAATATTAGTTAGTTTACGTAATTGGGTGCTCCAAGATCTATTACCAAGAAACTTGAGCATTAAAAAAAAAAAATAAATAAAAAAAAAATAAACTTGAGCATTACTCTCTTTATTGTTATTGTTTAATGTTATTCTTAACTATTGTGATGTTCTAATTTTGTTGTACAATAGTGTAAACTGAATGTTCAAATAAAGCATAAAAAAGAAACTTGAGCATTAACAAATTAAACTATATAATATGTATTAACGGCTAAATTACGTGCGTTTAAAACTAAATCAAAATGAAAGTCATACAAAAAATTGTGCTTGAATACACTGAAGTTCTGAAAATAATTTCATAATAAATCATTTGTTGGAAATAAAATAAAATAAATTCTAAGAAGTTTTGACTACTTTGTTATATATTATTCTAATTTATACACCATTTATTTATTTATTTATGGTCCAATGTTGTTTTGGACCCTACTGACTCCCATTTGAATGAACAAAAACAGTTGAAATATTTCAACTTTTTTTTAAGTTGACAAATTTTTGGGGTGAACCATCTCTTTAAAAAAAAACACACTTGGAAAAATGGCATTACTGCAATAGCAACTCTACACCCAACTCTAGAATTATGAAATGACAGTTGGACAATTTTAACCAATCTTAATTAATTTCCATTTATCAAGAGCATTCAATTTGGAGGGATTGAATAAAACAAACCCTACACATTTACTCTCTCATATAGGTCCAGTACACACTTAATATTGGTCTCTGAATTAAATTTAGAGCCCTATCAGATTAGCATGGTTGAAGACTCATACACAGAAACAGCAACAGAAAGAAAGCTTCAGGTTACATCTCAACAACCCCATAAGGTCTAAAAATAAAACTGGGGCATGAGCGAGTGGATGCCAAGCAGTGGGGGAAACATTTGGCACATCACAAGTGACAGGTGTCTCTCATTGTAATTCATGGCAAACTTACTTCAAAGTGAATGAGAGAAACATCATCTTATTTCTGCCCCTGGTGGCCAGCATAGATGTCATCAATCTATTATGTATAAAAAAAAACACATTCTGTAGGCTTTGATTCTCGTGTGCTGTACCATTTGGCACACAATTGTCCTGTTGCTTTTAAAATATGGGTTTGATTGTATGCGTGTAATAAGCTAACAATTTTTGTTGAGGAGAACAGGTTGAGTAGCGTCTGAGCTACTGTGGGTCCTTTATGGTGCTGATGTTTCTGTCCCAACGGTTAGTGTTTATTTGGAGATAAATACATGGGATTGGGATTCTATAATATTTTCTGCAGAATCCCTGATAACCAGTTAAGAGAGTTCAGAGGTACTCCAATTATCATTTTAAGAGTCTAAGCAGTAACGGCAGGGCCAATTTGTTAAAGGCACTCCACAATGTAAGTCAATCCACTTCCCTACTGTAAAGACTTGAATCTCAATTTATATTGCGACCAATGAGAATGGTTAACAGGGTATGTTTGGAATGGTATACCACCATACTACTATTACAGTGTTTCCAGCACTGCTACTAAGCAGCACTGCATGACTAAACCAAGGATTCTCCCCACAGCCCGGAGTACCCCACATTTCAGATATCTCGCTTATCTGACACACCCATCTAAGGTCTAAAAGTCCACTTTTTTATGCCATTCCCTTGCTAACTTCCCTCCATCTTGATCACTCGGATGTACGTCATTGCTTATGTTGCATGAGTGTCCACTACTAGCAGAGCCCTTGCAATGGGACGCCTTAAGCCCTTGATCACTTGAATCTGCTATGGAGCTATGTTGCTATGCTGTAGTGTTTCATCTCAGTATAACTCTTCTATACTGAATTGGCCTAACTTACAGCTGTAAACAATTTTTCCCTCCATTGTTTGAATCATGAAAGGTGTGTTGGTAAATTAAGTGTATTTTTGCATTTTTGTCTATGGATCTGCCTGAAGTGTACACTCCAGACTCCATCTTTTCTTACAAGTTGATGAGTTGCATCAGTGGTGTTTGAATAGGGCGATGTTTAAACTGTGCAGTGCTTGCAATGGCATGAGTGTGAGGAACCTGTCCGATTTTTTGTTTTTGGCCGAACCACCCCTTGAGCACACAGTGGTCACATGACAGTATTGCAATCTTACCACACATCGTACCACACTTCCTTGATGGTTTTGTATACAATCAATTTAGCACAGTAAAGACAAAAATAAATGATCAACTTGACGCTTTTTGAATCTATTACAGTGTTTAGTGATCCATTCCAAACGCAATAGATACACTGGCCCTTTAGGAGTTAGACAGCACCAATACAGTTCAAATCTGCTTGAGAGCATGCACTCAAACCAGAATGGCTGATAACCATTTGGCAAAGGCTGGTAACTTCCAAAATGTAAAACAATTCGTTGAAACAGTTGAGAAAACATAATTTCTCACCTTTTTTTTCTACAGACAAAACCGACAAAGATAACAGTGATCTAATACACTAGTTTCTGCTCAATGTAAGCACAGTGGCACATGTGACAGGCAACTAACTTATGTGATAGTGATAATGAAAGTCAACATCGTTAGTCTTGAAATTAACCATTCAGATCCTCTGATTCGAACACTCTGGAAGACAGCGGGATACAAGACGAAAAATAACACTGAAGACATACATGGAAAGGTTGTTACTTTCACTATTTGACCTTTAGATTTGGCAGTTTCAATTTCGGCACTTCCACGTGATGATATGGTTTAACATTCTTCCCTGATTGAGGAATTGAATGAAATAGCTCACAATAGATACAAGTTAATGGCTTTGCAAGAACTACTGGGTTTTGGCTTTTATTTCTCAAGGCCTGACAGTTTAAAAAAACAGGCCTGACAGTTTAAAAAAAAAAAAAAAAAAAAAAAAAAATTAAAAGTCACATACAAAAGACTTTTCATAGTAATTTTCCCTCAATCATGGAAGAAATTTTGAAATTATTATAATTTCATACCATTATACAATAAATAAAAATTATATAAAATGATCAATGTAATTTTTAGACAAACTTATATATTAATTTTAGCCATGGAAGAAACTGATAAATTAAAAACCAAAACCATTGAGGAACTACTTCTGTTCCTATATAAACCCCAAACAGTAACAAAAAACAGTCCATACAGATTGAAAGCAAATTCCAGAGCACACTATTTCATGGGTGTCGGTTCAAACGATGCACATAGACTTGGGTGGGGGGAGGGGTATTTAAACAGGACAACAAAATAAGAAACAAAAGAAAGATGCACAGAAAGAAGACTGAAATTACTTTTTCTGTGACATTGAAAAAGGTATATATATATATATATATATATATATATAAAAATCAAGTCCTTTTTACAAAAGAGCATCATTTGTAGTGTAATAATTTTACCACCAGATCCAGTAATTAAGCAGTAGTGGTTTAAGGCCTCATTTTTAGTTTGCTTTAGATACAGCTATTACAGAAGAGAACATTTGGTATTAAACAAAAAAAAAAAAAAAAATACACGTGGCGTTGTCAATTTAATATGGGTCATTTTTTTATGTACATTAAGGCCGTGTCACTTCTACGGTTTCTTAAATCAAACCATGAAAGATAGGATAAGATTCTGTTGTCTGTATCCTACAAACCAAACATCTTCACGCAGCAATGCGATAAGTGCTTTTTACGGTTATTTCCATTCAGCTTCACACCGATATGATAGTTGACAACAAGCAAAGACAAACTAGTCAATTAGTGAGGATGACTAGTTTATCTAGATTTTTAGTACAACCACCACACACATTTAAAAAATCCATTTGAGCATGCCAGTATGAATGTTGTTTTTAACTAAATGTCACATTTAATTAAAAAGTGGTTAACTACATAAATTAAAAATTGTTCCGATTGTGCTCCATCTAGCCGTTTTCAAACACAAGAGTGCACATTATGTAAACTAAGAAAAACACCTGATCAGGGTAAGGTGAACGAGAAACCAACCAAATTACAAGGCTTTACAAGGCTTCTACAAGACCAATTAGTCAACTATTCAGTCAGGTAAAACACTATTTGGCTGGTTCTGAAAAGAAGTCATTTTGCACATGCCTTTCTAGAAGCACCGAGAGAGTCCAAACTTTCATTCATTCCTAGACAAAAACAGACAGGGCTACTATTTGTAACTGTACTTACAGAATCCCCACAATCCCTTCTCTATATGGTTTAACCACATGACAACAAAGCAGCATTTTTCCTACACACTGATTTTAGTATGATACTATAATCATGACACTGAAAGCATGAATGATATGCAAACAAGACCGGTACAGTCCTTCCCTACCACAGGATTTGAATAGAAATCGCTGACCCCCAAACAAAGCAACAAAGGGATTTTGTGCGCTTATCTTCAACTAAAGGTAATCCATTTGGTGTGGGATATTTTTATGTGGGCAGAACATCTACAGCCAATGAAAAAGGGCCAGATCAATGGCTGTGTATCTGTTGATTACGATATGGCACATGAGGCCTACCAGCAAAGTCAGTTAAAGCTTTTGTGTTAAAGACATCATATGAGAAAAGTTTAACAAAGTAGAAGAGTCACCTTCTCCCAAATACACAAAAAATGGCATCAATATTACACCTCAGTTTAGTGAAAAAAAAAAAAAGGAAGAATGGGAAAAAGACTAATATACATGACAAAAATATTACAAAAGAGACAAGGGTCTGGTGAAACTCCAGAAGACTTAAGGCATTTGCCAAGACGAGTAAAGGCAGCTATAAGTTCAGGCTTTCAAAACACATGAACCTCTTCCTTCTGAGCCCAAATGCTCATAAGAAATATACAAAACTATTTGGTAACAAAAGTTTACTATATGTTATAAAACTTAAAAAGGTGAAAAATGTACCTTAGCTAAAGCTTATAAAATTATATATCAATAAAAATAATAATAATAATAATATTCCTTGGTCCGTAAAAACTATATTACTATGATAACTTTTCTTCCAAGCCTGGCGAAACAGTGCATTAAGCCCTTTAGTAGAAAACAACATCTTGCAAAGCCATTTCCGTCCTGCACTTACTTAGAAAAGGCTTTGTTTTGAAGAGGTGTTTTTTTTGCTTGTGATGTTTTTTTTGACTGATTGTTTTTTTTGTTTTCATGTAAGGCTATGCATTGATCCTGTGGCATCTTGATCCACGGCATATCACTTCTGTTGCCACTTCCTCTGACATGAGGAAACAGATTTAACAAGAACCGCAACAAAGAGAGAGAAAAGAAAAGAGATGCCTTCATTTGTTCTGTCCAGTCTTTGAGTGAAGTCTTGTCTCTCCTTTGCTTCTCTCTCTGTGGCACCATTATCCGTTTTTGTGATCAGAATCCCATGAATCTATGCAGGAAGTCTACAAACTGATGAATCACCATCTCTCACAAAGGTTCACTTACTCTCACACGCAAACGCGCACCAAGATTCCCCGGTTAGGAGACAGACATAGCCGAGGAAGATGAAGACACACTCCCTGCTGCGTATCCCGCCTGGCTGTCGACAGCTGACTGCAGCAGTAGGCTGGAGGATGAGGATGAAGATGGTGAGGTGGAGGAGTTGCTGTTGGCCCGCAGTATGGCTCCCGCAGCGCTGCAGTGAGGACGCGGTCCCGGCTCTGGCGTGTAGGTAAATGTCAAAGCCGTGGAATAGATGATGCCGTCATTACGGACCAAAGTCACAGGAACCTGCACCGGCTGCCGAACCCAACGCCACCCCTCACGGAATGCAGAGATGTCAGGAACCACGCAGAGCACACTTTCACCACACCTGCAAGAAACGGGACATGTACGTATGAATTACTGACAATTATGTACCAAATATTCTTAATATATCTGAAGCGTTTTTTCTGCCAATATGCTTCACGCAGTCTCACAGGAAAACAAAAGGAGAAATATATCACAGGATATCTACAAAGTTTTTTGTATCAAATTTGAGATCTGCACAAATTTTAAATTAATACCTTATGCATTACAGATTATTTTACTTAAACTGGCTGAGGCTCACATTCAATGAGGACAGTATTATACTGCTTATCAGTGAAACAGACCAACGGCAAGTTTATATGTTTTATTCAATATGTACAGATGTATTGAAATTTGTTTATGTATGTGTAGATCAATACTTATGAATTAGAGGTCAAGCGATATTAGATTTTGCTGATACAATAATAATGGGTTTAAAGAAGGGCAATAAACAGATTATTGTGCTAATACTAGTAAAACCTATACATTGAATATGTTCTTAAGGCCCTGACATAGTCAGTTTTGTTAAAAAGTTCTTTTTAATTCTTCGCTTAGAGGTGAATAAAAGTACTATTATAATACTAATCCTCCTTTTACACCTCAAGTACAGCATGAATTAGGGCTGGGCGATAAAACGATAATGATAATTATCGTGATATAATTTCTCAATAAAACGATATCAAGAGTTTTATAAATGATCGATAATGTTTTTGTGCCAAAAGTGGAACGAAACTCATTTGAACCGCGCGCCACACAGACCATTTATCCGCTCGGCTCAAAGTCCAGTCACGAGATCCAGTGAGAAGTGCTTGAATTCAGCGAAGAACACACATGTCTCAGTGATTTAAACCAGTTTAAAGGCAAATGAAACAGCGCTGACAAACAGGAGAAACACTGTGCGCAACGATACAGTCAGAAAGCTTTTCCGTCTACAAATTCCCATCATTTACCATGGATTTACTGTAACGTTAGCCTAGTATATTAACTGCACCATGAAATGTGGGATATACATATTATATTGTATTATATTATTAATGTAGACAATGTATTAAAGGACTAATGGAATATAAATTACAGTATTTAATGAATTTAGGCTATTGTTTTTCATACAAATATCATAGAAACCATAAAGTTAAATTTTGCCATGATAGTGAGGTGCTGTAGGCTATGCCTGGTTTTATCTGTGGTTATCATGATCTAAATGCATGATACTGGATGACCAATGGTTAATTTTAATAAAACTCAAACAGTCAGAATTTGCATTTTACCAAAAGAAAATAAGGTGTTTGTTACTGATGTTATTGTTTTTGTGAATGAACACAAATGTAACATAGTAAATCTGCATCTAACTCAATATAATACTACTGTCAACTCACTGTCAAATATGCGTTTCGAGACAAAACATGTAATATTAATATTGCAGCCTGCGCTGCAAACTGTGCTGAAGATACATACCATCAAAGTTAGGCAACACAAACCTGTTTCAAGACTTGGAAAATTAGTTTCTTAGTTTCTGCATGTGCTTATGGGGGATATTGTTTCAATAAAGATATTTATTTTGTTAAGGAAAAATGACAAATATTTGAATGTTCTACCTCAGATTTGTGAAATTTTCACCTGTTTGGCAAGTGTGTGTCATTTGCCTTTAAACTTGAAAGAAATAAAGATTTGACATTCATCGTGATAATTATCGATATCGACTGATATAAAACAATTATTGTGACCATTTTTTTTTGCCCATATCGCCCAGCCCTAGCATGAATCCAACTCAAATATGGCAGTCCTGGTTTAACGGTAAATATTTTGTTATTTGCTGAACTGTACAGCACTGTGATTGGTGTGTTGGTTTCACCTGTACATAGTGTCTGCCTCCACATCTCCGAACCAGACTCTGAGGTTAGGTGTGAAGTTCTGTCCTGTCAGTTCCAGCATGGCAACATCTCCTCCTCCATTAAGCTAGAACATTCAGGGTTCAAGGTTACTAGATAACATGACAGATTTGCTATGCTATTTTTATGTAAAACAATTGTAATGTAAAGAAGCCATTAACGTTATGTGTTGATATTATAAAAACTGGAATTGCTCACAGCACCTTTAAAGCCTTGATTGCGACTGTGCATTACCTGTAAACTCTCAACAACAGGCACGGGTGTGACAGGTGAGGGTACAGGGCCCATACCCTCATAGAAAGTGTACTCTGCTTTGTCTGTGCTGATGATTGTCCATGACGCCCCATCGTTGATCATTTCTTTGTTTGTTTCTTTGGGACAGGGTGTGGCCTGAGTAGAAAAAACGTTAAATTAATTAGCTGCGCACTGTGCGCAGTACTTGGTAGCCTTATTGTCCGCCTAAATTAATTATAAATAAACAAAAAACTAGTAGGCTATTTGCAGTATATTAAATCGTTTTTGACCTAATTATTTTGCACTGAAATGAGTCTGACACACGAGTGTCGGCTCTGACAGCGTTGCATGTATGTATGGTATGTATGAATAGAGTATGATTTTCAAAAATAGTACTATGTTGTCAAATAGTGATATCATCACAAGAACTTTTGAGGAATATGCTAAATAATTTAGAAAATTGTTTTTGTCATATGTATTATAATAACTGACAAACACTATCATTTCAGCCGCTCTGTGCTGAGCTCAGCTTCGCGGCTGAGACACGAATAGACTTAACTTTTTAAAAAATACTTGCCACACTGCCGATGTCTTTGTTGTCATGGTAGAAGAGGACTGACTATGAATTAAACGCTCTCACAATTAAATAAATAATATTCAGCAAACCTTCTAGTAGCCTACTTTCTTCAATCTGTCTCTCTTCTCCAGTGGGTTTGGCTAATCCAAAAGAAGTGAAAACAGTGTTCTGAAGACAGACTGTTACCTGTGAAACAGGGGTGCTCTGAAAAGACCCCCATTAGCAATTAGTGCTTTCCACCTGATTAAATGAACGCAGCAAAACTGATGAAATGAACGTGGCAAAAAAAATCGACCAATCAGAATTTGGGTTGAGCAACAACGTATAAACCAATTATCGACTGGGAGATTACAGCCCAAGTAATGTTTTTAATTATAGTGCATTATTTCACATCCAAGTAGAAAAAACATTCTTTAAAAAAAAAAAAAAAAAAAAAACACGCAAGCAAGCCTAAAAAGATTGAGTAAAAGATTTTAAACCTGTATGAATCTAATAAAGTTCTGTAACAATCGACTGACCTGGAACTGAATTATCCTCTCCTGTGACAGGCAGAGGTACATCCTCTCTGTATCTTTAAGGTAGAAGGCACATTTATGTAGTTGGGACACAGGATCGTCGGCATCCATTAGTGCTGTCTGCTTGTCCACTTTACGAATGACCTATACACAAACACGCAACATTTCACCTTCTAAAAAAAAACTTCCAAAGTACACAGCATTACACAAACATATTTGCACAAAGAAATTATATAAAGTCAATTCAGTGACAACTATACATCATTCCATGATTTAACAGGAAACACTTTCTTAGCCCAGCCCTTTTAATCATGAATGATAATGAACATTAAAGTGGACAATAGCTCACCAATCGGGGTAGAGCCATGCCTGTTACAGAGCACACCAGCTTCACCGTCTGACCGTAATGGATGTAACCGTCTCTGACTGTAAACTCTTCTCCCTCTGATTCATCATCATCCACTGAAATTAAAAATGACCAATTATTACCAATTCATAATTAACAAACAAGAAAAACTGAAGGTTAAAAAAAAAAAGACAGATAACTTTCACACATTCTTTCATTAGACATAGCCTAATGAACTTTGCAACTAGGGCTCAATATCAAGCCTTGTTGCCCTTTTTAATATAGTATATTGTGTTTAATAGACACTTGTGGTGAATGACTCACATAGGTGAATGTAGAAGGCTCCCCACTGTTGTGAACTAGCATGAAAGTTTCCCCCTTCCACATGAAGGTACCGCGTACTGACAGTCTGAGACCGCAAGCGGTTGAAGAGAGCCACCTTCGTCCCAGAAGCTATGCATACTAGGAGGAATTAAAAAATGAGCTGAGTAAAAATTATGGTCAAATCTCATTTAGTGACATAAATGAGAAATTCTGTTGACTCACGGTCTGCATTCTTCAATGACTGCTTCTTTTTGGAAGGTTTGGAGATGACCTTGATTCGTTTGCTGAGGAAGACACCGATATCCGCGCTATTCCCGTAGAACATTTTCACTGACAGCATGAAGTGCTTACGTTTGTCCGAGTCAGAAATGTACAAAGTTTTTGCTGTGCAAAAATTCTGCAGAAGAAAAGCACAAGGATAATGATGACAGGATGAAGTTATTTTAAAGAGCAGTAACAATATATGCATAGCAATAATAAAATCCATAAAGCACCTTGCCCTCCAAGTTGAGCTGCTGCATTTCTTGTTCACTGTTTCCAATGCCGATGAAAGCACAAGGCTGAGACTCTTGCTCCGAGCAGCCCTCTCTCTCCATTTGTTCCTTCTTTTTCTTCCAGCCACAACCCATAAGGTACACACATGGTGGAGGACAGAAGAATCTAACAGAATCCAAGAGAGTTTGAACTGATTAAAGAACAATTCACTTCTCATAAGAAATCTGATTTTACATAACTCTCCCTAACTTACTTTATGTTATGCATTAAAGGTGCAGTAAGTGACAGTTGAAAAGTGGATCGAACCGAGCACCAAAGCACGCTTGTAGCCAATCAGCAGTAAGGGGCTTATACACTCGTGATGGGGGAGGAGAGAGAGCTCAGTGCACAAGACAGACATTAGCAGAACCTTCGCTTTTTGTTAATTTGCATTATTATTATTATTAAAAGCCTGTATCGCCTAAACCTCCTCCACCGCCCGTTTCAAGCATCGCTCTCCCAAAGTGTGCCTGAAACGCGAGACAAAATATTCCTAATATACGTTTTTTCTTTTGGTTTCCACTTTAGTGATATTTATAACCCCTCAATCTTGTCACATTTGTAATATTTAAGTTACTTGCACTATTGTGTTATGTGGAGATCTGTTCATGAAAACTGAGTTTGTTTTTTGGGATGGAAGGTATGACTTTGTCACCGAAGGAGCAGAGGAAACAAATAACAATTAGACAAAATAACAGCCAGGCACAGCAGATTCCACCATAATCGTTGCCTGTGTTGCATAGCGTGTACGTGAATGTGGGGACAGAGGCATTGATATAGCGGTGTGATCTACCCAAAGGGATCACACCCCTATATCGATGGGTGTGTCTGTTTTGGTGATTAAAAATATCAACAGGGTTTACCTGAAATTGCTTACTGCACCTTTAACTGGACTTGACCAAAACTTAATCTAGTCAACATGAATAATGGGCACTGATTAATCACTCACAATAAGACCAGAAATGTGTATTAACCTTCATGTTTACTTACTTTATAGTCTAAAACGCATCAGCTAATCATATAAAGGTTTACAGCTGCAACTTATCACTCACCTTTTTTCATTACCGTAGGATTTTTGTGCGACTTTTGCATGCAGTATTAGCACTGTCTGATCTCCTCTCTCCTTCAAGTAGTTACGCATTGCCTCTCTGCAAAACAACACAATACAATAGACAAGTTTAAGTTGTAGTTTCCTAATTCATTTGATAAACTTAACACTTGGACTTAACGGTGCATTTACCTTGTTAAACGCTTTGGCTGAGGGAGCTCCCCAAACTTCCTACATAACAAAATACAACACATTTAAGACACAATTCAAACATCACTTATTATTTAACGTTATTCTACCAAACAATGCTGGCAAACAAAGCTGCCACAGCCTAGTGATCTGCCTACCAAGACATCATCTTTGGCAAGTTAAAAAAGTTTAAAGGTGCAAAAGATGCCCACTAGGTTTTGAGGGACAGACAAAATTAAACTAAAAATGAAAAGAAACACTAGAATTTTAAATAGCAGAGACGGGATTGAAAAGTAGTTTAACTGAAAAGTCTGACATGAAACACAGACAACATTTTTGAATCCCCCTGAAAGCTCCAAATATGTTATGGACTTATAGTTACTAGACTGGCTAACATCTGCTAACCTCTCTCTCTCTCTCTCTCTCTCTCTCTCTCTCTCTCTCGTGCACCAACTCACAAGTTGGCTCAATTTGTATACATGTATTTTTTAAGCTTAAAGTATGTTAAAGTTCCAAAAGACGCAGTCAATACAACCTTACTGTGTTTACAGTTATATACTAGCTCTCCGTAACATTCAGTGTTTACGGAAACCTGCCGAAAATCTATCAGCTAACTAAAAGCTAAACGGCTAACTGAATAAAAGAGACCATCGTTGAAAACCTCAAAAATCAGACAAAAGTACGCTTAAACGGGGAACCAGCGCAGAAACACGCGACCAGGGGTGTAGATAAATAAACCAAAGCAAGTTATCTTGACTAGACGGGCAAAACTTATTTTAGCTGTTACTTTTCCATGCCCCGTCCGTTAATAATTTCGCTGCTTACCCTGTCACAACAGGCGCCATCTTCACCAACTCTCTTTAATAACGCCAACAATCGCGAGATTTCCCCCACTCCGCACCACATTGCAACAGACTGCTTTTAGACGAGGGGGAGGGGCACTGTGAGAAATAAATCAGGAAGGTGGGGGGTGGCACAGGCGTGGGAAAGTTGTGGAGTCACGCGAGATTTCCAGGTCGCTTATTATGGGAGCGAATGAGAGAGAGATCCGTGTCATCGCGATAGTAAGTTGCGGACGGCTGCCAGCCAAACGCGTGTGAAAGTTCTCACGATGGGAAGACAGACCGCACCTTTTAAGCGCGGGCCGTGAGAAAAAAAGATTTCTGGAAGGAAGGAAGCCCGGGGACTGGTGCACCGACACCAGGACATAGTGAGTGAATTGACGTGGATCAGTTAAAAAGGATGTTGCTAGTAAAAAATAAGAGTAGAATAGTTTACGAATAGTTCAATTGCATACGTTCCAGGAGTCATTATGAAAGCACTTATAAATTACAAACATACACATTATATGTGGTGAAATGAATGCAATGGATCTGTAATACCCACTTAACTGTTTTCATATCACCAGATGGCAGTATTGCTTCAATGTGGGAATGCTGCTTCTATGCCATGTACACGTGTTAAAATGAGCATAAGTCGATGGCTGAGAAAATATAGACATCAAACAATGTTTAAACAACAGGACAAAATACTCCAAATACTAGGGCACACAGCAATAAAAGTGCCAGAAGTAGGTTCATATTTAAGTGGCTTTAATTTGTAATACTATACACACTCACAAAAATGAATGAACGAAATAATAAAGTGTTTTATTAATTTCCCTTTCACTTAACCCCCTTTCATTACTTAACAAATACTTATTTCATGGTGAAACTGCTTTAATAATATATCTTTTTTTTAAATCTCACTGTGTTCAGTTTAATTAAGTGGAACTTTTTAAACTCTAAACAACTAAATGGAGCTACATATATAATATATATATATTATTTTTATTTTTATTTTTTATTTTTTTTGCTGTCAATAACATGGTTTGAAATCAGAAGGTATTTGATCTACACAAGAAGCAAGCCATGATCATCATTGATCCCTTGTTCTTAACCTCATCTTGATTTAGGACACCATTGCTAATGTTCTTCATTAAATGAACGACAATAAGTTCTAGAGTTCATGAAGTCTTTGGGTACATTTTAATTAAGTGTGTGGGTATTATATTTTATAGAAAATTTGCAAGCAATTTGAACATATGGAAATATACTTGATCAAGGGAATATCAATGGGTCTACCTGTATACCAGTATGTGCCGGAATACAATTCAGAGAACTGCTCCTTAATTGCATTATATAGGCATTTAACCCTTAAGTTGTGAAACTGCTATTACACTAAAAGATCAAAGGTTTAAGGACAGATAGTCCTGGTTTCTTCTAGTAACCCGATCTTTTGACATTAAGATTACTCGCTTACTTTATCTTTTTATCGTTTCATTCTCTCAAATACTGATGGGTTCAAATTTAAAAAACAAACAAACATTTTAACAATATATGTGAGGTTCCTGGGTCAAAAAAAAAGTATTAGGACACTTAACTCACATTTAAAATAATAAAAATTATATTACTATATATATACTGGTTACGATAAGTATCCATAGTTTGAGACGTATTATGAGATCTTGGTTTACTTTGATACTTTAATTGTACAATGCAGATCGAGGGTCAATCGAGGTTCCCAAGGAGTTCAAGTGAACAAGCAGCAATAAAAATAGCTGAGATCGAAATATCATACATTACTAATTGTCTTTCAAGGCTTTACTCTCAGGGAGGCCCTGCCTCTTTAGGTATTAGTCAACAAATTGGCAATTTATCAAATTTTGAGGTCAAAATCTATGTTTACTGTTTGCTAAACATACAGTATTGTTAAATACTGTTTTATGTAGATTAAAAGTAAATTGATTGAAATAAAACGTGATTTGTTTTTTTTTTATTCTACATAAAATAAATTAAAGATTAAGAATACCATATAAAAAGAATATCCATTTTGTAAGCAATATTTAAAAATTGTTAAACAATTTAAAGACGTTGTGTAAATTCCAAGAAGTTATCATATTTAATCATTAGTGATCTTTTATTATTGAGGAAAGCACATGACACAGCAGGGTTCTAATAGTACTTGGTAATCTCTATAAATATTGCTGATAGACACCACTGCAGGACAACATGTCCAACCATAAAGATAATACGGCCAAAAAGGGCAAAGCAGTTCCCCCTCACCTAGCATCTTCCTTCTTCTCTGACTTTACTTTACTCCAGTTATTATCAATTTACTCCCAACTTTAACAACCTCCTTCACCTTACAATTTCATTTCTTAAATAGCAGCGTGGCCTCAAATCCACCCACTTGGCCATAAAAATACTGATACATCAGGAGTTTGTCCAATAGAAGCAGCTGAGATGTGACTGATAATGATGTGACTGATAATGAGACTCCGAGAAGAAGAATCTTTAACTATGATAGAGAGGAGATATTGAGGGGAATGTAATATTGCACAAATCAGCAAACGAGGGATGACAAGGACGATATGATTTGCTGAGGTTACAAAAAGGATGATTTTTCTTTTATAGACCAAAAAAATCTTATCTGATCAGTTTTTATTAATCAATTTGAATTTAATCATTTACAGATGAAATCATTTTCTAGCTTCCAGCACATAAGACTTGCTTTCAAGAGGTGATGATAATACTAACTTTCATTATATCAGAGATGTCGATTCAGTAATCGCTTTGACGGAGTTCATTCAGTGAATTTTTGAATGATTCCAGCTTATAAGACTCAAATTTGTTTGTAAAACAGACCACACTGGTTTAATAATATATGTTTGTGACTGCATCATGCAGTCTAAAAAAATAAAGGTTTATTGGCATTTATAGCATGAAGAACCTTTAACATCCATGGAACCTTTACATTGCACAGGTTCTTTACAGTTTAAAAATGTTCTTTAGATTTTTAAGCTGTCTTTCACACTAAGAAAAACGGTTCTTTGAATGGTTCACTGAAAAGTTCTTTGGGGAACTAAAAATTATTCTTCTACTGCATCGCTGTGAAAATTCCCTTTTGGAACTGGCTGTGGTGTATTTGGTTATGTTTGTTTTTGTGAACAAGAGAGCAAGAAAACAAGTATGCAGTTTGAGTTTGTGTAGTGTTCAGAAAAAGACTATTTCTCAATTATTGATAAAGTTTCTTCCACATATACATTATTTTGTGATCAATGAGGGAAGTAATCACAATTGTATAAAACAACTGTAATCTGAACATGGGTGCTTGAAACCCTTTGGAGGGATGAATTCAGTTCATTTTTGGATTCTGAATACTTAATGTTACACTGTAAAGAATATATATATATATATATATATATATATGTGTGTGTGTGTGTTTTTGTATGATTTATCATGTTTTTTCTTTATGTGTTAGATCATAAAGCAACCAGGTTACTTCCGTTTTTTTTTAAGTTAAACCAACAATATATTTTTGGAAGTGTATATGGCAGGTCCAGACAAGACTGATGTTTGAGCCCTGATTATTTGCCCCTGAAATTCCCAAGAAACTATAAAATAAATATATGTGTCACAGATTTCAGAAATATATATATATATTTAAATTGTGTTGTGTACATTGTAAAAGTTTAGTGTGATTTTACAGTATTTTCCTAGCTATTAGATGCTTTTTTAAGAAAAATATTTAATGTTGTGTACCCTTTAAAAATGTTAGTGTGGTTTGCAGTATATTCCTTTCTTCTAGTCATACTTTCACAGTAAGTTTTTACAATAGTAGTTCTACAATTCATCACAGTTAAATAACTGTGATGACAAAACAAAACAGTTTATCAACAATTGATAAACTGACTTAAAAGCAAAGGTACAGAAAATTATAGACATTGTCCTCTAGAATCATAATGAATGAGCTGTCAACAATAACAACATTAATTGTTTATCAAATATTATATTATTTATGTACTGTACAGTTCAAATTTGCACTTTGCAGTACTGTACAGTAACATAGACTACATTATGATCAGACTTACAAGTCAATCGTTTCTGTAACACAGTGAAAGTTGTCTTTTGTAACACTAATACAATTCTGAATATAGTAATTTACTGCAAGAAATTAAGGTTTAATATTGTAAAATCATGGCAATATTTTACAGTATACAAGGCTGATGTTAAATCAAGTTTACATAAATAAAAGGAAAAGGAAATGGAGAATAATGCAGGGTTGAACTCTGATTTAAAACAGATTTTACAGTAGACTTTGTTTGTGTGAAGATCACGATTATTTTGGTCAGTATTGAAATCACGATTATGTAACACGATTATTTCACATGACTTTGGGAACGTATTGCATTTATTAAAAGACACCTTTCAACAGTTCTTAAAAAAAATCGAAATTTGAACATTGTACTTTTTGAACTAAACAGACCTGCAAACTCACAAGTGGTGAAAAAGTTGATATGTCAAGTAATGTTTTTTTTTTGAGGGGGGGGGGGGTCACCAAAGTGTTGGTTACCTTTATAAAGGACAATTTTTTTAAACCTTATGTGTTATCTTTTTTTCATGTCAAATTCTTTCATTTGATCAAATTCAGTTTTAATAAAAAGGGCTCAAATTCATTATTTTACACTGCAACATTACAACTGTAATAAATAATTTAAGGAGATTAAAGTTTAAACAAATAATACAATTAAAATAAAATCAATGATACCTTTAAACAATAAATCAATAGGTGTCATTAAAATGATTCGTTCAAAATAATGAATCATTCAATAAAAAAAACATAGCACTTAGTGTTGCTTTTCTTTTGTAACTATTTTTGTCTGTGAAAAACCAGTCAATATTGCGTCTAACCAGCAGCCATATCACCCTGTAGCCCAAGACTGGTTGCCCACTGAAGCTAGGCTAATTAGCCTCTGTCCATCATGGCCTCCTAATCATCCCCAATATATATATATATATATATATATATATATATATATATATATATATTACTAACTGGCTTCATCACTGTCTCCTCGCCACCAGTAAGCTGGTGTGTGGTGGGCGTACTGGGGCAATATTGCTGCCGTCGCATCATCCAGGTGGGATGGATGATAATAACCCCCCCCCATGTAAAGCGCTTTGAGTGCCGAGAAAAGCGCTATATAAATGTAATGAATGATTATTATTATTATTAAAATGTAAGTTTACATATAAACTAGGTTATTTGTTTATTAAACTATACATTCAATGTAACATTTGCAATCTTGATATTATAGAACAGCTCCCTTAGTTATGTTACTTAACTATATCATATATTATAAATAAAAAACTCAACTTTTTTGTGAGTTTTTGTGTGTACTGTTACGCTCAATTGTTTTAATTTCTTCACTATTAAAGTCTCTCTCACTGTCTCACAAATAGACAGGCAGCGCAGCGACCAGAAATACACTAACGTTATCCGTTACCAATCGCACTTTACACTGACTGTATAAGATCAGAATCATTCTCGCGTTTCGATCGGTCGGGCAAGTAAAACTCTCTATCACTTGAAACTTTTAAAATATCCACTTTTCCCGGACAAGCAGACAAGTGTTAACGCGGAGCCCTATGTTCATTCTCGATGTTTGTCGTGCTGGCGGCACAGATGATTAGGTCACGTGCGCTCGCGCTGCAGTTAGCTTGAACTGAGGCGCTATAGTGATCGAGCAGAAAAAGATTGCGACAGCTCGAGAAACGTCTATGGTCTCACTCGTCTATATTAAATTAGACAATTGTTATTGCGAAGTTTATTGTGCTTGCAATTTATGACTATAGCTATAGGCTGAGAGAGTTTATGGCTTCGGGAGGGCGGATGTGCGCGTGTCATTCAGAACATAAGACAAAATAAGAGTGTTCTGGTAAAACAGAACATGGAAAAATAATCGTTTTTACTCGATTGTACTATTTTGGAGATCGTTGGGAGGTATTAACAATTTAATACATTTACAAGTATTAACAATAAATGTATGCATTTTAGCCTATGCTGACACAAGTAAAAGAACAATCACAAAATATCACAGTGTAACAAAAGATTATTTAACAATAACATTTACAATTTCCTGTACAAAATAGCATCTTTGTATAAAAATGTCAATATAAGAAGTAAAATAAATGTAAGACTTTAAAATTAAATAGACTGGTTTTCTCTTTATTCTTGCTGTTCATCAAGTCCACTGATATAACCTACTGTCAACTGCAAATTTTAAATAACCTAATCCAGTTTGAGTTGGATATGTTTAGTAATAATAACCCATAATGCTCTGTTAAACTCTATAAAGAGGTTGCCCTGAGGATTTCACAATTGTCTGATGTTTTCTTGGCCTCCTTGATCTCATCAGTCATTGTCGGATTATCATACAATTCTATTTCATGATCCATATTTTCATGTTTTCCCTTCTCTTCATCTTCCTTCGTTACATTGCAGCACTTGCAGCAACAGCAACAGCGAGCGGCCATTATGGTAACCACTCTATCCCATGGTTCAAGAGAGTGGGCCCATAGAGGGAGGAAGTTCCAAGACCGGAGAGCGGAAGGAAGCCACTGAGGTTTGTGATTCTGTAGAATATTTACAATGATAGCGAAGATCAGAACCACCACTATGGGAACAAGAACCCCCACAAGGACCTGCCAACCAGCCATAGAAAGGCCGAAGACAAATAGAGGTAAAGCGAAGAAGCAGAGGATGATGTAAAAGCCCGAAAACCAACGGTACTCGGCTGATAGGTCACCAAGAGCCTTTGCCATTCGAATGGGGAAACGTGTGAAAGGGATTGGATACCACAGCAAAATCCCAGAGATATTGAAGAAGAGATGAACCAAGGCGATCTAATGGAGAGAAGAGTTACACCATGAAGTTACTGGGTGTGTGAGTGATTGTGATTATGCTTGAATATATTTGCATGTCGTGCTAACCTGTAATGAATTTTCAAGTGTTTCCCCTGGACTAGCCATGGCGGCTAATATTGCAGTAGTAGTGGTTCCAATATTGGATCCCAGGGAAAGAGGATACACCCTTTCAATTTTTATAACACCAATACCTGAAATAATATAAAAAAACACAAGTGTCACTTTACACACACGTCAACTTCCAACAGCTAGGCTTTACTAGTTCTGGTTTTTAAATAGTAAAATACGCTCAAATGTTTTTTGAAAAAAGCAGGCAAATTGATTTCCCATTAATTTACAGCAAGATAAGTAAACAAAAAGAGGTAATACAGAACAGAACAAACAGATACTGTCTTAAAGCTAAAAAGTTAGGGCATTGTGTATTCACCCTCATGTCATTCCAAACCGTTATGACTTTCTTATCAGGCAATTGTAATAAACTTTTAGGACATTTGCAGCTTAAAAGCTTCAAAACATTTATTCAAAACTAAAAGCAGCCCTTATGACTTATATATTTATAGTCTTCTGAAGGGGAGGAACCGATTAAATGTAAGTCCTGTTCTCTTTGGCACATTCATTAGAGAAGTACAGTTGCAACGCCCAGTTCATGAACATGAATGAATAACTTATAAATCATTCTCACAAATCTTTTCATTGAATCAGTTGATCTGGTTACAAAACAAATTTGAATGATTCGTTCACCAATTAGACTGATTCAGCCAGGTATGGGTGAGTGAGTAAATGCCGAACTTTGAACATTGCATCACTGACAAAATGGATCATAATACCTTAATAAAAGACTAAGAATAGATAGATGGCTGTACTGACCGACAAGAGGAGTTATAGTCGAGGTAAAGACAGAACTGCTCTGGACAATAAAGGTCATTCCTGCTCCAACCAGAATTGCAATATATCCAGTCAGCCATGCAAATGGAAATGGAAAATCTGTGCATAGAAACAATATATACAAATTAATAACAGTCAAAATAAAATAGATCAGTTAATTCTTTTTTCTTTTTGTCTTATTTTAACAGGAGTTATGTATCTCATGTATCTTATTTATCTCAAGGATGCTGACCAGTGTTCATTATCTTCTTGATGACAACAGCAACCTGGCCCTTAAGCATCGAGTTGAGCAGTTTCACAATCAAAATGAGACAAGTGCACAGGATGA
Source organism: Meda fulgida (assembly GCA_030578275.1). NCBI lineage: Eukaryota > Metazoa > Chordata > Actinopteri > Cypriniformes > Leuciscidae > Meda > Meda fulgida. The sequence continues at coordinate 9,341,762 of CM060616.1, read as the reverse complement.
TCAGAGAACAAGCCAGTAGAATCAGACCCACTGCCAGGTCAGAAAGGTTTGCGTTTACGAAGATGTGATTGCCTGTTTGAATAGAGAGAGACCACAGATGAGTGAGTGTCTGCTTGTTTCTGTATAGTGCTGTAGTCTGTATCTGTCTTTAGTCAAAATTATTGCTCAATATCAATGAAAATGGGTGTCAATTTCAAACTCACATTTTTTTATGTTTATAATTTCTGTAACATTTTTAAATTCCCAACAAGGATAGTCAGTGCAATTTGCTGCTGTCATATTCTGGAGAGTCTAGAAACAAACAACATCAGAAAACCCCAGTATTATGTCAAAATAATATGGCTTTTTTATTTTATTTATATGGCACATTGCATCGGATTGAAAAATTACCGTGTTTGAGGCTGTCTGGCACCAGACCTTGATGAGAGATTTGTTTTTGGCTTCAGGGTCTCCAACGGCAATGCCGCTTATCACAGTCTGATCCAGCTGAAAATGAAAAACATTAATTATTATGATTATGCTTCTAATCTCCTTTATATTTAAGATGACTCTGTCTCTCTATCTCTCTCTATCTCTCTCTCTCTCTCTCTGAACAATAACCCCTGCTGTAACTTTGTACTGTACAGAAGGGCAGTATAAGGTGTGTGTGGGGTAATTCCCTCTCTTCTTGTCCTCATTAATGTTAGCTTCTTTCACCATACCGACAGAACTCATACCTATACACACTCATACCTGAATGATAGAGTGGGTGAGAGGGTCAGTGATAACATTCAGAAGGGCTGGTGCATTTTCTCCACTCTGGATATTAAATGAGCTCACTATAAGGCTTGTGAGCTTCACCAGGTAACCTGAGGCAATTTCCAATGGCAACAGCACCAGGACAGAAAGCCAGTTAAAGAAATCGTGCACGGTGGCTCCCGCAAATGCCCTGGACACAGAAAAGGGTCACATCTCAATTAAACATCATTAACATCTTTCTGTCAATTCTGTCATTATTTAATCACTCAAGTCAATGATGACAGAATTTTCATTTTTGGGTGAACTGTTCCTTTAAGTGAATTTCTCTCTGAAAAAAGAAATCAGTTCCTGCGTCATGTAATGTTCTATCCAGTCATGATACAATAAGTCAAGTCACCTTTAGCGCATTATACGAAAGATTTAGACAATACAATAGTTTCAAAGCAGCGTCACAATAATAAACAGGAAATTAACAGCATCAATCATGCAAACGTCGTCAAATATGAGACCAATTCAAATTCTGCCTGTAAAGCTTCTCTGAAATGACAATACTGTCATTATTGATTTCAGTTCACTGTTAATTTAGTACAGTTCATTAACTGTGTAAAGATCATCAGAAATGTGTTAAATTCAACTATAAGCGATCAGTTTAATTCATTTTAATAACAGTGCCAATGTTATAAAAGGAATCAATTATGAAACTAAGTCGATTCACCTAACCAGCTCTGCAGAAGACAATAGTGTCATCATCCAGCTCAATTCAGTTCAAGTATTTATTCCCTATGCAATAGTGCAACGAGTCAAATCGATAATGCAATATTACTGAATATGAAGTGTCTTTTAAACCCCAACTAAGCAAGCCAAAGCAACAGACAGTGGCAAAGAACCCCAAATCTAAAAAGACTCTAATAGTGCTGTTATTCAGTTCAGGGTTGATTCAGTTCAGGTCAATAACTGTGTGAAGGTCATCAATTATGAAACCAGTTCAGCTCAGATATAAGCAGCTCTACACAATATGAACTTTATATTAATGCCTTATTCTTACCTGCGGAACATGTTCCTGTCGCCAACTTGTGTCATGGCTACAAAAGTATTTGTGACTGATGTGCCAATGTTGGTCCCCATAATAATAGGAACAGCAGTTGAGACCTCCAGCACTGTTGAAAAGTAGCTTTTATTTATTTATTTAAAGTGGGATTTACTTGCATCAAAATTTGAAAATCTGAAATCCTGATTCAGGTCAATTTGATTAAATTCTGTTCAAAGATGTTGCATTATGCTCAAGAAGACTAAAAGAAAGGACCATTTAAAATTGTAATTGTTTCTACTGACAATATAAGTGACTGTGAACAACTCTATGCAATAAAATCAATTATAAAATCAATACTTTCATTTTTTTTTTTAGATTGATGCATTCATTTTTTACATTCCTTATCAGTGATGTCAAGTCATCAGAATACTCACATCCAGAAGAGACCATGCTGACCACAATAGATGAGGAGGTGCTGGAGCTCTGGACTAGGAGAGTTACTAGCATCCCAATTACCAGGCCTGCCAAAGGGTTTGAGAGCACTTTATTCTCCTGGAAGATGTCCCCTGCTGTTTTTCCTGAGAAAACACACCATTTGTTATGCATAACAAGTTTAGTAACTTTGTAGTCTTACAAAATGGTCCATTTAAAACCAGAAAGGTTGATTTAGCCTGATGCCATGGTTTAAGCAACTTGATTTTTTAGAAAGCAACCTGTGTGCTAATTTAAAGGGTTAGTCCACAAAAAAATGCAAATACTGTCATCATTTCACCCTCATGTCATTCCAAACCTTACTGAATCTTTCCTCTGTGGAACATAAAAGAAGATTGAAGAATGTTGCTAGTGTAACGGATAGGCCAGAAAGATCTGTGTGTGTAAACCTCACTCCCCTGGCCTCAAGACGTGCGCTAGCGACTGACGCTAGCATCTGAGGTCTTTAGCGTCCTTCTCAGCGTGCCCACCTCCCATGCCGGCGACCCCGGTTCAAATTCTGCTCTGAGCGGGACTGGTTAAACTATCCAAACAGTTTTGGTTCCCATTGACCCCTGATGTATTTTTGTCCACACAATGTAAGTTAATGAGATCCGAATTGTTTGGTTACCAACACATCTTCTTTTAAGAACCACAGTACAAATAAAAGTTTGGAACAACAGGAGGTGAGATGATCCCATCATTTTTGGATGAACCCTTTAGAGGACCATGAAACCAGTGCACTGATATGAATAAATGCATCATCAATATGAAACCTATAGACCGCAATAAAGAGCATTCTTCACTTAATCTAAGAACCATTGAAAACTGTATTTTTGTGTATTTCTGTTGAGTTTACCTCCAACAAGCTGGAAAGCTGAGCTGAGGATGTCCAGTGAGCAAACAAACATGTAGAGCAAACCAATCAGCACAAACAGTTTGGCTACTGTGGTTAGAACTCTCAGGATCTTCCTCTTAGTGTCCAGATCTAGACAATTTACAGACAGAAAGCATTATGTAAAGCCTGACATATGAAATAATAGTCAGTAAAATCAACTCTTTTAAACAAAACGGTCAAAATGTTTTTTAAAAATAAATGGCTCATAGTGAGAACATAGAGCTCAAATTAAGCCTACCACTACTTGAAGGTTGACATTTTTATAATTATGCTAAAATGCCTTTTTTGCTAGGCATGCAGACGATTTTACAACAGGTTTTGAGCATGTTAATAGTTTAAAGGCCTTAGAAATGATATGATGCAGTATAGGCTTCATAAACAAACAAACAAAAAAATGTGTAAAGCTTTTGGTAAGATCAGTGAAAATCACCTAACATTCAGCATACCTGCCCATTTAACCCCTGTGTCCTTCAATTCTGCCATGTCCCAGGGATCATCCTCGATCAGAGCTGCCGTGGAAAGAGCAGGGGCCATGGAGAGAGACTTCTTTCGGGGAACTATGAGAAAATGTGAAGGAAAGACAGAGAAACTTTTAAAATGAGGTTTGTTTAGATTTACGATTTATATTCAGATGTTCACTGTTCATACCGTCAAGTGTTTCTGTTGGCTTCCCTTCAGATTCATCCTCTTGCTTTGGTCTCGGTGCCATTGTCTGAGAAATATAAATATCAATTCTGTCACTTGGTAGGTTTAATTCAGGTTGGACTCTTTTTGACAGTGAGATGACTGGGGAGAAGTGTCCCAATCATCCTGAATTCACCCTATTTGGTTTTGTTGGTAAATTGACACAACACACAGGGCTTCTCAATAATCAAAGCTTCCTCGATTGATCAAACTCACATGGTTTTATATTGATTTCTGTACTGTGCCAAACAATTTCCGTACTGGCTTCAGCACTGACAATGAACAGAATGTGAATGACTACATGGCTCATCTTATGTTGGCTATATACAAATAAACAAATGAATGTTAAAATATAAATGTAAATGGTACAACAGAATTTCATCTTTTGGATGTTGTTGTTTTAAAGATTGTAAAAATGGTACAACTATTTGGCTGGAGTAATAGAAAGTGTTAAGTATTTTCCTAAAAAGAATGAAATGATGAAATTAAATGCAGTGTCACAAAAGGTTATAGGATGAATTTTTATGTGTGTTAACATATAATCAAGAATAAGACCTATTATATAATTCAATGACAATTATTTAAGATGATTTGAATTAATAGATGATTTATATATTATAAAGCATTTATTATTCTTATTTAATTTCAACATTTACTTACATTATTAAAATCAAAAGTTGTATCTGTTAATTTTTGTAATGGAGTCAACATGAACTAACAATGAAAGTCATATTTTTTATGAAATATTAACTGTAACATATTGTTAATATCACTATTTAAAGTTTATGCATTAACCAACGTTAACTAATGTGACCTTCCTGTAAAGTGTCACTACATATTTGAATTTTAAAAAAATATATAATTTAATCAAGGCATTTTAACAAAGCACTCACCTGATGGTGTAGTTTCTCAAAGCTAAAGCTGTCCAAACACTTCTGAATCTTTCAGCCGTGTGCGTGGTTATGTTCAGCCCACTTCACCTGCCTGCGAGTTCAATACTTGACTTATCTATGGTCTGAACCGTGTTCCCTCCCTGTCTCACCTGAACACAGTGCACAGGTAGTTATAGACCATAACTGACAAAACTATAGCCATGAACACAAGCACTTGTCTTGAAGGAGACCACTCGATGAGACACGTGTTCAGGTGATCTGTTTCAGTTCTGCTGTTGTTCAGAATGGCTCAGTCCAGCAACCTCTGCTCAGTCAGAGGCATTTATAAACGCCCAGCAGAGCATTTAGGATTCCCCTGTACAAGGTTTACCACGTCAGTGATAACACTCTGTGTGTGTGTGTGTGTGTGTGTGTGTGTGTGTGTGTGTGTGTGTGTGTGTGTGTGTGTGTGTGTGTGTGTGTGTGTGTGTGTGTGTGTGTGTGTGTGTGTGTGTGTGTGTGTGTGTGTGTGTGTGTGTGTGTGTGTGTGTGTGTGTTTGTCCATTTATGCACATGGTTCAAAGTGTCCACGTGTGGCATCAGCTAATGACTCTGCGAAGGAGTCTGGATTTTAATGTTTGGGATATGAAAGTCCTAATAAGAAGCCTGTGATGTTACTACACAATTGTTTCTATGACACACACACACACACACACACACACACACACACACACACACACACACACACACACACACACACACACACACACACACTTTTGCTTTTTTATTTCTCGGAAACCATACATGTCACAGTTGTAAATCTGGTATATCTCAAAGAGAGAATGGGCTGTTCAGTGATTCCCATTTTGGAGGATATAGCCTCTTATAGTTCCTTAAAAATGTCCGACCATTCACAGTTCAGCTCATCTTATGGAAGAATTAAATTAGGTGAGTTATTTTGGCAACTTTAAAATTATTTGGTAACTTTGTACAATTTAAATGTATTATATAAATGTAAATATATTTTCAATTGTAATACAGAAAGAAATATGTTACCACCAAGTTTTATGTGTTATTTTAGTATCATTCAAATTGTTTATGTTTTCTATTTTCATTTTAATTTAAGATAGTTTTTGTCATTTTGTTGTTTTTGACATTTTTATTTATTCATTTTATTTTTCACGTTTAATTTTAGTTTAGTGCATGTCAAACTAAATGAAAATGAGAAATGTATTTTTTTTTTAAATATGAAATGTAGTTTTTATATTACATTTTATTTCAGTAACATAAATGAAAATGAGAAAAAAAATTTTTTTAGATGAAATGTATTTTTTATTTTATTTTATTTCAGTAACAAAAATGTTTTTTGTATGATTTTAGTTTTAAAGGTATAACTATAAGTGTGTGTGTGTGTGTGTGTGTGTGTGTGTGTGTGTGTGTGTGTGTGTGTGTGTGTGTGTGTGTGTGTGTGTGTGTGTGTGTGTGTGTGTGTGTGTGTGTGTGTGTGTGTTGAACCCTAAATCTAGGGCACTGATCAATACATGAACATTCCTGTTGACCCTGCATCCGCACTGGATCACATGACAATCAGTTTCTGAATGAATTAGATCTTTATTATGACAATGGGGGAAGCATCCATTCATCCATTTTCCAAACTACATGTGGATGCAAGGATGCTGGAGCCCTATTCCAGAATTTTGGCCTGTACGCAAGGAAACTACCTGGACAAATGGTCAGTCCTTACAGGGCTTTAAGGGAAACAATCATCCCTAATATATTTACATAGATGTCATTATATTAGGACTTATATTCGTCTAGCAATGCAGAAGTTTGTATTTCATATTTGTTCCTCATAGTTGTTGTTTTTTGCATACACCAAATCTGTCTTTGAAGAGGAAGTTGTGACTTGAGAGTGAAATTGCAGTGCTCTCTGCTGTTTTTTTTACACTTTTTGCATCAAAATTATACTTTACAAAGACTGAATGTGAATATTATGACAGCATCCCCCAATAGAACATATGGAGCCATTTGTCACAATGGAAACCTTGGTTTCACCTATTTTAAATGTAAAATCTAGAGAGACAAAATAGACTGATATTTTAATATATTTTGCAGTTTATGCAATTAAGTTTATTTAAAGTACAATTAGTGTATCCACAGAACGCAGTGAAATAAAACAAGTTAGAATTGTAAATGAACACAGATTAATCTAAAGGATTGTATTAAATGTTTGATATCAAAATAAATATTTTCTTATCATGAAGTTTAGTATTATTATAATATTGTTTATTATTCTTATCATGCATTAGATAAACTGACAAACAGCTAAAAATGAAAGTAAAAATAGAATAACAGACAGACAGACCCTGTGACCTGAAATGGAGAGGAGCAATACAATTCTTTTTGGAACGGATTGATCAATACACTGAATAACTGATTTCCCAGACTAATGGAGCCACCAGCTGTTTTCAGTCCACTTCTAAAACCACCAGAGCACTGATACAGAATAGCATACAAAAAGATCTGTTATCAAAGTGACATTCAGTACCATTTAAAATTACATTGATTGTTTTTTACATGGTGTATCTAGTATTTCGTCAAAAGACGATAAAACAGTAATATTGTGAAGTATCATTACAATTTAAAATAAAGGATTTCTATTTTAATGTATTTTAATCCATTTTGTTTTTATTTATTTATTGTGTAATTTATTCAGTGATGGCAAAGCTGATTTTTCAGCATCATTAAACTGTTGAAAACAGTTCTGCTTAATATTTTTGAATAAACATTATATTCCCTCAGGATTATTTGATGAATAAAAAGCTCAACAGCATTTATTTGAAATATAAATCTTTTAAATATCTTTACCATCACGTTTGGTCAATTCAATGCATTCTTTTTGAATAAAAGTATCTATTTTACCAACCTGCACTGAACTACAAACACATCATCATGACAGAAATATTAAGTTAACATTTCGGCAATACTCGACGCCATAATGACAGCATTCCCGTCAGGCATCATTTAGGCATTAACACTACAAGTTTGTACCTGACGACCAGAAGTTCGTCGATGATGATCCAATATGTTATTTTACTTGAAAAACGCGTTCGTATAGTTTGGTGTAAAATATGTATTATGTTTTACGACAATTTTGAGATTAGACAAAAATTACAACAAAATTCTAGAGGCTATTCCATGTCAAACCGCATGGTGGCACTGACAGCTGGTCACATTGAACTACTAACTCACAGTCGAGGAAGAAGGTTCCCGTAGATTTGACATTATTAACTGGAGAGCAACCGAGAGCAACAGCCAAAGGCATAGGATGCACAATGTCCCAGCAGTCTCCAGCGGACCCTGAACGCCCAGGGAATGCAGCCTTGGTGTGTTTGGTAACAAAACATTACTTAAAAAGACAGAAAAGGATAGATTGATTTTGCCAGGTTATGTATCGTAATGCTGAATGCTGTTGGTCTCCACTATTGCGTCACATAATCAGTAGACCAGCTTACATCATAATACATGAATGCGTGCTAGATCTAATCTGTCTTACCATTATAAAATGTTCTAGATATTACGATAATATTATTATTATAGTACTGTTATACTATGTTATTATTATTATTAAATATATTATTTAATAAATACTTTAATGTTACATATTTATATACTGTATATATACTGTATATTTTTTAAATATTAATCATTTAGAGAGCTGTAGAAAACTATATTCATCTGTGCGTGAGTGTACATATATATATATATATATGAACATGATATGTTTCAATATGTGTATGTAGGGTCCCATTGGAATTGACTACAACCTCACTGAGGAGGAGAGTAAGGTGTTCAGGGAATGCAATCAGGAAAGCTTCTGGTACAGATGTGAGTAGATGTTCATGTTTTTATCCATTATTTTGATTGTGGTTTTATTGATGATATAACTGATTTATGTTTCTGTCTTTACATACATATAGCTGTCCCTATATCTGCCACCAGCATGGCCTTCACTCAGTTCCTTATTTCTAGAGGTGGGTTTGTTGAGAATCTTACCCGAAACTAAACCTTTAATCAATAATGTAAATGTTTTGATTTCATTTTCATAGGAGCTCTTACGTCCTCTGGCAGATTTGGATCATTGGCTAAAGTAGCTTGTGAGTAAAATTTACTGTCGCTTTAACTGTGAGATGGTTTATTGTTAGACTGTTAAAAATATGTATGTACATCATCATGTATGTGTATGTATGTGTTAGTTGCTGGTGTTTGTGGGTACCTCGGAGGGAAGATATCATACATGAAGACATGCCAGGAGAAGTTTATGAGCTTGGAGAATTCACCACTAGGGGAGGCACTGAGACAGAAACAGCACCACCAACCACCAAAGTAAGCACATAATGTTTAATCTAAATGTCATTACTGGACCTTCTGGTGAAAATGACTGCTGACGAATGCCGGACTTTTAATATACCTTTTGTATACCTCAATTTTTGAGTGTAATGCCTACATCTCAGGCCCTGTTTACACCTGGTATTAAGATGCGTTTTGGTCGATCGGATCACAAGTGAACGACGCTATTCAGGTGTAAATAAGGTCTAAAATATTTGGAGCTTGTCCACTTTCGACCACTTCCAGAGGTAGTCGAAAACGCATTTAACTGGATTGCTTTCTTAGTGTAAACGCTCATGTGGTTGAATGGGCTCGAACAGCCACAAAAGACTGCTCGGTGCCTACTCTCCACCTACTGACCTAATGCTTAAATATTATGGGAAGCGCACTAGCCAGACGGGATTTAAACTTTGCCAGCTGGAGACCCAAGTTTGGTTTGAAGACGAAAAACGTACACAATGTTCTCACCATTCCTGATTTCTAACACGCATTTACAGCATTTGACATGGTCTTGCGGAGCAGAGCAGTAACAAAATCTATTGCTCACCGTGTGTTTTCAGTCCTCTCTGGGCGCATTCATATGTAAATCACGTGAGCTTTTTTTGTCCATTAGATCAAATGATCTGAAAAAAAACCTATAAATGTACCCACCCATAGATCCTTAATTTAAATAAATTAGGACAGAAGTGGTTGAAAGTGGACAAAAGAGACGGATTAAAATACCAGGTGTAAACGGGTTTGTGTCTCCCTCGACCACTTGTGATCCGATAGACCAAAACGCATCTTAATACCAGGTGTAAACAGGGCCTAACAATGCAGAACAAAAGATCAGTTGCTACTTCCATTTTATCTTAATTTTAAACAAAAGGAGTGATGTTTTGGAAGAGACATTTGCAAGACATTTTTATTGTTTGTTTTTTTCCAGGTTTACTAGTGAGCAGACAGGGTTGAGTGATCCAAACAAAGCTGATTTTGAGCCAGTCTTTCAGCTTGATGATCAGAGGGATCACTCGGGCTCCTATGCCAGTGATTTTACTTACACTAACCCCATGCATTCAGCAAACCACTCTGGCATTCAAATTGCAGGCAAGTTAAAGTGCCACCATTTATTTGCATTAAAAATGCTCTAGGTCTTATTAACCCTAACATTTGCTGCAGATCTTGGTTATTATTTAGGCTATTATTGAAAGGTAGCATAGTTCACCAACTATTCCATCTAGGGATGCACCGATCCGATACTCAGTATCGGTATCAGCTCCGATACTGCCATTTTTGCCGGATCGGGTATCGGTCAGACGAGGCCGATCCAAATCCGATATTGTGCCTATATTATTCTGTGTTATTATTGTTGAGCCCAACAAAAGGCACAAAAACATTATAAAGCACCATAAAGTTTTCGTGCACTATATTATATGTGTTCTGAAAGCCATTATATAGTATAATGTAAGATATAAATTAATATTTAAGTCACTAAATTCAAGATCACGTAAACTTTACATTCCGCTGCGGCTGTCAATCATTCTTCATTCAGCATACAAAAAGCCCGTCGCGTTCGGTTAGGACAGTCAGCACGATGAAACTCGCTCCAAGATGATTCAATGTTACTATTATTATACTTGATCTGTAGATAAAGGTCTATGGTTTCGCATAAAACTTTATTGCTGTAACTTAATCATACTTTCTACCGAGTGTCTGTTAGATCACAACACTAGAGTCAGAGCACTATAATTGTTCTTCAACTGACATGTAAAACTGTTGAAAGAAAAGGCTCAAACTATTGCATAGATAGATAGATACTCTATAATACACTACGCATCAATATGTCTTTCCTTTCTTTGTGCTTTGAACTTTTCTATGCGGATTCGACTTCCGCGTTTTGGCCTACAAAGTGACGTCATAACTTCAGCACTCTATTGGAGCCTTTCATATCATATTCATATTATATTTCATATTATACAGTGACGCAATGAAAGATTATTAATAGCCTTTCTTGTTATGTCCTATTTATCATATGTTGTTGCCTCATTAAACAGCTGTGCTATACATTTAAAACATGTCTCAATTTTATAGTAGGCTATATATAAAATAATTTATATTTTTAATTTTTGTTATCTTGTTTTTCATGAATGTATTTTACAACAATACAAAGAGCAATGTGTAACGTTTTACCAGATTTAGTGTTACACTTATCGGTATCGTATCGGTTTCGGTCGATACTCAGAATTTTTGGTATCGGATCGGATCGATTCTGAAAAAACTGGTATCGGTGCATCCCTAGCTCCAACCCTAATCAAACACACCTGAACCAATCAATATCTTCAGGATTAATAGAAAGCTACAGACTAGTTTTTATCAGGGTTGGAGCTGCAGGACAGTTGCTGTGTCCATGCCATGTCGTAATTACCATAAATGATGTTTTATTAACACAGTTCCGGAGGAGCACGTTCAGATAATCTACCCAATCAGCATGAGAAGAGGCTTATATAGAGAGCCAACTTACTTCAGTTCCACAACAGTTTTTACAGTATCTTTACTCCACCCCAACTCCTCACTCTCAGTTATTGCTATCCCAGCCAGGGATGGGGGGAGTGCTCTGGATTTGGGGGAGTGCTCTGGATTTGGGGGGGAGTGCTCTGGATTTGGGGGAGTGCTCTGGATTTTGGCCAAATTTCGAAATCGGAGTCCTCTCTGGGTGTAATGGTACATGTATTCCATAGTCACTGAATGGACGTCACGGTTCGGTGCATACAGTCAGACGAAGAATACAGTCAGTCACAGGCGATCCACACTCCAGTCGAGAAGGGGGCGCGCGTGGTAATGCAACAATGTTTGCTTACCGTAACAACGGGAAAAAGATCAGAAGAAGAAGAGACGATCTGTGCAACAACCCGAAACATGAGTTCAGATTGCACGCAAGAGCTTGCTAGTAGCCTATAATCTGAGTTTCGATTAAGTTTTGTGACACGCTCCACAAACTTCACGGAAAGGATAGTGAGACGGCAGAAAGCAACACCTTGTTTGTTTTCTTTATTTTACAGAAGCACAATGTTTTGTTTTTATTGTGAGTGTACACAAATAAAAATAGACCCTTTACAGTTTCTAATAATGTCTGTATGACCATAAACAACATAATGAGTAATATTTTAAGTTGTTTCCGCTGTTATAATGAGACATTTGGCATTGTGCCGTTTGGTGTCATGGAAGGCTCACTACTGCCCAGTGATGAAATATGCGTGTACTTGAAATGGGAAGCCTCAGGTGCCATTTCACTCGCTGTGCCGTGGAAAGGTGAAGTAGGCTCAGATGTATGGCTCTTTTTCTCCTCGTTCATCTATCCATGATTTCTTGGAAAAAGTGTAATATTGACCTTTGTGCATCTGCCATTGTCACCTCAGGTAATAAACTATCACGCTCGATGAAAATGACAGCCAAGGCTACGCACAAGAAGTTTGAAAACAGCCGTTGCATTTTACTGTGCAGCATTGATCAATCTATCAATAAGAGTAAAAAATCAACTATCCCTAAAATTTTTATTTTAAGCAATCAGGAATCTAGGGGGGCCGGACATGTAAATGTACCGAACACGTATTGAACTGTGACCCTAAAACCAAGGTATGTACCGAACCTTGACTTCTGTGTACCGTTACATCCCTATTCACGTGTTATTTCAACACGTGACGTTCTGTTCATTCGTCATCAGACTGGGAATTATGCATTTCTATGAAAACACTATCAATGGCCAAATTAATCTGCAGCGGGCATGTGGTACAAGTAGAAGCTCTCCCAAAACTCCCAGCTTCCTAGTTGAAATTACGAGCACTACGAGGATGTGAATGCGTTTTACAAGTTGAAATCTGGTAATTACATGTTGTGAATGCATCTAGTGTCTGCCCATCCCTGCCATAGAGTGTGTGGTATTTAAAACCTTCCCTCGAATCCAGCAGAATCATCTTACATTGAGGAGGATACACAGAAGAAACGTGTTCTATACAAGGACCTACAGAGTAAGAACAGGGAAAACTATGAAGTCACAATGACTCAGAAACCAGACGCACCGCCGAAGTCTTCGGCCGATTCCAGCCCAACTAAGAGAGGTGAGACCTGCCAATATAACGTCCTAACTAGAGCTTTGTTTGAAATCGCCACCTATACCATCATTCTCTATTCCCTACATTAGTCCACTAATAATAGTTTACTTGAAGGAGTGAATGAAAACGAATGTGAATTCGGACACCGAGTGCACCGGACAGGCTGCTGCTTTTGCATAGTTTGTGTTTGCTGTTTAATAATCATTTGAAACTTAGCAAACTGGCTGCTTCAGTCTATGTATAAACCTTAATTAAACATTAAATAATCAATTAAAGAGTAATTTATACCTGTGATATTACACTGTACCCACATTGGACAAATGGAAAATGAATGCATTTTTGGAAAATTAATGGATGGATGATTCATTCATTACGACCCTCACAGTGCATTATGGGTATTCTCTAGCAGTTGAGGGTACATCAGTTGTACACTTGTTATTGCGGTGCATTATGGGATTGAATGAATGCCCTCAATAACGTCCACTATGGTTTCGGACACCACTACTAATGTCTGTCACCTCAAATAGTGCCTCATTTAAGGGTATAGGGGGCGATTTCAGACACAGCAACATTTTTTCTTTTTGGTCCACGAAACTCAAATAGAAGTTAATACTTTTGACATCAGAGTGGTTAGAGAGAACACCGGTTACACAGCACACATGCTCACCAAAACCACATTTATTTGATCAAAAATACAGTAAAAACAGTAACATTGTGAAATATTATTACAATTTAAACTAACTGGTTTTAACTGAATTTATTCCTGTGATGGAAAAGCTGAAATTTTTGTAGCCATTACTCCATGATCCTTCAGAAATCATTCTAATATGGTGATTTGGTTCTCAGAAAACACTTCTTATCAATGTTGAAAAAAGTTGTGCTGTTTAATATTTTTGTGGAAACTGAATACTTTTTTCAGGGTTCTTTGATGAATAGAAAGTACAAAAGAACAGCATTTTATTTGAAACATGTTTTTTATGTTACAATTTAATGCATCTTTGCTGAATAAAAATATTAATTTAATTCTGCACTGAACCTAAAATCATTGTGTGTATTAAGAAATGTATATAAAATAGTATATATAAGAATAGTGTTTTGTACTTGTATTTGTAAAAAAAAAAAATCCCTTTTTTGCCTGCATGATGTTTGTGTGTATGTATGTGTATATATATATATATATATATATATATATAATTTCTTTTTTGTAAACAGGGAAGAAGAATGTATATGGAGACACATGGGAGGAGTAAGAGCTGCTTCAACGCAATGTTTCACTGTCTAAATTCGCTGTCTGTAACTGTCTTTTACAATATAGATGTCTTACTGTGTCTGAGAGATGACTGTCATTGACTTTGTACATATTTAAAGTTTAAATTGTGCACAGCTCACTGCATTATCTAATAATAGCAGCAACATTTTGAAATTGTGAGGATACAGTAAGGTGTTTACATTCTCAGAAGACATTTTAATTATGCTTTCCCTCTAAAAAAATAAACCTATGGTATTTACGTTTATTGATTTATCGGACACGTTCATCCAAAGCAACTTGCAAATGAACACAAGCAGCAAAAATATCGGAGAGTTTTTAGCACACGATAAAAGAGGCCATCAACAAGATGACTATTTTTCGCTTGTTTCATAATGACAGTTGGAGGAATCGATCAGGTTCAGGTCATACTGTCGTTTAATACTTGAAATTCATAAACCTCTAATGGGAAGAGTATTAATTAACAAGTATAATTTTAAGACAGACTGGTCCACAATAATTGTGGTTAATAAATTTGATATTCATTCTTTTGAATTCAATATATACTGTATAGACATCAAAATATAGGCATAAATTCAGAAGTAAATGGAAAAAACAAAAATCAAGTTGGGCATATTTTATTTCTGTACACCATTGTACATAAATACACTGAAATATTTTTTGAAAAATAAAGACGATGTCCCTGGGATTTAGGATGACATCAGACAAGAGATAGGGCCATTGCAATTTCAGTAATAACATCAGTATTCACACACACACACTTCATAAATTTCAGGTTTTGAGACCTAATAGGACCAATTGTCTTATTGAGTATTGGGACATAACGGTTTTATTAACCTTCAATTGGATACATTTACAAGAGTATAGTTCACTAAGAGAAAATGCCTGCATAGGACTTGCTTAGTCTTCACACCTGACCCAGGATTGAAACAAAGATGAAAAAAATTATGTGAAAAAGATTAAATTAAATAAAACGTGGAAATATCTTTCTGCCCTGGAGAAAATCCCATATTTGTGGGTTCATCAATGTTTTGATTTGTCTCACTTTAACAAAATGACAAACAAAATATCTCAGGGACAGACAGAAACAATCACCTCCACACAAATCAAGAGACAAACATTTGCTGCTCGGCTTTTTAAACTGAGCAAGTAAACAAAGATAAAAATTGCTCCAAAAAAAAAAAAAACCCCAGCAAAAGAAATCTAATCTGTGCTGCATCACTACCCATTGGTGCACTTGGACCACATCAGATCCATGACTTCCACTAGACTCAAAAGTCCTGCCAGAGTCTAGATGGTGCGTGGCACAGTCAGTGTTTGATTGTCTTTGTATATAGATGATGATTTGTGATAAGGAGAGATGGAGAACTATGTATTGTGCATTGACCGTATCCATTTGGCTTTCAGCTAACTGAAAATCCGTATTAATCGTTCCTGCCATCCATCTTTTTTTTTTTATTAACAGGAAAGGTTTATTTCTACAGCTGTCACTTCCTCAAGCCATTCGCTCACTGATTCGCTCCACAGTGATGTTGTCAGCAACAGGATGTCGCTTAGCTAGTGAGCAGACTGTGTGATGTGATTAAGGTATAGATGTTTCCAGCTTCAGAAGTTACTTTCCGCGGCCTCCTCGCAGGCTCCGTGTAGTCATGTGACAGTAAAAGGTCCCTCTGTGTGTATTCATGCACTCGCGAAACCAAAACGGCACAGACGTGTGCCTCAGTATGTGTGTTTGTGGGTTGTAAACAGTGCTTTCTCGGTGAGGAGTGCTGTGAGTGGCGCTCGGACGTGAGGCAAGTCTCTTGCTCAGAGTGTGGAGGGAAAAGAGACGAGGCCACATGATAAAACCATGACAGTACCGGAGAAAGGCACCTCAGGAAGACCACGCCGGAGGGATGAGCTCTGGCCCGCCACTGCTAATCCGGCCAGAAGATGGGAATCTTGGGAAGGAACTCTATTTGGATGACCTATAAATAGGATGGAGAGAAACGGTGGAGGTGAAATTACACTTTTCATAAGTACGATTTATTCTATTTGGAACAGCTCAAATAGTTTTTGGTGTGTGTTTGTAGTTGGCTTACATATTCCATCATGTTGTTGGTTTCACACTTCCTTTTGCTGAGTCTCCAATGCAAACACAGCTAAATGAACAGAGGGCATGTCGTAAAATTAGCACCTGGCGGTAAAATACAAACAAACACACAGCCTTCTACGTACCTTGTGATACAATCTGCTGTTTTCCCACTCCAATAGCTTCTCTATGGATCTGCGTGTCTATTGGTGAAAAATACATTATTCAGCACACGACGAGAAGTTGTTTATATCCTTTAATGTACCCTTACCTTTTCAAAGTTTGGGGTTGGTAAGATTTTTTTTTAATGTTTTTGAAAGTCATTTCACCTAGGCTACATTTATTTGATCAAAAATACAAGTAAAAACAGTAATATTGTTATAATATTATTCCTATTTAATACAATTGTTAGCAATTTTAATTATATTTTAAATTTTAATTTATTCCAAGTGGATGCTGCACACTGGTGGTGGTTGAGGAGAGACCCCGACATGATTGTAAAGCGCTTTGGGTGTACAGTAGTACATATGAAAGCGCTATATAAATACCGCATTCATTTCCTGTGACGTCAAAGCTGAATTTTCAACATTACTCCAGTCTTCAGTGTCTCATGATCCTTTAGAAATCATTTGAATATGCTGATTTGGTGCTCAATTAAAATGTTGTTGTATTATCAATGTTGAAAACAGTTGTGCTGCTTAATATTTTTGTGGAAACGGTGATAATTTTTCAGAATTCTGGGTGTTTAAAAGCAGAAATGTAAAGCTTATTTACAAAATGGTCCCATTAGATAACTAGTTATCTTTGTTAACGTTAGTTAATAAAAATACAAATGTTCATTGTTAGTTCATGTTAGCTCAGTCAGGTCCATCAAATAATAAGAACAGATAGAACTTTTAATTTTATTAATGTATAGGCAAATATTGAAATGAACATTTTAAAAGTATTTTTAATTGCTAATGTTATTCAAATGGAACATTATTGTAAAGTGTTACCATTAATTATATTGAAATTAAAACTTGTCTGACCTGCAAAACTGTCAATATTAAATGCAAAATATTACACCACATTCCTAACCTATATATTTACATTGCAGATTCATTTCTGTAAATCTGATATTTGCGTTTTAACAAACTGAAGAATGGGTTTAACTAATTTTCCCAGGAAATTGACAGCATAACACAAAAGCTTTC
The DNA here is from genome assembly GCA_030578275.1 of Meda fulgida. Classification (NCBI taxonomy): domain Eukaryota; kingdom Metazoa; phylum Chordata; class Actinopteri; order Cypriniformes; family Leuciscidae; genus Meda; species Meda fulgida. Next base: position 9,324,061 of record CM060616.1, on the reverse strand, counting down.
GATAAAGCTAGGCTTCTTTTAAACCAGGAACATTCCTCGAGGTGACTCTGAACAAACTCACCCTCTTACTGAGACAGATGACTGGCCACAGACTAAAGCCCAGCGTACAGCAACAGCAGAGACAGCCGCACAGCAGCCAGCGCACATTCACAGGGAGAGCCTTCCTCAGACAGCCGTTCACGCGGTTTATGCTGGCTTTGAACTCCTCCGGTGCAACCTGTCAATCAACAAATGAGGCAGTCAATGAAAACTCATGTCAGACCTCAGAAGTGTGTGGCATTACATTGTAAAATACACACTTTCGAGCTTAACAACTAGTTACATGGAAAAGAACAGCTTGAACATTCTACTAAACATCTCGTTTGTGCTCGACAAAAATGTTGGGGTGAATAATTATTTTAAACATTCTATAACGTATCAGTCTTACACTATTTCCTTTCATTTCTAAATGCCAGTAATGACAGACTTCTCTGGCTTTTCACTTCTTACTGGGGTTAAAAAAGAATAATTCTACATTTAATTGTAGTTCCTTGAGATGAAAAAGCCACTGAAATAACACTTACCTTTCCCGTAAGGGCTGAGGGAAACTCAGACTCAAATTTATTGCTCAGTCCAAACCTACAGGAAAAAAAATATATTTTTAATTTTATTATTTTAATTTCTAAAACTTGAGTTTCGACAAAGGCACAAGTAGATTCACTGTAATATGCTATAATTTTGTAATAGTCTATATAATATAACGTTTATTTTACTAGACCAGGTAGTAAAAAAAGAGAAAAACGGTGTACAATGCGTAAGAATAATAATAATAATAAAAAGATTACAATAAATAAAAATTAGATAATAGATAATTAGTATGTAATAAATATATAAATATATATAAGTAAATATTTAATAATGATATGTAAATAATGAATAAGCAATCCAGTAGTCCAGTATTATAATGTGTAGATAAGTAATAATGTAGCTTAACAGAAACCAAACATCTGCCCCAAAATATTTGAACGTTAGATTCAGTTTAAATGAGGTCTTTATCCAAGGTTCCTCGAATGAGAACTGTCATGTTTGGGGGTCTGTGGCATCTAAAAGATAGAAAATCCTTGTAATAGACGTAGTTCACCAAAAATGAAAGTTTAATCGTTTACTCACTCTTGCGTAATTCCAAACCCGTATAACTTACTTTTACTAAGGAACACAAAATAATGGTCAGTTTTCAATTTCTTAGGGGAATTGTATGCGCATTCGAACATTCAAAATATTTATTTAGGTTGTTAAACCGTTTTGGGACTTGTCATAAAAAACTACTACCATTTGACTAAGGCAGTTGTAATGATACTTAGCATTTATGCGTCTCTAAATAAGCACTGAGTCCCTGATATCTTAGGTGCGATCAACGATGTAACGTTAGATTAATAATCTATATATGAATAGATCCAGAGCTGCCGGGAGTCTTACACAGTGACGTGCCCCGATCCGCGCACTACCACCGGGTCCGGAGCGTATTTGAGCAGCTGCTCCTCCGCGGCCCTGTCCTCGTCCTCTTCTTCCTCTTCCTCCTCCTCGTATATCTCATCAAAGTCCTCCATCATCGCCCTCCGCCTCGGCCTCTTTGCTTCCCGAAAGAAGCGCCGAGAAAGACCGCGTTTCGCACACGTTACTCAAATATATGCAATAACGCAGATCGTACGGCCTCGGTCAGAAACGACTGTACAGAAATCCGGATCAAAATATCAACATCCGCCGAAAATCTCGTGTGGATTGGTCTCGGGATACATCGCGGGAGTATGTAAATCACATGCTCACTGCTTGAGGCTTTCTTATTTCAAAATAAATGGGTGTATACTAATAATCGAGGTGTGACCTACATTCTCTATAAACTGGTAAAATAACTTGCTTTATGATCTTTCATAAGACTCCTATAACTTACGCTTAGTTTGCATTTGCTGTTTTCAAAAGCAAGACAAAATACACGTACACGTAGATGATAAGAAATATAAAATAATCTGCTATGTTGTGTAATTAAAGAATAGATATTTCCCATTGTATCCTATTGCTTGCAAATTTATTATTCAATAATATTTATATTTGTTTAGGTAGCGAATTACAGTGTACTCTACTGTTCAAAAAATTTGGGGTCAGTACGTTTTTTTAAAGAAATTTAAAACACTTTTGTTCAGCAATGCTGCATTAAATTTATCAAAAGTGACAGTAAAGACAAATAAATGCTGTTCTTTCGCACTTTGTATATATCAAATCTTTTTTTTTTAAATGATCAGTTTCCCCGAAAATATGAAGCAGCACTGTTTTCAACATAGATGAGAAATATTTCTTGAGCACCAAATCATCATATTAGAGTGATTTAAGGATCATATGACACTGAAGACTGGAGTAATGATGCTTGAAATTCAGCTTGCCATCACAGGAATAAAATATGAATAGTCACTTTAATTTGTAATATATTTCACAATTTTACTGTATTTTTGATCAAATAAATGCAGCTTTGGTGAGATAATCTACAATAGTATACAGACACCAAAAAGCTGAGACCAAATTAAAAATCTCAAATTAAAAAATGCCATTTGCTCTAGTCACAATATACAGTATGAAAGACACAACAAATATTAACAAATGTTCTTTTTTTAATCAACAAATTCACATCTACATGGTACAACTGCACTGGAAATAAAAAAAAACTAAACGAAAAAAAAAGTAAACCATGAAAACAAAAGGAAGGTAAACTGGATTCTAGTTTCATGTAGCATGATTTGGTTGACAACCAGCGCTCATAAGAAGGAAGGAGAGCGGAGAAGACAGACAGACAGGAGTTACTCCATGGCCTCCTGGTTCTCCTGGTCAACAGAATGCTCCTCGCTGGGCTCCTTGCCCTCTTTGCTCCTCTTGGACTTCTTGTGCTTGTGGCGCCTGTGACTGTCACCCTCCTCGCTGTCGTGTCTTCGTCTGCTACTGCTGTGAGGGAAGAGAGAAAAGAATAAGGATCTTGAAGGGAATGCAGAGCACTGTATGAGACTTTTACAATGATGGATATACAAGGCATTATTTGCCCTCTTCATTTTTCATAGTATAAGGGCAATTCTATTAAATATATGAGTCATATTTTATGTCAAATTCTTAAAATACATCTCTTTTATTTATTTTTTTAAGCCATAAATTCACTTAGAATAAGACTCTATACTGCTGTTACCAAATAAAATCCATCTTTGCACTGCACTGAAGTGGCATTTAGTGACAGTGTAATGCTGCTCAGAAGTGACATGAATGCATTTACAATTACAATTGCATAAATAATGTTATGAGATAAATGTTTTAAAAATAAAACGAAATTATGGAAAAAATGAAATGATGCTTTTAAATATGAAACTAAAGTCATCGTCACTCACTTAACGAGTGAGTCATTGGGTCATTTAAAATGGCTGATTCATTCAGGAACGAATCAAGCAACTGTCTATGAATGGGTCATTGAATCAATCACTCACCTAATTCGTTCAAAAATGTGGATTCATTCAGTAATGAAACACCACTGTGTTGATGCACAACGGTGCTGCAGTGGCTTTGTTTGAAACTATTTTTGTTGGCGCAATAGAGCAAAAATAGACAATATTGTCTCTAAATGTAAATCACTTAATACTAATTTCTTTTTTTATTGAACTGTTGTATAAAATCAATATAATATTTGCAATCAATGGTGATATTCAAGAAAACAGCAGTCTTCCTCATGTGATACTGCCTAACTGCATCATGTTACAAATATTAAAAACAAGACCTTTTACAGGGGCATTTTCGCCCCTTATCTCGATTTTTGGGGGAATGTTTATACATTTTGGTGGCATTTTTACCCCAAGCCTCCATTAATTTTTGACCCTGATATGATACCTTCGTGATGACTTGTGTCTCCCCTCCTCTTTCTCTCTGTGTCTCCTCTCTCTGTGACGCTCCTCCTTTTCACGGCTCGCTCGCTCCCGATGCCTCTCGTACCCTCTTTCTCCATACTCACGGTAAGAACGATACCTTTCTTCATCACTGTGAAAGACCAAGTTCAAATCAATAAAAAAAAAAGTTAAAAAAAAAGAAAAAAGAAACTAGGCCAAAATTATGTAATTCTTGACAAAGTTAAAGTCAAAGATTACAAAGAGTTTTTTCTTTGGGATAATGATAAGAATTTAAAGTAAAATCTAAATTTGTCAGTTTAATGTCAATTCTACACGTTCAAACTGAAAAACAGAGTATATATGTGTAGTAAATGAGTGGGTTGACATCATCTTTGACCTGTTATAAGCCACAGGGGTGGGACTGTGGTCTCTCTCGTGGCCCCGTTCCCTCTGCCTGTCCCTTTCTCGCTCTTTTTCCCTCTCTTTGTCTCGCCGAGGGTAGTAATCCCACTGCTTTGGGTTGTCCATCAAACCGGGCCAGGGGCTAACAGCTCCTTGCATGGGTGGAGGAAACCCACCTGAAAACAGAACCATAGGAACAAACCCCAATGCGCATGATTCTAAATTGAGGTTAATAAAGCCTGGAATATATTTAATTACTTGTGACCTGTACCAAGATATAAATTAAATGAGTTTTCCAGGTGAATATAATAGACTGGGGAGATGGTACCACACTACTTACCTGTAGGAAAAGGGTATGGAGCAACAGGACGTCCATCATATCCTCCTGGGTGCCCACTGCTAAAACAGAACGCATAGGCAATTAAGGAACTGTTAAAGTGCAAGTCAAGTATAACGTTTTAAATGGTTAAACATTTGTGTAAGACATGATATAGAACAGCATTAATCAGGATTCGTACAGATACTGTAAAATAAAATTCAAGGACTTTTCAAGCACTACTTTTTTGGTGTTCAAGGACTACAATCAGAGATCTCACTTTATCAAACAATATCTTTATTATCTTTAGAATTTGAAAGATAATAAAGATATTGTTTGATAAAGTGAGATCTCTGATTGTAGTCCTTGAACACCAAAAAAGTAGTGCTTGAAAAGTCCTTGAATTTTATTTTACAGTATCTGTATGAATCCTGATTAATGCTGTTCTATATCATGTATCCTTCATAGTATCCTTTTAATGTTTAAAGTTACCGCACTCGTTGCATGTGCTGCATTTTATTTGTACCTTTTTGTTTTATTAGTTTATTTATCTATTAAATAAACTAATAAAACAAAAAGGTACAAATAAAATGCAGCACATGCAACGAGTGTGGTAACTTTAAACATTGAAAGGATACTGACAAAGATATTTATTTATTCAAACTTGAATATATAATTGACCTGAAGAATGAAAACACTATCATATACATGGATAATTATGAGCAGAATCACTGCAGCATTAATTTTGTGTGAAAAAATTGTTTTATCAATAAAATTAAGCAATAATTTCACATATATGTCTTATAATAACTCAAGCACTTTTCAAGTACCTCTTCATAAATATGGTTGTTTTCAAGGGTTTTCCAGAACTTCAATTTCAAAAAGTCAAATTCAAGCACTTTAAGCAGCTTGTACGAACCCTGATTAATTTATATATAAATAAGAAGCACAATACTAAATTTCTCCGCCGATACCGATAGCCGACAATTCAGAAAGTGGAAGGAAAGGCTTGCGCTCTGCGCTGCTGCTTGAACTGGCGCTACAGCGATCCGTCGTCACATTTAAGAGCGTCAAAACGTCATTTATTGTTTGAATTTTGTGATCAAATTTACAGAATTTGAAAGCTGAGCCTTTATTTCTTCACAGAAGTAACAGAGCACAAAGCTCTTTGTGATTATTGGACCGAGGCATTACAAGTCATTTTTGATGTAGGGAAAAACCCTGGCAACGCAGTCTTGAACTACAGGTGATTCATAGGGTCAAATAAAGCCTGCATTAGCGTCGCTATTTTTTAACTGTTAAAGCCTTATTGTCTCTTAACTTGCCCTAAATTCAAGACAAGAGATTTTCTTCACACACAGTATGAGTTGCAGTATGACAGTTTTTCCGCACCCTTTTGATTGAGAGGATATAATTGCCACTGATCATCAGCTGTTTTTAAACAATTGGCCGATGGCAGATAGCGAAAATAATAGCTTTAATTGGCCGATACCGATTATTGGCCGATACAATCAGTGCATCTTTAATAAATATATATATATATATATATATATATAAAAAAAAAAAAATATATATATATATATATATATATATAAAAAAATATATATATATATATATATATATATATATATATATATTAGGGGTGTGAACCTACACTGGTCTCACAGTTCGGTTCGATTACGATTATCATGTCATTGATTCAGTTCAATTCGATATCTCGATGCATTGCGATGCCCCGCATCCTCAATTTTCAATTGTATTTCAAAGTGCGCGCGTGTGTGTGTGTGTGTGAGTGTGTGTGAGTGTTCGCCTGTTCGGGAAGTCGGAGTGACATTCCAGTTTAAGTCTCAAGGTAGTTTTAATGGCCTGTTTATGCCATTAAGAAAATTAAATTATGTCAAATAAATTTTGTTTGAAAGAAATGTACATATAAAAGCAGCGCTCATTCATCGGTTTATAATGTTACCAGATGCGCGCATCAACCATCGCCGAGCCCGTGTTGAAGGTGACGATCATCCATTTATAAATCACGCGTAACAACACAGAATAATTGTAATTTGACCATCGGGTGCGGAAGCTTAAATCAGAGAACATTATTAGTGCGGGTGGATGATGTTTTTGGCTGTGGATTCGGGCGACGGAGCTCATCTTACTCTAAAGCAGCGGTTTTCAATAGGTGAGAAAGGCGCGAAACGCGAAGAAAAATTAACTCTCTATACAGCTCTATTAATATCGCAGGGCTTGACATCGTGCCGGTGTTGTGCCGAATTTCGACCCCCTGCCAAATTATTACCCACCTCGTTGAAGTCAATACCTGATTGCCTAATCCTAACCCCACCCCTAATCTTAACCCCTCCCCAACAACTAATCCTAAACCTACCAATGCTGGGGGGTAATAATTTGGCGGGGGTCGAAATTCGGCACAACACCGGATCTCCGGCGTGCGGCCGTGAGAAAAAAACAACAACAAAAAAATTGGGAACTTGCATGCAGTTTAATATTTTCGAGTAAATTGATTTCACCTACCAATCGAGGAACGCAGCTCTACACGTTACAAGCCTATCAGAAGCAGAGCAGGGAGGGTCCTGGCAACACTGTGATTGAGATCCATACGTCCATGCATGTCCCCCCCACTTTTCAAAATCCTGTTTGTGTCCTCCCACTTTCAAATTCTTTTGTTATTATTTTTAACCGCAAGCCGTCATTGCCACGGAAGAGCGGGGCCGAGCCTGTGTAAAAAAGCTCACTGAACGCTCTAATGAGCAGGTATAGTGGTTGCGGCACAGTCAGCGATGAAACGCCAGAAACAACAACAGGTGACTTTAATGTCATCATGGATGAAAAGATAGAAAGGAGATGTGAGTTGGTTGATTCTGCAAAAGCTCAGGTCAGGATAATCATACTTTGTCTACACCTTTTGATGTTAGCCTTACGTTGACTGAGCTAACGTTACACTACTGCTAGTTAACTTCAGACTGTTAACGTTAGATATTTAATAGAACATTCTGTGTAGCTTAGTAAAAAACATTCTGTGTAGGCCTACCATGAAAACTAGTGCACTTTAAACCGCAGCATTTTCTGTTAGTAATGTATTACAAGTGCTGTCAACGTTAACGCATGCGATTAATTTTTGCCCAGCTTTAACGTGTTAAAATATTTAACGCAATTAACGCAGCATTCCTTTCTGTCATCCCTCAGCTAGGGTTATGATCATGCTCTTATTCACGCAAATACTTTTATTTAAACCATTCATGCGCGACAAGACAAAAGAGAACGCTGTCAGTGAATGTCCTCCTGACACATACAGACACACACACCGCACAGAAAGATGGTGCCAGTATCGAGTTCTCTTTCACGCTTGAACGAACAACACACATTTTTATGCCAAAATGTCTGTTTTGTCGAGTATCGTCACAACAACAGTCTAAAATGAGTTAAATAAAATCTTAAATGGAAGTAACGAGTAGTGAGAGAATGAGACGAGTGAGATCCTGTCAGCAGCGGCAGATCTTAAAGGGACAGCAGCCACTAATTCTCTCTGTCAGTAAAGTTAACGAAAGAACAAAGGGAACAGAAAAATTACTCACTACTCTTGACTAAAGAACGCTTGTAGCTTTAATAAGTATTAATCTATATTTCATTTATTATTTATGCAATGCGACTTTTATAACCTTATTCGATTTCTGTATATTTAATACCTTTTAGACAGGAAAGGTACAGGTAAATATGACATTTATTGGGTTTAAGTGAGGATTGTTTTAAGTTAACTTAAATTAAAAGTTTTTTTTTTTTTTTAGCCTAATAAATGTTTAAGATTTGGGGGAAAATCATTTTCATGGAGACATCAGTAGCTATATTAATAATATTAATATCAGTGATACTGGCCTTCATTCATAAAAAGATTCCTTTAACATACAGCCGTAATACTTGAAAATAAATGGTTCCATTGAAGATAAGTCCGTCTGTACAGTTTCTCAACCCCCCCAACCCAAAAAAATTAATTTAGGGTAAGGAATTTTTTTTCACTTTAACCCCTAATATCGGTAATTGTGCGTGCATGTATTAGCTTTAAAATGCATTGTTTCCTTGTCCCAAGTCAACAAAAGTCAGCATTAAGGGAGGAGACAGGACCGAGCAAAAAACTTAGGAAATATGATCCTGAGTACTTAAAATTATATTTCACCTGGTCGGGGTACGAGGCTGCACCTCTGCCGCAGTGTGTGGTCTGCAAGGAGGTGCTAGCAAATGATAGCATGAGACCATGCAAACTTCGGCGTCACATTGAAACTAAGCACACGAATTTAGTGAACAAGCCAGTTGAGTTTTGTATTAAGTTTTGAGGAAGCATGATGATTTGCAGTCACAAAAAAAGCATAATTCAGTCGTTTGGCACTATTAACATGAAGGCGACAGAAGCATCTTATCGTGTCACGTATAGCGAAGGCAGGCAAACCCCATAACATCAGTGAAACATTGCTACTCATTGCATTACACGTTAAGCGTGTTTTGTTGACTTGTGGTTAGGCCTACTGATGTTCAGTGATTCTAAAAGTAGCCTCAATTAGGCCTGCATGAAGTTGGAAATGATTTGCTGTTGCAAAGAATCGTTTATGAATGCACTTTTAAAAAGTTGTGGAAATAAAATGTCTTCAAATACAATATAAAAAAATATTTATATATTTTTTCAATTTTTATTGAAACTCATTGCCTGGAACACACAAAATATGGCATTTACTGCAGAGGTGTGTGTGGGTTAGGGCAGGCGGACGGGATTTTGGGGAAGGGGGGGGCTCGGCTGTCCTTACCTACTCTAAGGGGAGGCTCACATTCACCCAATTTGAAAACCCCTGCTCTAAAGCATTCAGACTCTGCAGGCGTTAACAGCTCGGGTGAACACGGCTAACGTGGTTTATCAAGTTAGTGGTATTACCTCCTGAATATTCTATTTGTGCGTGACATGAGCGCACACAGCGCGTGCGTGTCTTCTCCAGGTCTGCTTACCAGGTTGTTCATAAAAGCCATATGTGCCCAGATGTAGGCTTTTAAAGTAGTTGGAGCATGTTTAATTACTCGCACTCGCGTCTCGTTTCCCTCTGTCAGTCTATGCTACCGCGACAAAGCACATACGCGATAAATGACGTCAGAAAAGCGTCAGTACATTATAATCAGTTATGGTCTATTACTGAACCGATACCGAATCGTCCTTGTCTGCATCGCGATGCACCGTAGAAACGATTAATTTCGACACCCCTAATATATATATATATACAAAATTGTAACCGAAGTTTTAGAGTTGTACAGAAGCTACACCTACTTGTCCATAGTAGGGATCAGTGAAGGAGGAGGTCCTCCTGTGGGAGGAGGGAAATCTACAACAAACAAAAATAAGATTTAAACAGCGACCAACACAATCATAGTGAAAACACAGGAATAATTAAGATTTTTAAACACAATCAGTCATAAAGTTTGCAATTACACACACAGGTGCTTTAAAAACATTTTCGAGCTTTATATTGAGTTACTTTTGCTATGTTTGTCATGTTATTGCACACTCGAACATTCAAAGAAGGATAAACTTACTGGGAGGCGGAATAGTGATTGGCATCCCTGTAAAAAAAACAAACAAAAAAAAAAGATAAGATAAGAAAGATGAAAAAATAAATCCTTCCATAACTGCAGACCATGACAAATACATTACAAATGCAATTAGAAACCGCAATATCAATGCTGTTGAAAGTGATACATTCATACATTTTTCATATAGATTTAAAGTGAAAACAAATAAAAAATGAATACAAAAAATAAATATCTTACGTGGAGGCGGGATTAGAGGTGGAGCCTGACTGACAGGAGGAGGGAGGAATGGAGGAGGGGGGATGTTTGGAGGCAGTGGCCCGGGAGGAAAGAAAGGTGGCGGGATCTTAGCCACGGCGGGTTCAGCGTCAGAGCTGGAATGTTCCGAGATCACCTACGAGTGTTAAAGTCACATGATTCAGTTCCCAGATATTTTGTTTTACAGTGTGGAGACTGAGGAGAGCATGAGGGAATGTCATGTGTGTAACCTGGATGTTATTCCCCTCCAGATTGTGGCGACGTCGTCCTTCCACCCTGCTAATGGTGGCAGTCCCTCCTCCAATCACATCTATGGTCCCGGGCGTCTTCCTGCAACAAAAACATACGCACACATACAGCTTTAGGGTGTACATGCATTTCTGTGGTTTTACAGATGCATACTATATGAGGGCAGGGCTATGTGACTGTATGTACCATGGATGATATATGTGTGCATTAAGACTTCTTTCTCATTTCAGTCCAAACGAAGAAGAACATGTTATTAAGGGGTGTAACATGAGTTTATTTGGTTACATCTGCCAGACAATTATATTTTTTATCAATATTTTGAATTGGCTTTTATTTTTTAGATTTTCAGGGTTCATTTCAATTTAAGCTTTTGTAATTTTCTTAATTTTTATTAGTCTTTTTTAAATCAAAATTATAATTCTATTTAGTTAATTCATTTTTGTATAAATTCTAGTTTTGTCATTTCAGTACTTCAACTCGTCAAACAAAGTTTTTCATCTAATATTAATATTTTACTTTATTTCAGCTTTATTTTTAACAGTTTTAGTTAATAATAACACCAATTCAGGAAACGTTGTAACTCGCAACATTAATTTAGAATTCAATTTGAAAGTGGCTCATCCAATCAGAACTTAGTTTTACCATTTTTCATTTAAATGACAAGTGTGTTTCCACCGTGTTGTGCATTTATTCCATTTGGTTTGTTGTGCATCAATCATGTTCCAAATTCGAAAGAGAAAATAAATCAAATACTTAATTCCTGATTTAGCTTCATTTGGAACCATTGTAGTAGACGGAGCAAAAATAGACTGTCAATACGGTCTCTAAAATGTAAGTTACTCAAATATTAGCTTTTTGTGCATTGAACTTTTTTTTTTGTATAAAAGCACACTCACAAATTGTGCCTTCATTCCAAATATCAGCCCATTCTTCCAATATTGTTTAATTACAACATGGCGATTTACAATATAATCTATATAATAATTATATTGCTATTCAAAGTGAATACATAAAATGTATCATACCGCCCACCCCTACCAGAATGTCATGCCTAACTATGAAAATACACACACACGTTTAAAAAAAAATCTATATTGAATACAGCACTAAAAGCTACACAGCTCTGCAGAAAAAATGGTCCAGTTTGCTGAGTCCGTTGCCATAGCGGCAGATTTTATCTTGCTATTTTTTTTCATAGTGCTTTGTAGATTAAAACATCCCCAACAGAAATTAATTGCACTCATCAATAAAACATAGAAAGACAACAAATGAAGCCCATTAAATTTCATATTTAAATGTCTAGTCAGGCCTTGTAAGACAATCCACTCCCATGTCACCTCCCACTTACGTATAATAGGGCATTTCTTGAGTGGCAGGTCCTGCCCAGTGTGGCGGGGATATCCTATGAGGGGATGGGTAAGGGGAGACAGGCAAAAATGAGTTACTAGTCCCCTCTTCCACATGACAGATGCGGGACAAACACTGTACATGCATTCCCAAACATGACTCTGAAACCGGAGTGTGGAAACTCTGAAACAAATGACTACTAGTCGATGCCTGAGTGGACGTGTTTATGTTTCATACCTCGCTGGGTTGATTCCTGTTTTATACAGGTTGGATGGAGTGGAAAAGTCTGCTTTAGATGCATGAGTAGGTATTGTGATCTCCTTCTCACTGTTACCTGTACGACCCTGCTGAACCTGAAAGAAAGAAAGAGGTGGAAAAGGTAAAAATGTTAATCAGGACAACTGCATCTATCAAAATGCACACTTCACTAGTAGTTCTATTAATTGGTCATTCAATTACTACAACCATGAGATTATTACACTGAAATGTAATAAAGTGTACTATAAAAGAGTGACAGTATAGAAATACATAATGTTCCAAAAGATTTCTAATTCAAAACAATGCTGTTATTTTTTAAATTTGTATTAATAAAAGAAAATATTGAGTAGCATAACAGTTTTCAACATTGATAATAATAATAATAATATGAAGAAGAAATGTGTCTCGAGCAGCAAATCAGCATAGAATGATTTCTGAAGGAACATGTGACTAGTGTTGGGCTCCATAGTCATATCGTCAGCCTGTAAGATTTATAATGACCATAAATCACAAAAAGCAATTTTAAGAGAAGTGAAGTTGCCAAATATGAAGTTGAAATTGTTTTCATTTTGTCCTAGATCTGTATAATACAGTTTCTTTCTGATTTCACTTTGTTGAAATTTGAAATGATCTGGGTGTAATTCATGCAAAATAATTGTTTTCCAAATATTACAAATCACTTAGGAATCATTAAAGGACCTGAAATATAGGGCTGCATAACGATTAATCGCAACTAATCGTTTGCAGAATAAAAGTTTTTGTTTACATCATTATTAGTGTGTGTACTGTGTAAAATAATTATGTATTTATAAATACACACACATGCATGTATATATTTAAAAAATATTTGCATGTTTATATACATTTTTAGAATTATAATTTATATTATATATAATTATAAATACTTAATATATTAATAGATTTTTTTCTTAAAATTATACATGCATGTTTGTGTATTTATATAAACATAATTATTATACACACTACACACATATATGATGTAAACAAAAACTTTTATTCTGCAAACGATAAGTCGCGATTAATCGTTTTGCAGCCCTATTGAAATAGTAGAATCAAAACCAGAATTGTTAAACTCTTTACAATTTCCATCCCTGTTAACAGCTGATTATGCTTACTGAGATCTTGCTAGTGGTGGATCCAATGTTGAGAATGTCTAGGCCCATGCGTAACCTCTTCTGCTTTTCACAGTACGCTTTCCACGTGTCCTCATTAAAACCATAGTTAAAATAGTCAGACAAATCCGCACCTGTAAACACACATACATACACACACTATGCAGACACCATATGCAAAAACCACAAATGAGACTTCAAACTGGTTCATAATACACACCTGGCTTCCTCCATGGTTTCTCCTCAAAGGACTCCACATCCACTTCCAGGACTGGAACTCCATTGATGCTGCCTGGAGCTTCGAGGTCTACGCCCTTCACTTTAGAACCTACCGAGTACACACTCAAACTATGTCAGGAGCCCACAAATGCTGCGTTGCATAAAAAGGCCTCTGTAAGTAAACTGATGTATTTAAAGTTCTAAGCTTTGCAAAACACATTGATTCACTCACCTCCATACGCTCTGCTGCCAGCTGATTTTATGTTCAGATTCACTGGAGTTCCCCCATATGCCCTGCACAATAAAACATCATAATTACATCAGTTATTATTTTTCTTTATTTTTCGTACACAACTACAACTTTGATGCTTCAAAACGTTCATAAAGAGATCGTAAAACTAATCCATTTGAATTGAGAGGTTAAGTCCAAATTTTCTGAAGAGACTCGATCGCTTTATATGAGGAACAGATTGAACTTAGACTTTTATTCACATGTAATTGATCAGTGAACATAAACAGAAGCTTAACCAAACTGGCTTGACGCGCAAAAACAAACCTATTTGGTTTCTGCAGAAACTCAAATGTGTTGCGTAAAACGGGAATGAACCTCATTGGTTCTCGAACGACAAGCAAACATGCTTAAGCTTCAGTTTACCACAACTGATATGTGAGTTGATGAAATTTTTATTAGTGAATTAAAGCCTAAATTCAATCTGTTGAATATAAAGCGATTGTGTCTCTAAAGAAAAGTTGGATTAACCGATTAATTCATATGGATTAGTTTTATGATCTTTTTATAAACTTTTTGAAGCGTCAAAGTTTCAGTTGCGTAGCTGTCAATGGAGAGACAGAAAGTTCTCAGATATCATCAAAAAATATCTTCATTTGTGTTCCAAAGATGAACGAAAGTCAAGCTTACATGTTTCCCATTTGTGATCCTCTCTATGAATGTGCTTATGTGTGAATAAAAGCCTATAATAAATAAACGTGAACCTCACAATCTTCAGGATGCGAGAACAATCACTGAGCGCTTACGTGTACTGTGGCGCCCCTGTTTTGATATCTCCAATGGTGACACGGACATCATCATCGTCATCATCGCTATCGCTCTCACTGTCTTCATCTTCTCCAGGTGCTTCCTCCTAAAAAAGAAACAGTGTCCTATTTTATTCTATTATTTTTTAATGACTGAATATAACTAATCAATATAAAGGTTACAGATGTGTAACTCAATCTAAAATTTGCCAATTATTAATTAATTGCACAGGAGAAAAAGCATAGGAAAAAACTACAGAAAAAAACTTCCCAAGGATCTATTGACACCAAAGACAAAGACATTAATGCTAATAAAATAATTTCTAAATATAAGAAGAATGGCAGAGTCCACACCACAACTAGAACTATAATGGCACAGAGAAATTACCTCTATGGAATAGTGATTTTTCTAGCTGATGATTGATCAAAACTTTTGACAGCCTGCTTTAAAGAGCACAAGCATTTAAAGCTGCAGATGACAAACCTGTAGAATGTGCTTATAATACACAAAACAACATTGTGTGCTGGTGTGGATGCTAAAATTGTTATCGTTATCTTCATAGTTATTGTTCTTGGTGTGAGCGGGCCATAAGTCATTAAAAACTCAAATCCACATATTTGCAGCTTTCGCCACACAAAACTGGCACAGATGGCAGTGTAATGTACAGCAGCAATATTGATATTTACCTTTAATCTTTAAATATATTTAATCTTAACAGTTATCAGCGATAATCTAAACTTAAATCAACTCCATCAAAACTGAATGAGGTTGCTTACAGTGGTCTTGATTGTTACCTGACTAGCCACACCATTCCCAGTAGTGGTGGTGGTGGTAGTGGTGGTAGAGGTGGTGGTGTTGGTGGTCTCGGTGACCTCCTCAGTATCAGGAGGAGCAGAGGTCACACTGCAAAACAGATCAACGCGAGGATGAAGAAAACACTGCAGATGAACCCCTTAGTTAATTTGAAGAGGCGAACCATAGCACTGACACGTTTTCAACCCTGGTGACCCACTGTCCTCCAAGGTATATTTCCTACCTCATAAGATTAATATTACATTTTCATGGTTAAATTTGGGTCTTTATAAATATAAATAAATAATACAATTTAAGGATTAGGGTCCCTCGCACAAGGATCATCTTACTTGGGGGTCCGTGGCATCTAAAAAAAACAGTAAACAAACGAAAACCCCAGGTCTACAACACTAACAGCAAGCATGTCATCTCTCACCTGATGGCTGCTGTCAGTTTGGCCTCTTCTTCTTCGGTTTCTTTACTTTCACCTTCATCTGTAAGAAAGACATAATGCATGAGTGACAAACTGACTATGGGCTCAAGGTACCCCATTTCTAGGTTAGAAATTAGTTAAGCTGCTCCCAATATAAATATTTCATATTTACCTTACAGAATTAAGAGCATATTTGAAAGGTATTGTTGAACAGATTCTCAAATTCATTCTACAGCAGACTATTTGAGATTTCATTAAATTCTCTCGCAATCCCCTCAGAATGGGAAATAGGGTATTTCTTAAAGTGAAATACAAACAGAACAAAAAAGAATCAAGAATATATTTACAGATTCGAAAGGTATTGACAGATTCTCAAATTCATTGTACAAAAGAATTCATTCGAGATTTTATTAAATTCTCTCTTAGAAATGTGAATTTCTAAAAGTAGCAAATAAATAGAACAAATAATCAAGAATGCGTTAACAGATTCTATCATATTCTCAAAGAAGTGAAAACCGCAACATCGTATAGATTCAAACAGAATTCTCAAAGAAATATTAGATAAAGTCTATTTACATAAGAATAATACGTATTAAGCAGCGAAGAAAAAGATTTCAACGTGAATAAAAAAGCGAATCTACCTCAACTCCCTCAGGAAAGATTAGTCTCAAGAAGCACAGAATCTAATCGATTCTATATTAATTCCCTCGTAAAGAAAAAATATTTCTTAAAGCACGGACGTGAATTTAAATTATTGAGGGAAGTGACAGGCATATCATAACACTGCAATACAAAGGCCCCTACAATAACCAACATGGCATTTTGTGCTTCACATTAAAGCACACATCTCCAGAGCCGTTAGTGTTCAACAGCAAAGTACAGTAGACGACAGATGTGGCGCTCACTGACCCCCGTACAGCCATTCCTCCTCCTCGTCTCCTGCACTGGCATCAGTGGTGGTGGTTTTATCCGCCTCCTCTGCAGACATCTTCTCCTCTGGCCTCCACAACGCGCTCCAGAAGCCAAAGACAAGGTCAGATTAAAACCCACCAATCCCGAACGAGCGCACAAATATTTCGGAGGGAAAAACACAAACGCACATACGAAATTAGCAAACAAACGTATCAAATGATTTTTAGGGAGAAATCCACACTTCCTACAGCCTCTGTAGGATGTTCTTGCAGAATTGAAGACATCAGTTCCGGTTCATGAGTGTACAAACTAAAAGTCTCTCAGTTGAGTTCACCGAGTTTGGACCATAGACAGTAAAAGAAGATTTGGACACGGTTGACAAAAGTTGTCTTTCTTATGATCACGTTTTTGCTCACGCTTAAATGCTGAGAATTCGTTTATTTCCAATACAAATGTGTATGTCTTCAATAGGCTACTATTTTAAAACCGAATGCCAAGAGTGTGCAGAGTATCTAAACAAAGGGTGATTGATTACTACTACTACTACTACTACCACACACACACACACACACACACACACACACACACACACACACACACACACACACACACACACACACACACACACACTCACTCACTCACTCGAGGCTTGTTTTTATTTTGTTATAACTACTTTTTTCCCCACTTTTTTAAGTCAGTTTAAAATGTTAATGGTAAATTCATTTCCAATAACAAATCAAACAAAAGTAATTGAAATAGTTCAACACAACCAATGTTTCAAGTGGTTTCCTCAAATTCAACGAAAAAAAAATCTACTTTTTTGGGGAGAATTTTTTTTAATTGATTTTTCATTGATATGATCGCATACAATCAGCCAAAGGTTTCTTCATAATAAACAGAACAAAAAGTTGAATGCTTTATGGTATAACTAAAAATTTGGGAAGGCATTAGTACGTTGCAATGTAGCTAATTTTAACTTTGGTTGTTTGCCATTCCAAAGAAAAGTGTGAATTAAAGAGTCATGTGTTTTAGCAAAGGAATCATTGTACTAAGAAAATTGACCCTATATTCATCTTCACAGTCGAGACTCTGGATTGCAATGAACCAGGACCTCAGTCAATATCTCTTTTAAACTTTTGAAAGAATTTATCATAATTTATACGAATTCTTTTTAGTGAAGACCATATAAGAATCCCTAGGAAAATTATCTGATTCGTGATTGGAATATAGCTGATGGTATCTGAATAATCAGAGCTTTTTTTTTTTTTGGTTTAATGGTAAAAGAGATGATTTGGACCAATTGGTCCTGTATCCAGAAAATTTCCCAAAACTGTTAAATAGTATGTTTGGGATTGCACTAATCTGTAAAATACAGTAAAATGTCATCTGCGTAGAGAGATATTGCATGTTGGGTACCCTTAATCGAAATGGAACAGATTTGGTCTTAAGGAGCAATGCAAATAACATTGGTGAGAGGGGGCATCCTTGTTCCTCTCAAGATATCAAAAGGTTGGGAGTGTTAGCCATTTGTTGTTATAATTGCTGATGGATTATCATAATTATTCTGACCATATTAATAAATTTTTCATCAAAACCAAATTTATCTAGCACTCTCCATAAATAATCCTAATTGAATCAAAAGCTTTGTTTGCCTCTAAATATAAAACTGCACAAGGGTAATTTGTATCTTTACTTTCATTACAGCAACGAATGATGTGGAATAAAGCCAGATTTAATACTATGAACTAATTAGCAGATATATTTTCCAAAACGTAAAGCTAAGACCCTAGCATATATTTTTAGGTGCAGGAGTTTATTAATGAAATTGGTCTAAAATTTGAGCATTTAGTAAGATCCTTATTTCTTTTTGGGATTAAAGAGATTAGAGATTAATTTATTTGTTTTTCAAATTTCCCTTTTGTATAGTGGTGTTTATTGCAGCATGCATTGTCCTAATAGGGCCTATGTCCCAAAAATGTAAGATTAATTTTGGGGGGATCCTATCCGGCCCAGGTGATTTCCCCTTCTTTGCTGTTTTAATGCTGCATATGCTCCTCAAGTGTTCTGACTCATTTGTTCTGATTCACTTATTGTTAATTGTGGTCAATCAATGTCATGTAGAAATTTATGACACTCAACTACTAACCTTCGGTTGATATAGATCTTTTAAATGTTCTGTAAAAGTGTGGTTTATTGGTTACTAGCCATTTTGTTGGGGTGTATAAATATTATTAATAATAGCCCTAGCTTCACTAAACTTTCACTTTTCACTTTCACGTCATTAAAAGTTGCATTTTCAGGTGAATTTGGGGGAACCACTTGAAACATTTTTTTGTGTTGAGCTATTGGCACTTGATGGCACATGGTTGCATAATGCCCTACCATTAACAGGTTCTCAGATCAAATACATTTTTTTAGCAATAATATTTATTTCAACAAATTCCTTATACAATTTAGGTCATGTGTAGGTGTGTTTTTCAATTAATGAAATATTATCACACACACATACACACACATGCGTTTTAAGTGGCAAATTAGAAAATATTTAACTAGTTCTTCCATTCTCTCTTCCCTTGAAATTAGCATTTTAGTACAAATATAAAAACAGAAATTACAAACTAGAAAATGTTTCATCGATGACACATAATTATAATTAATACAATATTACTATATACAATTGTATTACTATATTTTATTAATACTTTTATTAATACTATTATACAAACTATAATTTAGCAATATTTTTGTGATATTCTATTTTTTAATAGGCAAACTATATATGTGAGGAGCTACAAAACAATTGAATTATCTTCAGCATGCTATTATTTACTACTATCACTCCCAGTTCCATTTTAATGTTTTAAAAAAATAATACTTTTAAGTTAATTAAATGCACTTTACTGATTCCTGTGTTGTTTGTGTGTTCCTCCCTCAGTGAATGATCTCCTGACACCATTGACCTCACTGACCAGTCACAGGAAACTCAGTGTGCAGGCTAACATTACTGTGAGTGTTTGATGACCAAGCACACAGACAGAAAGATACTCTTTCTTCTTCATTAAGCATATGCGATGGCCCCAAAGTATTTGAAAACTAAAGCCACACTTGCTTATAAAATCATATGGGATCTGACAACAAATGATGCCTGTGCTTCGTTTGAAACAAACGACTTTTCTTAGACATTTTTGCAATGACTTGGTCCAGTTGGTCTCAGAAGAGTGATTAATAGTGATATATTAAGTCAGTTCTCCTCAAGTTCACACAGGTCTCCTATCAGAGTAACCACAGGTGTAGGCTTGCTCATCACATTAACTATGTACATGATCCACTAATGTTTGATATCCAGAAAGTGTCAAAATACATTTAGTCTTAATTTTGATTAGTATATCTGTTGTTTTATTATATAAAACATATAAAAATTCTTTGTTCAAAATATTTAACTTTACAAATTGTAGTTGTGCCTTCTTTTAAATAAACTAGTTGGTTCGATTTTTTTTGTTATCAATTGCAATGACACACACACACATATATATATATATGATATATATATATACACATATATACACATATATAAACATACATACATACATACATATATTTGTGTGTGTGTGTGTGTGTGTGTGTGTGTGTGTGTGTGTGTGTGTGTGTGTGTGTGTGTGTTTTAAGTGTGATTTAAAGGGGACCTTTATTTTTACAATGTCCTTTTGGAGTCTATTAGAATAGGTTTATGTTAAAAAAAATACATTATTTTCACATATTTTCCATTATTGCACCACCTCGCTTCTCAGTCTGTCAGTATCGCTTGTTTAGTTAAGCCCGTCCTTTCAAAAAGCACAATATCCTCTGATTGGTCGGCTGGGTCAGTGTGTTTTGATTGGTCAATCCCTTACCATTTCAACACAAATATATTTATGCAACTCAACCAGTCCTCTTTCATATGCAATTATTCAAATATTGTGGCGTGTAGGTTCTGGGAAGAAAACTCAAGACTACAGTCAAGGTGTTTCAGCGAGTTCAGAAACATTGCTTACTGATATTGAGAATAAGTCCCTTTGGAGTGGATTTTGAAACTTTGAAGACCTTTTTCATGCTCAAACAGCCATATTACACATTAAAGAAAGTTGAATGTAAAAAGTGCATAATAGGACCCCTTAATTATCCAAATATTTTGTGACCTATAAGGATTTTAATTGTTACATTGTTCCTCCCCATGCAGTCACTGAAAATATGAAGACTAAGATCTGAGTTTAAGTAAAAAGCTGCATGCGCTTGTTCTAAGCAGCTCTGTCATGGCTCTTTTTAACAATTTCAATAGACAAACGTCCCTGTGGATTCCAAAATTAAAGCAACGCTCAGGGGCCGGATGTGCTTCAAGAATGAAGACATCAAGGACGGCCATAAGATGTATTTTTAGCTGCAGGGGCCATCAATTTTAAACATTCGTGCATTCAGCAACAAATCTGAGCAGTGATTTTACCCACAAATGCATTTACACAAAGTTTGCATCATAATCTAAACATAACAGTCATGTTGTAGTAGTTTAACCTTTTAAAATCAATTCTCGTTTTTCAGTTTGTTTAAGGTTATTAAGGGATTAGGGATTGCCTTTCCATGTTTTATTCATTGCTATGAGCCAACTGAAACCTCTCATTGTGAATTAATTACATACGTAACATGCCTGTCGCGAATGGACTCAAGCCTAATGTGTCCTTAAAAGACTCCCAAGGCTCAGGAAATGTTTCTTTGTGCAACGTTTACAGGAAACCCCATATTAAATGACCTTTGGTGCTTGCAATTAATTTAATTGAACACAACTCAAGAAGAATCATGAGTAGTATGTTCCATAGAAGGAAAAAGATGTCCAACCTAATTCCAAAGTCAGGACGATCAACCTAATTAACAGAATAAACCTGATTATTATTATGCACAGTTTTGACCCTAAAATGCCATGTTCTTGCAGATCCTGCAAGCATCACCATGATCATTGCACTTTCAAAGCATATCTATAGTCAGAAAGCCCTTTTGCACAGTGAAATGTAACATTCCTTGCGTGGAGATTGCAGGCAACTAATTATTTATGAGAGGAAGTAACTGTGTGCACTCGTGCCTAATGGAAAACGATACTTGGGACTCGTCAAGCTCTTTGGCATTCGGTCTGTTAAAACCTCAGACCTCTTTCTGTGGCCACAGATGCGATAACCTGACCCGTGTGGTCGTTTTTAAATATGTGCAAATCAGTAAAACAAAAAAGTAGACTATGGGGAGACAGGAAGTTGTCACAAGGGTTATATCTAAGGAACTTGAAGGGTTTGATGTAGAAATCCAATTGGTTTCAGACATACAGTAGTTGAAAACGGTCATAATTTAGGATATTTTTGTGTATTCCATCTTCCAAATTATAGCTGTTGGGTAAAAAGTGAACACAATAGAACTGAAGGCAGATTTTAACTAATTTTAACTGAATCTGCATTTTACAGACAAGTGTTAATATATATATATATATATATATATATATATATGGGGAAATTTAGTTTCAAGAGGAAATTAACCATTCTTATCATTTTCTTTTAATCATACTGAGGGGGAAAACAAATAGATAAATACAGCTTAAAGGGACAGTTCACCAAAATATTCTGTCAGCATTTACTTGCCCCCATATCATGTATTACTTTATTTTTTCTTCAGAATACAAAATAATATATTTTAAAGAATGTTCCATTGGCTTCCATTGTGTAGGCATTAATTAAAATATTTTCTCTGATGTTTCACAGAAGTAAGTAAGTTGTCCAAATTTAGGTCACCGTTGATAGTAACAACATGATGGTGAATAAGTAATGACAGATTTTTTTTTTTTGGGCGATCTGTCCCTTTAAGCACTTCATTTATTGTTGCTGAAAGTTCACAAGTTGTTTGGGGCAAGTTGTCCCATACAGAATACCTGGTAGCTAAAACATTTTTTAATATTATTCTGTATGTTTACATGCATGTTGATTGAATTGTTTTACTGTTTAAAAATTACAAAAAGGTAGTCCTTTTAGTTTAAATACAATATGATGAAAATGGCATTTTTTACTTCAAGACAAAAATATCATTCCCCTCAAATCATTCAATAAATAGCAGGTTTCCAGTGTGACAAAATACCCTGTTAGAAACAGTGTGTTGATGGAACTGTATCTTGTTTACTGGACAAAAAAACCCAAAATAAAATAAAAACAGAAATAAAAATAGACTTATTTTTGACTTATTAAAATACAACCTGATATATTCCGTGTTAAGACTTGCCCCGGTCTCCCCTACACCTATAAGTCATTTATTCTGACATGCATCTTCTGAGTTAATATGCTTAACCTCACTCTCATCTCCAAGCATATGTAGCTCCACCAAAGCATGTTGCATTTCGTTGTCCACCCTGTGCAAACTGACATAACCGACCTCCATAGTGTTAACAGAGCTGCCCTGATTATAAGTGTACACTGGATCCTTGTTCTGAACAGCAAGAGGTCTTCTGGGGCACAGGTCATGGCAGCACAGAAGTCGAGCAAAAGCATCTCTGAAATCAGAGTTGAAAGCATAGATGATCGGGTTTAGCGATGAGTTGCACCAGCCGAACCACACGAACACGTTAAAAGTTGCTTCACTGACACAATTTGGCTTGTGGCAGAAAGGAACCGCACAGTTCAGGACGAAGAACGGGAACCAGCAGCACACAAACACCCCCATAATCACGGACAGAGTTTTAAAGAGTTTAGTTTCTCTTATGGCACGGTTTTGGAGAGGACAGGTGCGCGCACCTGCCCTGCAGTTCTGCGCGCGCTCTGCTGCGCGCTCAAGCGAAGAGATGCTCTTGATTTGAACCTGAGCAATGCGGTAGATGCGCGTGTATGTGACCAACATCACTGCTACGGGAATGTAAAAACTTATCAGGGAAGATGATATGGCATAAGTTCTACTCAGACTCGAATCACACATTTCCTTAGTGGTCCAGTTGCTTGTGTTTACCGTGCCCAGGTCTGCGCGGTGCCAGTTCAGCTGCACGGGCACGAATGATATGGCCACTGATACGATCCACGTTACGCTGACCATAACGAGGGCGACTTTACGGTTCATCTTCCTCTCGTACTGAAACGGGTCTGAAATTGCCCAGTATCGATCCAAGCTGATCACGCACAGGTTGAGGATGGAGGCTGTGGAACACATAATGTCAAAAGCCACCCAGCACTCACAGAAAGAGCCAAACGCCCAGTGCCCCGTCACCTCCGTGGCCGCTTTCCATGGCATCACGAGAACAGCCACCAGCAGGTCGGACATGGCCAGAGACACGATAAAGATGTTGGTAACTTTTCCTCTCAAGTGACGGAAGCGCAAAACCGCAGCACAAACCGTGAAATTCCCCAAAAGCGTCCACAGCACGAGGAGAGAAAGAGCGAACCCCAGGGAAATGCGACCCGCTGGCTCTCCACGAGCGCTCCATGAAGGCATCAGGGATGACGAAGTAAAGTTGTACATGTCTTTAAGTGTCACAAACAAAACAAAAACATACCAAAATATGTTCCGTGTGGTGGACAGCGCATGGTTCTCCGCAAAACAATCCCATCTACTCGAGCGTTTTGACCTGTTATGGTTGACCTCATTGTTTCTCAAGACCCTCGCTGAAATGTTCATGACTGAACGACAGTCTAAAGTGTCTCTGTCAGGTTCCTTTCTATATGTGCAGGTCACATTCATACCGGCGTAGAACGCCCTCTTTTGCCAATTTCACTTAATAGACACATAGTGGCCCCAAAACGTATTTCGACACTTAATCCGCGCTTAAAAATGCATGAATGTCATTGCAGTAGCTTACAAAACAAATGTACTTCCTTTTAAACACACATTTGAACAAAATCACGAAAGAACTTTATTTTAAATGTGAAATTTATAGACAATAAAATACATGTTTTGGTTATGAAAAGTTAGTGTAGCCTATTATTTTTCCGTGCTGTTTTTTAATCTTGTCTAACAGTTTTCAAAGCACCCCCCCTCCCCAATTACATGCAACATTACTTAATTTGATTGGTTCTTCATAGACAAGCCCTTGTGTTACTAGGTTATCAAACTCTGTTTTTGTTTAGAGTTTAGACATCTGTCTAATTTCATTTCCCATATTTGTTATTTATACACACACACACTCACAGTCGCAAGTTTTCCTTTGGTTTCGAACAGTATTTTTTTTTCAAATGTTAGATGTTAAATACTGTTAGATGTTAGAAACATGGTTAGTTTAATATTCAGTTTAAAATTTCCACCACAATATCTAGATATTATCTAAATTATTTATATTTTTCCAAATTATTATCCAAATTATTTTGATAGTTTGTGTGACCTGTTAAATTCTGCACTCACCATATGCATTCCTACACAGTGTATCTTTAATTTAGCCAAAATCAAACAGGTAATTCTCTCCAAGTAGAGATTCTGTACACACAATTCATAAATGTTGTTCATTTACCTTTCATACCTGTCTTGATACTCATTTAAAGTAAAAGATACAAAAATAACAACTAGAGTCCCCCCAGTGAATCCCTGCCATTTCCAGCCCTGCACAATAAATCTCGCACAAGTGAAACACACTGCAGCAGCTTCAACAACATCTATTCATAGACTTTATTTAACCATAGCAAAGTGAATATCATTATCAACAGTCAGTGGTGGATATCAGCCAACTAAAATGCCATTGGTCATAAGCACTATAAATACCATGGGCAATACGAAATCACAACAGGGAAAGCAATACAGCAAGCTTGGAATTGGCCTTGTATTGGTCCAAAACAAGAGAAATCACCCTTTACCTAGTGGAAGTTTAGTATTAAGACTTTTAGTGTACACAGTGACTAGGCTAGTGCCATTTGGATGTGGAGCCATACTGTTAAAATCTCACAATTGAAAAAACAAACAAACAATGAAACGAAAGCCTTCTCAGCTCTTTCTGAATGCGTGTGACTCACTGTTGCTGCATATATAGTTGTTTTTGCATTTGTAATACTGAGGTAATTTGAATATATTCTCTAGTCAACATTTAAACTTGCAATAAGAATAATCTACAGAGCTAAGAAGAGCTGCATGCAGCCTTTTTTACTACAGATAAAATGAAAATAAAAAGTGATATAACAAACGTTTCTTGTAAAAGTTTTCAAATTTGATTGGATGAAAAATAAAAGTATCCTTCAAAGTATAAATAGAGAGTAAGAATCAAAGTTCAGATGTCATTATTACCAACATCTAAAAGTGAAATCATGCAATCCATCACCATTCTATACCACAAACGACTCATAACACATAATTAAAACCATTTCAGTGCACAGAGAACATGAGTTAAAAGTGCTTGCAGGGGCAGATCTTCGCTCAGCTTTAGAATGTACTTGTGCCAAAACTGATCTCGGAACTGCATTCTACAGCACTTTTCCCTCTACATCACTAATAAGTAATCTTTAGTTCAGTAAGTTATCCAGTAGGAAGAGCACCATTTTGTGGGATGACCAGCAACTGGCTTCACAGGGCTTTATAGCAGAACATTTTCAACACTTATGTCACAAACACTGGGGTCACATCAGCAGAATGAGGGGCTCAACTCAAAAACATAAGTAGTTATATTAGAATTGTTTAAATGATACTTTTTCCGTAATGGATATAAAGTATTTTCTAGTGATTGTCTAGCTATCTATAGGTATTATTCTAGGTTTGTTTTAGCAGTGATTGTACAATGTTCACAGTAATATTCTCTGTGGACGGGAACTTTTCTGCACAGGTAAGGTAGAGTGATATTTTGACATGCATGCAATGCACAAAAATCTATTTATAGTATGGCCCTGTGAGAGGGGAATACTGATGATTTGTCTCACACACACACACACACACACACACACGCACGCACGCACGCACGCACGCACGCACGCACGCACGCACGCACGCACACACACACACACACACACACACACACACACACACCAGAAGGCTCAACCAAGGTTGGTGATGTTGGAACGACCACCAGGGGGAGCTACAATGCGGTGGCCGGAGCGCCTAGGAATGTTGTCATCGGTTTGAGCCCCTAAAAATGTACAAATATTAAAGTAAATATACACTTACTTTATTGTGATATATAAATTAACATATTTATTCAAAGGATTTGTGAATATATTATTTTATATATTAGAAAAGATCATTTCCTCTATAATCTGACCTCATCTTACCTGATAGGCTGAAGTTAGACTGATGCAAGTTTCTGATTGGTGGAGGCTGGTGTGTAGTGGGTGAGGTCTTGGCAGAGGGTGATGGGGTTATGTATTTGGGTGTTGCTGGGACATCATATACTGGACCATCATACATCCCACGAGAAACTCCCTGCTTGGTCATCATCTGCCAGACACCAGTTAAAAAACATGTTTGGTACTGTATATATATAAACACTGTGAGACGTGAACCTAAAATTTGATAATACACTATTGTTTTCCACTATTGTCCCTGGATTGTTTGCTCTATATCACAACTAACTACTTGCTTATGTTATCATTTAGCAAAAAGATACAAAGGAACTATTGAACCTTTATGCTACTACACTATTGTTCAAAAGTTTGGGATCAGTAAGATTTGTAAAAAAATAAATTATTAGTTTTTTTTTTGCAAGGATGCAGTAAATGTATCCGAAGTGACAGTAAAACATTTATAACAACAAAAAAATATATCTTTCAAATAAATGCTGTTCTTTTGAACTTTCTATTCAATTAATTTATCATTGTTACAAAAATATTAATATTATTTTCAAAAATAAGAAATGTTTCTTGAGCAGCAAATCATATATATTAGAATGATTTCTGAAGGATCATGTGACACTGAAGACTGAAGTAATAATTCTGAAAATTCAGCTTTGCCATAGCAGGAATAAATTACATTTTAAAATATATTCGAACAGAAAACAGTTATTTTATTAACAGTAAATTGTAAAATTATTTCACACAATAGCTTTTTTTATATTTTTTATGCAGCCTTTTTGAGCATAAATATATATACAACATATCTAACTAAGACTGAGGGAAGCTCAGTGAATAAATCTGGTCAAATATTCACAATTTAAACTTGAAATGCCTAATCTAGAGTCATACCTTGTTGCGGTACTGAATGCGCTGGTAGGCAATATCAGGGAAAGGCTTGCGGGAGATGAAACGTCCAGTCCCCTGCTGAACCTGAAGCTTCCCTTCCTCAAACACAATCCTGCCCTGACTGACCACATACACCGGACCACCACGACACTCCATCCCCTCAAAAATATTATAATCAAGAGCCTAGAAAGAAAAAGAACATTGATGTTCTAGAAGAAAATCCATTCTATATTCCACACATTTTCCAGTGTTCATCAAGCATGAACAAAATGATCGTTCATATTTTGAAATCATTTGAGATTTAGCAAAAATACAGAAGTTTCCCTGTGCTTTCTTGCACCAACCACACATAAAGAAGAGAGAAACGTCTCTGATGCACGTTAAAATATGTCATTAACAACTAATGTTCAGTTCGGTTCTGTACACACTGCGTAGAATTTTTTGTAAATGCGTTTATGTGTAAACGTTGTCACTAACTGCATTTTTTCAGGAGTTCATTTGGTTGTAGAATGGGGTTGTCAATCCTTTAAATTGTTTATAGTCAATCCTGAACTGTATGTGTGTGTACTGAACAGAATTAAGTACTAAAAGGTGAATTGACAACCAAACTTAGTTGCAGTGTAAAAGGCCTACTGCTTTTATTAAAAGAGTGTAATAATTCCGTCCATTACAAATGTATAAAATACAGTATTAAATGTAGGTATAACTAAATATCATTCAATAATACAGTATCTTGCAGAGCTTTCCAATCCTCACCGACTGCTGCGCTTTAGCTGTGATGGTCTTGATCTTGGCGGGGTCCCAGATAACAATGTCAGCATCTGAACCCACTGCTATCCGACCCTTCCGGGGGTACAGGTTGAAGATTTTGGCTGCATTCGTGCTTGTAACTGCAACAAACTGGTTTTCATCCATCTTCCCCATGGCCTGTAGGGATCAAATTTAGTGGTGACTGATGAATTCATCCCGTACAGATAAATGGTTCACAGATTTCACAGATGCGCTTACCACAGATTTGTCCCAAACAAAACCCATTCTCTCCTCCACTCCATTCGTCCCCTCGGGTATAAGGGTAAAGTTGTCCTTCCCTATGGCCTTTTGAGAGGTGCTGTAAGCACAATGTCCACTGCCCACAACCTGCAGATCCCCACTGAAGAAAGAAGATTAAAAGGCACATAACAACAGGGGATGCAACTACAAACAGAACACAAGCTGTCCTCTAGAGATCTGTGATGTTCTTTGTTACCTTATTTTTATTTAGAGGTTGCATAATGTGTCATGGAAAGTACAACTGTACACTAAGTTTGGGGTCAGAAAGTCTGAATTACACTGCAGTTCTTGATGACCAATTGACCTATCGGTAAGCCCCGCCCCCCTTAGTTACTGTTGCGAACTCGAACAAACAATTGATTGATTTGGAAGTGAGGGTTAACAGATCACAATGCAAGCGGGAGAAGCCTCATGTTACGGTCCTGGTTCCCTAAGGATTCAACCCCAATCCCAATGAAGATGAAATCCTTTAAAAAAATGAATCATGTGCTTTTTTCCTGCTTACACATTTGTGGGTCATATCTAATCTGTGCCGCATGGGAGGAAAAAAATCGGTGTTGGGTCATTTGATGCCATGTAATGAAAATGCGGCCTAAGATGTTTTATGCTCACCAAGGCTGCATTTATTTGAGCAAAAATACAGTAAACTATAATATTGTGAAATGTTATTACAATTTAAAATAAATGTTTTCTATCTTAATATATTTTAAAATGTAATTTATTCCTGTAACAGCAAAGCTGAATTTTTTTCAGCATCATTACGCCAATAATAATAAATAATATTTATTACGCCTGTAATAAAAATGGATGTTGCTGCAATCTTGGAAGCCACTGTGGCTCTTTGCGTACATCATAAATGACTTGCCATAAACGAAACGCAATAAACGCAAGACACTTCTGAGAGGTCATTATACCAAATCATTCTGTTGACAGACTTTTCAGAATGTAGTACAGCTTTTTATTGCCATGTCCATTTCAGAATGATCCAAACGACATTTGAGATGCCAATGAAATTGGTCCGCTGGTTAGTCCAGTTATCCAATGACATCCACTGTAAGGGCAAAGTCACGTGAGGTTTTTGTTGCACATCGAGGGATTTATTCAGTAAATATTTGTTTCCATCATAGTTTATAGGTCTTCTTATTGAATAAAAAGGATTCAATTGAGCCCATACGTTTTTTTAGACACATTTTTTAAAAGTATGTGCATCTTGGTGTTTCCATCAGCGTTTTTTTTATTGCTATATCCCAAAATGCACGTAAAAATAGACGGTCGGAAACATAGCTAGTGTCACATGATCCTTCAGAAACAATTTTAATATGATTTAGTGCTCTAGAAACATTTCTTCTTATTATCAATGTTTAAAACAGTTGTGCTGCTTAATATTTTTGTGGAAACAACTGCTATATTTTTCTAGAAATCTTTTTAAAACATTATAAAGGTATTTCACTTTTGAACAATTTAATGCATCCTTGATGAATAGAAGTATTAATTTCTTTTAAAAATGAAAAGAAGTCAGTAGACCAAATTCATTGACAGCTTCATAGATATTACACTTCAAAGACTTGAGGGATCAAATATCAACTCTTTGCTTTTTTAATTCTTAATTTTTAATTTAAGTCACGTCCTCAAATATCTTATTTCCTTTGACTTACCAGCTTAGCTACTATCATGGAGACTGAACATTAAGTATAAAATACATTAAAACGGACACTAGATTTTTTAATTGAGCAATCATCATCAGGTGAATTACATTTCTGTGAAGCTAAAAGGGTTACTCCATGTGGACTAACCATAAAACTAGGTCCAACTGCATTTGTAAAATATTTGCAATCCAACTAGTATAGTATAAGTAACTAGTAGAGTATAAGCTAGAATATGCAATATAATTAGGCTTATACATCCATTATGCGTAAGAATATGTGGCCAAAAAAATGCACACAATGAAATTATGAGAAAAGTATCAAGACGGAGGCAATATGCTTTGAAATTCACAAAATGCAACACCACACATCTACACAAAGGTTGTCTTTTCACAGCATACATATAATGTTGAATACTTTAAAATAATCTTTGATATTTTTCTAGAATATTCTCTCATCCTTTGGACTAGTCTATCAATGCTAAAAATAAATATCCTCTCTCCAGCTGTGTTGTCTGCCTCTTTGTGGCAGTGTGTGTGTGTGTGTGTGTGTGTGTATCTCTGTGCCTATGTGCGCATGTCAAAGTATGTGTGGCCGTGGATGTCAACATAATGACATCTCTCCCATAGTCTAGCAGCCTGCAAAGTCTACAAGTTGTGTGTGTGTGTGTGTGATTGGGAGGGAGGAGGAGGGTGCTCTGTAACCATGGCAACAGGAGATGAAAGCCTGATCTGTTTTTAGAAATGGGGCCAGGAAAAGGTGTGCCTGCGGTTTGGGTGTAGCACAGAGCCAAAAGTAACCGGCAGTAGTCAAAAATTTATAGATGGTGCCAGGTATAGCACTTGCCCAAAGAATCCAATGCATCTACACTAATGATGCAAATGTCACAGATGTCTAAACATGTACAAATAACTCAACATTTCTTACCAGGCCAGCAGAGAGTTAAGGTGGTCAGGTGTCGTCTGGTCAGGGCTGAGGGGAGGAGAGGTCACATAGGCTGCTGCTTTTGCCCAGTTTTTGCTCCAATAGTGTGATCCGTCAGTTGCCAAGCTGGCTGTGATTGGCTCACCAAAAACAACAGAGCCTAAAGCAAGTGCAATGAAGAGAATACGTCCAAACATTTTAGGACTGACATATTCAAATTAGTTTAAAATAGCCATTTGTGCTAGACATCAGACTAAGTAACTTTCTAAAATATATATATATATAATATATAACATATAACATATATATATATATATATATATATATACACATATTTATGTATACAATGTTTTCAACATTGATAATAATAATAAATGTTTCCTGAGCAGCAAATAAGCATATCAGTAGTTTCTGAAGGATTATGTGACACTGAAGACTGGTAGCCTGGCTAACGCCAGACCCAATTCTCGTTGAGACTTGGGTCTGGGAACCACATGTACATTTTCTCGTATTTGAGGCGTGGTTTACGATTGCCTGGCGCCGCTTATTGGGTGCTAAGCATGTCTGTCAAATGCGCCTGTACGTAGCTCAGATGCAATCGTTTCAATTATACCAGATGACGTATGTAGAGCGACAGAAATTAGACAAGGAAGAAGACGATGGATAAGATATTTTTGTGTAAACAATGACGTTCAGCGACTATTGCCGTTTGTGCAAGATAAACATGCGGTAGCTTCGCGTCTGCTGCCATGCTGAATCCATAGAAATAAACAAACTGCTTCGGTGTGCATAGATGTCGTCATCGTCTTGCTCCCTCCCCGTTCTGTGATTGGTTCCCTAAATGAGGCGAAAATCTGGCCCATGGTATCCATACTGCCTTTCAGCGTGAATAAAATCGCGCTGCGGGAAGGCAGCATGGGGAAACCCAGACTAGAAGACTGGAGTAATGATGCTGAAAATGCAGTTTTGCCATCACAGGAATAAATTACACAATATATTAAAATAGAAGACAGTGATTTTCAATTGAAATACATAAAATAAAATAAAATAAATGCTACCTTGGGTGAGCAATAAGAGGCTTCATTCAAAAATATAAAAAATGAACTCAGCATGCAACAATATTTCACAATATGCTGTCACCTTTCTTCCGTGCAATGGCCACAGTCTCAGCTGCACTCTTACTCATTACTTTGGTGATGTAGACAGGGCAGTTCACTTGGTTGCCAAGGGTGATGGCGCGGAAAACAGCCTCCGCCTCCAGCTGTGAAACAGAGAACCAATTAAATCATGACACCTCACACCGCTGACACTGACTGGATAAACAGATAGTAAGTTAAACTTCTAATTAGCTCATCAATTTGTTTATCGGTCCCACCTCCTCTGGGCGGCTCAGTGGGTGGCCCTCTGGACCAGTGATGCCCATTCCCAGGATTTTGCTTTGTTCCTTGAATACAAATGTTGTAAACATGATAAAACAGTAAATGGCACCAAATTGTGTCGGAATAGTGCATGACGGTTCTTTCATTAGTTAACAGATACCTGTGCTATCAGATCTCCATTCTCTGCGTGCACCAGCACCACTGCCCCCAGCTCCTTAAGGAATGAGAACGATTCATACAACTAGAGGAGAGAAAGAGAGATCATATTCATTGTTTTACTGTATTAGACTACAGAACGTTCTCTATGACTGGAAGCATAGATAGCAACATAAACTAACCTGAGAGTCAGACATTTGGAAAAACCCTTTGTAAGCCATATACACTTGGAAAGAGTTGATTCCTGCCAGACGAGAACATTAACATTTATATTTCCATAGACATACACTTCTGTACAAAAGTTTAGGGTCGGTGAGATTTTTTTTAATGTCTTTTGAAAGATGTCTCTAATGCTCACCAAGGCTGCATTTATTTAATCAAAAATAGAGTAAACAGTAATATTGTGAAATATTATAACAAGTTAAAATAACAGTTTCCTATTTTAATATTTTTTTTAAATGTAATTTATTCCTGCGATGACAAAGCTGAATTTTCAGCATCATTACTCCAGTCTTCAGTGTCACATGATCCTTCAGAAATCATTCGAATGTGCTGATTCGCTGCTCAAGAAACATTTCACATTATTCGAAAACATTTAAAAAAATTTTAAATTCATTTTTTTTTTCAGGATTCTCTGATGAGAAGTTTAAAAAGCAGAAATAGAATCCTTTGTCACATTGTAAATGTATTTATTACTGTCACTTTTTTAATTTGATGTGTCTTTTCTAAATAAAGGTATTAATTTCTTTCAAAAAAAAATCTTACTGACCCCAAACTTTTGAACAATAGTGAATTAACAATCATTAGCATTTGGAAAATTTGCCTCTGAAACATCAGTATGATCAAGTTATGAAACTTAAAAAAACACAAAATACTTTCAGCTTTGCAAATGTGATACGCTTTGATAATAGATCTTTGAATACGTTCTCACCTTTGTCCTGTACCAGCTGTTCCAGCTCCTCCTTCACACCTTCATGCCAGTGTGGGATATCCACATGAAGTGAATAATCACAGCAGGACTTCTTATCAGCCGCTTCCTGCCACTTCTCAAAGGCCTCCAATAGACTGTCGCCGGGCTGTGGAGTCACATGGTCAACTGAAACAGAAGATGATGGCTTCTGCTCAAAATGTTTTTCTATATCCTATTGTTATTATTATTAAGGATTTGAGTGATTTTTGAAAATTCTATTGAATATTTCTAAAGATTCCTTTCTATTGAAGATGCTATTAAATTGCAGCTTTAGTCTTTGATTACTCTAATAAACTATGTATGTTCCTCTAAGACACAAAGGATCTTTTCACTCACTGTGAATCACAACAGCTAATTGTTCAAATTCATTGTTTAAGGAAAATTAGCTATTGTAACCGCAACAAACTCTTGGGTCAGACTCCTGGACGAAACAAAATCCGATTGCCTGTAGCTGACGTGCAAGACAGATATTTGGGACACTGCTTTGCTTTGCAGTCCTAGTCCAGCCAATCTGTACTCATTGCTAGGAAAGTTGCTCCAAATTAGAACATTTGGAACTGCATCCTAAGTATTCAACATACTTGTTCCTTTAGCCAAATTATACAGTTTTCATTGTTTAACAATTCATCCAGACTTACTGATCATGGTGGTGCCACCTGCCAGAGCTGCTTTGGTGCCCTGATAGAAGTCATCCACAGGTAGAGAGCCCAGGTAAGGCTTATGCAGGCAGGTGTTCACATCAATACCTCCAGGGATCACCATACACCCATTAGCCTCGATCACGTTCACACCCCCCGGCACAATCAGGTTCTCCCCAACCTGTCTGAAAGAGAGTTGAGGGTTTGATAAAGAGCAGAGAGAGCCATAGAGTCATGGAACCAAATACATTGCATATTATATAGGTATATCATTTAAAATTATTACACAGATCTTTGAAAAACTTGATTCTGATTGGTCAGTCGCGACATTCTGAGGTTAGTCATTTCACGACAATGACCGTCATTAGCAATGCTGTATTGTGCCTGGTCACTTTGGTATTTGATTTGACGTTTCTTTCATGTCTCTCGTATCACACCATGGATGTGCTTTCTCTCGTTTCATTGGAATGCAACTGGTGCCATCTTGTTCCTCCTTTATCGACTGCATTTACTATGAACCCGGAGGACTTCAGTATTAATAGTATGCCTAAGGTAATATTGTTGGAAGTGTTCGTTTTGTTGCTAAAATTATTGTTTTGTACACTGCAATGGATTATAAGATAATAAACAAGTACGATTTTAAAACGGTTTCTTCTCAAATCAATATTTCATGTCCCTGTCATTATTAATGTGGTGAAAAGCCATGTAAGAAGTGATACAAACTGGATAGGAACTATTCTTCTATGCAGAAGCTGTGCATTTAATGAACTAATAAAATGTTTAATCTCAACTTAATATTTTGTGTCTAATTATTTACTTATGTGGCAAGCAGCCATGTAATAACCATCTTCAGGGTGATACAAGAATACCTGATCACCCTCCCGGGTTTATTTTGTGATAACAAAATAGATGTACATAATCCCTTACATTAAGGTTCTAAAAAGAGTGGCATACTTCACATGATGCCATAGGATAGGGCTGTCAAATTTAATGTTAACTTAAATATGTTAATATCTAGTTCAGTCATGAAGCTGAGGCTCTAGATGACAGAGGCGGATTCCTTTACATGAAATCTGCAAGCAGTCACATCATTACCACGTGGCACAAGCTGATTGCTCTGCTGATCCTGCAGCCAATGAGATTGCTTGCTCAACGTTTAAATAGTATGATTGATTGTTTACTGTAAGCTAGTCTAGCACGCTATCAGAGTTCCTCTGAAACCTTCCACCTCCCCAGCTCCACCTGCCTAGATCTGCCATGGGATATATGTATGTCTATTTATGCAGCAGAAGCAGTGTGTCTGTGTATTTATTAGCAAGGGATGCACGATGTGCTCATATGTTCATTTTTTATTGTTATCGTTATCGGCCCGATAAGAAAAGTGGGCCGATATATTAAAGCAGATAAATAATGAATTATTTCCTTCAGCTGAGACACTTCAGATTCCATGATGGTTTTAATTTGCTTAAAATATTATTCGAATCACTTCAAAAAAAGGAAAATAAAGTGAAGTGCAACGTACAGCGCAAGTCTGTCATATAGTCTACATAAAATAATACTGAGAACATTATAATTGTGTGCTTGGGACATGGCTTTTAATGGTGAGACTTTTGTTTGTATCTATCTATTATCTATCTATCTATATGCTAAGATGCTCTAAGGCATGATTGATGAGATTTAATTCATAATTTATATTAATGGTATAAAACTGCCAGTGAAAATTTGCATTATGCTTTGGAAAAACGAGTGTACATGGTGTCTTACTTAATAAGTCCATCTTCAACATAAATGTCAGCATATAGGGACTGATCATCATTAACCACTCTTCCACCTTTAATCAGCAGCCGCTCGCTCTGAAGAAGAGAGAGAAAGAGAGATAGCAAGAGAGTGAGTGATTCCAACACCATGTTTAAACCTTATGTTTACCTGCTATATTTGCAATTCAGTGAAGTGCTCTTACAACCACTGATAAAAGAGCCTTCTGCACAGTTTCAGCCTCACACTCTGTGAATGAGTGGGGTTCTACGAACAGAAAAGAGCAAATGTGGTAATGTGGAAAGATGTTAGGTTGCCACGGTAACCTCACATCATCCAGTTGTCAGGAAGGCACAGCTTTCCACAGCTGATTTAGGCTTCATGTTCAGAGAAAACTAGAATTAATCTAACCTAAATATATGCATTATTCCTATATGTAAAACAGGCACGGATCGCAAAGATTGCGTTAGTCAAGGATTAGGATCGCTGTAATCCATTACTCATAACTACAGACAAAAATATAGCACATAGGGCACAGATCCCTCTTGGTCTTTGTGTTGATGTGTGCACTGGCATTTAAAAAAGTGTCCCCTCAATTCCAGATTTCTGCTCTTGGCGACAGACCCTGTTGCGTCTCGTCCGCTGCTATTGCACTCGCCATGATTTATCCAATGAAATGCGTTCAACAATGTAGATTCGTGCACGGATTCATTATTTATTCCTGCATCTATTTTAAACGCAATCGGAGCATTCCTCGCTCCATGCACGGCAGGGATGTGGACACATTGTAGCAGTAATGGTCACCTTCCCGTCGGCTGATTTCAGTGCTCCATAAGCGGCCTCCGTTTTGTTGGCTCGCTAAGAATTTAATCCCTTCTCGTTTCCCCATGCGCAGGATTCTCCGGGTGACAGCAGGGTCGCCTCGCAGCCGGTGTCTTACCGTCAAATGCGGGATGTTCT
The DNA here is from genome assembly GCA_030578275.1 of Meda fulgida. NCBI lineage: Eukaryota > Metazoa > Chordata > Actinopteri > Cypriniformes > Leuciscidae > Meda > Meda fulgida. The sequence continues at coordinate 9,286,638 of CM060616.1, read as the reverse complement.
TCTTTCCCTGGTAGCCCGTTCCAGACATCTCTCCTTTATTATTTGAAGAGATCAACAATAAGCAGTTACCCGCTTCTTTGTGCCACCAACCCACTTAACCCAGCGCTCCGTTAGTGCTGCACAAGCGAGCGCCTCTCCCGAGGGGTGTGTGTGTGTGTGTGTGTGTGTGTGTGTGTGTGTGTGTGTGTGTCTGTTCGCCTGTTCGAAGACGTGTTTTGTATTGAGTGTATGTTGGAGCGCCCCCCTCACATGAAACAAAGAGAGAACTGGGCAAGGATATATTATATAGCTATAATACCGGTGTTATGGGTCAGGTCGACGGTCTACCAATAATTTAATCAAATTTGTTTTTGATGTAGGCTATATTGTAGTAGCTAGCCTAGACTACATAAAAGATTAAAAGGTTAATGCATAGATTATCAAATAGCCACATTTCTTATGTCTAATTTCGAATTAATTATTTTTTAAATAACGTTCTTAACATTAACAAACCAATGTTCCTATGTTATGGATAGCCTGTACAAATTTAAGTTCAAAGAACGTTGCAGAAACATTATGCTAACCTTAAAATAATGTTTCACTATAAGAAAACTAGCCTCATTGCGTTTTTAGAACATTTCAAATAACCTTTCCTGCAATAAATAAATGAGTAAAATGAACCAAGAATAATAAACTAATGGAAGGTCACATGAATGCTAATTTACAATAAATTAAATGAAAAAAACCCATCAAAATACACGACAGCATTTTGATGTTTATAATGCAATAAACATCAAAATGCGACTTTTCACAAAACCAAGAAACTTCTCAATCCAAAAATAAAAAAATGCCCGATAATTTCAAATAAAACGTTTTATTTATAATAAATGTGACAAAATAACAGTACAAGTAGGCTATAATTTATTTCCTCCATAATCTAGCCTACTTTATAAACTAATTCAAATTGGTTATATTGCTCTTAAACTTAGTTTTTATAGTAAAATTACAGTAGGCCTATTTAAAATGTTATAGACTCATGTTTTTTTAAACATGGTAAGATAACTTAATGTTAACCAACTATAAGGTTTTTAGCCTAGCATTTTATTTAAAATTAACATTTGCAGTGTTTTCATACGCTTAGAGATGCTGTTAATCTTTTACGAGCAATCTTAATCTGTAGCCTACTTGGCATGGTTTATACTTAGCAAAGTGATTGTGGCCTATTATTGTTATTGTCACGCATACAATTTCAGCCCACCTTCCCGTTGTTTTGCACATCATTACGACATTCCTTTCCAGCCTGATCCGTGATTCCGGCACCCGGACGCCTGTCGTCCCTCTCGCCCCGGGAGCCGAGGATAGACCCCCCGCTGATCTCATCGGCTCCAAAATCCCCATCCACGATGCGTTCCCTGCTACTGCTCCGCGAGCTCCTGTTCCCCCTCCTCCCGACGGCGTACTGGTCGAAATCGATAGTCTTGCTATCATATGCGCCCTCGACGGAGCTGAACATCCCGTGAGACTTGCGATGCTGGTTGGGTCCAGTCGAGGGTTTAGCCAGGTACACAGGGAGCTCATCCTCCCGGTTCCACTGTCGCCTACAGTCCGACATCACTCGCGGAAGGGAGATGATGGTCTGATACGATGATGAAGCGAGACGCCAGAGCAGAAAACCAGGTCAGCCTTTAGTTTGCCGCGGGATGCGGAGCGGAGGTCGCAGCTTGCAGACTGATAATGCGAATGATGCTGCGATGCACTTCGCAGACGGACAGGCAGTGCTATAATGACACGCTTTATTATGAGCTAGTGCGGACAATATTGCATCCTCGAAACAAGTCCCCTCTCAACACAATACACTCAAAGCAATTTTATTTTAGCCTACTTGTTTTAATTGAGATGTTTTTTTTCTTTTTCTTTGTCGGAGAATTTGGACAGTGCAGTTACTGCCATCCGAAAGAGTGTGTAATGCGCAAAAAGACTCCAGTGTTTGAATAAAACTTTTGAAGGAATTGGAATCGGTATACGCACTGACTTGGCTACAGTTTTAACTCACTGTATCTCGTTTGAACACGTGACTGCCATGGAATAAAAGTGTATTATAATAGGTTGGATCCATTCATTGGACGAATAGACATTTAACTGTAGGCATATTTAAAGAACAGAATACGTAGGATAATGAATCATCTCGTTTGAAGTGAAAAGACCGCACCAGCCTAGACATTATTCAAAGTCGTAGCTATCCTATTATAGGCCTGTAGTCTTTTTCTAGCCTACCAAATAGGCCTAGATATTGTCTTACAGTTTTCTTAATAAATACATGTCTTCTTTGTTGTAATGTGCGGGATGGTAGATTAAGGAGTAGTTCACTTTTTAAAAAACTTTTGCTGATAATTTACTCACCCCCATGTCATCCAAGATGTCCATGTCTTTCTTTCTTCAGTCGAAAAGAAATTAAGGTTTTTGATGAAAACATTCTAGGATTTTTCTGCATATGATGGACTTCATTGGGTACCAAATGGTCCTGTCTAGCTCTATAGGCTCCTTTAGTGTGCAGTCTAGCTCTATAGGCTCCTTTGGTGTGCAGTCTAGCTCTATAGGCTCCTTTGGTGTGCAGTGTAGCTCCATAACCTTTTGTAAAGGGCCCTGACTGAGTCTGTTTCCACCTGAAACATAATTCCACCACAAACATGATCATTACAAGTTTTTGGGAGGCTAAACAACTCACAAAAAGTTCCTTGACAAACACCTGTAATATATGTCGAGGGTTTTAAATCCTTACCTTGTTCACATTTCTTTTGAAGCCTGTTCAGTTTCTGGGACAGGTTGTGAAAAATCCTACAATAAAAGAGATGTGTAACTTGGGCCAGTCCCTGTTTTATGCCACACATTCAAATGTTTGCCTTAATAAAAAGCCCAGTGCATTCACCTCAGCAACTGTCCCAGAAAACAGACAGAGTGTCTTCATCATTTCCTCCTCCCTGATAAATAAAAGTAGGCCAATATGTTTCTGGCGTTCTGTCTGCTGCATACTGACCTCTGTGTGGATAGACTGTGTGTGTGTGCTGGCTTCAACAGGGACACTGCATTTCCCTCTACTGCAGAACATACAGTCAGCCATATTTAAAACTTAAAATAGTAATGTATCGCACACGTACCCAGTGTTACTTGCTTAGAGGAGCCAGCACCAGGGTCAGATTGTACAGCACCTGTAATCCCATCCATAATCGGCTGTCCCTTATTCCTATCAGAGCCAACTCAGTGTATTCTGGAGGAGTGGCCCTCCACTGGTTTTCTGAATTTCACTCTTTTTTCGGTTTGCCTCAAACAAGTGTTAAAAAAAATAATAAAAGGTTGTGTGTGTAAATACTTACTAGGCTACTTTGAATTGTATTTTTATATTTTGTCTTTATCAGCTGGCAAGAACGTTTGGAGTTGCATCTAAAAATCAATGAATATTACTCTTTATTAGTATATACATGCACATTTTTTTATATTTTATAAAAATATATGCATTTTCAAACACACATACATTCATAGCCTATACATAATTTTACATGAATAAAGAACGTATTTATTTAGTTTACACATTAACACAATCAGCAATCTTTCTCCAACAGTCTTCTCTTGCTTTGGCAGCAGAGACCGTATTGTTTCGAGCTTGAAATATATATTTAAATTCATCGTAATTCTGAATGATTATCTCTTGCTCCTCCACGAAAAGAAAATATCGCTCTCGCTCTATCCATATCGAACGCGATTGGTTGTTCGGTGCCAACGTCACTTTGGTATGCGCACGCGCTCGTGGAGTAATCATAGCTTAAGATCAAAGCCTTAGTTGACAGAGAAAGTTGATGAGCTGGGTCATGGTACCAATAAAGCCTGATTGCATCGGTTTGGTTTTGTCAACTCAAAACTAATCCTGTAACTCCGAGTTTGTGCAGCTACCTTCATGGTACAGGCCCCTGGTGTCAACGGGCCTCAACTGTCAACCAACCAGTGAACAAATAATCTTTTGTAAACAGAACATATTCAAAAGATTTGAGTCACTGAGATAAATCAAAATCCCTGTTCAGTCTAGCTTTGGTGCCAATAGGCCCTAGCCTATGTGTCGTCTCCTTTCAGTTTTGTTTCTCAAACAGCATGGAGTTTAATGAACATTCCAGGGCTGTATAAGTGTCCCGCGAACAACACTGCAAACTGCATCTTCTGTGAACAACAGACTTACACCGCTATGCGAGCAAAAGCTATTATTTTATATCACTTCGTTGACATCTAGTGGCTGCCCATCATGTGTTACCAAGTTTGCTTCACTGGACCGCTTTCATTGATTAAGAAAGTACAGACAAAATTATTTGACTATTCTAATCTTTCCGATAGTTTTTCTCCACAGCAAGACCGATGTGTTTTGTCATGCGAATCCAAATTTAATCCTTATAGGACCAAAACAATTAAATAAATAAAATCCTTTGGGCAAAAAAAAAAAAAAAAAAAACCCTTCGGGCAATGCAATGCGGTGCTCGATTTGCATCCAATCAGAGAGCAGCACCTTTTGATTGGCACTTGAATTATCCAATTGAAGTTTCGCTCTCTTGAGGTATGATGGATCTTAACAACTGTTATTCCTTAGTGGGGCTCTGGTGGTTTCCAAGAGTGGTTATGTGTATACAGGAACTAAAACTTAAAAAAATAAAATAAAAAAAAGTTGTTACTGTGCTATGCCATACAATGTTTTGTCTGAAGATCATCTGTTCAACCATCTTAAATGAGTAAGTTGTTTTAATTCTACTTTCTTTTATTTTGAGGTATAAAACTACTTTTAATTTCAGCCTAGTTATCAGCTTTATCAAAACATATTGAATTATATGTATGTATGTTAATATGTATAACTCTGGATAGATAGATAGATAGAGAGAGAGAGAGAGAGAGAGAGAGAGAGAGAGAGAGAGAGAGAGAGAGAGAGAGAGAGAGAGAGAGAGAGAGAGAGAGAGAGAGAGAGAGAGAGAGAGATAGATAGAGAGAGAGAGAGAGAGGGAGAGAGAGAGAGAGAGATTAAATATACAGTTTCAGTTGTATTACATACATTTGTTTGGTAGAAATGAGTGTGAGGAAAACCTGTTGTTCTCTGTAAACGGTACATCTATTCACATTATGTTTGTTGTCCTTTAGGTGAGATGGACATTAATGCCTGTCCACCACCATCTCCTGAGACTCTCATGGAGAATAGTGCAACCAACAAACGTCTCAACCCTCCTGTTCCATCCACCAAATCCATTCCTGGCACTGAGACGGCTGGCCCCCCGTTCTCCAAATCTGGCAGCCCAGACCGACCCTCTGAATCCCCTTTTTTAACTCAAGATACTACATTAAAACACCCTAATGTTAAAACCTGTAACGTTCCAGCCAAACCAACACCTGAGAAACCAACAACAGTTAAACCAACCCCTGCATCATCATCACATATCCCTAAAACTACTCCAACAATGCCAGCTCCATCATCATCATCAAAATCAACACCATTAATATTATCTTCTCCCAATGACCCATCTAAACCCAGCATGACCATTTCTGCTGATCCTACTCCTCCTGAGGGTTCATCGTCCACCACCAAAACACCTGCAGCGGGCTCCGGTAAAATCCCCCGGCAACGGAGCTTTTTGGTTGCAGCCCAAAAGGTGATTATGCAGGAGAAATTAAGAAAGGATGATGAGCAGGCCAAAGCTGAAGAATTTGGTAAGTGAAGCTTTGCATTATAACTAATACATTTAAAAAGCTAAAAGACAATGTGATGACTTGCTTATTTCTTTGTATGATACAATTTTAGTATATGATTTCCAGATTTCTTTGTTGCATTTGACTTTTTGAAACTATTTCTTAACATGTTGAAACTCAAAACGACTTATTTTGTTTGCTATTTTTAATGGTACCATTTTAATTGTCGTTTCTTGACATACATTCAGTATGCATTACACTAAAGGAATGCATCTGACCTAGGGCCACCAGTGGGTCATGCTTGTGTGTGTGTGTGTGTGTGTGTGTGTGTGTGTGTGCTAACTTTATCTTCACCAAGAACATAAATCCTATTTTTATCACCAATGTGCTTCTGAGGAGACTAAAATCAGAGAAATATATATTTATTTATTTACTCATAGTCTGTTTTGCTTTTCTGGTTTGTTTTTGGCCAGTAATGTTAGAAAGTAATGGATATGTCAACCTGGAAGCATAATGAGTTATGTAACTTGTGATTTTCATTCAGATGCAATTAATATCTTTGGGATTATACTGGGGCCATAAATTAAATCAGTGAAAATAATCTATTAATACAATTGGCAGGAAACTATTGATAAACTATTTGTTCAGTAAAATGTCTTTATCTTTTCAGAAATACTTAAGTCCTTGTTTCCACTCATTCCATTTTAATTGTTCGATAACTTTAATCAACATTAAAGCATGATCAGACTATTACAGTAGGACCACATTATTCACCATGGATCTGTAGCACAGATGAGCATAGTTCATTTATTTAGAGCGAAATAGGAGGATAGTTGTTGATTCATTAAGACTACAATCGGTTTAAAATCTTGTAAAATTGATGTCAACCTAGTTTTAAGTCACTCTTATCTCTCCCAGATGATATGGATGAAGAGCTAACTTTTGAGGAGCTCCTGGAGAAAGCTGAAGCTGGAGACCCTAGAGCACAGAGTAGAGTGAGTGCTTGAAAACACATATGTAATTATTGAAATAATATTAGTCATGAAATATCATGATATGTGAAATTGATTACTAAATACGACAATTTATTAGAACTTCAAAAATGTAAAAGCAGACTGAATCCTGTTCGGCAACTGGATTTCTTTCTTTGAAGAGCTCGAAATTGGGTTAAGCACACACACAACTGTGATCAGTGATTCAGTGAACATTGTGTCGTGGTTTTGTAACTGATTGTGATGATATTGTTGGCTTTGTGCGAAGCTGGCCTATACATTGCGATGAGTGTTTGTAATATTATAGCTATACGACTTTAAACAATCTACAGTGTATTTTGAGGTACAGATTAAATTCTGTAGTGATTTTGTCTCCCCATGGTTGACAGCATGTCCTTTCTGGCGTTGTTATTAATGTGTCTATTTTCAGCTTTCTGGAAAATGAGCCCAGTCTCAATATAACTCAAATGCTCCTGCAAGCATGTAGGCTACACATTCTCACAGTCAGAGCAAATGTGTCTGCAAATACAGACTCTGCTGACATACACACTGTAAACACATACATTGAAAGATGAACCCTGACTTTTCTTTGAATAGCTGACTCTACTTACCCTTCCCTCTAAATGAATTCCACACATATACCTTTTCTCATTCATATTTGATTCATTAGGATCAAGATATCAGGGCATAGAGCATGATAGGAAATGGACATAAGTCTAGATGGGCTAAACATTTGACAGCATAGTTCAGTTTCTGTTAATGATTTTGCACTAATCTGTCATGGTGTTGTTAAAGGAACACATTAAAGCTCTTACTATGGTTTAATACTATGGTTTAATACCGTGGTTTAGCATTTAGGCTAAGATTAGATATGGTTATATGATACTCTGTCTAGCTTTGAGCCTCTGGGAAATTAGCCCACTTAATATTGTTTATCAAAAATTGGTACAGGGACTGATGGGTAATGTAGTCAGTTCTGCATTGTGTTGTAATCTAAGCAAACTGCACTCTAAACAAAAGGTATTTGTATTATAATGCTCAACATTTCTTGAGGTGTTTCTAGAGGTAAGCAGTGACATTTCACTCTCACAAAAAGGATTGAATAAATAAAAAAAGAATTTTTATATTACGTTGTATTTATTTATTATGTGTATTATTTAATGTGTTTGCTGTAGCTTGGTAAACACTACCTTAAACTGGCAGAAGAAAAAGACACAGAGACAAATTACCATACAGCTGTTGAATGGTTGGTGAAGGCCACAAAACAAGGTCGGACAGATTCTGCCAAACTACTTCAGAAATGCTGGATCAAAAACAAAGGTGAGGGGAAGCAGAAAGAACAATGAACTCTGAGAATTTGCCTTCAATTATATCAATGTAATCTGAATATTTGTTGAAACGTTCATTGATAAAAAATGTATAATAATCACATTTGGATTCTTTTTTAATTTTCTACTCGCAGGCATCACACCAGAGAACTCAGAAGAGGTGAGAAAGCTGTCCTCAGAGAGTAAGTTTGAACAGGCAGTAAGGAGAGCAGCCATGACCATGTATTGGAAACTCAATCCTGACAGAAAGAAGAAAGTAGCCATGTCTGAGATGCTGGAGAATGTCAGCCAGGTCAATACAGTACCGGGTAATTCATTTCTTTCTTTTATTAATTTTATGCAGCAGCAGTATTTTTCATTCTTGTTTACCTTAAAAACAGAAACAAGTGGCATTTTGACCAAATGTTGATTTCTAGGAGGCTTATATTTTTATATAAAGATGAATAGTAACACTTTACAAAAAGTTAGTTATTTTAATAATGTAGTAAATGTTTAAGTTAACATTAACCAAGATTTTAAAAGTATTTTTTTTATTGTTAGTTCATGTTAAAGGTTTAGTTCACCCAAAAATTAAAACAGATTTAATTTAGGCTTTTATTCACATATGAATATTGATCAGCGGACATAAACAGAAGCTCAACTGAACCTCTTTGACGAGCAAGAACAAACCTCATTGGTTCTAGAGGAAGCTCAAACGTGCCGTGTAACACAGGAGAACGAACCTCATTGGTTCTCGCACGTGAAGCGAACATGCTTGAGCTTCTTTTTACCACAACTGATGTGTGAGTTGATGAATTTTTATGTGAATAAACGTCTCGGTCTCTTCAGAAAATGTTGGGCTAAACCGCTCAATTCATATGGATTGGTTTTACGATCTGTTTATGAACTTTTTGAAGTGTCAAAGTTTCAGTTGCGTAGCTGTCAATGGAGAAATGTCATTTTTGGGTGAACTATCCCTTTAACTAATGTTAACAACTGAAACCTTAATGTGTTACAGAAATAAATGTAACATGTCTACTTGTTGTAACTCTTAATGACTTCTTTGTTACAGGTGAAGCTTCTGTATGCGGTGTAACACCCAGCATTTTTTCTCAGAGGAAAATTCTTGAGACAATGGTGTCTAATGAATGTAAGTGTACACACTGTATATGTGTATATGTAAATTCAATACATTGGATCTTATTCTGAAGGATGGTGAAAAAAACAACGTATATTTGTTTAACCTGAGGTCTAATTTTTCTGCTTAAATTTTAGACAGATACTGGTAACTCATCAACTTTGCATCTTCTTCCTTCTACAGCTGGCTCTAAGTATGTGGATGCGGAAGATTTTGTGGAGATGACCAGAAAGTTCACAGAAGGCATTGCGTGTGCTCCCACACAGAGCACCTCAAGCGTAGATGCAAAGGGAGAGGAGACTTTGAGGAAAAGTGATGCAGCCTCATTTGATACGGTGAGGTTTTTTTTCTTCAAAGTTGTAAATTAAACTAAGATTATTGGAGATTGTTTTACAACAGTGGTTCCCAACTCTGCGTACCCTTAATACTGCACATTTTTCATGTCTCTCTTACACACATCTAACACACATATTTGAGATCTTGGGCTGCATCTGAAATCGCATGCTTTCTTGAGTAGGTTATTTTGAATAAGTACTTACTTTGCGAGCGCTAAAAAAGTATGTTCTATATAGTATGAATGTAACATGCTACATTTGCCATGTTGCCACTGTCATGTGACCTACCAGCTTCAGTTGTGTCGCTTTACTGCCATTTACAAATCCTCTCCCATGGCCCCATGGGATAGTAAAGTGTCCATTGTATGCACACTTCAGAATGTGCACACGGAAGAAGTAGGTCATCAGGGTACTTTTTGCCTACTCTCTTATGTGTACTGTTTTTTGCCAACTAAATAGTAGGGAAGTATGCGATTTTGGATGCAGCCTTGGGGTCTTTACTAATGAGCCAATGAGTTGAAAAAGGTGTTTGATTGTGCACTGTAGATGGTACTCCAGGACCAGGATTGAAATTTATCATACATTTAATGTTTAATTCAGTGTTACTTTGCTGTTTCTGTTTTGTATTTATATACTTGGAAAATCTGCTAAATTCCTTCACCAATTTTTTTTTTGGTTTTATTTAGACTAATTCTATGCTTTTGATTTAACAGGAATTTTTCAAAGCATTGATTAAAATAGGTGTTTTATAAATATATAAGCTATAACTATTTATATGTTCTTGAGAAAAGGCATTTAAAAGATATAATTTCCTCACCTTGATGTTGTTCCAAACCTGTATGACTTTCTGTCTTCTGTGGAAAACAGTTTTTGACCATAATGAAACTCAATGGGGTTAAAAACGACACTGGATCCCATAGATTTGTATGGATGAAAATACAATTTTTTTCCAAATATATCTTCTTTTAAGTTTTGTTTGGAATGACATGAGGGTGAGTAAATTATGACATCATTTTTAATTTTGTGTGAGCTTAAAGTTACACCAACAGGAGTTTAAGGCAAGTTGTTCAAATCAGCTGCTATAAATGACAGCTTGCTACTTGTTTATACACTTGTTTCAAAAGAGCTTGAAGAGTAAAAAAGTGCTACTATTTTCATGCAGAAAAAAAATGAATTGGCCTCCGTTGCTCATAAGCGTCATCGAAAGTCTAGTTGGGGAATGACAAGCAGTGGGATGATGCTGGCTTCCAGACGCAGCGGTGCAATGAAGAGAGCCCTGGACATAAAAGCTCACTTCTTGGTGAAAAACAAATAAACAAAAGCTATTTATCAAACTTCAGTTGACACAAATAAAATATTACTCTTGTATTGTCCTTCCTTTCCCTGCAGGTTCTGCAGTACCCCCTCCATGCCATTATTGAGATGAAGGAACATTTAATTGACTGGGCATCTCGTGCTGGCGTCCAATGGCTGAGCACCATCATCCCAACACAACACGTCAATGCTCTTATCTTCTTCTTCATCATCTCCAATCTCACCATTGATCTGTTTGCCTTCATCATCCCGCTCCTCATCTTCTACCTCTCCTTTATCTCCATGGCCATCTGCACACTGAGAGTCTTTCAGAGCAGCAAAGGCTGGGAGAACTTGCGTGCCTTCACCGCCCTCCTCACACGCTTCGAGCCCAGCTTAGACGTGGAGCAAGCGGAGACCAACTTTGGCTGGAACAACCTGGAGCAGTACCTCTACTTCATGATATCCGTGTTCTTTGTGATCTTCACTTTCCCAGTTGCAGATAAAGGCTGGATCCCATGTTCAGAGCTTTCCTCGGTAGCCATCTTCTTCACAGTACTGAGCTACATGAGCCTGGGCCCGTCTACAGCAGCGTACGCTCGAAGGGCGCTCATCATCGAGGTGGCTTCATCTTTGTGTGCCTTGACCAACAGGTTGCCAAAAGAAATGGTGATGGCCAGGATGCTGGGACATATTTTCACAACCATCCCTCTAGGAGAATCAGTGGTGGTGGAGCTCAGTGTACCCTGTGTGCTCTACATCTACCTTTTCTACTTGTTCTTCAGGTGAAGGGACTGGTTTCACATAAACCTAGTTAAGGCAATGTATATACTGTGCATTCCATTGGATTGGACCGGGGTTATTATCATTAACTACATCTAAAACCAAAATTATTATAAACATTTTTAATTAAAAATAAATGGTGAAATAAAAAAAAATATAAATATTGAATGAAAAACTTAAACTAAACAGAAAATTTGAAATGTAAACTAAGTTTAAGTTAAAGCTTGTAAATTACTTAATGGAAATAAATAAAAACTAAAACTGAAATAAAAAATAAATTATAACGTAATAGTAATAAAGTATTAAAAACAAAAGCACATAACAAAATGGCTAAACAAACAAAAATTTAAATGAACATTGAAAATAAAATGTAAAAATAAATGAATAAAAACTATAATAGTAGATACATAATAATAAACAACACTGGATTGGATGCGGGGGAACCATTTGCACTATCTATAACAAAGAAATAGTAATTTAGACATTTACTTTTTTATCAATTTAAATGTAGATTTATACTTAACATTTGTAATGTCTAATTATTCAATATTTATTAAAAACATCACACATGCATTTATTTTTCATCAAATGTTACTGTTGTAAAAGAAAACAAAAAAATTTATCTGATTATAATTTTTTTTCAGCAAATATTGCGTTTTCTGTACAAAGAAAGAAATTGCAATAATTACTGAAATTACTATAATTATACAAGAAATGAATAGACAGTTTTGCTGGAAAAGGAAGGCAACAAATGTATGTTCATTATTTAAAAACATCAAGACCGAAACATGATTGTAATATTATTATAATATTCATTTTAATATTATATATTATGATATAGGTGCTTGAATATGATGACCACACCTAACTGGATCTTTTTTTTGGCCTATATAGTATGGCACGCATGAGGGGATTCAGAGGGACGTACTGCTTCCTGGTGCCGTATCTAGTCTGCTTTGTGTGGTGCGAGTTCTCTGTGGTTCTGCTGCGGAATTCCACCATCATCGGCCTTATCCGCACCTGTGTCGCCTACTTCCTCTTCCTGTTCGCATTACCTGTCTTGGCTATGGGTCTGATGGCGATGCTGCTGATTCAGGTGGTCAAGTGGTTCCTGGAGCTGGAGTTGACTAAAATGCTGGTGACGCTGGCAGTGTGCGCCGTCCCAGTGATGCTGCGGCTTTGGACTCGATTCAGCCTCTCCATTCTAAACGTCTTCCGTTCCATCACCGACAGAGGCCCAGTGAAACTGATCCTCCTGTGCATCACTACTGTGATTTTTCTCTGTGGCGTCTATGTCTACAACTCTGAAGGCCTGAAGGTTTATAACTCCACACTCACCTGGCAGAAATATGGTACACTGTGTGGCCCACATGCCTGGCAGGATCATGGGATGGCTCAAACACAGCTCCTCTGCAGCCATCTGGAAGGCCATCGTGTCACATGGACAGGAGTGTTCCGTCGTGTTCGCGTAGCTGAGAAGGAAAACGGAGCACAGTCTGTTATAAACATTCTACCGGTGTTCATGGGCGACTGGTTGCAGTGTCTCTATGGTGAGGTGTATCCTAAGTGTGAACCACAGAATAATACGTCTCCGGTTGTGAATGTCACGGACGTCGTCCCAGAGCCTGTCAACACCACAATGCTGTTCCTCCAGCAGGAAGAGGACGAGCTCTGTCGAATAAAGGCCTTTGCTAAACACCAATGCCACGTTAAACGTTTCGACAGTTACCGCTTTGAGGTGACGGTCAGCATGCCGGTGGACGGGGTCACAAAACTCGACGATCCAGCAGCTGACATTCTCCTAATGGGAAGCCACGAGTTTAAACAGGTGTTGCTGAACCTCGACCCAGGCAACATGGTAGAGTTCAGCACAAAGCTGGAAGGGAAGTTGGGTAACAAACTACCTGCATTTGAACTGAAAGCCATACACTGTCTGGACTGCAGCTCCTCATTGGTGCCTGAGGGACGACAGGTCAAGATTGAGCGAAACTGGAGGAAAACCATGCTAAAAGCCATTAAATTTGCATTTGACTTTTTCTTTGCTCCGATTCTTTGTGCTAGGATCAATGTGTAAAAAAAAACAAGTGGAAGGAAAGATGAGAGATATGTTAATCTGAATCACAGTCAAAGTATTTGGAGAATTTTCCTATTCGAAGTATAGGGTGAATTTGACGATTAGAACTCCAAACACAGTTTGCACATTTTATTGGTAATTTTTTTAAATAAATAAATGATACATTCTTATATTGAATTAGAGATCTTGTATTATTGTTGTGACATTGAGAAAGTTATAATTTTTTAAATATTAGGCCGATACCCCTTTTCTGTTGCTGTTATAAAATTGTGCATGCTTTGATATTCAATCGGTTAACACCTTAACTTCAATTAATAAGTCACAAACATTTTATGATGCATCCATAATCCATGTAAAATACACTGAAATATGAATATTTTTAAGCTTCATGACAGTTCTATTTTTAAGAACATTATAAAATGCTTTGCATATCAGTAGTTATAGCAAACGTTCACACAAAATTACAATTCTGTCATTTACAAATGTTACAAATTAATGTTTTATCCAATGAGTTTAAAGTTTTTCATTCCATATTTTATTCACCCTTTTTTTAGTAAGTTTTGCTCAAATTAAAATCCAACATGTGGAAGATGCTGAAAAACTGAGATATTTATATAGAAAAACAATTAGAAATCAGTGCAGGAGAAAAACGAGTGCGTTGTTTGATATTTCTAGGCATTTCCTTGCTTTTTTTATTATCTTAAACCACCAGATCTATGAAACCACCAGATTTAATCTAAGAACCACCATTTCTGACCTTTAATTTTTTCCTCCCAAAGCTTCAGAAATTCAGCTAGACCTTTGCAACCCAAATGATTAAAGCACATATTTATGATACGATCCATGTGCAAATGAAAATGTATTAATTTTTTGATGTTTTTGTTTCAAATTTATTTTTGTCATGAATAAGAATGCATGGATTCAAGAAATACTTGTTTCGTATTTAGAATATTTATCAAATTAAGTGTCAAATAAAGGTCCTACGACAAGTAGATGTAAAACCTGTTTACAGTATCTCTGGGATTATGCTTTTATTTTTGTGAAAATGTAAAAATTAATAAAAGAATATCAATATCACTATAAGGATGTCAGATTTGTGTGTGTGGTGTGTGTTAAAAACACAGAAGCAGACAAGAAACAGCACTATTGACAAAAACAGTAAAATCTAAGTGGGTATACTGAGATCATATTAATTTAATCACACTCTTCCATTTGCTTCTTTTATTTTTCCATTAAGTGTAAATAGATTATGTTTAGGCATCATAGATATACACATTAGTAACACTGGATAATGATAAACATGCGTTTTTGTGTATGCTTGCATGTATAGGCCTATTTGTGTATGCGTCTGTGTGTGTGTGTGTGTGAGAGAGAGAGAGCATGTGTGTGTGTGCCCTGAAAAACTCAAGCCATTATTCCCTGGTTGCATTGTGAATGTGAGCGTGTTTCACTGCATGTCTGAGGAAAGCATGAGAATTCATAATGGCGGAAGGCCTATCGCCATAGTAACAGGATGTTAAAGAACGACAGAGTGAGGGTGAGAGAGAGGGGAACAGAGTGAAAAAGCAGAGAAGCATTGTCTCAGGGTACAAAAATGATGTGAATGAACTACAAATGTAAAAATAAGAGTAAAGACACTGATTGTAAGAGGCACAGCCTCTTGACACAGAGCAGAGTAGAAAAATGGGACAAGGAAACGCATGAACACCGGAAAAGACAGAAAAGGGGTGAAGTTAAGGAAAATGAGAAAGCAAGCAAGCAAGCTCGCTCGTCCGTTTGAGAGCACCCCGTTAACATTGTAACACTTTAAAAATGGATTCATTAAAAGCACGTGTTTGACAGTTACATTCATTCAGCCTTTTTCATATAGCAAAAACAATCACTGACCTCCGTGTCATAGTCTACAAAGACAACCCCAACAATTCCTAACCACATCTACACCAAACAAACCTTAAATGAAAGAGAACTCGCTGTGTTCTTACAGTGGATAGAGACTTACAGGTACACCTGTGTGGTCACTGAAAACACAGTGCTGAGATTAACATTTAGAAATGGTTTACTAGCTGGTACATATTTGAATGTTCCAGATTCAATAAAGGTTAAGCAATTTTTAAGTTGTTAATGACCCCAAAAAACATAATTCTGACACATCCTCAACTATTTTGATGCACTTACAATGGAAGTCTAGGGAGTGTGAAGGCATTGAAATTTGAAAATTTAAATTCAAAGTTTTGAAAGTATAGCCATAAAACAGCATTATACACGTTAAAATGAAACCAATAAATCTGATCTAATTAATGGTCAACTTTGTCTGTGCCATCATAAATCATATTTTTCAACTCCTGACCTGTCATAACCACATAAAGCTGGTAAACCTGGTAACTTGCGCTTGGACAACAAAAAGGGACAGGAATTACATTGGCAGTGTTGGGTAAGTTACTCTAAAAAAGTAATTAATTACTAGCTAATTACAGTGTATTAGATTGATGTACTAATTGCTCTCTAAAAAAATATTGCATTACTTATTACTGATTACTTTCTAAATCCCATATCATCCTCAACCAGTTGAACAATACAAGGATAATAGGACGCGTACATGCACTATTAATTCTATCAAATAAATAATTCTATCAAACGTAAAAGGTTACGTTAAAAACATATATTTTAACATTAGATGCTGAATTTTGATGTTAAATCCACTATTGTTTTATTTAGAATTGTTCTAGTCTATACAGTATGTAATCCAATTACATCTGAAGTAACTGTAATTAAATTAGGGAAAAGTAATTAAATTACAGTTATTAGATTGCTTAGTAATTAATTACACCCAACACTGTATGTTGGTAATGCATAACCAAAAGTTCATTCTTAAAAATAAAGGTTTCATAAGGTGGTTTTCACAGCAATGCCATTGAAGATTTGGTTCCCCAAAGAAAATTTCAGTGAACAGTTCTTAAAAGAACCATTTTTTCCCTCTAAATGTGAAAAACATTTGAATGAAGAACATTTTTCCACAAGTGTGGGTATACCTGTAGGTCAGAGTATTTACAATTGATTGCCCATTACGACCTGCGGCTGTACCTTATTGTTTTTCCATTATAAAGAACCTTTTGTGCAATGTAATGGTTTCATGAATGTTAAAGGTTCTTCATGGAACCATCAATGCAAATAAAGAACCTTTATTTTTAAGAGTGTTCATTCATTTAGAAGAGTGTCCCACGTCTAAAAGGAGGATTTAGACTTTATAGCTTAAATAAGCACACTTTGTTATACAGAAGAGTTAATGTTAAGCCAGTGGTTCTCAACCAGGGGGCCTCATGATGACTAATAATAAAATCTAAATAATTCTTATTTTAATTCAATTGTTTTTCATATTTTAGTTTTTTTCTTTAAAGAACCAGTATTAATCACAACCTTGGGAATCCTGGATACATAAGGACATCTAATTTTAAAAGTGTGACTTCTAGACCTGAAAAAGTCATGTAAATGTAAAAAATCTTAAAATTCAGTATAATGCACATACACACGCAAATATTTTATCGGGTATATATTGTAAGTAAAAATATATTTTTAAAATTCTTACGCCGTACTTTTGAGTGGAACCGTAAATTAACTGGAATGATTCATGGGTTCTTCGAATATTGTGGACAATGAGTTGTCTTGCAGTCACAAAGGTTGAGAACCACCCATATAAGCACTTATATAGATAAAACTGAAAGCACAAATATAGATTTAACTGCAGACTTCCATTGCGAGTACATTAGTACACTGAGGAATATCAGAATTATTGTTTGTTGTAAAGCTTTAGTTTATGTTTTGATGCCAGAAAATTCCATTAAATTAACCAACTGATTTCCCATGCACAGTCACTACTGTTCAAAAGTTTTTCAGATCGGTAAGATTCCTTTAATGTTTTTTAAAGAAGAGTCTCTTCTGCTCACCAAGGCTACATTTATTTGATCCAAAATACAGCAAAAGCAGTAATATTGTCAAATAAGTTTACAATTTAAAATAATGGTTTTCTAAATGCAATTTATTCCTGTGATGGCAAAGCTGAATTTTTAGAATCATTATAGAATCTGAAGTTCAAAAGAACAGCATTTATCTGAAATGGAAAGCTTTTGTAACATTACCGTTCAAAGGTTTGGGGTCAGAAAGATTTTTTTTGTTGTTCAAAGAAATTAAATAAATGAATACTTTTTTCAGCGAGGATGCATTCCATTGATCAAAATTGACAATAAAGACATTTAAAGCTTTCTATTTCATATAAATGCTGTTCTTTTGAACTTACTATTAATCAAAGAATCCTGAAAAAAAAAAAGTACACAACTGTTTTCAGCATTGATAATAATAAGAAATGCTTCTTGAGCAGCAAATCAGCATATGAATGATTTCTGAAGGATTGTGTGACACTGAAGACTGGAGTAATGATGCTGAAAATTCAGCTTTGCCATCACAGGAATAAATTGCATTTTAAAATATATTCAAATAGAAAAGAGTTTTTTAAATTGTAAAAATATTTCACAATATTACTGTTTCAGCAGTACTTTGTATCAAATAAATGCAGCCTTGGTTAGCCTAAGAGACTTCTTTTCAAAACATTAAAAATCTCACCGACCTGACAAACGTTTGATTGGTAGTGTATGTCTGCATTGTTTTATGGCTTGTTGCACTAAATTTGTCATTTATTTTTCCTACATGATTGTTTAATTCCCTTTTTGAGTGATCCATAGCTACAATCATAAATAAAAAGGCAGTGCTTTACTGTGAGACCAGAGCTGACTAGATCGGAGTTAACTGACCCTAACACATGTCAGTTATCATGCACAGCGCTGCAGGAGGCCTTTTTGAAAGCGTGCAAACAGTGTTATGAGATTGACCAAAACCTTTCACTTTCTTGCCATACAGGTGTAAATGTAAACCATCATGAGGTGTAAACCGGTTAAAGACAGTGTTATGATGAAGTAATGGAGCAATCCTTCTGTTCGGGTACATTTGAGACCAGTATTAGAATTCAAACCTCCTCCAGGCGTGAGATATAGTGATTCGGTCATAGGCATCCATGTTTCCACAAATGGTCAATTCGATGTGAAGTAAAATGAGGGCTCTTAAAGCAGATGCATTGTGGGATAGGTTTTTCTTTTGGGAAGCACGTGATAGGAAGACTGCTCAGAGCACTCTTGTTACCATGGCAACAAGGAGTGGAGCGGTCTCATTCCTAGTCTTCAGCCCAAAGGCACAACCCCTTATCCAAAATCATCCGTCAATCACAGATCAGCGAAGTCCGGGATTGGCCATCAATAACATCCATCACATATCAAAGGAGTTCGGGATTGGCTGACCATGATGTCAATTGTGAAATTCAACATACCGTGGCTAATTGGCAACATTCCTGGCGGTGTAATTAACCAAATAGTTATCAGATAAAGTCATTGTCTATACATAACTGCTCTCCTGGAACGGCTTAGCTGCAAAGTCCATCTGTGTAATTTCATGGTCTGGCAACTATGTCCACCACAGGACCAATGATGTGTGTGTTTTAAAAGATAAATTTGATATGTGTGCATGGTTTAAATGTGTGTGGCCCTGTGAAGAGCATTACTGCAACCCCTCTACACATCTCTTGTCACTGGTTTTCTGTGTTGACCCTGTCCTGAAAGATATAGAGGTTGTTAGTGGCAGCTATGGCGATGATGTTTTCGGCCGGGTGCCAGGCCATGTGCAGAATCTTTTTAGAGAAGTCCAGACTGTCCACGCCCACATCACCCCTTCGACGGCGGCCCCCGGTGTAAACGCGGCGAGTCCGTAGCACAGCACGCGGTTTACTGCTCTCACGCCATGCCTCGAGGGTTACACCGCGACCGGTCTCGCGATCAAACATCCGGAAAAAACTGTTATACGCTCCTGTCATGATTACACTTGGAGGGGGTACGGTGAGAGACAGCAAAGCATGATGGATTAAAAACAGAATGGGTATGTGGAGTAAAGGAGAAAAAAAAGAGAACAAATCAATAGGATAAAGACAGTAATGGAAATGTGAGAGAGAAAGTGGAAGGAAGAGAAAGAGGATATGAGTACAGAACAGGAAATATACCTATATTGCATAGAATATGATCATTCAAAGCCTCAGAAATGTTTACCTGTCATTGCTGTTCCAGACGCACTCAAACTTGTCAAAGATGCAGTCATTTTCATACAAAGAGCAGAGTTTACTTCTTAGGTACTCATGAACCTGACACAGAAGGAAATGTTTAAATATATATGTTTAATTATTCTAAAATGTATTCTAAACTTTGAACACATACATTTATACTTAATGCAACTATAACAGAGTTAAAAACATACTGATGAACAGCAGAATTTGACTAGATATTTCACTATAAAGTAGAAAGAAAGAATAAAACCGGGAATCAAATCTGTGGATTGTTTATTGAATCTGTTCATTTTAACTGTCTGAGGGAATATATTTGATCAGTTATTAAAACTAAAACTTTAAAAATAACATTTTGTTAATTGAAATACAGTGTAAATAAAATAAAAATATTACATTAAAAACCTAAACAAAAATTACTAAAACTTAAACTGAAATAAAAATATAGCCAAAAACATAATAGCAATTTTTTTTTTTACAATCAAACAACTTATACTAATAAATACTAAAATAGTATATAAATAAAAGTAAAATAACACTGGACTTTCCAACACCTCATAGGAACAGACCCTTTAGGATTTACTTGAACGAATATAAGTATCCAAGTGTAAAAAGTTCTTATTTTCACATGAAAAAAATCCTCATCAGCTAGAAATAGTTTAGCTTAGCATATGTGTTGGAAATATCACGTGTTCATGCTGTTGTGTAAAGACCTGTATTATACCCACTTGGTAGGTCTCCACTGGGCCCTTCTCCATGTTAAGGTCCCATACTTTGACAGTCAAGTAGTCTCTGGTGAGCAGATAACGTCCACTATGGCTGAACTTAACATCAGAAACTGAAGAGATGATCTCAGAGAAGAAAGATCGATTGCCTGGATCTTCTGGCTCTTCAAAGACTGAGGTAGAGAAAAGATACAGATTCAAACTGAGTTCAGATTCACTTGATATAATTAGGGTGGCGCAGCTTTTATCAGCATGATGAGCCTCCATAATGTTTAGCTTCACTTTTTACACTCTAGCTGTCAATCATCAGGTATTTTCAGTTGATCAAAGTCTGCTGGGGAACGGTTTCAATGGTTTCAGTTAATGAAACATTTTCAACACTGTGTTCCGCTTGTGTTTTAATGCAGCTATAAATGTAATTCTCACTACATCTGCTACGGTGCTAATTACCCCACCAGCAAGCACAGCTTTTCTTCTTAATTGTTTTCACTGTGTCCCGCTGTCTCTCCCACTGCAGTGTTACTTCTAGCTAAGTAAAGAATTCCTCAAATTGAATATTTAATATAGGCATAAACAATATCAATAGATTAAATGCAAGATTTGGGGATAGTTATAAGACATTTATCTTTCACAATTAGAGGCATTGTATATATCATTATAATTTCAAATAACTGTTTTCTATTTTAATATATTTTAAAATGCAATTTAATCCTGCTATGGCAAAGCTGAATTTTCATCATTATTACTCCAGTGAATATGCTGATTTGCTGCTACAGAAACCTTTCTTATTATTATCAAATTTGAAAACGGCTGCTTAATATTTTTGTGTAAAACATGATACATTTTTTATTCAAGATTCTAGAATAAAAAGTAAAAAAAAACAGCATTTATTTTTGTATCTTATATATGTCTCTATTGTAACTGTTTTAAGATATTTTTATGGTGCTTTATTTCCTCTTTGGCTCGAAACCTCCTGTCTTCATTCATTGTATTCATTTTGTGGAAGATTCAAGATTCTAGAATAAAATGTTCAAAAGAACAGCATTTATCTTTTTTATCTTATATATGTCTTTATTATAACTTTTGATAAATACACTGTGTTCTTGCAGAATAAAAGAATTTCTTCAAAATAATTTTTCTTGTACAATCACCTAAACTTTTGAACGGTACTGTAATGCAGTCCTCGTGCTTATGAAGTGTATACTTACTTTTGGAGTGCTTGTCACAGAGGGCTGACTCTCTCATGTCACAGAGGCGCAGTGTGCCTTTACTGCTGCTGTATACAAACAGGTGGCAGTGATGTGGGTGGAACTCTGCAGCTGTTATGACCTCCGTCAGGTCCTCCATATTGGCAGGCTTAATGTCCACAATGTCTGAGAAGGGGGAAGAGGTCAAGGAGAGTATCTCATATACAGTTCTGAAAGATATGTTTGAGACTCCTAAATCTCTCATGAACACAGATGTAAGAATGTCCAGTGAATAATGACTTAAAGAGGACATATTATGCCCTTTTATAGTTGTTTTTGGGGCCTACTAAAATATTTTTCAAATATTTTACTTTGTTGCAGCACCTCTCTTTCCAATCTGTCAGTAACACTCGGTTTAGTTCCAGTCTCTATGAAGTCCCTCCTTCTGATAAGCACAATGTGCTCTGATTGGTCGGCTGGACCAGTGTGTTGTGATTGGTCATCTGCTTTGAGCATGTTTCGGAAGAGCCATGGCCCTTGAAATAACCATAAGATTGAACACACTATTAACGTACTAAATCAACCAGGCCTCACCTATTTTTTTTTGCATATGCCTTGGGTGGGAATTATTCATATGAGGGATATAGTGTCATATACATTCACAGAAGAAAATTCAAAACTACAATCAAGGCATTTTCAGGGAGTTCAGAAACAGTGCTTCTTGACATTGAGAATACCTCCCTTTGGAGTGGATTTTGTACTTTGTTTGAGCTTGAAAAAAGGTCTGCAATGCTAGTCGCATTACACACTAAAAAAAGTTGAAAATGTAAAAAAAGAATTGTAGGTCCTGTTAAAATATTTTGCTTTGTTTCTCACACAAAGCTATTGCATGATTTCAGAAGATTTGGAATATAGTGCGTTTGGAATATAGTGCGCGAGTCAAATTCTGAATTTATTATGGTGCTTTAACTCCTCTTTTGCTCAAAAGCTCCAGTCTCCATTCATTGTAACTACACAAACAAACAAATACATAAATACATACAAAATAACTGCCTTTGGGTTCCATGGAAAAATAACGACTTTTGGGTTTGGAATAAATGAGGAGCTCTTTTCCAAAACACGATAAACGCCATTTAAAAAAAAAAAAGAGTTTGTCATGTCATTTTGCTGTGTTCTGAACCTATTCACTGCTCCATCAATGTTTCATGCCAAATCGCTATATTTCCTTGTTTAAAATGTACTGCAAGATGGAGTTCTTTTCCAAACCGCGATAAGCGCCAAACCTATTTTTAGCCTAAACGCGATAAATCCTCTTTCGACCAATCAGAATTCAGTGAGCGTTCTACGCAATCCAACATCGGCGCGCTGACCAGAGGTTTGTTTATGTTCATTCATTCCTCAAAATGAGTGTTTTAAACGGTGATAACACTTTTGATGGCCTTGATGAGCCAGTGAGACCTACACCTGGGGTAGATGCTGCTGCCAAAGGTTTCTGTTTATAATTTCTGCCAAAAATGGCATTCGACAATCAAGGAGCAAAAGTCGAATATCGTTCTAAAATCGAAATTTTTATTTTATTTTTATTAATCAACTGTTTTCTGTGTGTCAGTGTCTGCAAAGATGAAATTGACGATCAGCATATCTGTAGTGAACGTGCCTAGAGAGAAATGCATGTAATGGATTACATAATCAGAGTATGCCATTTATTTTAGTTTTTAATTGTTTAGTTTAAAGACATTTCAAGCTTTCTATGTAGATATATTTCTCATGACTCTGTGAGGCATATGCTGAGTTTCAGTTAATTTATGATGAGATGTGCTCCAGTTCACGTGCAATGCAAGTGACCACGCCGGCGACTCCATGTCATGATTATATTGTCTATTTGCTTCTTATTTATTAAATCCAGGCAATTGGTCGATGAAAAAATTATTAAAATGAAGATACAATTTATACAAAACGAAATTCACTTTAAAGAAAGGCTTTCTACAAAACAAAACTTAATTAAGTGGCCAAAATCATCCATTTTTGGATTTATTACTTTGAATTTATCATCAACAATATTGTTGTTTGATTTAATAATCATTGTTCAACATGTTCAGACTGAGGGGAAAAAACATTTTAACAGGCTAAATTGAATATTTACAAAATGTGTGGGTCTAGGTAAAAAAATTAATTTTCCTGAAAACTATTGAAATGGATTTATCGCGTTTTGGAAAAGAGCTCCTCAAATGTTAATTGAATATTCACTTTTAGGGATCACACCTGGCAAGGTTTGAACCTACATTTCCTTTACTAGGCTGCACATAGCAAAATTAACTGTCAATGTATTGTCAATATATTCCAGTTTTACACTGCTAAACGCTCAATGAGTGGTTCACAAAGATTCATGCGCAACACATAAGGTCTACAACTGAAAGCACACTGACGGTGGTAGCTTATAAACTATGCATCATCAGCTCCCTTGATGGTGTAAAGCTCTACGGTTGTATGATTATTATTCTGAGCACTCACACGCACACATACATGTTCATCCGCACATCTACTCAGTTAGCACTACGCATCACATGCAAGCACAAACACACAACCTACAATTGTCCTGAAGGCAGCTATTATGTGTTTTAGAAGAGAGCGTTTCCTTGGTGAATTATTTAAATGCTTCCATAGATATTTTAATTCTAGGTCAGAGCCCTGCTCAAAAGAAGTGCAGCTATGCAATCTGGAACATAAAACCCAATCTGGATTCAGTGCAGTCACAAGAACACAAAGAAACAAAAGCAATTCAGTTCAGAAATAATTTTTGCACCATATTCACCAAGCTGATGCAACCTTTATGGCCTATGTCCCAATTATTTGGTTTAGTATATACAGCCAGTGTTAAGTGTAACAAAGACTGCTTTTGATCTTTTTTCTGTGAATATAGATAGGAGGATAGACATGAAGGATACTGAAGCTTCGGTCTGTGATGTCCAGGTGCCACATGTTGATCCTGAGATCATCAGCAGACAGATATGTCTCTCCATCGCTATTGACTGAGATGGAGTTGACGTGGTACGTGTGGCCATTAGCAAAGATTCTCCGTGGCCGCACTTCCACCATCAGGTCAGTGGGCTTCAGGACCGGCACCTGGAAGGAAATTTATTTTAGCATCAGAGGGCATCATTATGTAACTTGTATTATATATGATTGTTATTTAGCTAATATACAGTAAACAGTCAGTACGTCTGTCATTATCCCAGGGTGATCGGGACCCTGATCACATCTTGTATCACCCTAAAGGGATTATATTTTGCGATTATAACCACTGGCTGAAACTTATCTGGCTTATTACACCACTACTTACCAAATAAATAAAAAACTGGACACTATTGATTTGAGTTATCATTATCATCATGCGAGAAAAAAAAGACAACAGAGTAATATGAGAAATTAGCGCACTTACTGTATGGAGGAAAATGGTTGATAATGACAACGGTCAATTATACAATTTAGCAGTCAATAAACAAAAGAATTCCATCACAGAATAGCTCAATCGACCAATCAGAAACATATTCCAGAGAGCTGTGTATAATAAGTTGTTATAGAGCATGACAAAAATTAGTGACTAAGTTATATTCTCTGCAGTGGATTGATCTAATATGCCAGCTGTGAAAATACCCGTAATGAGGTCACTGTGGAGACGTCCTTTATTCGCCCTTCTTCGTCCTTCAGATTGTAGCCCTCTGGACGCTTGTCTCTCTCGCTCACCTTCCATAGCTTTATCGTTTTATCTGTTGGAACATACAGCCATTCATTTTTATAACTGAGACTTTCTATACCAAAACATCAATATATATTCCAGTGGTTTTGCAAGGCATTTTCATGCAAAAGGCCTTGAGAGTCACTGTTCATGCTTATGATACAATAAACAATGGCTTTGTCTTACTTTCATAGAGATGTGTAATGCAACCAAGCTATTTCAGCCTAATATCTGGTATTGATTTATTGCACAGATAATCACAATGGCTTTTAATATTAGGCCTAAAATTATTTCCCTCTTATAATGAATGGTTAATTTTCTAATTAGGTGGATTAGACAAGTTTAAACCATGATAGACAAGAAGAGGTGTGATTACCGTTGGTAGAGAGGAGAAAGTGGGCAGCGTTTTGATGTGGCAGCCAGCGGATCTTATTGATCTTCTCCTCAATTTCCAAACTCTTCAGATAGTCAAAGTCCGGTTCGTGACTCTGGAACGTACTGTAGACATTATACTCACCCGATTCTCCCAGCTCCTCACATTCACCTTTAGACTGCATTAGGAAAAAAGACCCAAATACGTATACAATGTATATGCTTATGTACATAAATAACAGTCAAAATGTTTGAATTCTCAAATGTATAATTCACAAATGCACATTACTTTAACAGTTTATGCGATATATATGATATATAAACATGAAGTCTCCCAGTATAAAGATGAAATAGATAAAAAATTAGACCTAGAAATGCAGGAAAATCTTCTTACAGTTTTGCTTGTTGTAAGTGTCCTCTAAAAGATCGAATAAACAGACGTCTGATCTTTAACCCTTTACCTGTCACCCCCCCTTTTGATAATTGACATTAAAATGCACTATACAAACTTAAATTGTTGTAATTCAAGAATGCTTTGGAATATAGACCTAAGTTTGGTCTTGTTTTAAAGAAAACAATCAGCAGATTATTACTGAAGTGAAAGCACTTCAAAAAATTAAAGTATGAAAAAGTTATGGAAGTTATAATTTACAGTAAATCAAATATACTTTATTAATATATATTTTTTTAATATAAAATAAATATTTTACAAAATATTTTTTACAATAAAATTACTATAAAATGAAAGCTATATATATCTAACCAAGTTGTGTTCCAAATTTAAAGTTGATATAAAAATTGAAGTTCCCATGAGATTTTGTTTAGGCGTTATACCAAAAATAGCCACCGGGTGCCATTGAATTCCATTGAATTTAATTGTATGCATTCTGCCATAACAAATTAATAAATTTCTATCCAAATATCACTTCTGTCACTAAATATGGAACCTTGAGACCCAGACCTTTCTGACAATATGTGTTTTGTCAAGATTAGAAAAGGTTTTGATAATAAATTATGAAAGATGAAGTCCAAAAGGGGAGGGGCCTAATAAAAAAATACCATTTCTATGGTAACGCAACGTCCAATTTCAAAACGGTTTTCACAGGATGAATTCTGAGTTCGTAAGCTTTCAAATGATACCTAATTTATGATAACTACTAAAATATGTGATATAATAATAATAAAAATATATATATTATATATAATATATATTATACTTTTTAGAGGACTTCTTACTTTACTTTTTAAAATATAATTTTATCTTTTTTTTATTGACAAATACTAGATTATGTTTTATTATGAACTTTTAGCACTAAAAACCAAAGTTTCAATTATTAAAAGTGTGTGCGTCGACTTTTTGTCAGATACTCCTGTAATGACGTTGATTTTTTGAGGCGCACTCTTGTCATAAATTCATATATTACTGTTCATTCGTAATTTGTAAGAAAAAAACAACGCTAAAATATCTATTTAGGAGTCTTAGACCTTTCCAACGATATATAGTATGTCATGACTAGATTAGGATTTAATAGTAATATAGTGAAGTAAATTTAGTTTGCCCGTATACGGGCAAGTTATGCCGTGTTGCAGGGTTAATCTTTCAACAAATTTATGCAATTTGCTTGTTGGTAATAAACATTTATCCATTATATTTTATGTTGTTGGGTATCACAAAATGGAATATAATATGAAAAAGTAGTACTATCATACAGCGGTTTGCAACGATTCTCCTTTCCCCCACAATGCATTGCATTACGTCACCTTGGGGAGAGCTTGATAGCGACTAGAGAGACGAGTAGTAGACGAGAGTATTCAGATAGCGCAGATTATAGATATATACATAGATATAGATAGATAGATCCATAGATTAGATATATAGATAGACAGACAGATAGATGGATAGATAGATAGATAGATAGATAGATAGGCTAGTATAGAGAGAGCTTTCCAACGCAGTTTCCATGGGACGGCAACGCCCACACAAGCACCTGCCAAACACAGCAACAGACACGCGGCGGCTAAGTTTGCAACAACATTTTCACCGGAGGAAGAGATAAACGCTTAGAAACGCCCATATAGCTAGCATGATGCCTTCTATTTCTAGATGACAAAAACAAAGTTTACCAGTAATACGACACTATGACAAAGGTTACCGGTACTTATCAGAACGTCATGATCACTGCCACTAGATATAAAGAAAACGTTGATTTTTCACTCGGTGCTATTCAATGACACTAAAAAAAAAATATGTGTAGTTATTGTGCACTGCTGCTCGTAGACTAGCTCCAGTGCTCATTGCTGCGTTGCTAAATGTAGCAACTCACCAGGACACTTCACCAACTCTCTACTCATTCTCCTCGGACCATGCATTTAATTGGCTTTGACGGCCATCAGTTCTTGGCAATTCCTCATCATTTGCCCTCTCACGTCTGGCAGGTTCAAAATTATACGGCTGCGGGCCATCATACAAGTTGGCTCTTGCCACCTCTTCCTCATCCCAGTCAGTCGCCATAGTTCTAATACTAGGCTGAGGCTACCTTTCCTCCACTTCTCCCCAACGTGACGTCATCACCGAATTGCGTAAAAAAAAAAAAAACGTTAATACCAAAAACGTAAAAAACTGGTCTTTAAGACCATTTTTGAGACATTTTAAAAATGATATACATATCTTGAGTAATTTATGCTGATATACATATCTTGAGTGATTTATGTACCCATTAATCGACAGTGGTGGTTAACCTGCAACATGGGCTTTAAATTGGTGAAACTCTGTTTCCATATGAGGTGTCTCATAATAACAATGTGTTTTGTTCAGTATCTAGTTTAAAATCAGGGTAATACATGGAAATGCACTTTTTCAATATTTCTAACTGTGATCTGTGAACCAGACGGCTCAATATCACAGTCGATTTCTGATACGTTGTTTTTATGAAGTATTTCAAACCTGATCTGTTTTAATTATGTCATAGGGCTCTTTGGGAAATGGAAATTAAAATCACCACATGCATATTTAGTGTCCCATGCTATAGCGCAACAAAATGTGTGTAAAAACTAACATACTGTATCTAGTATTTTTGGCAGAACAGACTTTTTTAATCATTATGACCTTTGATCTTCCCCTCCTCCATTTAATTCACTCTGCTGTTTAAAAAACACAGTACTTTACTTTATTTTACTAAACACTACTTTAACCCCTAATTATCAATCACCCACTGTTGTGCTTAGCTCACAATTTGACCTACCTCTGTCTCTCTCTGGAAGATGACCACTCTCCCCCCCTTATCCCCTGTGGCCAGCAGATCCCCCGTCTGGTTAAACTCCACTGTAGAAATGACATCAGCTACAAAGAAAGAAAGTGGATTGTGTTTATTTATCAGCGAAAATAGAAAAAAATAAATAAACAATATTAGTATTATAAAATAATATTATCATAATATTATTGTCATATATATATATATATATATATATATTATATATATTATAATTTTTTAAGTTATTGTTATTATTATTAAATACTTGTAATAAAAATACATTTATAACTATTTTTGTCATTTTCTGAAAATAAAATCAAAATATATTTAAAAAAAAAAAACATTTTTACTTTCTGTAATAGAATATTTGTAGATGTTAGGGATGTGAACAACTGCAGGTGGCAGCCCAGTATTTCTATCTTCATAGAAAATATATACAAATTTACACAAAATTGGAATGGATGGGTAGAGAATAACTGCACACCTGGAGCTAAATGCTAATACATTTACATAACAGTCTTGCATGAAAATCCCAGCTAAAAATATTTTACGGTATGTGCTAGCACAGCACAACTGTGGTTTTGTCGACGCAAACACTTTTAGTCAAGAGCCTTATCTGGGCATATGGCTTCACATTGTACACCCTAATAGTTGATAAACGGCATGCTCTTGCTCCTGCCAGCACAATGATGATGACACTCGATAAAAACGGCCTGGCTGGCTCCTGATGAAACATTCAGTAACATGACTGTAGTAAGGCCTGCAAAAGACACAAATGTTTCCTGTGCAAGTGCTTGAATGGGAAAGTTCAAATACTTGCTGATTCTCTTCAAAATCAAAAGAATATGATTTAAAATTAAATGCATGAAATGCAAGACTATCTTGGTTCTGTTTGCACATGCATTATTCTGGATGGCTTACAGCTCCCAATAAAAATAATTGAACGAAAACATTCTCACTAATGCATGCTGTAACCAAATAACAAATGTGATGTGGGACCAGGTGACAAAAGTCTGATGAGTCAGCTGAATATTTAGAAGACCTTACCACACAGCTGCTGAGATCAAGGTTATATTCAGGACTTCAGAAAGGTGAACAGGATCAAATAACAGTTGAGTGTGTGTGTGTGTGAGTGAAGATGGAGTGTTCATGCAGGTGTGTGCACATACCTTCTGTGACATAGTCTCGGAGGAAGCTGTGATTGATTTTGGGGCTCTCACTGTCCTCACCCATCGGAAGCAGCGGAGTGCGTAAGCGCGCCCGTCCGGAGCAGAGCCGTCCAATCCGTGCTGTCCCACCCCCCCGGTGCTTTGCCCATGCTGCTGCGGCCTAGCAGAGTAGCCTGCCGCACAGCATCCTGGGATACAGTCTGCCTTTGTGAGGAGGAAGATGAGCGGCAAAAGATGAAGGTGTGAAGGATGCCACGTCCAGATAGGGAAAAGGGTGGAAAAACGGGATGAAAAAACGTTCAGTCAGCTGGAGAAAAGCACCTTGTCATATGCACACGTGCTTGAGCGCACGTCCTGACGCTCAGTCAACACTGCCTGGCAACAAGAAATGCAGAGGGAAAAAAAGAGGATGTAGGTAGGTGTGTGTGAGTGATCCGTAGATCCGTCGTGCTGCGATAAGTCCTTTTCCAGGCGCTCCCTGCGTGCGGTAGTCCTTGAAGGAGAGCAGAGGATAGCGGAGGAGAGAGACAGGTTGTCTTTCACAAGAAGGATGAGAAAGAAGATGAGAGGCCTGGTCCTACCTCACAGCTTCACGGTGTGTCCTCTCCCTTCTGCTGCAGTGTGACGGAGTGTGCGCGTGTGTATGCGTGCTTGTGCGTGAAGGGAAAGGAAAGATGAAAAAGAGGGGGAGGGAGAGAAAGAGAGAGAGAGAGAGAGAGAGAGAGAGAGAGAGAGAGAGAGAGAGAGAGAGAGGATACCGCCAGCCTGTCTTTTCGACTACCACTGCTGCTGAGCATCTGCACAGCATCACGATGTCACAGAAGCCTCCTACCTGCTTGACCAATCAGAGCTCAGCTGTCCTCAGTTGCCCCTCCCACTGCAGGTGACCAGAGGAATGAGCTTGGAGAGGAGAGTAGATGAGGAATCAGGGAGAAGCAAGAGAAGAGAGGCAAGAGAATCTGGGATGCGGTGGAGCCAGAGATATTCATTGGAGTGAGACGTGTGCCGCAATGAGACTGATGGGAAATGTGGCAAGATGACATCTGAAATGGGAAGGATGGAAGAGGAAATGCAGATAGAAGAAAGAAAATAATGGAAGGAAAAATATACACGTATGAGGTAAGATAAAAGGGATGTACATGAATGTGAAAATATGTTTGACAGATTGTAAGGAAATACTGTAAAATTATTAAATTGGGAAGACATGAAGATCCTCTGAAAACTTGTTGAGTTGCTCCCCCTAGTGTGTGTTATATTAATAAACAGATGGGAAGGTAAGGGTTGAACTAATGTCAAAACTAAGGAAGCAAACATTTGGGTAGTAAGGTTATGCATAAACATTTCTGGTAATCTAAACTACTTGTTTAATTTTGCTATTTCTGTAGGGAAACAATGAAATAAAAAAAAACTGAGGTAAACAAAGCAATGCAAAATAAGCATATATTTAATGCGTAAAAGGTCCGGTTGTAAACCGGTTAAAAAGTACTAGATGAGACATTCTTTTTGTACTACAACATAAATTAACTACAGCCCTAATTTAAACAATAATTTTGTAGCCAACACTGTTATTTTATTATACTTAAAATTTCTTAACAGAAGTTGCCAACAATAAGGCTAACGTTAATACAACCACAAAGATGTAACTTTGGTGGTCACATTATAGCATGCAAAAACAGCACTAACGTTACCTGACAACTTTTCAGTTCAGCTTGGAGTGCGATTTTTCGATTAAAATCGATAAGAGTAGGCTACATGTTAATTTTTCTCAAGGAAAAATGTATTTCTCATAATGTTGTAAACCCCTATCATCTGGTACTGTAACTGGTAACGTTAAAGACAAGAGGAAGAGAGGATCGGTGCACGCGCGCTCCAGCTTCGCTGATTGAAGGCGCAACAGCGATTTGTGACGCCACTAAAGCGCGTTTAAAGCTTTGTTTCACATTAAAAGTAACCTACTCTGTCTTGTCTGTCAGCGCATTGTCCTTGTCCTCTTTGCTCTGCGATCAGTGCGATGTTTTTTTTTTTAATGTTTTTTATCTGACAATATGACGCGTGGCTGTGACGTGAGAGGGTGGGTGTCACGCTCACGCGATTTGATTTAGCCCGCGAAATTGAGACTGGCAACGGTAAATGTTTTTGCAATTCAATTTGGTGCCGCAAATGTATGGAATTACTTTTGGAAAAGTAATTCCATTGTGGCGTAGAAATCGCTTAAAACACTTTAAAGGCATAGTTTGCCCCAAAACTTTAATTTTCATTATATTTAACTTACTCACCCTCAAACGAAAGTCTTACGGATTTGGAACTACGCGAGGGTGACTAATTGATGACATAATTTTCACTTTTGGGTTAACTATAGTATACCCCTTTAACCCTGATGTAAAACTGTGATCGCTTTTCAAAAGTGAAGAAAATGAAAAATGTAGCCTACTCTTTTACTACTTGTTGTAGTCGGCCAATAGGGGGGGGCGCTAGGGTTGGGCTAAGGGGGCGAAGCACTTGGAATATTTTGTTACCTTGTCTTTATCATAGAGCAAAACAATTAATCAGAAAAACAAATGTGAATAAGATTACAGCTGCCGCGATTACCTTATCATGAAAAGAGCATATAGGCCTATTACAGTTTTATTTATATTTTTCTCCATATAATGGACTTCAATAAATGAGCGTTTCAGTGCAGGTTCAAAGGGCTTTAAACGACACCAGACGATGCATAAGGGTCTTATCTAGCGAAACAATCACTCATTTCAAAAATAAATAAAAAACTTTAAGTTTTATGAGCACAAATGCTCGCCTTGCTCTGTTCTGTGATGCGTGCTAGTGACGTCACGTAATACGCAATTACGTTGAAAAGGTCACGCTTCTTGACGTTTGTGGAAGCTTAATAATTAACTAACTGTTATTAACTAATTAATTCCTTTAAATAAAATTTTTAGTTTGGGCTTTTTTTTTCTTCTTCTTGGGAGTAGGCGACCAGTAGAGGACGCTAATATCAAATCAATTTTCTATTTTCAATTTTCAATTTTCAAAAGGCTATTGGCATGGCGGTGTCACTTGAAATGCAATGAAATGAAATAGTAAAGACATTTTTATACTTGGAAGTATTATACTTTAGACTACATAATTATATTATACTTTATATATTATACTTTTATAATTATAATATATAATATTATAATATTAATATATAAATATTGTACTTGGTGTAACGTTAGCCTACTTTTGTGGACTTAATACATATTTCATCACAATATCACTTTAACATAAGGAGCTTTGTCATTGTCATTAAAAACGAGTTAGGCCTATTTCATAACTCCTTGCACTGTACTACTTTTTTTCTGCAGTGAAACTTTCATAGGGGAAGAGGAGTGTTTTCTAGAAAAAGGAATGTGGTTAAAGATTTTCTGCTCATGAGTCATGACTGAACCACATACTTGGAAAGTCCTGATGATGACATTCTTCTGCCATAAATTATTTTGGAATGTCATAATATATCATAAAAACTGTGTTACTTAAAGGGACATTGTGTAGGATTTACTCCCATCTAGAGGTGAAATTGTATTTTGCATTCAAACGAATTGTGCTTTCCAGCGCCCAATGCGCGTTGCATCTACGGTAGCCGTTATGTACCAAAAAGATAAGACAGGATGTCTTCTAATAGCACTTCGTAGAGTTTTCCATCGGGTGAACAGGTTTGTTATTTCAAACTAACTGCAACTTGACAACGAACAAACTAATGTTACAGTATGAATTACTGACTGTGAAAAACATTAACTATTGTAATTAGTATTTATGCCTTCTTTATTCGTTATATTTTCTGAAGTATGTGCATAGTTAGATTAGATATCATCATCATCAGATGATTCAACAGTAGGTAGAGGAAGAGAAAGAGGACAGAGAAGCAGTGGATCAGTAGCCGTGTTTCCACTGTCGGGCCAGTGCGAGCCAGGGCTTTAAACGGCCGTGCCGGGCTAATGGCACCAATATTTTCCACTGTCGGGCCAGAAGCTCCGCAGTGCTTCACTAAAAAACGCCCGTGACATGCCTCTCTGGAACAACGTCACACTAACCCATCATTTCACCAACAAATGGAAGTTCCCTTTCGAGGGAACGCTAAACTGCGTCGAGAATCGACACTTTGGGGACGCTCCCTTAGCGTGCGCCTCTGAAGTATGAATGAAACTAATCCAATCCTGATTGGTGTTGCGTCGTGACGTAACATGTGACGGCATACCCGGAAGTATAAAAGTGATGCTGTCACAACACACACTAGCTTTCGCTCTTCAGCAAGCGCTCTCTGTGAAACTGTCTGTCTTATTTGGTGTTGTTTGTCTGTGACAAAGCTCTACATATGGCGAGTGAACATTACACTAGTGTGTGTATGCCCTGCCCTGTATATCTCACGGGCGGGGACACGCATCAGTTGTGTGTGTATAGTTATAGGAGCGCAGCACACACAGGCAGCTCTCCAGAGGGAGAACAGTGTGAACACTGTGAAGCACTTCCTAATAGAGTGCTGCGCTCCCGCTCGGCCATAGTATTTTCTTATGATGGCCAGGCTCGCGATCCCCGCGATTCGGCTCCCGCGTCCGTTGAGGCGGCGCGGCGGCTTGGATCGCGGGGATCGCAGAAGCATCTCGCGGATGAGAAACGAGACTGCTGAGTCACTTTTTCGTTCATCATCTGCTGATTCTATAACACTCGTTCATGACGCAGAAGCCCGCGATGTGGTTTCTTCTGCCCGTGACGAGTGCCTGTTGCTCGAGCTATCTGTTTCTGAGGAAATAGATTATGCTCAGCATCGGGAACGAGCAACATGAGTCACACTCGCCGGCTCATGTTTCTGCTTATGTAGAGCTTGTGGATGTTGTGATGCATACTGTGGAGTCCAGTCTTAAAATAAATAATTAAATATATATGTGTATATATATTAGCTGGCCACAAAATAAGCAGGATGATCCTTGTCAAAGCAAGAAGAGCTAGACGAGAGATTCCTGTAGCACTATTCACAACCTCAGCGCCGGGCTAACTGTGTTTTTCCCCCAATCTAAGAGACATCAGTGGCTAAATTTGTCTGGTGCAAAAAAAGGGAAAGACAAATATTTTCTGCTGAACGCTCCGCTATCACCTTCTGGCCTGTTCTCCGACGCTGTAACTTCAATCGTCGACAGGTTTATAAATAAATAAAATAAAAAAATAAAATATATATATATATATATAAACTAAATAAATATATATATATATATATATATATATATAAAAAAATATATGTTGTCCCGCCGTTTTGAACGTTTCGGGCTACATCGATTTCCAGCGAACGCGCACCGTGGCGTTCACCCCAAGAGCTTGCAACTGGGCACCGACTATGGTCAAAATTTTTTTCTAGACTTTCCTGCCTGTCATCTGCTTCAGGAAGTCGAGAATAGTGCTTGAGAAACACCCGAGGCCGGTCTCAAGGGGCTGGTTCCCTTAATAGATTTTGTAGAATGGCAGCGCCTTCCAATTATCTATATGGGTCCTGAATATTTTTAAATATGGGTACAGACTGCAGTTCGGTTACCGACCTCCCAAGTTTGTTGGGGTCGTACCGACCGCAGTGGTTCCAGAACAGGCTCGGGTTATGGAACAAGAGGTACAGACTCTACTGGAGTTAAGGGGCCATAGAGAGTGTTCCCCTACCAGACAGGAAGTCCAGGTTTTACAGCCGGTACTTTTTAGTTCCAAAGGAGGATGGTGGACTGAGGCCAATTTTAGATCTAAGGCTATTGACTTGTTCTTTGAGGAGATCCAGGTTCAAAATGCTAACAATTTCCATTATCAGAAACCAAATCAGATCCGAGGACTGGTTTGGCATGGTAGATCTAAAAGTTGGGGCTGTCCACTCAGTTGCAGGGCAACCAATGTTGTTCTTGCAGCGGGGCCCGGAAACGATGTGTATTGCCCGCCGTCTATGACGCTTCGGGCCGCATCATTTTCCAGCGAATGCACTCTGCGTCGTTTTTCCTCGAAAAATAAAAAAACGAGCATCAGTTATGGTCACGAAAACCGTATCGACTACAGCCTGCCGGTATTCCGCTTCAGGGAGTCGAGAAAGATGCTCGAAAAACACCAGTGGCCAGTCTCGAGAGGCTGGTACCCCTAGTAGATTTTGTAGAGACATGGTATCATCTTCCCAACATATCTGCGTGGGTCCTGCATATAATAAAATCAGGGTACAGACTGCAGTTCGCGCAGTTTTCTGGGGTGGTACAAACTACAGTGGTTCCAGGGCAGGCTCAGGTGATGGAACAAGAAGTACAGACTCTGCTGCTAAAGGAAGACATAGAACATGTTCATCCTTTAGACAGGGGTGCGGGTTTTACAGCCGGTACTTTATAGTTCCAAAGAAGGATGGGGGGTTAAGGCCAATTCTAGATCTCAGGGTTTTGAACCGATCTCTGAGGAGATCGTGAGTCAGATCAGATCCGAGGACTGGTTTGTCACGATAGATCTAAAAGACGCCTACTCCATCCTTCCATGTCACAGGAGATCCCTGAGGTTTGCTTTCGGGGACGAAGCTTACCAATATCGGGTTCTTCCATTCGGCCTAGCACTCTCTCCCCGCACATTCACCAAATGTATGGATGTAGCCCTTGCTCCACTGAGACTTCAAGGCATTCGTATATTGAATTATCTCGACGACTGGCTCATTCTGGCTCAGTCTCGAGAAATGGCAGTTCGGCATCGAGATGTCGTCCTTGGCCACATTCAGAAATTGGGGTTGAGACTCAATACAAAGAAGAGTGTGCTAGAACCATCCCAGTGCACGATATTTTTGGGAGTCGTGTGGAACTCGATTACGATGCAGGCACGAATGTCTCCTGCACGTATCGAGTCAATTCTGGCGACGGTATCCGGGTTAAGGCTGGGCCAGGCCATCACAGTAAAACAATTTCAAAGAATGCTGGGCCTCATGGCAGCGGCATCCAACATCATTCCTTTTGGCCTTCTACACATGAGGCCCCTTCAGTGGTGGTTAAAAACCAAGGGGTTTTCTCCCAAGGGGAATCCGTTTTGTATAATCAGAGTAACGCGCAGATGCCTTCGTTCTCTGCAAATGTGGAAGAAACCTTGGTTCCTATCCCAAGGGCCAGTGTTGGGAGTGTCATGTCGCCGGAAATCCGTTTCGACAGACGCTTCCCTCACTGGCTGGGGCGCGGTCATGGACGGCCGCTTTGCCAGGGGTCTGTGGCAGGACCATCATCATTCTTGGCATATAAACTGCCTAGAGATGATGGCTGTGTTCAGGGCTTTGAGGAGCTTCCTCCCAGACATCAAAGGTTACCATGTCTTAGTACGATCACACAATACGTCGGTGGTAGCCTATCCGAACCGACAAGGGGGACTCAGATCGCGCCCTCTGTGCAGACTGGCGCATCAGATTATTCTTTGGTCCCAGGGGAAAATACTGTCTATAAGAGCAATGTATATTCCGGGGGTTCAGAATCAGAGAGCAGACATCCTGTAGAGGCAGGGGCTAACGCCCGGGGAATGGAGACTTCACCCAGAGGTGGTGAAGTTAATATGGGAGAGGTTTGGACCAATGGAAGTGGATCTATTTGCGTCTCGAGAGACGTCCCACTGTCCACTTTGGTTCTCCCTCTCACTTCCAGCCCCACTGGGGTTGGATGCCATGGTACAGGCCTGGCCGAGGCTTCGCCTGTACGCATTTCCCGCGATCGCTCTGCTCCCGGGAGTCCTGGAGAGGGTCCGTCAGGAGGGCATCAGTCTACTTCTGGTTGCCCCAATGTGGCCGACCCGAGTGTGGTCTTCAGACATAATATCACTCCTGATAGCTCCGCCATGGCAGATTCCTCTGAGGAGGGATCTGTTGTCTCAGGCGGAGGGCACAATCTTCCACCCTCAGCCAGAGCTGTGGAAGCTGTGGGTCTGGCCTCTGAGGGGGTTCAGTACCTAAATGCTGGTCTATCAGCTGGAGTGGTTGAAACTATACTTAGCTCTAGAGCTCCATCTACTAGGAGAGTATATGGCCTCAAGTGGAATGTGTTTGTCACTTGGCGTAGAGAACATGAGTTAGATCCAGTAAACTGCCCGGTGGCTTCAGTTCTGGAATTTCTTCAAAATCGTTTCTCTGCGGGTCTCTCCCCTTCCACGCTTAAGGTGTACGTGGCAGCCATTGCGGCTTTCCACGCACCATTAGGTGATGGGCCTCTGGGGAGGCACCAGTTGGTCATTCGGTTTCTCCGCGGTACTTGGAGGATGAGGCCGGCAACCAGGTCTAGGGTTCCTGCCTGGGACCTGGCGATAGTTCTGGAAGGGTTTTCCCTGGCCCCCTTCGAACCTCTAGAGTCGGCTTCGCCTAAGGATTTAACACTGAAAATGTTTTTTCTCTTGGCTATTACCTCACTTAAGAGGGTGGGAGATCTCCAAGCCCTGGCAGTAACACCAGCTTGCTTGGAGTTTGCCCCTGGCAGAGTAAAAGCTTTTTTGCACCCGAGTCCGGGCTACGTGCCTAAAGTTCCATCGAATACGGCTCGGTCTACAGTCCTTCAGGCATTCCATCCTCCACCTCATGTGTCGGCAGAAGAAGAGAAGCTTCATTTGCTCTGCCCCGTCAGAGCTTTAAGCGTGTACCTTGAGAGGTCCTCTTCTTGGAGAAGGTCGGACCAGTTATTAGTATGTTTTGGGTCACCTAAGAAGGGGCTCCCGGCATCCAAGCAAACTGTTAGTAATTGGATTGTTCAGGCTATTACTGAGGCTTACAAGGTGCGCGATTTGCCTTCACCTTTAGCTGTAAGGGCTCACTCAACTAGAAGCATGGCTTCTTCTAGGGCCCTTCTTTCGGGAGTACCTCTACAGGAGATCTGTGAGGCAGCCGGTTGGGCTACTCCACATACTTTTATTAGGTTCTACAGTCTCCACCTTCCTAGTACGCCTGGCGCACACGTGCTCAGTCCTTGCTGAGTGCCTAGACAGTTTCACTCCGGGACAGGCCTATTCGGCGCGTGGCCTAGTGGGCACTCGTTCCCTAAAGTGTCGATTCTCGACGCAGTGTAGAGTTCCCTCGAAAAGGAACGTCTCGGGTTATGACTATAACCCTTGTTCCCTGAGAAGGGAACGAGACACTGCGTCGTTCTGCCACGCCCCTTGAGGCCTTGGAGCGTCTTGCTTCATTGCGAGGCTAGTGTGTGTTGTGACAGCGTCACTTTTATACTTCCGGGTATGCCGTCACATGTTATGTCACGACGCAACACCAATCAGGATTGGATTAGTTTCATTCATACTTCAGAGGCGCACGCTAAGGGAGCGTCCCCAAAGTGTCGATTCTCGACGCAGTGTCTCGTTCCCTTTTCAGGGAACAAGGGTTATAGTCATAACCCGAGACGTTTTATCAGAAAACGAATCAGAAAGAAATCACTGGAAATAGCGTGCATTGCAAAACAAACATGATAAAAGCGACCGTTTGCTGGCATTTTTGTTGTTTACTTGTATATTTAAAACCCAAGCATCAATGTTTAACCATAGGTCTACAATAAAAAGTGAAACATTGATCATGAATTAATGTATGTCAAAACTGCACATTAGTCACACAGAAATTACCGTTAGGTTTCACAAAAGAAAGAGGACACTTCTTCAGTTGCGTCTGTTTCTGTTTATTTGGTAGTTACAGTACATACACTCACCTAAAGGATTATTAGGAACACCATTCTAATACTGTGTTTGACCCCCTTTCGCCTTCAGAACTGCCTTAATTCTACGTGGCATTGATTCAACAAGGTGCTGAAAGCATTCTTTAGAAATACTGGCCCATATTGATAGGATAGCATCTTGCAGTTGATGGAGATTTGTGGGATGCACATCCAGGGCACGAAGCTCCCGTTCCACCACATCCCAAAGATGCTCTATTGGGTTGAGATCTGGTGACTGTGGGGGCCATTTTAGTACAGTGAACTCATTGTCATGTTCAAGAAACCAATTTGAAATGATTCGAGCTTTGTGACATGGTGCATTATCCTGCTGGAAGTAGCCATCAGAGGATGGATACATGGTGGCCATAAAGGGATGGACATGGTCAGAAACAATGCTCAGGTAGGCCGTGGCATATAAACAATGCCCAATTGGCACTTAGGGGCCTAAAGTGTGCCAAGAAAACATCCACTACACCATTACACCACCACCACCATCCTGCACAGTGGTAACAAGGCATGATGGATCCATGCTCTCATTCTGTTTATGCCAAATTCTGAGTCTACCATCTGAATGTCTCAAAAGAAATCGAGACTCATCAGATCAGGACACATTTTTCCAGTCTTCAACTGTCCAATTTAAGTGAGCTCTTGCAAATTGTAGCCTTTTTTTCCTATTTGTAGTGGAGATGAATGGTGAGCGGTGGGGTCTTCTTCTCTTGAAGCCCATCCGCCTCAAGGTTGTGCGTGTTGTGGCTTCACAAATGCTTTGCTGCATACCTCGGTTGTAACGATTGGTTATTTAAGTCAAAGTTGCTCTTCTATCAGCTTGAATCAGTCAGCCCATTCTCCTCTGACCTCTAGCATCAACAAGGCATTTTCGCCCACAGGATTGCCGCATACTGGATGTTTTTCCCTTTTCACCACATTCTTTGTAAACCCTA
Organism: Meda fulgida; assembly: GCA_030578275.1. Taxonomy (NCBI): domain Eukaryota; kingdom Metazoa; phylum Chordata; class Actinopteri; order Cypriniformes; family Leuciscidae; genus Meda; species Meda fulgida. The sequence continues at coordinate 9,245,807 of CM060616.1, read as the reverse complement.
GAAATGGTTGTGCGTGAAAATCCCAGTAACTGAGCAGATTGTGAAATACTCAGACCGGCCCGTCTGGCACCGACAACCATGCCACGCTCAAAATTGCTTAAATCACCTTTCTTTCCCATTCTGACATTCAGTTTGGAGTTCAGGAGATTGTCTTGACCAGGACCACACCCCTAAATGCATTGAAGCAACTGCCATGTAATTGGTTGATTAGATAATTGCATTAATGAGAAATTGAACAGGTGTTCCTAATAATCCTTTAGGTGACTGTATATTACAGAATAATAATTTCTACAAATATATGCCACCAATAATACGAACTGAGGAGCTTTAACTTAGCACTCTCTCGACTCCCAGTAGGCTACAGATATTTTCAGTCAGAGAAAAAGAGGAAGCTCCCGGGAAAAAAAAGTTGCGTTATTTTATGATAGTCCGGTATAAAGAAACGAGACGTAGGCTATCTGACAGATAAAATAAAACACATGATTGTGATAGCGTTTATGATTGGTCTGATTTCTTGAAATGTCCACCATGTTTTTTTACTATGCATATTTTCAAGCGTTTACTATGTTTACTATGGTTAATGGTTAGTGCGCAGTCTTTTGCATCGCGTATAAATATTTCTACCTTTACTGTGATCAGAATCCACATCGGATCACAAACCGAAGGCATTCAAACATGAAAGTGAGTTAAATTATTTTAACACTATTAAGTCTTTAATGCTGACAGAATCATCCGGCACTGTCATCTAGGCGAGGAGGTGGGTGAAGAGGAAGAGGAGGAGAGTCAATACCACGACGACAAAGATGCCCGGCAGCTACAAGAGACGATCTTGATAGAATTGAAATTTTCAAAAGGCAGAGAAGAGAAGCAATGCAGACTTTTAAACTTGCCGGGGCAGTGACAAGCGCCTCTCATTGCTCTGCACCTCACTTCTGCTGCTTTCAATACAGTTATATACTTTTTGACCCTCTCTGCTATTATAGTTTTTCAAGATGGCGGAACTACATGGCAGCCTCCATGGACTTACCCGTCCCATGTATGTAAACAAAATAAATTCTTCGTTTACGAGGATACGTCAGATAATTGGCAGAGGTATTTGTACACCATTAAGGACATATTTATGGATAAAAATATTGATTTTAGATAATAAAATACCTAAAAAACTACACATAGTCCCTTTAGATGTGTGTTATTAATCGAACTCCATGTTCAGTTTGTTCACTGTCCTCGTGCTCTGTTCTAGTCTTTAATCAGTTTGCTTAATCTGGGTTTGGACCATGTGGGATTTGTCTATGTATGTCCACTTGACATTTTCTAATAGCTCTTTGGCAGGTAGAGTGAGTTAAAGACAAGAGTGCAAAGTCATTAATAGTTCTCTGGGACACTAATCCATTTCCCCGAGAGGGCAAAACAGCACCTATCTGTGTTATTTCAGGGATGTGTTTTATGTAACAGATTAGTCTCCAGATCCACTGTGAAGAGTTAAGTTGTTAGTGTAGCTGGTGACAGCAAAGCTTAATCCTCTGACCTGCCCTGGACAGCGACCGTGCATCTGTGCTTTTCATCTCTCTTTTATCACTCCTTCAGGAAGGTCCAGCAACTTGCCTATCAGCATCAGAAATTTGGAGAGAAGAAAAAAGAGAGAAAGCATGCCATGTCTGCACACAGAGTCCCTGTCCGCTTTGCCTGCTGAGGGCAGGTATGGAGTCACCTCAACCCGCAGGGGGTCTCTAGGGTTCAGGTCCAAATCTGGTAAAAAAGGGAAGAATGGAGAGAAGGGTGCGCGTGTGGAGAGGAATGACAGAGAGAAAGAACAGGATGTCATAACCAGTGCTGGATGGTTCTTCTCACCGCTCTGGAACCCAGGTGCCAAAACCCAGAGACTGGGATTCAGGATGGGACAGGAAAGCGAGAGAGTGAAGGCATGGCTTGATGATCATTCAGATACTGCCAGGTCTTACTTTAGCAGATCTTCAAGGTGAGCAATTAAAGTGAAGTGAGCAGTGTGTGAAAAAAATCTTGTAATTAAATGTTGTGAAGCATTTTTAAGCATGCATATTCATTCTTCAAGTCTTAAAGTTTGAAAATTGCATAGTCAGAAAAATGTTTCTAAATAGCACCAGATTAGGTTTCTACGAGGTATACCCCCAGTTTTACAGACAAGACTTAAGTTAGTACCAGACTAAAATGCACGTTTGTGCTGTTTTAACTGAAAGTCTCAAGATGCACACCAGTAATGTGTTTTCTAAGACACATTTATGAAATGTCCTAATTAATTAAACTAATGCATAATCCTAGCTTAATCTATTCTAAGTACTGTCTGTAGAACCAGGCCATAATGTTTTTTGCCAAACTTTTAAATGGTAGTCTACGAGGTATACCCCCAATTTTACAGACAAGACTTAAGTTAGTACCAGACTAAAATTATATGTTTGAGCTGTTTTAACTGAAAATCTCAAGGTGCACTCCAGTAATGTTTTTTCTAAGACCCATTTATTAAATGTCCTAATTAATTAAACTAATGCATAATCCTAGCTTAATCTATTCTAAGTACTGTCTGTAGAACCAGGCCATAATGTTTTTGCCAAACTTTTAAATGGTAGTGTATACATTTTATTTACCTGTTATTTATTTAATATGGCACACTCAAACTTTTACTTTTATAGTTCCATTAAGAACAGGAGCCTTAAACACCAACACAAAGTAACCCAGTAGTAAAGTAACTATTTCAGCATATCAGAGTTTGTTCCTTATGAATGATTTAAAAGAGAAAAATAATACATTAACCAGTAATGAAATCAATTTTAAGAAACATCATACATGATCTCACAGTACCCATAGTTCAGTATGATTTTTAATTTGGTTTTGTGACAAACAGACCTATGTTCTAAGCTGGGAAACATCATCCAAAACACAAGATACACTGGTGACCACCCATGATTGTCTTAAAATAGCTTGGAAATAGCTTGCAGTGCCATTTAATATGCTGTGTCCCTTCTCTTCTTAGATATTGGGTGAATGGCTGTGTAGAAAGAGGCCAAGCTGCCCAAACCCTCATAACTGAGCCAAGGTCTAGGATGACTATTCTTGGCAGACGCAGGGTGTCCCACCCTATGTGTGGGCCCTCTCGAGGGATTCTGCACCCTGCCACAATGAAAAGACCACACTCCTTCTTTTCCGTCCATCAGATGGATAATCCTGAGAGTTTGGACCCCGGCAGGGGGCGTTCTCTTCAATCATTGCAGTCTACATACTTTCCATTTTCACCTTCTGTGTCAGGGTCAACGTGTTTGCCACATTCTCTGAGCTCCTCAAGACCAGCGGGACAGTGTAGAAGAGGCGAGTCCTGTAACTTCATGATGCGGCTCGTTGGTGGTCCGAATAGACAGAACAAATATATCCGTCTTCAGGTCCTACAACATCTTTGTGAAATCACTCAGGCTCAGAGCTGCTGTTTGTCAATGATGACCGTGGATAAAACAGGTGTAAAGTGTTTGGGTCCTGTCTTCCAATCAAATGAGGAGTCTGTCTACGACTACACACAAGAAGAGTGGGAAAAGTGCATTATGGGATATGTGGTCAGCACTGGGAGGCCTCTTAACATCAGGGATGCCCATGAGGTAATAACTTAAGGTTGTTCCTTGTCAAGCCTAATCTGGACTTTACATCCCCTCTCACAGTCAATTCAGGTCTGGTCCAGGATTCCCCCTGTAACAGTAACACTAAGATTACTCAGGCACTTTAGGACTGACCTGAACTCATTCTTTGTAATCAAAACAGACGCTAGGCGTTAAAGGGGTCATCGGATGCAAAATTCACTTGTATATGGTGTTTGCATATAAATGTGTCTTTGCAGTGTGTGGACACAACCACCATACAATGAAAAAAATCCATTCACTCCATTTTTTTTAAAGTCTGAACACTCTCAATAATCAAGCCGTTTGGATTTTCTGAGCAATATGATGTAAATTTGGTCATGCTCTGCCCAGCACTGATGGACTGTCCCATTTTAGCATATTTCCACCCTCAAACATTTGTATACTGTCCGCGAAGGCAGCACTTTAGTTGCTCATCATCATTTAAAGAGACATGCACTGAAACGGGCCGCTGTGAACAGCTGTTTTTGAGGAGGTAAAAAGGGTGATGTTTTACACAACCATTGAGGAGTTTTAACCAAAGTATGTTACAAACTTTACATGAAGACCCTAAAGAATCATACCAACTTGTGGAAAATGAACATCCGATGACCCCTTTAATCCAAGGCGCTTTAGGGACTGTGACAAGTTATTCAGAGCATGTCTAGGGCAGTTTTAAAGACTTCTGGGGTGACTTCAACGGTCTTACAGCAGTATTCGATGATGACATGAACAAATAAATAATCATAAGAATGAAATTCCAATTATGAAAATGAAAAAGCAGTGTTAGATGAACATGTTTTAAAACATGAAGATGAGGATGATTTTCTTGAAGTGTCTTTTGTGACTTAGGTTTCATTATTGTATTTATTTAGGTATGCATTATTAATATCATATTAATAAACAGCCAATACCGATAAGCAGATTGCCAATAAATTGCCAATACATTTCTATACTATTTTGTAAATTAATTAAAATAAAACATTAAAATTGAAAACACATCATTTTAAATCTACAAGTTGCTTTAGGCATCACAACATAATTTTGTACAGTATGAAATAAGCTATGAGCAGATGAACAGATATACAATACATCTATACTTTTTATAGATGTATTGAAACTAAAAAAAAAATGCTACAATTGATTTTAGGCCTCAAAACCTATTATAGTACAATATGAATAATGGTTATTCATTTTGAGGTTTGATAAAGATTACATTTAACAGTGTTATTAAATTATTTGTGTTTTTAAAGATTAAATTTAAGTGAGCATTATATGATGGTGAAGGTATTTCTCAAAGTAAAAATTGGGGAAATGAGCATGCACAATTAAATATTTTATGTTGACAGATGGATACATTAAAAACTAATAACTTATATATACTTATGTTATACAAATAGACCATCCTCATCTTTGAGAGCATAGAATGAGAGCATAGAAGAGAGAGAGACAGAATGTATCTCTCTCAGAAACATTCCACAACTCTCATCTTTGACACTCTTTAAGGGTTCAACCCTGTATGCCTCTGAAATGTTTCACGTTTGACTGCAGACAGTTATAAAACAACATACACTGTCGTCACAGAGATAACATAGTGATGCAAGATTTTAAACTGATGTGTTGTACTGAATAACCCGAATAACTGATTTGGATCCTTTTATAGGATCCAAGATTTCAGATTGAACTGCATGAGACAGGAGAAGACAGACCCAAGAGTATTCTCAGTGTGCCCGTCCTCAACCACAAAAAGGAGGTTGTACAGTTATAAATATAAAGTCATTATGCTAAATGTCCAGTATTGCATTAGTACCACTAACAAGAATGGTTGTACTACATTTTTTATATTGTATTATTTGTATCTGTAGTCAGTCTTTTTAGTAATGGACATTCATTTGTTTTTAACTATCTATGGACTGATTTTGGCAGGTTATAGGTGTCATCATGGCTGTGAACAAAAGCAGGCGAGGCACATGCGTAGACAGCTGTTTCTCCGAGCAAGATGAGAAAGCAAGTATCGCTCAATATTAAACATGGCATACATTTTGCCTTTCAAAAATCTAAATTCAATAATGCAGAGCACATGTAATTTTTTGTTAATTCCACATGAAATGTGAATATGAATTTTGTGACGTAGACCATGCATCTCTAATACATAATAAAGCTAACTACTGTCATGTGACTAGTCAAAGAATGAGACAGTGTTTTGCCACTAGGTGCTGTCGTCACACATGGTTTTGTTCGGACTGATCCTGGAAAACAGCCAGCTGTGTGAGAGTTCTGAACAAGAGAGCAAACGCAACCAGGTAAATCACACAGACTATACATTTATTCATTTAGACACCTTTATCTAAAGTGACTTACAGGAATGCTTCAACATAGGTGATTCCTCTGAAGGATATATAACTAACAGAACTAACTAAAAATACGATATCTTTACAATATACAGAACAATTAGCAATTAACTTAAAAAGTACTGAAAAGTGCTATGAGGTAATATCATGGTGCTATGATGTATAATTCACAATGATTTATTAATCCTACATTGTGCAGTTATGTTACTTTAGGATTCATCTTAAATTCACTGGTTATATTTGTGGTGGATTTGATTGACAGGTTCTGCTGGAGTTGGCCCAGCTGGTGTCACATGACTACCCCTCTGTGGATGACATGCTCAGCAAACTGGCTGCTGTCATCCTGCCGGTGACAAAAGCACAATTCTGTACTGTTTTCATTTCAGATGACAGCTCCACGGTAGTACAAAAATGAATACGTTTATGGAGAATTATTCATTTGTATATTAGCATCTGTAAAGTGTTGGTTTTGCTCTTGCTTAAGTCGTTCACTTTCATTTAATTTATTGTAAAGGTTAAAAACCAACACAAAGCTCATGAAATGCTTATGATACTGAACTACTAAAAACAGCTTGATAAGTTGACTGATAGATCTGGGGTTTTTTATGTCTTGAAGGGGCCTTTCTCAAGGATGGTCCATATAGAAGAAACCAATCGCTCTGTCCAATGTTCGACAAGGTAAATAAATGTACATTTATAATTCGATCACAACACACAATAACATTTACTTTGATTAGTTTGAGCACATAATGTTGAAAGTCATATAATAATTGTCTTCAGAATTTCTCTAAAACTTAAGCAAACAAAAAATAAATAAAACATTTGTATTCATATGCATTCAATGAGCAAGTTTATGTCAGTTAAATATAAAATGGCAGATGTGAATGTAATCTTCAGGGATTGTGACACCAGTGACATCAGCTACATGTATGCTGTTCATGTGCAAAACTCTATGGAGACGCTGAACTTTGTCAACAGGCCTGTAAGTTGATCTGATTGATTTAATAATTGTCACTCTGCTATTTATATAATTTTACCAATAACATCTATTTATACCTGCTGGTATAAATACTTTTGCTAATGTAGTGATTGAGATCATATATCTATTTGGAAACCAGCAATTACATATTTTCATAGTCTTTCTTCCTTTTTTTATATAGTGGAAAACATATCATCATGTGACCAAAAAAGTACAGAATCTTTTTTCCCTGCCATTCACTATTTTTGTGTGTTCTCCAAGGCCCAGATTTCCAAGGTCCCTCAGATCAGAAGTTTGATCGGCACACCTATGAGGGGCAAAGAGAGAGGTAATGTCATCCAGTGGGTAAATGTTTCCACAGTCTTGTATTGTTCCATTGAACGAAAACTCTGTCATCATGTTTTCCAGAGGATTTTTTGGTTGTTCAGATTTTTTCGTTTATAGCTCAAGATATCATTTTATTATATTACATACAATAAGAGTATACAGCTCTAAATTTAACATGGAATACATCATTCAGATCATTTGGTTTGGGAAGGATTTGGGAAGAAATGTTTGAGTTCATACAGAAAACCCAAACTTATCAAATCTGAGCACAGTTTGTGATGTTGTTAAGATCGGTTTTTAAGCCTGTTTGAAGAGGAGACACATGATATAACTGGGGTCAGTTAACTCTAGGGTCAAAAAGTCTCCATTTGCTCCCTTTTTAATGTCATTGATGCAATTAAAAAGATCTTATTTGTGATTGGCCTCAGTTCAAATATATTACATCCCATTTTGTTCATCTGCAAAGGAATTTAGAGGGTTGACAATGATACTGGTATGAAAATAGTCTGTTTAGACAGTATACGTATTGCTTTCTTCGTATAGGTGTGTGCCAGCTAGTCAATAAAAGAAACGTGGCCCTTGCTGAGACAGAGGTTTTTAGCCGAGCTGATGAGCTCCTCCTCGAGGACTTTGCGGTGTACTGTGCTCTAGGATTGCAGAACTTCAACAGGCAGCAGAAGGCAGATAAAACCAGAGCCAGGCTGGCTGTGACTAAAGAGGTAGGACATGCCATCACAGTCCTTTTGAGTCACTGGAAATCACTTCATATTGTAAGAATGAGTAAGTGATTTGAATGCTGACTCAGCAATCACACAAAACACCTGATTTACACAGGAAAATCTAATATTTAAAAGTACTACAGAATTTAGCAATGAACATACTGTACATTGTTTTTCTTTTCATGATGTGTATGTATATGGGTGTGTATATGTTTGCACCTATAGGTCTTATCTTATCACATCTCTGTTTCTCAAGAGGAGATTCATTACTTGGAGGTAACATTATTTTTAATACTTCTTATAATTTTTCTTGAAAAGTACCTCCAATCATTCTACAACCGGTCCGGTTAAACTATGACGAAATTAACTTACTTATAACTTAAGTGTTAAAGCCTGTAATTGTTGATGTGATAAAGGAACTTGCAATTTCCTGTGGTTAGGGTTGTTTATTCTTGTGTGTGTTTGTGGTTTTGTCAGTTGCACCACTCAACCCAGGGCATTTTTTCAGTGTGTCATTTGAAAGATTGAATCAATAATCTTCCCATTTCCCCTCGCTTTCCTCCTCTCCAGGAGTCCGTCATCCCGTCAGCAGATGCACTCTGTCTACTGGATTTTGGCTTCAGTGATTTTAACATGTCCCAGACTGCCATGACTCAGGCCGTTGTGCGCATGTTCCTGGATCTTAATTTGCCCCAGGATTTCAGCATTGACTACAAGGTTTCTGGTTTAATCCTGCTTGGCTCTTCTAAATAACTAAAATAACAATCAAGCTTTGAGTAATATACTTGCACGTAAGCTATGGATCTAGAATTGGTATTTCCCTTTCTTTTTCAGACCCTGTGTCAGTGGGTTTTGAGCATAAGGAAGTGCTACAGGAACAATGTGGTCTATCATAACTGGAGTCATGCATTACGTACTGTCCAGTGTATGTTTGCCATGCTGCAGACAAAGCAGCTAAAGGTCAGAATCAAATTCTGTCGATAAACAATTTGTCCTTATCTTTTTTTTTTTATGTAATGGATTCGAGGAGTTTTGTGTTTGAAATTTAAATAATTTACAAATCTTTTCGTTGCGGGGCAATTTGACCTCCATATCAATGAATGGAATGCAAGGAATGCTTCAGTAAACATAGGGGGAAAAAAACAAAAAATGCTCAAAATTCAAACTAAAACTGCTAAAACTTTACCAAAAATTTTTTTTTTCAGAATGTCTACATGTGTACCTGAAATTCTGAATGCATACTGAAAGAAATTACTTTAGGACCCAGGAACAGCTCATTTGCTCCAAACAGCTATAAGGCCTTCTAGTGGCAAGAGTCATGAAATATCATGTCATATATTTTTTTCCACAAGAGGTCAGGAAAAACACCCAATGTAAGATATTTTGAGCTGAATTAAAAGGGTTATGTATGAAATTGTGAGTTATTTTGAATTTAAGTGAGGAATGTGCTTAAATTACTATTTATTATTTATTCTAGTCAATTAAAGGTAAAATAATAATAAAATAAAATAACAAAAAAATAGAAAAAATATTATAAAAAAAGAAATAAAATAAGCTTTCTGGACAAAAATAAAAACTATAATTTAAGGGCTTCGGGTCATTTTGACCGGCGAGGGAAAGATGTGTTACAAAGTGCGAGGGAAGGATGAGGGTTAAACAAAATAATTAGTTATTAATCCATCTCTGATAATTCATTGCCCTCACATTTGGTGTTATTCCAAGTTTACTTAATCCCTCATGTTCTTTAATCCAGAGTAATTTTAGCAGTCTGGAGGTTCTTGCTCTCATGATTGCCAGTCTGAGCCATGATCTGGACCATAGAGGAGTGAATAACTCTTACATAGAGAGGTAAACTTGTACACACTACTCCAACCCCCACTTTGATAAAGAACACTCTAACTATGGTGGTATTATAAACATTATTCTAAACTTCAGTAATGCTATGCAGCTACATTGGCATAACACGTATTTGGACACACATTTAAACACTGTAAATTGCCTTAATATTTTGTCCTGGCAAATAATCCATTCTTACAGTTTGTAGTGCATCTTGGTATTCTCTTTTTCTCTTTCCCCTATCTTTCTCTCTCTGTGTTTAAGGAGTAACCAGCCTCTGGCACAGCTGTATGGTCACTCATCCATAGAGCACCATCATTATGACATGTGCCTTCTCATTCTCAACAACCCCGTAAGATCCCATAACATCTATCCATCCATCCATCCATCAATTCATAACATTATTTATCCATCCATCCGTAACATAATTTATCCGTCCATCCATTCCTAACATCTTCCATCCATCCATCCATCCATCCATTAATCATCCATCTATTCATCCATCTATTCATCCATCCATCCATCCATCCATCCATCCATCCATCCATCCATCCATCCATCCATCCATCCATCCATCCATCCAATTATCCATCCATCCATTCATAACATCATCCATCCATCCATTCATCCATTACATAATTTATCCATCCATCCATCTATCCATCCATTCATAAAATAATTTATCCATCCATCTATTCATAAAATAATTTGTTGATCCATCCATCCAATCATAATGTCATCCATATATTTCATGCGAACCATTCATCTATCCATCTATCTGTCCATCCATCCATAAAATACAATGAATATCCATGCATTCATAACATACAGTAAATATCCATCCATCCATCGATAACATAATCTATCCATCCCTCCATCCAGTTGTCCATCCATTCACTCATAATATAAATTATCCATCCGTCCATCCAGTTATCATCTACATTGTTGTCCATCCATCAATCCATCCATCCAGTTTTTCATTTGTCTATCCATCCAGTTGTTCAAATGTCTGTCCATCCATCCATTCATCCATCCATCTAGTTGTTCATTTGTCCATCCATCCACCCATCTAGTTGTTCATTTGTTCATCCATCCATCTATTCATAAATTAATGAATTCCTGTCCATGCACAACTCTTTCATACTTCCCACCCCTCTTCTCTCTCAGGGCAGTCAGATTCTGAGCTCGCTCTCATTGAAGGAATACAGAGCCTGTGTGCAGATGATTGAGAAGAACATTCTGGCAACAGACCTTGCTGTTTATATAGAGTAAGCTATGATCCTTTTCCAGTTCAAGATATAAACCTAGATGTTCACACAAAATATGTAAAACACAATAAGCTAAATGTGGCTGTATGGGTTTATTTAACTATAGGAAGAGAACAAAGTTCTTTAAACTTGCTCAGAATAACAGCTGTCTTTGGAAGGATGAAGGACATAGAGAACTGCTGAGGTAAAAAAAAAAAATATATATTTTGAAGAATATGCACATTAATGCACAACATTCACTCATTTATGACTAAAAATAATAATAAAAAAATACATTTCATCTGATGCACATTCTCACATACTGTGGAACACACAAAAACCTACACGTTTCTTGTACTTCAAACAACACATGAATTATTCTGTTTCTACAGGAAACACTCACCACATTCTGTTAGCTTGTAACCACTTCCTGTTTCTATATTAACTGATGTTCCTGATCTAAATAGGTCAATGCTAATGACAGCAAGTGACATATGTGCAATAACCAAACCATGGCCAGTTCAGAAGCGGGTGAGCATCTCCCGCACACACATTTGTATGCATGCATGCAAATACACCACAACCACACATGCATTCAAGTGTAGAAACACTCACTTGTATACGCACATACACACATTTCTCTTTCTTTCTTGTCATCTCAACAGATTGCTGAACTTGTAGCCACAGAATTTTATGCACAAGGAGACATAGAAAAGTGTGAATTCAACATTCAGCCAATTGTAAGTTTAAAGTTATATATATGTATATAAAGTTTTATATTTAAGAGGAAGAGGGGGCATATTATATTATAGTTTACAAAATAATTCTCTTTTTTACAAATAATTAGTTATGTTGTTCAATTAGAAGTTGAATCTCTTTCTCACAGAATGTGATGGACCGTGAAAACTCCTCTCGATTACCTCACATGCAGGTTGACTATATCGACGGGATTTGCTCTCCGCTCTATGAGGTGAGTGCCTGCCTGCACACATCCTGTTAGAAATGTGTGTCAGTATGTGTGTTTAGTGAGTAAGAGGCTTTTCTGCTGCAATGCTGTACCTCCGTCTTGCAAAAGAAGAATATAGTCTATACCTACTCTTTCTCTTTCTTTGCCCTTCTCCTCCAGGCCCTGGCCAGCATTTGTGAGTCCTTTTCTCCTCTGAAAGAAGGTTGTAGAAGGAACAAAAAACACTGGCAACAGCTGGTAGACAGCAGTAAGGAAGAAGAAAGCTTAAAAATTAAAAGACAAAATGGAGAAAGTGAAGAAGCAAGTTTAACTCTTTCGGGGGGCCATTCATAGAGTAGACGAGCAAGAGAGAAAAAAAGACTCAAGGTCTTATCTGATATTCAGATTATTACTATATTAATGACATTAAAAACATTAACCATTTCTTATCTACTAAGATTATTAACACTCTCCATCTGGTTTATAGTCGACACTAAAACAAAGAAAAAAGGAAAAAACATAACTAACTAGTGTAATGTAAGTGAAAGAGATTGCCGCAGGTATAATTTGTCACAACCTGTTATGCCATCTATACCTGCCATTCTTGTTCTTCAAATAAACAGCAGACTTTATGTGAAATATCATGTACACAAGACGAGTTCCTGGTTGACTTCGTCATACTAATGAATCATTATTTAATCATTGTTTTACAAAATACATATGTGTTAAATATGTGTTGTTGAGTTGTTTAAGACGCACAACTTGATTCTTGATTCTACTTAATGTTTCTGTTCATTCCTCAAAAAAAAGAGGATTCATTTTAAATTCATATGCTTGTAAAACTGAAAAGATAAAAACATTGGTTATGGAGTGATTCCTAGCAATACAATTATTTTGCATATAAAACATGAAAAAAAAAAAGAGTGTTATGTTTTTTCCCCCAAAACACACTAATATTGTTGCATTTAATTGATTTATTACTTCCACATGGATTATTACAGGTTGACCTGATAATCTAACATCACAGCCATGCATATTTCCTGTCATAAACATGAAACACTTGTCCAAAGTGCAATGAAATTAGCGACAGATAATGGGGGGAGTGCCTGACAGTGCAACAGAATGGTGTTTTTTCTTGATGTGGTCACAAGTCTTCACGTGACCTGTGGCACATGTGCAGTCTTGAAGAAACAAGTTTGCCAGATGTGCCTTTCTAACCTACTCAGTATGCAGGGCAATGCTCTGAGAGACTGACAGTACAGCTAGTTGCTCAAACACTGATAAAAAAAAAAAAAAAAAAAAAAATACTTTCAGATTTTATTCAACTTTTAAATCCACTTCATTAGGAGAGTCGAACTAATTTCTAAACATCATATGCATTTGTAATAAATTTCATAATTATATTATTTTCTTTCTATAAGGACCCAAGAACATCCAAGAGTCAGAGTAAATCCACTGTTTACAATTATTTAAAAAAATGTGGTGAAAATGCAGTGAAGCGATCTTCAACCCTCATGTTTCATTTTCTTTTTTATAAATAACTGGGGGGTTTTTTTTCAGCGAAAGAGTCAAAACAATTGGACCTTATACAAGCAATGACCACAAAAAGCTAAAAAAGAACCATGATTTTTTGATAGCCGTTTCGTTTTTCTTAAAGAGTCAGGAGAAAGTGCATTGCAGCCACCAAATCATTAAAAATATATTGATGTTTGTTGTCATTGTTTTAAACTGGTTGTCATTGAGTTTAGTGCACCTTTTTTAGCATAAATAAATAAAACAGGCTAAATAAGCAAATATGTCTTTAAATATGTAAAATATGAAAATGTAATGTAATTTAGTACAAAATCATTTTATTAAAAAAATATAGTATAAATAAATACATAAATATAAATACAGCACAACAAAACTCAACATTGAACAAGCTGTTTTAAACATAAACAAGCAGAATGGTGCCCATCAGCAAATGTCAGATGTGGACAGTGCATATCATCAAGCTCAACATTGCGGATGAACCAGATATTCATGGTGTTCTGCTGCAAAACAAAAGACATTTATTTAGAGGCATTATCATTTCCTTGAGAAGACCTGATAATTTGTAGGCTAATTTTTTCAGCATTTGTCACTATTCCAAACAAATGAGAATGTATTGACACTTACTTGGCAAGGATCTTCTCAATGACCTTCTTAACCCAGGGAGCAGTAGGGTCCAGACAGATCTCTTTCCTGGATCCCTTTAGGGTGGCACTAAAAATTAAGAAAAAAAAAACAGTAAGAACCATATTTTTGATTGTATTCATCTGGATCTATGTGATCTGTAAGTTTTATGCCATTGTAAACTCACATGATCTCTGTGTCTTTACAGTGTGGGCTGGGAGGGAAGAGCTCCACACTGTCTATGTGTTTACCAATGCGTCGACTCTCTGTGTTAATGCAGTGACAGCGTAGATCTACACCCACACCTCTAAGACTCATTCCTGAAAGCAAAACCATAAGAATAAGTTAATATTGTGTTATTACATACATGCATGACTTACTAAAGTGCATAGTAAGTACAAACTAGGGTTACTGATTAACCTGAAAAACGTTTTATAGCATAATTTGATTTTGCAATTGACTTACCTTCACCAATGGTCAGGAATGCCAGGGCAACAATAACAAAGACTGAAAAGATTTTGCAGTTCATTCTGCCAAGGTGAAGCTCAGATTTACTAATGAAAACAACAAAAGGAAAAGTATTCCTGATGCTAGTTGCTTTAGGTGTTCAGTTCTGTTGGTGAATTCTGTCCACATTGTGGAGATGGCAGCTCTTTTAAAGCTCCGTCCTGGAAGTGAGTCAGAGGGAATTGTGCAACATAACAGTTTGGGAAAGTTTGTGCTGATGTCACAAGGATGTGAACCTCATCATGTCACCCTCAGTTACCACGTGATAAGAAAGTGACAGACAGGATATAACTTATGTGCTTCAGGAATTTTTGAAGTGTATATGACTTAGCATTTTATGTTTTTCAGCAATAGAAAAAAAAGACAATCATTCCAATCACATGATTTATCAAATCTGATTAAAACATCTTGAATTTTGCAAGACATTAATGCAATACATAAATTAATGCTGATTATGCAGATAAAAATTATACTCACTCTTAAGTACTGCACTAAATAAATAAACTGAGCCACAAACTAGTTATAACTCATAGTTAAACTGGTCCTTAGAAAATGTTATGAGCCAAATTAGGGGTTCCCTTGCCTTTCGAGGGAACTCGAACTGCGTCGGCAGTGGCGGTCTTAACATAGAGGCACAGGTAGGCGGCTGCTTGGGGCCCCCTAACAGCGGTCGTAGTAGGGGGCCCCCCAACCAACCTAAAAAAAAAGAAAAATAGAAAAGAAAATGAAAAAGCCTCTTGTCATCGTGAACACTTCAAAAGCATAGTAAATGTTATTAATATTCTTAAGAAATACGTTGAAATGTTGACGTAGTAGTTAAAATGTCCAGTTCAAGGTTATCTGTCCCTACACATAAAACCCCTTACTTTCTCAATGGAATGGACTAGTCCGTAACGGTGCGCGCCGAGGAGCGAAACGGCGAAAATGAAACGTGGCTCAAATAAAAGAAAAAAGACGCCGATATGTACTTGGCAACGCTGCCAAAAATGACACTTTTTTTACGCCTTCTATTTGGGATACATGCCGCTACAGCAGCAGCTGTTATGTGAAGTGATGCAAGGTGAGGATAACGTGAAATTTATAACGTTACATCCTACAGAAAGGGCAAAAGTAAATATGACATTTATTATGGGTTTATTTGATTATTTAAGTTCGCGTAAATAAAAAGTTGTTATATATTTTTTGAAGCCTAATAAATGTTATTTTTCGGCTTTCAATTACACTGTCATGTTGGATGGCCATAATTAATGTTTAAAATTAGGGGGAAAAATATATTTTATCTAGACACCAATAGCTGTATTAGTATCAGTGATAGGTCTAACATTACAGACCTTCATTCATAAAAAGATGCCATTAAACAAGTATTTAAAATATACTGCCTTTATGTTGTCTCTACATTCATTTGTAGATTAGCTGTGAAATTATCACATTATAAAATATATAAACTAATATAAACCTAAAAAAATGTTTGTTTGTAGAATGTTTGAAATGTCAATCTCAATTGCAGTGCCATTTGCAACCTCCCTCACTCATACAGTCAATTATTCATCTTTGCAATATTTGCTATGTGTTGCTGTTTGTGATGTTTTGCTAAGTAGGCCAAATGACTGTTTGTGGGGGTTTACCATAACTACCTGTCTTGCTGGTTATATTGATATTAATTTGATCTTAAAAAAAGAATAAACCGTGCTGGTTTTCCTGGCATTTTGGCAAAGACAGGTGTTATCTGAAACGGTATTCTCTGTTGTGATCCATCATGACTATTAGTTTGTGTAGTGCTACACTTTGTGTGTTCTCTCCTTTCCATCTTCATTTTGGAGTAAAGAAATGTATGCAGGGTTTAAAGGGGAAGGTTTTTTTTCTCCTCTCCATCCTTTACTTCCCTGTAGATTAGCTTTCAGTCGGTAAATTTTTCTCGAGACTTTCTTCTCGAGGGGTGAAAGCCAAATTATTACGGCTCGAATCTTGGTTAGATATTTTAATTCAGGCTACCATCTGAAGGAGAGTATCGCTTCTAGAGGTCCCCCTCAAAAAAAAAAAAGCTGAGCTTGGGACTCTAGGTGGCGCTCTCGCCCAAAGCCTCCTGAGAAGACGGATCTGAGTATCGTCCTTCAGGCCAGGAAGGCGTTGGGAGAAAGGTCCTAACTTGTGTGAGACCTTGGAGGGCTGTCCCACCCCCGAAAGAGAGCGATCAAGATCCCCTCTCTCACCGGGCCCTCAGGAAACTGGTGTCAGCATCCCGCTGCTAGTTGCGCTTCGGGACACATCAGTTTCCATCGAATGCACGATGCTCTGTCTGTCCCAAGAGCTTGCGGCCAGGCAGCGCTGGCGTCCGCACAGGAGAGTCGTTTTCGATTATTCCCTGCCGGTCTTCCGCTTCAGGATATCATTGAAGGGCTCTCACAAGACACTTGACACCAGCCCTGAGGGGGGGTCAAAATTTTGTCATGGCAATGTCTCCCCAATATTTCTCCATGGGTCCTGCGCACTGTAGAAATAGGATACAGGCTGCAGTTCCGGGTCCGCCCACCGAGGTAAGTGTCAACGGGGTGGTTTGGACTGCAGTAGACCCACAGCAGGGTCAAGTGTTAGAACAGAAGTTCTCTCCCTGTTGGTAAAGGAGACCATATAACATGTTCCTCCACCAGACAGGGAAGTCCGGGTTCTACAGCCGGTACTTCATAGTTCCAAAGGAAGATGGAGAGTTATGTCCTATATTAGATCTGAGACATCTGAACCGGTCTCTGAGGAGATTCAGGTTCAAGATGCTCACTATTCCCATCATTCTGAGTCAAATCCAATCCGAGGATTGGTTTGTCACGATAGATCTAAAAGACGCCTACTTTCACATCTCCATCCTTCCATCTCACAGGAAGTTCCTGAGGTTTGCTTTCAGGGGCGAAGCTTACCAATATCGGGTTCTTCCGTTCGGCCTAGCACTCTCCCCTCGCACCTCTACCAAGTGTATGGATGCAGCTAGGCTCGAGGGCATCAGGGTGCTCAATTACATTGACGACTGGTTGATATTGGCCCAGTCGCGAGAGCTGGCGATTCGGCATCGAGATGTCGTCCTCGCCCGCATCCAGAGCCTGGGGTTGAGACTCAACACGAAGAAGAGCGGCCCAGACACCAGCCCAGAGAACCACGTTCCTGGGAGTGGTGTGCGACTCGGTCACGATGCGGGTGCAGTTGTCTCCTGATCGGATCGAGTCCATCCTGACCACAGTGTCCAGGATAAAGCTAGGCCCAGCCATCACTGTCAAACACTTTCAGAGAGTGTTGGGTCTCATGGCAGCAGCGTCCAGCGTGACACCTTGCTACCGTGCTACACATGAGAGCCCTACAGTGGTGGTTCAGAGCCAAGGGGTTTTCCCCGAGGGGAAATCCATTCCGCTTCAAAAGGGTTACGCGCAGATGCCTTCGTTCCCTATCAATTTGGAAGAAGCCTTGGTTCTTGTCCCAGGGTCCCAGGTTTGGAGCGCCATGTCGCCGGATATCTATTTCGACAGACGCCTCCCTCACGGGCTGGGGCGCGGTCATGAACGGCCGCTTTACGAGAGGTCTCTGGCAGGACCAACATTCCTCTTGGCACATAAATTGCCTAGAAATGTTGGCGGTGTTCCGGGCTCTGAGGAGCTTTCTGCCAGACCTCCATGGTCGCCATGTCCTAGTAAGATCCGACAACATGTCGGTGGTATCTTACCTAAACCATCAGGGGGGTCTGAGGTCGCGCCCTCTGTGCAGACTGGCGCATCAGATCCTCCTGTGGTCCCAGCGAAGACTGTCGTCTCTCAGGGCGATGTATGTCCCGGGGGACCAGAACCAGACATGCTATCGAGGCAGGGGCTGAGGTCCGGGGAATGGAGACTCCACCCCGAGGTGGTGGAGTTCATATGCGTGAGGTTTGGCCCAGTGGAAGTGGACCTGTTTGCGTCTCGAGAGACGACACACTGTCCACTGTGGTTCTCCCTCACACATCCAGCCCCGCTGTACGCCTTTCCCCCAATCGCTCTGCTCCCAGCAGTTCTGGAAAGGGTCCGTCAGGATGGGGTCAGCCTAGTATTAGTAGCCCCGTGTTGGCCGGCCCGAGTATGATTTTCGGACATCATCCTGCTTCTGGCAGGCCCGCCATGGCAGATCCCTCTGAGGGGGGACCTGTTGTCTTATGTCGTAACCGACGCAGTGTCTCGTTCCCTTTCTCAGGGAACAAGGGTTACATATGTAACCCGAGACGTTTTCAAACTGGGGACCAAAAAACTATGGCGAGATTCCGCAAAACAAAAACACAGGATCTCTTTTAGCCACCAATAAAAATAGTAAATATGAATATAATAGTAGCCTAATTATTTATATAACTGCATAAAAATAGCGACCAACGGTAGAGAGTAATTAAATAATAGCTTATATTATTTTGTAAAATTATTGTATTAAACATTCAATTGATGCATATGGACACAAATGAATCGATGAATCGGTTTATTCAAATAGGGCATTTAAATGAGTCGTCTGAGCGAACCGGGTCACAAAGATTATTTGGACTTTCCAGAGGAAGTGAACTTATAGGCCAATATTTTATTTTCCAGTCTATGGCCAATTCAGAGATACGGCATTTTGTCACGTTACACTACTTCTCTTGGAAAAGTAGCATATTTACTCGAAAGATACTAATACCTCTGAAATTGAAATCAATATTGTCGCAACTTTCAGTTACTCCACCACAAAACTGTCATGGACGCCAAACAAGACTCCAAGTAATTGCTCACAAGTGACAACAATAGCCTATAATGTTTTTTTTTTTTTTTCGGATTTCTATCATGTTTCCACCAATAAGGCCTATTCTTTCACTTTTCTCTCACCTTCTTTTTTCATATCCTCAAATTCAAGCAAATAATTAACTCACCAGTAGCCTATACAGGACATCCCAAGGTTGTGACCGGTTGTTATCAGTTTTGTTTATTTGTGAACAGTCACAGTGTGAGAATTGTTTGTTATCGTAACTGAGAACATTGATCATTATGACCGCTTGTGTGAACACACTGCACAAATGCTAATGCTGTTGAAAATGAACATTTGAAAATGGATGAAACGGTAAACTATCAATTGAAATGCTGCATTTTCTGTAGACAGTAGAGTAGTGTGAGTGTTAGGCAATCAGTCGATATCCATCTTTGATATCCACCTTACTTTTCACGCAAGAGCGGGCGCCGCCATTTTTAAAATAAAATGTGTTCGATTTCCGGTAAACCACTTCCACTAATTGTTCTTTTTTATTTATTATTGAATTTTCAAAATTATAGAATTCAATATGAAGTCCTTGACAAATTTCTTTTACACATTTTCACATTGCAAAATAAGGTGGATAGGGTTCTATAGGTAGGCCTACAGCTACTATACGGTAGTTGTGGGTACAAGTTTTGTGTTCAAATTTCACATAAATTTGCCACGCTGACCAACAAAAAGCTGCTTGTATTTAAAGTGACTTGTGTGTGAGTGTTGCTCTACACTACTGATAATTAACCTTTTTTTTTTTTACCATGTCTTTAACGGTGTGAATACCATAATTCAGTAAAAAAAAAGTGCACTAAATACGTGATCTTTATTTTCCCTGCTTGCACAGTTCAGTGAGCTGTGTAGGATAAGAAATAAAGAAAAAAAAGATACAGACTGGTGCCAAACCACAAATATCTCTCCCTTAAGAAAGAGTTTATCCATTGTTGCAAAATGTTTGCTAAAAACTCTCATTGAAATATCAGACTACTCTTTAAAAACATACAATGGAAAAATTACAATCAAATAGTTCCAGCAGAGTCACCAAAAAAACAGCTTGGCTTGCCTTGCAGGCTTTTTACTGTTATCAGAAACAGACAATCTTAAATAATCTGCACATTTATTGTAATAAAGTCTCAATGGCACCTTGAACAAAGCAGCTATTATCTACCTACTGTGAAACTAAGAAAACTTTAGTCTGTGTGAACCTACAGTGTCAGTTAAAAAATAAAACATGAACCTTTTTTTCACACTTCAGTTAGTAAGGGGAGGTTGGGGCACGTTGAGGCAGTGAACATTTCTCATGCATTGTTATATTTTGGAAGTCAGTTTCTGTAGAGACTCATTAAAAGAGACCATATGGTATAATATTCCCAACTAAAAAAAGAAGTTTCCACCTTAATCAGATAGACGCCATAATAAATTTTACGCGGAAGAAAACAAAGGGATAGACGCATGTAATTTTCAATCACACCTTTCAAAACTGTTTTATGTTGTTTTTTTTTGGCCACTCAAAGTCTTTTGGAAATCTGAACAAGTTGTTTCACAACATGTAACGGCATCATTTTCATTCCTGTCATAAAATAAATATGGCTCTACTATGACTAAGGTTTATTGCACAGCAAAAATTCACAGTTAATTTTACATTAACATTTTTGGGCCCATTGGAATAAGTTGTCGCATTGGAAACCTGCAGTTTTTTGACAATGAATTATGAAAGCATATATCAAATAAGACATAAAAGAACATGCCTGTGTAAGAATACATGACATTTCCATAGCAAGGCTATTTAAAGAGGACTTGGTTATTGCAAAAACACAGAAATCAGATAATTTGCTAACACTAATGAATAATAATAAATGAAATAATCAGTTAAAAACATCCTTGACCCGAAAGGTCAAGTTTAGGTTAAAATCTTCCTGACTGTAGTGTTTTTTTTTTTTTTTGCCTATACCCAATATCTTTAAAAAAAAAAAAAAAATTGTATTAGGCCTACTTTTTTTTCACTGGGCGATTGAATTAACTAAAATATGCATAATTTAATGGCATTTTAAAAAGTGTAGAAAACATTATACTGACGTTAGACAATGCTTCTACTTTAATACTCCAGTGCTGGTACATTTGATAATGATTTTTTTTTTTTGCTATTAACAGACTGTAACATTTCCACACATTTGAATTGCTCCCAACAAAGACGTTTTGTTTAAAATGTTTACCTTCTTACACAGAAAACTGTGGATTGTTTTCGTCAAGGGATGGGGGTCAGGAGGGGCACTACACCGTCAGGAATCAAGCGCGTCTCCCCTGGCCTGGACTAGTCGAGCCAGAGCCGTGTGACCCGTGTCAAGCCTGCCGCTTTTCAGCCAATCAAAAATAGGAAAGGGGGATAGCCAATCAGAAAATAGCACTATTATATCTGGGTAAGATTTAACGCAACAACCAATGAAAAAAAAAGAATATCCTGGAATTGTTCATGTGATTTTCCGACATCTTCCGAAAGTTTCTTTCACCCACAGAGGAAATGTCACGGTGAGACACGGAGATGAACCCAAACGCAGACAGTATACAGTAAGACACGGTTTAATGACAAAAACAGGAAAACAAAACCCATGAGAGGGCAAAACAGATGGAACACAAAATACCTGACTGACTAGACTAAACTGGGAAACAAATGAACAAGAAAACAAACAAGACTTCAAGAGCCGCTAACAATGACTAGATGTACAGAGGGTACTCACGATCAACGTATAACAATGAACCGACACAAGACAGCAAACACAAGGGGATTAAATAGAAAGACTAATCAAACATAACAGGTGACACGGGTGAAACACTAATGACAGAATCAGGATAACAAGGGGGCGGGGTAACGAGACGAGACAACACAAGCACATGACCAAAACACAAGGCCATGTGCTTGCACACAGAACATGGGTCTGTCATGATCCTGCCAAAATACTAGAACACACAGACCTGATGGCAGAATCATGACAGGAAACCACTGGAGCTCGAGCATCACTCTTGAGCACAGAGTAAGTCATGATCTCCTGTTTTAATGTTACAACAAATTCAAAACTTGTTTGACACAAACAGTGACAACTTGACTGCTGTTAGATTATGTTTCCCAGAAAATTAGCATCAGTTTTTCACGATTGTCTGTAACTTAGCCAACAGTTTTACAGCCTGTTCACTGACAACACCTGCTCAGAACAAGTAGTCATATTTTTGTTATCACACGATGACTTACATATCGTCACATTATAAAACATCTCTCTCTCCAATTACGATGAAAGGAAAACATCTGAGTAATAGAGGCCCCTGGTTCCCTTTTTCATAGGTGACTGGCTTGATCCAATTTGAGATGTCACTCTTGCCTGTCTTCAAAACTTGAGAGCCCTGATTATGTTATCTGATATAAAAAAAAGATGTAGCCTATGGGATTTCCCACATGCTGGATCACATTTATGGAGATACCTAAGGTTAAAAAAAAGTTCATAATATATAGGCATAGTTGTAACTGTAACTCCAACTGTGACCCCAAAGATGTTTCAAACAGTATCAGCACCACTGCTCTGAATGTAGCCGGCAGATGTAGGAGTAAAAATTAAGTGACGTGATGATGAAGTCAAAAGTTCAGTGTTTATTCTAAGAAGTGAAAAACAATGGTTTTCCAATAGAGTGGAAATGGTATTTACAGTGAAAATTCAAAAGAGACAAAACAAATAAAAATAAACTGTTCACAGTTATTTTTGGCTATGGTAATAAATTGACTCTAAACAGAGAAACAACAAACCGCTGGAGAATTTAGATGTGTTTAGATTCAGCCATCGCGTCTGTTATAGAAGATGTAGACAGTGAATTCATTTTAAAACAGGAACAGAGAACGCAAGGCATTTGTCGAGTACAGAGGCCCAATGAAGCAGTATCAGACTCACATTCTGACTAGAATCTGAGTATGACAACGTCAGTCTAGTGTTACTTACTCTTATTTGACTTTATTTCCCCTTGATTAAACAAAGATATGAAGTTCATACCTGAAGAAATGGCTTATGTATCATTTTTATAAAGATGGATAATTTGTAAACAACATTATTCAGGATATCAGAGAGACATGCAGGTGGTGTCAGTGCCTGTCTGTGTGTGTTATGAAATGAATGTGAAATGGTTGTAAACATTTGGTTCAGAAGTTTTTAGCCACTGAAACCAATTTATCACTAGGAACTTTTCCCAGAACTAGCTTCAATGAGACATTTCCGCATTTACTTTTCTGGACCCAAGATGATTCCAGTGAATGTATGAATCAGTTTTCTTAAAGTTCACATTAACTATAAAAATGTTCCACTAACTGACATCCAGAAAGTGTCCTAATACTTTCTGTGTTAATTTTGAACAGTAGGCTATAGCTCAGCATATCTCATTTAAAACATCACAAACTTCTTTTTGTGAAATATTTTTGCCTATAGAATGCTTGTGCTATATTTTGTTGAATGAATGTGTCAGTTGTGTCACTTGCTTCCCTACCTTTCACAACTCCTCGCCCATGGCCTCATGGGATAAGTGTGCGTCAGATGCACATTTCAGAATTTGTCGTAATAGATCATCCAGGTACTGTTTTATAAATATTGTGAATTCAGACATAATACAGTACTACTATATATAGGCAAGTATATTTGGACGCAGAGCAAGTCTATCTCTCACAGCCTCACTGTTATCCTTCACTCTCAAAAACGATGTTTCATAAAAAGCTTTAACATCCAAAGAACCTTTTCATTACACAAAAAAGAACAAAAGTTCTTTATGGTTAAAAAAGTTTATTTAGATTAATAAAATATTCTTTACACTTAAAAAAAAATGGCGCATTTAAAGGTTCTTTGGGGAACCAAAAATAGTTTTTCTAAATAGCATTGTGTCACGGTTGGGTTGCTGGAAAGGATTGAGGACTCAAGTGCAGGGAAGTGAAATTTATTAAAGTAAAAATAAATCCAGAAAACAAACAAAACAAAAGCAGGCAGTAAGATAATCAGGTCTTAGCAGGAAACACGAGGAAACATAATAAACGAACCAGCACAGGACTAAACACAGGGAGAGTAAAATAGGGAAACAAACAAAGGAGGGTAACGAGAAAGGCAGGTGGGACAAATGAAATAGATAACAAGATGGGAGAGGCTAGACAATAGACAGGAGAGCACATGGCACAAGGAAATACTTGACAAGCCATGTGCTCACAACAAACAGGACTAGAACACAAGAACATGACAAACCAGGAATGTCAGAGCTCTATCACCAAACTAAGAATTAAACCGTGACAGAACCCTGACACATTGCATTGAAAACCCCCTTTTGGAACCTTTACTTTTAAGAGTGTTGTAAAGTTCTAAATTGTATCTACCCTGACTAAGGACAAAGACTATAGATCTATGATGGAATACTCATGTTCAGTCAGACTTATAGAAATCAATAGACCAATGGTTGTTATAGCTGGTTATTCCAGGAAACTGGATGTAAATCAAACAGAAAGACTATTCCATGTAAACGCTTATCGCAGTGTTTATTTTATCTAAGATTGAGAAAATACAATAAATGCTTGTGGCCTTTTATTCCAGTGTACACACACACAAAAAAAAAAGAATAGAAGAAGCTCATTCAAGAAAATGTATTGTGACATATACATTCTAGTTGTAGGCCAATACTTTCTTTCCATCCATACAGTTCTCAAGCTTGCATATATCATACTCTTCTATAACTAAAACAAACTGTTGAGTTTATAGAGTTTGGGATAGAGATGATAAACACAAGTATTTGACTCACGTGGTGAAAGCTGCCTATATTGATATTTTATCTTTGATTTAATGTTGTCGAGATGTTAAATAATCTAGGAAACAAAGTCAGTTCTATTTAGGGTCGCACAGGCAGCTAAAGCAGTTTACTTCAAGTCGGCATGAAGCTGAAGTTGAAATAGTCTTTTCTTCCCTATTGTGACATATATGAGTGAAACAGCTTCTCGAACAAGAAAAATATAGGGCGGGACTTGATTTTGTCCACCAAGAATCCATTTGATCGATGATCGATGTCGCTGCAAGTGGAAGGGGAAGTTATTTTGATTAAAGATTATAAGGGGACATGGATATATTTGATTAAAAATAGTAATGTGCGTGGATAAATCATTTTTTCACAATCAGTTTTGATTTCATAATGACTTTAATGCTCTACATGATTCATCCTCACCTAAGCTTCCCAGAGATTTCTATGTAATTTCTTGCTTTCACCTTGCTCAATAGATGGCATTAATGTCTACATTTCACAAGAAATGTACCTGCATTGTTACAGAGTAGTGTAGAATATCGTAATGGTATTGTGAATCATAACCTATACAGGTCCTTCAAAAAAAACTCAAAATTAAAAAAAATAAGTTCATTATTTTCCATAATGTAATGATAAAAATTAAACTTTCATATGTTTTAGATTCATTGCACACCAACTGAAATATTTCAGGTCTTTTATTGTTTTAATACTGATGATTTTGGCATACAGCTCATGAAAACCCAAAATTCCTGTCTCAAAAAATTAGCATATCATGAAAAGGTTCTCTAAATGAGCTATTAACCTAATCATCTGAATCAACTAATTAACTCTAAACACCTGCAAAAGATTCCTGAGGCTTTTAAAAACTCCCAGCCTGTTTCATTACTCAAAACCTCAATCATAGGTAAGACTGCCGACCTGACTGCTGTCCAGAAGGCCATCATTGACACCCTCAAGCAAGAGGGTAAGACACAGAAAGAAATTTCTGAACAAATAGGCTGTTCCCAGAGTGCTGTATCAAGGCACCTCAGTGGGAAGTCTGTAGGAAGGAAAAAGTGTGGCAAAAAACGCTGCACAACGAGAAGAGGTGACCGGACCCAGAGGAAGATTGTGGAGAAGGACCGATTCCAGACCTTGGGGGACCTGCGGAAGCAGTGTACTGAGTCTGGAGTAGAAACATCCAGAGCCACCGTGCACAGGCGTGTGCAGGAAATGGGCTACAGGTGCCGCATTCCCCAGGTCAAGCCACTTTTGAACCAGAAACAGCGGCAGAAGCGCCTGACCTGGGCTACAGAGAAGCAGCACTGGACTGTTGCTCAGTGGTCCAAAGTACTTTTTTCGGATAAAAGCAAATTTTGCATGTCATTCGGAAATCAAGGTGCCAGAGTCTGGAGGAAGACTGGGGAGAAGGAAATGCCAAAATGCCTGAAGTCCAGTGTCAAGTACCCACAGTCAGTGATGGTCTGGGTGCCATGTCAGCTGCTGGTGTTGGTCCACTGTGTTTTATCAAGGGCAGGGTCAATGCAGCTAGCTATCAGGAGATTTTGTAGCACTTCATGCTTCCACCTGCTGAAAAGCTTTATGGAGATGAAGAGTTCATTTTTCAGCACGACCTGGCACCTGCTCACAGTGCCAAAACCACTGGTAAATGGTTCACTGACCATGGTATTACTGTGCTCAATTGGCCTGCCAACTCTCCTGACCTGAACCCCATAGAGAATCTGTGGGATATTGTTAAGAGAAAGTTGAGAGACGCAAGACCCAACACTCTGGATGAGCTTAAGGCCGCTATCGAAGCATCCTGGGCCTCCATAACACCTCAGCAGTGCCACAGGCTGATTGCCTCCATGCCACGCCGCATTGAAGCAGTCATTTCTGCAAAAGGATTCCCGACCAAGTATTGAGTGCATAACTGAACATAATTATTTGAAGGTTGACTTTTTTGGTATTAAAAACACTTTTATTGGTCGGATGAAATATGCTAATTTTTTTAGATAGGAATTTGGGGTTTTCATGAGCTGTATGCCAAAATCATCAGTATTAAAACAATAAAAGACCTGAAATATTTCAGTTGGTGTGCAATGAATGTAAAATATAGGAAAGTTTAATTTTTATCATTACATTATGGAAAATAATGAACTTTATCACAATATGCTAATTTTTTGAGAAGGACCTGTATATTTGAGCATCACGGTAGTTCGATTTACCATATCTAACATACATCTTAATGGCTAAAGATTCAGCCTGCCTGCCCTTACATTCAACTTGAAGTGAATGGCAAGACAGAGGATTTCAGATTGAAAAGAAAATGATGCTGACATGTTTGTTACCATCAGAATTCAGAATATCCCCCAATTGAACTCTTGCAATGGTACAAACATATGATATAAGTTATATATATATATAAAAATTCTTGTTTAAAAAATGTTTGAGTCCACAGTAATAGTTTGTGAAACTATGGCCAGTACAACAGCGCAGCCGTGTGCTCAAAAGATAGAAGTGCACAAGAGATTACACTGCACGTGGGCATCCATAGAAATACCAGCTGTGAATGTGCGTCATCTGAGCTCTGCCAGCATATCTGGGCTTTAATGTTATGGATTCTTGTGTTTCTATACTTCACTGACATATCTGTATACACTATCGGCTACAAATTTAGATACTATTATTTAGGTGATTTAGATGTGAATTAATTAGGCCGCCTATTTCACCGTAGGCTAACAGTTGGTCCTTTTATAATATTTTTAGTGTTGTCTAAATTGTTGGATTTCTTTACCTGCATTTTTTTTTTTACAATGCTACCTCTTTATTTTCCTGTTTTAATGTTTTTGTCTTTGCCATCTAAAACATTATTATTACTGTATATATGTTTTTTTAATGTAGGCTACAATTGTAGTACTACAATGGTATTCTTGGAAGTACATTTGAATGTCAGTAGGTATTACCATGGGATACTATAAACACCACGGGACTGCTAAATTTATTAACAAAAGAATATCTTGAGAATTATCTTGAAATGCACAACCATATTACAGCATGCAGCAGTAATTTCTGGCAATGTAGCCTAGTTTCTGTAAAGTTAAAGAAAATTATCATTATTATTAGTAGGCCTATTACAAAACAGAAGAATTTCTCAATGATAATATAATAACCTTGAAATAACCCTTTATCTCTTTGTGCAGTTGATTTAAATAGTTTGACAAATGGTATTTTTTCAAGCACAAATAGGCGGTAATAAACACTTCATATGCATTAAATATCATGGCACACACTGCAGCTTTGTGAAATGTCACTTCAGTTATGCTTAAATAGGTTATACTAGATCAATTATTAATTCGACCTTATTCGTATTATTGCCATGACGAATTAAATATGATGAATATGAAGTGCATGATGTTTGAGAGGGCGGGGCATGGCTTTAAAAGGGAGGGGAGAAGGGGGCGAGGTGCTCTACATTCAAACACGTCCAAGATAGAGATGGCAACGTCAACGCGCATAATGATGAGCCCATGGAACCGTCGGATGTGAACGCGCTTCTTCCTCCCCTTAGTGATCGACCCTTAGGTTTACATTTCTGATCTTCTGACATTGATCGGTGCAGCTCACTTCAAGAGACGAGGAACCGAAGCAGAAGCTAAGAAAAATAATAATTGAAGTGCTCTCCTTTCGGTGTACAGTAGGGACGAGAGGAGACTGACCGCGCTTCCCCGCATCATCCTCTTCCTCGCGCTGCCGATTCCCCATCACAATGGCTCTTACCATCTGCACCAGATTCACGGATGAATATCAGCTTTTTGAGGAGCTCGGAAAGTAAGTGCTAGATTTTCTACTGCAGAATCATTGCATTCATGTGCATTTCATATGCACAATGAAATGATGCGGTTGCGACGCGCGTCTTCTATTTGACAGCTCCGCTATAATTGCAGCGAACGCTTATAATAACCTTGCCGTGAGTGCTTGATTATTGCCTTCATAGTCTCTGTCTCACAGCCTTGCTAGCTGCCAACACAGGCGGCATTCTTTGACAATCACTGAACTGTGATGCCCAAAAATTGAAGTGTATGAAGCCACCGCTCTTGGTTTTGGGACGCGGCCATTGTGATCATCACGTCAGATACCCGAACAGCTGGTATAATGTACGTTTTAGTGGGCTCGGGCTTTTCCACCCTGGAGACAGGGATACTCATGGCAATGCGACAACAGTGCAGACACACATTCCCGTGCGCCGTTAACTATCGCATTGGGGATTCCTCGCGTTGCGTTTGACTGGGGAGGGGGAGGGCGCGCAGCAGAGGCCACATCGGTGGTCCCGATCGATCTCTACGGCTTTCAGGAGATGCCTTAGTTCATTTCAGCGAGTGATATAGGCTATTTATTCCGACGTGCTGGTGCGTTCAGATCAAAAATGATCCGGATTGAGTCCGTTTTTAGCCCATTGTGAACTGACAATGCGCGGTGGCATGTAGCCTAAAAACATTGGGTACCAGAGCAAGGCTCCCCTTTGTTACATAGAGGTGCCTATTTATTTGGACCATTTCTGATTTCATAAAATGCACATGATCATTATACACTGAAATATTTATTTACGGTAAGCTGAATTGGCAGCTGAACCCCTCCAAAAGTAGTCGAAACAAAAGGTTTGGGGTGTATGAATAATTTTTCCATATAAGTATATGCAAAAATAAATAAGTGTATGTTGTAACAGTGTTTCTAAGCAACGTTCCACTAGTAATTAAAGTAAGATTACAAGACAATGCGCTAATAGACGCTCGCGAAGTCGCTGAGGAGGTTACTATGGCAACAATACGCTGCTCGAGCACATTCCATTATACCTTCACATCGACTTAACATAAATAGCCTATTGTCATTATCACTTTATTATTATAGATGTGCAAGTCTCAAATATATCACAATACCTGTGTTTTGTTTAAAATGTTTGTTATAAGATAAAGGATTTTACACGATAGTTAATTGAAATCAGCCTCTCCAGCATTACACTTGCTAATGCATAAACAACATAGAACAATTGCACAAGTGCACAAAAATAAGATGAAACTAACATTTTAAATATAATACAAGCAGATGTGATGGTTTTCACAGGGAATGCACTTCCCCACATAAATTATAAGGTCAATGATATTGTGTTTTGTTAAATTGTTGTTATTATTAATATTAAAACACAATTTAAACAATATATTATTGGAAAAGTATATACACTGACTTGTTACATATACATTTTATCCATACATTATAAGGTAATTTTTATTTTTAATTCTAAAAAGGATTGTCTTTACAGTAAATATTGCATAGTAAAATGACAAGTATTTCCTTTTAAAATAGGCTATATTTGAACTATACTATAGGTGACTTAATTGTACTGTCATTTTTACATTCTTTTTTTTCCCAAAATTATTAAGATTTTCAGTAACACTTTATTTTAAGGTGACATAGTTACATACATGTACTTACTATAGAGTGACGGTTAGGGTTTGGTTTAGGGTTAGTTACTTGTAATATGCATAATTTACTGTTATTACTATAGTAAGTACAAGTAGATAATTGATATTAATAAGTACATATTTGAGTAAGTTCAATGTAACCCAATTTTTTAAAAGTGATATATGTTAAAAAAAAATATATCAGTCTCATTCTGTTTGAGAGAAGAACAAACGCACCAGAGGGGATATTTAAGGTGATGTGTAATTAACCCCGTCATTTCCAATAACCGCATTGACAGATTTGGTGTGTGCATGTGGCCAGCAAATATGCCAAGCAATTTCAAAACACCCACACACGCTCATCAAACACACACGGACAAACAACCATGGAAAATCATAGTTGTGTAACCTTGGAAGCGCTCAGGCTGTGCCTCCATCATGGCACAGATTCTGCTCTCCATGCCATATGCTCTATTTGTTCGGCATCAGGGCCTCGTGCCCATTTTTTTTCCTCACAGTCTTCTCTTTTTTTTCCCTCTTCTTCAGGGGGGCATTCTCTGTCGTGAGGCGATGCGTGAAGATATCATCCGGCCAAGAGTATGCGGCCAAAATCATCAACACAAAGAAGCTGTCAGCCAGGGGTAGGTGATTTTTATTTGGTGTGCTCCTGTCAGGTGTGAGGCAGGGTCTGAGTGCAGTTAATGGAGCGTCTAGTGTAACCGAACATGGCAACGTCCGGATAAACCGGGAGAACGGAAATATGCATCTGGGTCTCATCTGGAGCTCTGTGCGTGTGTTCTGACGTAACAGTTTGCGTCTAGCTGTGAAGGAGGGATTATATGTATGAGAATCACATACATCCACGTTTCAATCTGAATACTGTATTAATAAGTCTGGATGTAGGAAGTTGAGTGTTTTGTGTTCTTGTGTGCAAAAGCAGTAACAGGTGATATGGGAGCAGATATATGTATATGTGTGCACTTTCAAAGGCTTTGGCTGGTCTTATCCCCTGTTGGAAAGTGTAGGCATAGAGCGACCCAGTTCTTTCAGATCCGTCAGTGTAATTGTTGCTGTTGGCCTGTTTGCCTGCAGGCTCTTCTGCTATAGGGCAAAACAACCAATCAGCCTCCTTCCCACCCTCAGAACAACCAATCATTTTGCTTCTCCTACAGCATCTCTCCTCTTAAGAGCCAATTATATGACTCATGTTGCCTTTTTCTATTAAACAATTCCTCCAAATTTTTTTGCTTTAAAGTTTCCCTCCACGAAATGCAGGTTTTGGAAGGGAAAACGAGAATATTTTCTGGATCATTAGGATTGAATTACACCCCCCCCCACCCCCTTTACTTTTTGCACAGTGGAATTGAAATGGACACCTAGATTCCGGGATCAGTATCACAGCACTGGTGCATGCTGGGATATCATTTCCAAAAATACAGCATCGGGTGGTGTGGCAGTTTATTCTGTATCTCTCTCTCTCTCTCTCTCTCTCTCTCTCTCTCTCTCTCTCTCTCTCTCTCTCTCTCTCTGTCTCTCATACTCGCCGAGCACTGCAGTGCTCCGCTGCACTGGATGTTGGTCCATGTCAGAGATGGTCTTAACCTCTTTCCGAGATAAGCCCAGGAATTGCGATTCTATGAGCACCCATAAATGCCACTGCACACAGACACACATATAAGCACATTGACACTAGACCCTTCCTCGCTAGTGGGATCATGACCTCCAGTTCTATATTAATGCAAGGTAAAGGGTGAGGTGATTACTGATAGGTCAAAATTGCTGTTTTTTATTAATACACTGCAAAAAATCTGTCTGGTTTTCATTGAAAACATCTAAATATCCTTATATTCCACTGCACTGTAATCTTAAAGACCCCTGTGATGAAAATCAAGTTTTAAATGTTGCTTATATGTCTATTTGGTGTTTTTAATATGCTTTTAAGACAAACCAACCATGTGCAAATTCATAAGTCATAACCATTGCTGAGTATTTTCTCCTTAAAACTAAAAAAGGCGGTTTGAAATCGCTGGTGTTCTTTACGTCACACACTACCTTGTATCCAATAACGCCAACGTGTGGGCGGGCTTTAGCATATCATTAACTATTCTCTGAAGCAGAGGAGTCTCAAGAGAAGCCAGGTTATCACAGTATTTTTTTCTGTTGATATGAAAAATCGGGTACATTTAGCAATATAGCAGGTGGATTATGTAAATGATGTATATTACAATGTAATGATATGCTTTTCTCCACTGATGTTCTAAATGGTTCAAAGTGTTTCTAAGGATACTGTTTTTTCGAAGGCAGCTGTCTGACTCTGACTCTGAGATGGCGAACGGGAACATGGTTTGTGTAACATTAGCAGCACATTATTGGCTGTTTGATAACGTAGTCAAGCAAAAGGCTGTTTATAGTAATTACAGTTATGTGTCCGGCATTATAAAGAGCGATACATAAAACGCTGAATTACAATTCTGATATATCGACATGTTGATGAGCCTTTATAATTCACTCGCACACTTCTTCTGATTCAGTTTCTGGTTCAAACATATATGGCTGAATTAAACCAGTATTTCCACTTGCCATTGTGTAGCGTTTACTACAGTAAAGTTTTTCGAGTGGTTCAGGTATTCTGATCTTGGGTGATTAAATGGAAGCGGGGTTAATTTGCATATTCATGGTCCATGGATTCGTTTATACTAAATGAATTAAGGGTGTAGTTACATTCAAGCTATTTCAAGGCATGAAGAATTTTTTTTTTTAAATATGTCATTTTGGTGATCAAAAATTAGTTTTAAGGGATACAATTATTGTCTACAGGGGGACTTTAAGACAAGACACCCCAGGTGAATATGGTAAAAAAAATAAAAAAAAAGATATCACCATACTTCCCCAGTTGATTGATTACATTAAATAAATGTGAACGTATTTAAAGGTTATGTTTAAATATGCAAATTAGGTATTATCTAATTAAATATGCACTAAGTTGAATATGTTTTCAGAGCTGAAATCTGAACATTGGATAATGCCAGGTTCTAAATTTGTGTTTCATCATGTATAAAACCAGGCAAATGATATATGAACAAACCCCCCTGTTAAAAACCTTCAGCGTATAGATGGGAATAAAATTGTACATTTTAAAGTATGCATGTGCTACTGAGATTTCTGGCTCAGTGCAAAAAAACGTCTCGGGTTATGACTATAACCCTTGTTCCCTGAGAAGGGAACGAGACACTGCGTCGAGATCGACACTTTGGGGACGCTCCCTAAGCGTGCGCCTCTGAAGTATGAATAAAACTAATCCAATCCTGATTGGTGTTGCGTCGTGACGTAACATGTGACGGCATACCCGGAAGTATAAAAGTGACGCTGTCACAACACACACTAGCCTCGCGATGAAGCAAGACGCTCAAAGGCCTCGAGGGGCGTGGCAGAACGACTCAGTGTCTCGTTCCCTTCTCAGGGAACAAGGGTTATAGTCATAACCCGAGACGTTCCCTTTCGAGGGAACTCAACACTGCGTCGAGATCGACACTTTGGGGAACGAGTGCCCACTAGGCCACGCACCGAATAGGCCTGTCCCGGAGTGAAACTGTCTAGGCACTCAGCAAGGACTGAGCACGTGTGCGCCAGGCGTACTTGGAAGGTGGAGACTGTAGAACCTAATAAAAGTATGCGGAGTAGCCCAACCGGCTGCCTCGCAGATCTCCTGTAGAGGTACTCCCGAAAGAAGGGCCCTAGAAGAAGCCATGCTTCTAGTTGAATGGGCCCTGACGGCTAAAGGTGAAGGCAAACCGCGCACCTTGTAAGCCGCAGTAATAGCCTGGACTATCCAATTACTAATAGTCTGCTTAGATGCCGGGAGCCCCTTCTTAGGTGACCCAAAACATACTAATAACTGGTCCGACCTTCTCCAAGAAGAGGACCTCTCAAGGTACACGCACAAAGCTCTGACGGGGCAGAGCAAATGAAGCTTCTCTTCTTCTGCCGACACATGAGGTGGAGGATGGAATGCCTGAAGGACTACAGACCGAGCCGTGTTCGAAGGAACCTTAGGTACGTAGCCCGGACTCGGGTGCAAAAAGGCCTTTACTCTGCCAGGGGCAAACTCCAAGCAAGCTGGTGTTACTGCCAGGGCTTGGAGATCTCCCACCCTCTTAAGAGAGGTAATGGCCAAGAGAAAAACCATTTTCTGCGTTAAATCCCTAGGCGAAGCCGACTCTAGAGGTTCGAAAGGGGCCAGGGATAACCCTTCCAGAACTATAGCCAGGTCCCAAGCAGGAACTCTAGACCTGGTTGCCGGCCTCATCCTCCAAGTACCGCGGAGAAACCGAATGACCAACTGGTGCCTCCCCAGGGGCCCATCACTTAACGGAGCGTGGAAAGCTGCAATGGCTGCCACGTACACCTTAAGCGTGGAAGGGGAGAGACCCGCAGAGAACCGATCTTGAAGAAATTCCAGAACTGAAGCCACCGGGCAGTTTACTGGATCCAACTCATGTTCTCTACACCAAGTGGCAAAAACATTCCACTTGAGGCCATATAATCTCCTAGTAGATGGAGCTCTGGAGCTAAGTATAGTTTCAACCACTCCAGCTGATAGACCAGCATTCAGGTACTGAACCCCCTCAGAGGCCAGACCCACAATTTCCACAGCTCTGGCTGAGGGTGGAGAATTGTGCCCCCCGCCTGAGACAACAGATCCCTCCTCAGAGGAATCTGCCATGGCGGAGCTATCAGGAGTGATACTATGTTCGAAAACCACACTCGGGTCGGCCACATTGGGGCAACCAGAAGAAGACTGATGCCCTCCTGACGGACCCTCTCCAGGACTCCCGGGAGCAGAGCGATCGGGGGAAAAGCGTACAGGCGAAGCCTCGACCAGGCCTGTACCATGGCATCCAACCCCAGAGGGGCTGGAAGTGAGAGGGAGAACCAAAGTGGACAGTGGGACGTCTCTCGAGACGCAAACAGATCCACTTCCATTGGTCCAAACCTCTCCCATATCAACTTCACCACGTCTGGATGAAGTCTCCATTCCCCGGGCCTCAGCCCCTGCCTCGACAGGATGTCTGCTCCCTGATTCTGAACCCCCGGAATATACATTGCCTTGATAGACAGTATTTTCCCCTGGGACCAAAGAATAATCTGATGCGCCAGTCTGCACAGAGGGCGCGATCTGAGTCCCCCTTGTCGGTTCAGATAGGCTACCACCGACGTATTGTCGGATCGTACTAAGACATGGTAACCCTTGATGTCTGGGAGGAAGCTCCTCAAAGCCCTGAACACAGCCATCATCTCTAGGCAGTTTATATGCCAAGAACGATGATGGTCCTGCCACAGACCCCTGGCAAAGCGGCCGTCCATGACCGCGCCCCAGCCCGTGAGGGAAGCGTCTGTCGAAACGGATTTCCGGCGACATGACACTCCCAACACCGGCCCTTGGGATAGGAACCCAGGTTTCTTCCATATTTGCAGAGAACGAAGGCATCTGCGCGTTACTCTGATTAAACGAAACGGATTCCCCTTGGGAGAAAACCCCTTGGTTTTCAACCACCACTGAAGGGGCCTCATGTGCAGAAGGCCCAAAGGAATAACGTTGGATGCCGCTGCCATGAGACCCAGCATTCTTTGAAATTGCTTTACAGTGATGGCCTGGCCCAGCCTTAACCCAGATACCATCGCCAGAATTGACTCGACACGTGCGGGAGACATTCGTGCCTGCATCGTAATCGAGCTCCACACGATTCCCAAAAATATCGTGGACTGGGATGGTTCTAGCACACTCTTTTTTACATTGAGTCTCAACCCTAATTTCTGAATGTGGCCAAGGACGACATCTCGATGCCGAACTGCCATTTCTCGAGACTGGGCCAGAATGAGCCAGTCGTCGAGATAATTCAATATACGGATGCCTTGAAGTCTCAGTGGAGCAAGGGCTACATCCATACACTTGGTGAATGTGCGGGGAGAGAGTGCTAGGCCGAACGGAAGAACCCGATATTGGTAAGCTTCGCCCCCGAAAGCGAACCTCAGGTATCTCCTGTGACATGGAAGGATGGAGATGTGAAAATAGGCGTCTTTTAGATCTATCGTGACAAACCAGTCCTCGGATCTGATTTGACTCACGATTGCAGGAATGGTTAACATCTTGAACCTGAACCTCCTCAGAGATCGGTTCAAAACCCTGAGATCTAGAATTGGCCTTAACCCCCCATCCTTCTTTGGAACTATAAAGTACCGGCTGTAAAACCCGGACTCCCTGTCTAAAGGATGAACACGTTCTATGGCTTCCTTTAGCAGCAAAGTCTGCACTTCCTGTTCCATCACCTGAGCCTGCTCTGGAAGTACTGCAGTTTGCACCACCCCAGAAAACTTGGGGGGGCGGCACGCAAACTGCAGTCTGTATCCTGATTTTATTATATGCAGGACCCATGCAGATATGTTGGGAAGATGATACCATGCCTCTACAAAATCTACTAGGGGTACCAGCCCCTCGAGACTGGCCTCTGGTGTTCTTCGAGCATCTTTCTCGACTGCCTGAAGCGGAATACCGGCAGGCTGTAGTCGATACGGTTCTTTTAACCATAACTGATGCTTTACTAGAAAATTTTCGCTGGAAAGAGATGCGGCCCGAAGCGTCGTTGACGGCGGGCAACCTACATCGTTTTCTAGAGGGCTCCGCTGCGAGAACAACCTCGGTTGCCCTGCAGTGGAGGGGACCGCCCTCAGAGGTCCTACCATTCCGGTCAGGACCTCTTCCCCGAAGTCCTCCTAGCCTGAATGACTTCCCTCAGGTCACCCCTCTGGCTGGAGGACTTCGATTTCTGAGAGCGCTTCCTCTGTTGCCAAGCTCCAGGAGGAGGGGCTCTAGAGGAAACGCTCTCTTTCTGCTCTGCCCGGTGAGAGTAGCTGGCTGCTGGCTGGGGCTGATCGCTCGGCCCCACCCTACTCGATTTGGACTTAGCCTTACGGGGGAGGTACTGCTGGAACGCCGCAGATTGTTTCTTCGCCTCCTGAAACCTGTCGACGACCGAAGTAACGGCGTCGCCAAACAGGCCAGAAGGCGAGAGCGGCGCATCCAGCAGAAAAGACCTATCTTTATCTTTTATTCCAGATAGGTTCAGCCACAGATGCCTCTCCGTAGCCACCATAGCTGCCATAGAGCGGCCAATGGCACGGGCCGTCTCTTTTGTGGCCCGGAGAGACAAATCTGTGGCCTTCCTCAACTCTGAAATATCCTCAGGAGTTGGCCCCTCCCCCTCATCCAAATCTTTCAGGAGGTCGGCCTGGTATGCCTGCAAGACAGCCATAGTGTGCAGACATGAACCAGCCCGACCTGCCGCCATGTAAGCCCTGCCTATTAAAGCTGATGTATCTCTGCAGGGCTTACTAGGCAGCGCCGGGGTTTTTAGGGAAGACGCCGATTCAGGGGAAAGATAACCCGCTAAAGCTTCCTCTACTTTCGGCATCTTCCCATAACCCTTGTCCCGTGCCCCCATAATATTGCTATAATCAACCATACTGGGACTGGAGACACGAGACGAGTGCGGTTTATCCCACGATCTCGAGATTTCAGAATGGAGATCGGGGAAAAACGGCAAACCCCGGCGCTGAGGTTGTGCTCTCTGCTGCAGGAAACGCTCATCAAGCTTGCTTTTCGCCTGCGTTCCCTGCTCATGATGTGGCCAGCTAATATTGAGTCTGGCCACTGCACGAGTCACAACCTCAACCAGCTCCTCATAAGCTTGGCCGTGAACTGGCGCGCCAAAATCACGGTCATCCGCATCAATACTCAGCACATCTACTTCCTCAGAAGCAGAGAGCTGAAGCATTGGGACCTGATCGTGGGCAGGAGAAGCCGCGATGCGGGCTCCTGGACCACTCTCAGGGGCTACGGGATCCTCAGACGAAGAATGAGAAGGTGCCTCAGCAGCCTCATTCTCATCTAAAAGATCCCGCTGCGAGCCCCACGATCTCAATCGCCGCGCCGCCTCAACAGACGCGGGACCAGAACCGCGGGGAGCGCGAGCCTGACCGTGCTCATCAAAGCACGCCAGCCGGGAGCGCAGCACTCTAATGGGTAGTGCTTCACAGTGAACACAAGCAGCTCCCTCGAGAGCTGCCCGTGCGTGCTGCGCTCCCAAACAATTCACACACAAAGAGTGTGTATCCCCACCCGTAATAAAGTGAGGGCAAGGATGCACACACTTCTTGAATTGTTCGCTGGCCATCATATATATATATAGATATTGATATAAGGACAAACAACACCAAATAAGACAGACAGTTTTTCAACACAGAGCGCTTGCTGAAGAGCGAAAGCTAGTGTGTGTTGTGACAGCGTCACTTTTATACTTCCGGGTATGCCGTCACATGTTACGTCACGACGCAACACCAATCAGGATTGGATTAGTTTTATTCATACTTCAGAGGCGCACGCTTAGGGAGCGTCCCCAAAGTGTCGATCTCGACGCAGTGTTGAGTTCCCTCGAAAGGGAACTGTTTTTGAGAAAACAACGTTTAAAGATATAATGTATTTGAAATCTATAGACTCAAATAGATAAGTGCAATTAATAAACAACACTGAAGTGTATTTTGGATGTTTTCTTTCTACTAGTCTGAAACGACATGTTATGTAAAGCCAATTAGGACAAAATCTCAAAATTGACCTATGTATGCAAAACAATTTTTTTGCGTGTACTGTCTTGCCTTAAAAGTAAAGGTTCTAAAAGGGGGTTTCGCACTGAAGCCATAGAATAACTATTTTGGGTTTCCTAAAGAACCTTTCAGTGAACAGTTCATAAATGTACCAAGTACTGTCTGTCATATGACAGTGACAACGTCTACATGGTTGATATAATATGTCCCTATTTTATATTCATACTAGAACATATTTTTTATGGCTGTTTCAAACCAAATGTACTTACTGCAGTATATGGTTTTAAACATGCTATTATGGGTTTTTCACTTTTTCAACTTTAGTTAGTGTGTAATGTTGCTGTTTGAGCATAAATAAAGATCTGCAAGTTTACAAACCTCAAGTCCACTCCACGGGGAGATATTTTATTTAACAGAATTCACTTTCCAAGAACTACAACGAACGACTTGAATTGGTCTAAAATTTACGCCACTCTTAATAATTACACCGAGCAGATGAAACTTGGTAACGGGCTGGACATTTCCTGAACATGCGCTAAGCGGTGCCAATCACAACACACTGGGCCAGCTAACCAATCACAGCACATTTTGTATTTCAGAAGGAGTGGCTTCATGGAAACATGAACTGTTCAGCACGTTCAAGACAGACTGGGGAGAGAGGAGCTGTAATAATGTGTTTTTTGAACAATCAAGCATGAAAGCATGTTCTAGTACACCCTAAAAACAAAATCAAGACTTCATAAGAGGGCATAATAGGAGGACCTCTTTAATGTGCTTTTTGTAATTAACATTTAAATGAACTGACAAAATTGTGAATAAATGTAATATTAAAAATATAAATTTTGAAAAGAACTGAATGAACCTTATTTCTATAAAACTGTCAGATTGCGTAAAAATAGTGTACTGCTTTTTAAAAGCTTTTTTCAGGGTACAACAGCTTACTTGGAAAGTACCCTTAATTGGACACCTTTGTACCCTTTTCACCCCTAAATATTTACCTTAAGTTACTATTATGAAACTTTTAGGGGTAAATAAGGTTTTAAAAAAGAGCTTTTAAGGGTAGGTCTACTGCCCAAGTGACAAGCTGTTGTATCCCTAAAGATACAAATGTTACATATTTTTTCTTAGAGTGTATGTTCAAAATACACAATAATCTTTGAAAATAAATGATTTAATATCGTGTGTGTGTGTGTGTTTCAAGACAAAGTTACTGATTAATACTGAGAAATATTTGTTGTGTAAAAATAGAAAAAACTCAGAGGAGGATAAAGACTGTAATCGAGAGAACTGGAATAAGAAAAAAGGCAAAGGACAGGTCAATAGACAAGCTGTGTACAGATTGTGAATTACGTAAGGCAAATGCCATGCAGAGGCAACAAAATACAGAAAAAAACAATGAGAAGAAGGATAGTGTTGGAGATAGATGAAGAGGAAGGAGAGAATGAGAAAGCAGACATGTAGACTGGTGTCTTACAAAACAACCAGATGGTCATATAGTCCATGTTGATGGCACTGCTGTATGTGTCTATGTAATACCAGATGAATGTTAAAAGAAACAATCTGCTAGTTTATTATGATTTAGTATCTTGTGGTGAAGATAACTGAGGGGAAAAAACAGCACTCTCTAACCTCATCTGTCCTCATTTAGTACTCCTGAGCATTGCAGCGCTGTGCTCAGCTGTACCTCATTTTATAATCACTGATATACTATGAACCTTAGTGATGGTTAACACTGTATTTTATGTGATGTGAATGAAAACAAGACTAAGAAGGATAGAAGTATATCTGTTCAATCATTGTTCAATGGTTGTGTAATTTGGTGTTGATTCTTGATGTTAATGAGACAAATTAGAATTGATTATACAAAATAATCACATTTATTATTATTAGGCTATTACCCTCTCTGCAACAAACATTTTTAGATTTTATAAACGTTTTAAATTTTAGGGGTGTTTTCATTCAACATTCATAGAGCTTATTTGATAGAGCAGTCTTTTCCATCGCATATGCCATATTTGTTGTATCTATTCTTTCATACATATTGAATTCACAATCAGTGAATTTATAATGAGTGTTTCACATTAAGATGCTAAGACAGACATTTCTGCATACATACTAAGTATTTGAACACCCTGCTATTTTGCAAGTTCTCCCACTTAGAAATCATGGAGGGGTCTGAAATTGTCATCGTAGGTGCATGTCCACTGTGAGAGACAATCTAAAAAAAAAAAAAATCCAGATATCACAATGTATGATTTTTTAACTATTTATTTGTATGATACAGCTGCAAATAAGTATTTGAACACCTGAGAAAATCAATGTTAATATTTGGTACAGTAGCCTTTGTTTGCAATTACAGAGGTCAAATGTTTCCTGTAGTTTTTCACCAGGTTTGCACACACTGCAGGAGGGATTTTGGCCCACTCCTCCACACAGATATTCTCTAGATCAGTCAGGTTTCTGGGCTGTTGCTGAGAAACACGGAGTTTGAGCTCCCTCCAAAGATACTCTATTGGGTTTAGGTCTGGAGACTGGCTAGGCCACGCCAGAACCTTGATATGCTTCTTACAGAGCCACTCCTTGGTTATCCTGGCTGTGTGCTTCGGGTCATTGTCATGCTGGAAGACCCAGCCTCGACCCATCTTCAATGCTCTAACTGAGGGAAGGAGGTTGTTCCCCAAAATCTCGCATTAGATGGCAATACAAAAATCTCGCTTAATACAGTGCAGTTTGCCCTGTCCCATGTGCAGAACCCCCCCTCACCTTTGATTTCTCACCTTTCTTAGGATCATTGAGACCCCACGAGGTGAGATCTTGCATGGAGCCCCAGTCCGAGAGAGATTGACAGTCATCTTTAGCTTCTTCCATTTTCTAATGATTGCTCCAACAGTGGACCTTTTTTCACTAAGCTGCTTGGCAATTTCCCCGTAGCCCTTTCCAGCCTTGTGGAGGTGTACAATTTTGTCTCTAGTGTCTTTGGACAGCTCTTTGGTCTTGGCCATGTTAGTAGTTGGATTCTTACTGATTGTATGGGGTGGACAGGTGTCTTTATGCAGCTAACGATCTCAAACAGGTAATTTAGGATATAAATAAAATAAATAAATATAAATACATTTAATCTAATTTAGGATAATAAATGGAGTGGAGGTGGACATTTTAAAGGCAGACTAACAGGTCTTTGAGGGTCAGAATTCTAGCTGATAGACAGGTGTTCAAATACTTATTTGCAGCTGTATCATACAAATAAATAGTTAAAAAATCATATATTGTGATTTCTGGATATTTTTTTTTAGATTATGTCTCTCACAGTGGACATGCACCTACAATGACAATTTCAGACCCCTCCATGATTTCTAAGTGAAAGAACTTGCAAAATAGCAGGGTGTTCAAATACTTATTTTCCTCACTGTATATTCAGAGATGGTGTTAATGAAGAATTCACATGACCCCTTGTCAGAGCTGCTGTTCAAGAAAGAATGTTCACTATCTCTGAATCTCCTTGACCTACGTTGAGTCATTCACTCATGGTGTTCGGAAGAGAGACTACAATCACATGAGAGGTTATGGTCCTGCAAAGCTAAAAATAATCTCATTGGTTTCTCAGACAGCACCTCCTTCGCAGCCATACAGTACACTCTCTCTCTCTCTCTCTCTCTCTCTCTCTCTCTCTCTCTCTCTCTCTCTATCCAACACACACACACACACACACACACACACACACACACACACACACACACACACACACACACACACACACACACACACACACACACACACACACACACACACACACACACACACACTCACACACTAACTCACACACACTAACTCACTCTCTCACTCATTTACTCACTCACTCACTCACTCACTCACTCACACTCTCTCTCTTTCTCTCTCTCTCTAAAAAACTAACTGTTT
Organism: Meda fulgida; assembly: GCA_030578275.1. Lineage (NCBI taxonomy): Eukaryota > Metazoa > Chordata > Actinopteri > Cypriniformes > Leuciscidae > Meda > Meda fulgida. The sequence goes on along the minus strand of CM060616.1, from coordinate 9,202,523 downwards.
TTGGAGCTTGATTAAATAAATGCTTTGTTAATAATGAGGACGTTTTAGATAATGAAACATGCAGGATGTTTTAATGGTTCGAAAATGATACATTTATTTTTAAACTTGAATGTCATTGATTTAAGTATATTTCTAATTTCATGTTTGTAATGATGAAGTTGCAATTTAGTACATTTAAAAAAATACCTTTAAATGTAATATCAAATAACACACTTATAGTTACAATTATAATCAGGTACATTGCATGTGTTTTAGTATGTTAGTCAGCACAACAAAATAATAGTAGTTCTTAAAAGATTATTAATAAACAATTTACTTTGAAATAATTTCCACTCAGAAATTGCTAGTAGGTTCCACAAATAATTTAAATGAAATGGCAAATAACACATTAAATCGAATGTGAAATTTTGAAGTAGAAAGACTGAAAGAATAGTTTCTTGTAAAACGCTCTCCCATATTCTTTCGTTCATTCACAACTTCGATTTTTTTTACAGTGTACTTTAAAGATTTGAAATACATTAAAAAGTGCACATTTAATACAATAAAGTGCACTTCTTTTTCACAAGGGCTTTTAATACACTATTTGTTCTACATATTGTTTATATATATCATAAGAATAACCCATTTGATTACCTAGAAGAAGATACTGCTGTATTCATAAAACACTGGTGGAAAAAACTCTTTCAGAAAGTAAGCTCTTTTGAATCAAATGCAGTATGATGCAGTAGAAATGTACATATAGGATTATTTATATATTATGTCTATGCTCGCTCTTTCTTTCTGGCTGCATCTAAAACCCAAGGAAGCTGCTTTGTTGCCTAAATCATACCTGCAAAGACAGCATTTTTCCAAATGTGACCTCTTTCTCTGTTCAGGCTGTGTGCAAAACTAGTAGGTCAGACTGTGTTGTGTAGCATAGAACCAAATGCCTACTTTAATAAACTAGGCCACAGAATTCTGAGGAGAGATAGCTAGGGCACTTTTAATTAGAGACACATTCTCTCAGTTCCCTGTCTCTCTTTTTTTGCTCTCTGACCAGTAGTTCAGATTCTCTCATGTCTGAGGACTTTAACTCATTGGAGAGTCTGTGGTCTCATTTGAGCTAAAGGGTCATTTCCCTTAGTCTGTGAAATGTTGCATGCTATACCATGTTTCCATTGAGAACTAAAAGTTCTGTTTTAAGCTCTTGTTTTAGGCTCTTGTCTCGGTGCTTGGAAGTTGTACATCCTCATTGTGTCCTTGATGTTGCATGTGTGTGTGGGCAATCTTTTGTAATATTTTTCATATTCTAACTGGATAATTTGGATAGAAGTCATCTTACCAAAAGTGATAGATTCCATCGGCCTGGGCAATAAATCAGCTATTTTGAGATTATTGGCCCTGCTTGGGCAATCAACAGAAGCATTAGCTCTCCCTGATGTCTCCTTAACACTCTGATAGTGTCAGACTAATCAATGAATAATGGAAGATTTCTGTTTGAAATATTTTTAGAGGTAATGACTTTTAACAATAATGTATACAACTCTTAAAACAGCAAATCCATGTGATTTTGTAGTTTTAGTTTAGTTTTTATTATAATAGCCTATATTGCGTGTGAATGGTGAACACCTTGGATCGACCAATCGAAATGAAAGATATAGATTGTACTGAATGTCAGCTGGCTTATTTTTTTCAAGATAAGGATTTATTGAGTCCACATGTTATACAAACAAGAAACTATGCTTTTAACCAGAGGTTGAGACCTGTCGTTCCAACCACACAACTTTGCGATGTTGTTTGCGAATGTTCGTTGGAACTATGGTTTCGGGAAACGCAGACTCTTTGAGCTATGCTGATAATGACGGAACTTGCGACCATAGTCAGCTAACTATGTTTTCGTTGTATCAGACGCTGTATCAGACTTCCATATCCACAAAGCAATCGAATGTGTAATTGAATCAGTTTCACTCGCAACTTATAGCCTTTACCCATTTGACTAATTCGCAACAGACTTCAAATAAATTGCATGTTATACTTGTAATAAATATCTTTTAATCAAGAGTTTTATATTTTACCATCTGTTTTTTATTTGATTACGCCATTTTCAGTGCTTTGTGGACTATGTGGTTAAATACTTAATTTATTTATTTATTTATTTATTTGATAGGGACAAGTGGGAACAATCATGCACCACACTACAACATTTATAGCCAAAGCTAATTTGCAATGTCCGTCCCCAGATTATAGAAGATACTGTATAAATTCTTGTACTTTTCCCTCTTTTTTGCTTTAAAACCAATTTTTTACGTTGTACCCACTCTGATGAATTTGGTTCATGGCTTAGAACCCTTTATTGAAGATTCTCTTGAAATCCCTATGGAGAAAACGAATGGGAATATTGGATTGGCAAGTGATGATGGAATACGTTTGCCAATAATCGTGATCAAGTTGACCCTCCCTGTTGTTAAGAGTGGTAAATGCAGTGAATTGCATTTGAATGGTCAGTTCATGCATTCCCCCCAAAATACAAATATAAAAATTTGCTATACAATTTACTAATATTTTTTATTTTTATTTTTATTTTGTCATGACTATACTTGCATATACTTACAGCTATTACCATTGTTCTATTTGACTGGTGCTGCATATAAATCGAGCTGTTTCTGGACGATAAAGAAGTCAATGCATGCATGAAGCTGTTCTCCTCTGGTCTAAATAGGCAGCTGGATAAAGGTCATGAGATTTTGAACCTTGTTATTTATTCATTTATTTATTTATTTATCAAGCATGATTGCTATAGTCAAGTCAAAGGACTAAGTTTGGTCATTCATTTCAGAGGTTTATTGCTTCTCTCTCTGATGATCTCAAATCTCTCATTAATCTCCTGGAAAAGCAGCACAAAACATGAAGGAATACTCTTTTCTCTCTCTCTCTCTCTCTCTCTCTCTCTCTCTCTCTCTCTCTCCTCACACACACACACACACACACACACACACACACACACACACACACACACACACACACACACACACACACACACACACACACACACACACACACACACACACACACACACACACACACACACACACACACACTCACACTCACACACTGCTGCAGTGCGGAAGGCTTCAGATGGCAAATAAAAAAGAGAACAGCAGAGAAAAGAGGGGAGGAGGCAGGACTGTCAAATCTAGGCCTTTCCCTACTAACTGACCGGAAAGCATTTTACACATACTGTACTGCATATATAGTGCACAAACCGCTCTACTACTGACAAGCCTGATTCATACCTGTGAATAGTCCAGTACAATAGGCTACTTTATAAACAACATGTAAAAATGCCAGGATCCACAAATCTGCTGTCATGTCACACACACACATCCAGGCCTTGGTTTATGATTGAGATGGATTTGTTTTGCTCCAAACTGATGCTACAATTGATAGCCTAGGTGTTTGTCCTTATGAACAGTGTGTGCAGTGGCTAGATGGTCCATAATTCTGGTGTGCTGTATAAATTGTTTCATTGCTGTCTTCCAATAATGAAAGTGTTATTTATGATAGTGGTTGTTCTTGGTCCAGATTAATGGCACTGATTTTGTTCAGATGTATGAATAAGCCATCTGCTTCAGTGTAGATCTGAGCATGTCTTGGGAATGTACACATTCTTTTTTAAATGTGATGTGAGAATTATGTAACCAACTGTGAAGTCATGAGAAGATGGTGCTATAATTATACATAGTTAAGAACCTATTCATTTACTTGTTGTCTCACTTGTATGAGGTGACAGGAGAACAGGAGATTGTTTGAGAGTTCTGCTGTAATTGCTTGGGTTCTATGGGATCCAGAGGGTTCCGATATTTGCATGCAGGGCTGGTTCCACTGCAGAGAGGAAGAGAGGCCTTTGCGTTCTGATTGGTGGAGGAGTTGCTAGACAACAGATTTCTGGCCGGTTGGTAGGTGGACTACCTGTGGAGGTAAGGGGGGGTAAGGGGGCTTGATCAGTGATAGAAAGAGAGAGTGGTGTGGGACTGAAAGAAAGAACCACAGATGAACCTTGTGAAATTGAGAATAAACGGCCAAACCCGAGAAGACAACTGATAAACCGAAATATACTGATTCTCATCTGTAAAAATGGGAAGTTTAGTGATTTGAGCTAATGTGCATGCTATTTTATCCCCTCGCCCCCTTCACAACTTAATTTATTCCCTCCATCTGAATAAAAATGAGAGAAGGAACTGAATGTGGCCAAAGGCTGCGCAGACGTGAACTATTCATTTATGATCTCAATTCAAATTCAAATGAATCACATTTTCATGTGATTCACCAGGCTTCATTTCACTAATCAGCTGTGATTATGGATGTGTGCAGTACTAGCATAGATTTCATGCTACTTTTGCAGTATTTGTACTGTGCACAATACACAAAAAATACCAGAATGACACCAAAATGTGAAGTATTTGCTTATTTTTAACCTTCCGTTTCCTATATGTAACAAATCTCCCTTTTTTTAAATTCTTCTCAAGTCGTTATTTGATCAGACTGCCAAACGTTAAGACATTATTACACAAAAATGAATAAAAATGCAAAACAAAAAAACATTCTGAGATAACTCTGCACCACTTGCTGAATTTAACATGCAACATAATGAGGTCAAGTGACAATGTTGAAGCGTTTATAATTGTTATAATTAGTAGGCTATATATATACTGCACACTTTGCAGTAAGGAGCATTTCTGAAACAAAATGTGCTTTCTTAATTTGTCTTTTCCTTTGTGTGTTAATGGCTTGTTAATTGATTGTGACTGACTCCAGTCACCAGATGCTTAAAAGTATGTTGAATCATGAATCTTGTCACATGATCCTTTAGAGAATTGTGTTTTTTCTGCTTGCGAGTTAAGTTTAGTATGTTTTTTTAAATATCGGATTAATACAGAAGAGAGAAGAGCGCATGTGGTTATTTATAGTTTTCTGCAGGTCAGGGTGCCATCTGCCACTCATACACACTCCCAGGCATTAAAACACTGTCCTCTGGTGGTGATTCAAAGATCTGCAGGGCTCTCACAGAAACATTAGACATGAAAAAGCACGGTTTTATGAACAGATCTGTACCTTGTCAGTTAAAACATCTCCAATATATCAGCTATATTTTTTGTACTCTGTTTCAGATCACCAGAAGCTGGAGAGAGAGGCCAGGATTTGCCGTCTCTTGAAACACCCAAATATTGGTAATGGACTCAGTTTTTACAGAGACATTCTACCAGAGATCTGTATTACTTAATGGTAACTAAAGATGAGGAAATGACGGAGCAAAATTCTCTTTGTAGTTCGACTCCATGACAGCATATCGGAGGAGGGCTTCCATTACCTAGTCTTTGATTTGTAAGTATATATGTTAACTTAACTTCCTCTTTTTCTTCCACATTTCTTAAAAGGCTCAATAGACAGAGTCTGTGTGTGGTTAGTATTAGACTGCCCCATTTACAAAGTGCTACTGAAATTTATGTGATAGCAGGACGGTGCCCAGAGGGCAGCCTTCGGCAAACCAGTGAGCCTACTTTCAGCATTACTGATTTACAGAATAAAATACTTTGCCTACGTTCACAGGCACAGCAGCTGAATACAGATGTTAGTCCTGTTTTAGAGTGTTAATTAGTTACGTTCACAAACAGTTTGATTATGAACAAGCATGACAACCCCATTCTTACAACAAAATGATATAATATATTATTGTGTGAACAAGACTATTCAAGAGTCATACCTGTTTGTGGGAATGTTAGCATAACTTTGGCTAACATTCTGGCAAGCGTTCTTCCAGTAACAATAGACTGTTTGTTCAAAAATGATCTGGTCTTTAATAATGTTCTCAAAACGTTAGCACAAAAACATTATTTATGCTTATTTCAGAATGTTCCGAGAAAATCCAAAAGTAACGTTCCATTAATGTTTGCAGAATGATAAAATGGAATGTTCCCTTAACGTTGGTATAACCAAATTTTTCTAAACATTTAAAAAAAATAATAATAGAGAACATTTAGAAATAACGTTTTCATAACTTAATGGAAACGTTAGCAAAACGGTTTTAGAGCATATTTTTGTTAGCTGGGTGGTTGTCGGTCCTAAACACTGACTGTGACTGTGAGCGTAGCCTTAGAAATGGACCAGATCAGTGGATTGTGCTGACTTTTGTCTGTATGAAATAAAAAAATAGCTTATGATGTAGTTCTGCTAGCTGATCTGGCTGATAGGAGAAAGACAGACAAACAGAGAGGAGAACACAAGGACAGGCAGGCAGAGAAAAACAAGTAGAGAGACACAAGCTGTCATATTCAGTGATATTCAACTGTTTGTGACCCAGATTCACACAGTCTGACAAATGCTTGCACTGTTATTTTTGAATACTGTCAGCTTTTGTACGAATAAACATACAATGTTGATTTTTAGTGTAGTTATTTGAATAGAGCTCAACAATACAGCCCATTTTATCATTGCACTAGCCTCCAGAAGGACCAAACAGCTATGACATGAATAGCAAAAACTACACAATAGTACCCGAAATTCACAACATTTTGAGAAAAACTAGAACCATTCTTAAAATAAAACATTGTGAAAGATGTAATAGAATCAGACTGCTAGGTCTTTTTTTTAAATGCTGTCCTCAGTAGCAAATCAGTTCTCTCAACTGCCACCAAAAAGAAAAAGAAAGAAGAAATCTGGTAAAACCTGATATAAAATGGTATTCAATGATACATTTTTATTCTCTAGCTCAAATCATGTCCAGTTAATGTAAATGCATGCTGTACATACAAGGCAATTCCTTGTAAAAGGAAGTATGCTTAATTGTATTGATTGTGAACTTGTAATGTACTTCAAATCTTAAAAGTATATTTAAAAAAACGTGTACTTGCTGATAATACAATATTAATGAAATAAAAGGCATTTTCAGTGTACTTAGAGTGCAGTTATCATTTCTGAACAAACTTAAGTGTGTTTTTTAAAAAGTTTTATGTAAAAGTACATTTAAAGCATAGTTTTAAATATTATTTTGCCATGATTTAAAAAAGCACACTTATTTTGATGTGTTGACTAACATACTGAAGTACATGTAAAGAACTTGATTATTATTTTAACTGTAGTGTGTTCATATTCAATATTAAGTTATTTATTTAAAATGTACTAAATTGCAACACCCCCACTACAAAAATATTTAAATACATCATCAATCAAACTTTAATAATTACATTTCAATTATATTTGAGTTTACCATAAATGCTTGTCAGTACATTTGGCAGTATACTTTAACCACATTTATAACCACAAATATAAGCAATTACAAAATTGCATAAAATTATGTATTTGGCTATATTCAGACTGCAGGTAAATGTCGCCCAAATCCCCCCCCCCTTTTTGTTTGTTGCTCGCATGTAACTCAGATCTGTTTTTCTCATGACCGTGTCGTGTGAACACCACAAACCACAAATCTGATCTTTTCAATTCCGATTTGGGCCACTTCCATATGTATTGCATTACATACCCAAAGTTATCAAGAGAGTTTCGAAAGGTAGTCAATGAAGGACAGTGATGTGACGAACTTATAAGTATTACAGGGATCACTCTATATACAAGCAAAACATCAGGGCTCATATCATACGTTTTTTAAAACTCTGCTCTCTTTTTTCGCATCCTTTATATTGCCTGCGCATAAATTCGCTGGCTTCGGCGGCAGATCACGCTATAAATAAACATGTAATCGCTTACTTTAATGTCCTCTGTGTTTACTTCCGTATGACAGTGTGCTGCGTGTCATCTTTTTATCATTATTTTGTGCGTGTGAGTCAGTCCAGGACGATGATCTGTTCACACTGGAATCTCATATTGGCCACATTTAAAACGGCAATGTGAGCAGCTATAAATCTGAGAGCAAAGAGGTGAGAGCAATAAATCGACCTCTATACATTTCTTTGTATTGTTGAACACAAAGGAAGATATTTTGAAGAATGTGAGAAACTGAACAGTTCTGGGGCACCACTGACTTTGACTTCTATAGTATTTCTTTTCCTACTATGGAAGTCAATGGTTCCCCAATGCGGCCTGGTTACAAACTTTCTTCAAAATATCTTCCTCTGTGTGCACCAGAATAAAGAAATGTATACAGGTTTGGAACAACTTGAGGGTGAGTAAATGATGACAGAATTTTCATTTTTGGGTGAACTATCCCTTTAAGTGTGTCAGAAGCTCTCTGAAGTTCAACTAATTACATTTATTATAAATTTAAACTATAACACAGTATATTCTTTCATATTTAGCCTATTGTTTCTGTGATAGGTTCTTTTGTTTAATTTTTTTTGCCTTTGCTTCAATCAGTTTGTTCTTTTGATTGAAAGGTCCTTTCTACAACCGCCATATTGAGCGTTGCAATAATGGTTTGTCTACCCTTCCCCTCGTAATGTCTGTTGTTACTCCACTTTACAGTCTAACTGTATCACTATCTTACAAAAATTATGGCAATTCCCTGTTTCTCTGGTAATAGTGACTTCTTTGATTAGTGAATAGCTTCAGGATTGTGTATAAAATAGAATCCTAAGGAATTAACCATTTTAAAAAATAGCATGTAGCATTGTTTAAAAACCTCAGAAAAAGATCTCCAAAAACAGTTTCTCTGTGGAGATTTTGAATAGCCTTTGATATGCAATAATTTACCTTTGACCTCAGAGTTACTGGAGGTGAGCTGTTTGAAGACATTGTTGCAAGAGAGTATTACAGTGAGGCTGATGCCAGGTAAGAACATGCAGACAGACACATTACAACAGTTGCACATTAGTACATTCATTAACGTCAAGTTTGTTCTACATAAAATATGCTTACAGACGGTTCTTTTAGGCCACATGACTCTTTTGTGAGCCTGTTTCTCTTTTGTGCAAGTTATTTATACTGATGATAAATTATACACTGCTTCCCTTTACAGCCTCGCCTCCTCAAGTGTAATTTTGCATGTGTAAAGGAAAATGTGCATGTGTCTTCGAGGCTGGACAAGAAAGTGTGAAGCATGTTATTTATAGATGATTAATGACTGCATGCATTCTAATGTATGTACAATCCTCCATAACTGAATTTTTACTTCATAAAAGGGTGATAAAGTCCCCATTATCTCTAGTTTCCTGTATTTACTGATTGTTTCTTGATTTAAACAAAAAAAAACTTTTGTTCCATCTGCCCGCCATTGTCACACTTCCCCTCTGTCTTACCTTTCTCTTTCACCGTCTCTCTCTCTCTCTCTCTCTCTCTCTCTCTCTCTCTCTCTCTCTCTCTCTCTCTCTCTCTCTCTCTCTCTCTCTCAGTCACTGCATTCAGCAGATTTTGGAGAGCGTTCATCACTGCCATGTTAATGGTATTGTCCACCGGGATCTGAAGGTCAGCACACACACACACACACACACACACGCGCACACACACGCGCACACACACGCGCACACACGCGCACACACACACACACACACACACACACACACACACACACACACACACACACACACACACACACACACACACACACACACACACACACACACACACGCGCACACACACACACACACACACGCGCACACACACACACACACACACACACACACACACACACACACACACACACACACACACACACTTCTCCAGAAAGTGGCGCTCAATGCAGCAGAGTCCAGTGCTAAATTTAGCACAGTCTGACGTAGCCGGATCTAACAGAAAATAGCCTTGCTGTGTCTGAGAATCTAATATTTTATCCTTTCATCTACTGAAATCTTCACAAAGCCTTTTAGCTAGTGATAATCAATCCACATTTGCACAGATACAATTCAAACATTTGACGGAATTAGCTTTTATGTTCTTCCTCCAAAATGTCTTTCAACCTGCTGAGGAGGAATGAGTCATCATAGCATGGCTGCTGTTAAAAACAAATTTGATTCAATAAATAGCTGCTTTTAGAAAAGCCATTACCTAAGGGAGAATTAAGACCATTTAGTTATATGCTTGTGTGTTTGCATGCTTTTCTTGAAGCCTGAGAATTTGCTGTTGGCAAGTAAGATGAAGGGGGCGGCAGTTAAGCTTGCCGACTTTGGTTTGGCCATAGAGGTCCAAGGTGATCAGCAGGCTTGGTTTGGTAAGTACAACAAAATAGTATGTACTGTGTTGCTATAAAAGAAATTACATTTTAACTGAGTTGCATGTTTGAATTTGATGTGATAATATTAAAATAATGAATACAAGAGGATAATTGATGGATGCAAAAACAATCATGTTGGACGATCAGTGTAGTTCAGTTTACGAATGAATCTCTTTAAGAGCCAGATCTTTTAACGAATTGGTAGCTTTGATTGAAAGTTATTAGTTTGAATCAGTCTACTACCTCAGTGCATCAGATTGGTTACTGAATTAACATCTGACAAACGTTGTTTATACACTCTGGACACATTTAATTGATCAAAAGTGACTTTTAAATTGTTACAAAAATGTTTCTATTTAAATGCTGTTCTTTTGAACTAAAATAATCCTGAAAAACAAATTGGTTCCTACAAAAATGTTAAGCAGCACAAGAGTTTTCAACATTGATAATAGTAAGAAATGTTTCTTGAGCAACAAATCAACATATTATAATGATTTCTGAAGGATCACGTGACAATGACAGCTTTGGCATCACAGAAATAAAATTACATTTTAAAATATAGTAAAATTTAAAACAATTATTTTAAATTGTACTAGGATTTCACAATATTACTATTTTTACTGTATTCTTGATCATATAAATGCAGCCTTGGTGAGCATAAGAGACTTCTTTCAAAACAATTCAAAAACCTTTACCTTAAACTTTTAAACAGCTGTGTATTGTTGTAAAGAGAATATTTAATTAAAACAAATATGCTACACTACAAATATGTTTATTTTTATTTTTACGTAATTAGTACCAGCAAAGGCTGCAGAAACAGAAGTCTATAGGGAACACTGCTTTATTAGTAATTTTGCTGTAAACAATTCTGCATGACTAAGCTTTTATAAGCCAACTTGGCAAATAACACTTTTTCATATTCTAAACAATAGTTAAATCCTGTAGAAACTGTTCATTTATTCCCCTAAACCACTCTTTGTTCAGGTTTTGCTGGTACTCCAGGGTACCTGTCCCCGGAGGTCTTGAGGAAAGATCCTTATGGCAAACCTGTGGACATGTGGGCCTGCGGTAAGGAATGAATGAGCCACAAAAATGTTCACCTCATAAGGGAGTTGGTGTGATGGATGTCACTGTTGAAGCTCATTAACTGATTATTAAATTATTGCAGCCTGAGTTTTTAAGCAGCATTGAATCTAATCAGCCAAATGGAGTGTCCCTGGTAAATTGTCTTTCTGTTTTTAGGCTTAAAACCAGTTAGTCCAATTCAAGCAGTTGAATGAATGTTTCAATTTAGCCTTGATGTAAAAATGATTGCACAATTATTCAAATTCACCATCAGGATGTTCTTCCCACTTAGGAAAAGATGGACAGATGGTAATATCATTGTACTTTGAGATATAGATTCCAAATGGTACTGAATGAATGCCATATTCATGCACCATAGTATTTAAATAGTACTGTCTTTCTTCAAAGAATATCTTGGGACTGTCACCCAAAATGAAACATGACATTATGTTAGATGTCCCAAAATATACTTCTACTCTGTGTGCTGTTTGAATAAGATTGCTTGAATACAGACATTATAGCTCAGTCTTTAGGTCAAGTGTAGTTGTTATTTGAGAATTTGTTTGAAGAACATTTCTCTCTGAATGTAGTTATAATAAGATATATGCTTCATAGGTGTGATTCTCTACATTCTGCTGGTTGGATATCCTCCATTTTGGGATGAAGACCAGCATCGCCTCTATCAGCAGATTAAGGCTGGTGCTTATGACGTGAGTCTGAATTTCTAATGATTTGCCTGGAAAGGGCTTAAAAAGATGGGCTGAACACTAAGAACACACTATTAGAGCTACAAATGTATCTGATGCCAATAACCACTTGGTAACTGATGATAAATTGATGTCATCCTCAGTTCCTTTGGCTTCCAATGCTTACAAATTCATACAAACTTATTAAATGACACATTATTGTGTTGTCTTATCTCTGTATGTAGTTTCCTTCTCCTGAGTGGGATACAGTGACCCCTGAAGCTAAAGATCTGATTAATAAGATGTTGACTATCAATCCTTCTAAACGCATTACAGCTTCTGAAGCCCTCAAACACCCCTGGATCTGCGTATGTTTCAACACACAAACACACACACTAACATGCATTCTTCTTTATTATACAACAAAGTCATTTCCTAATCCTCAATAAGCTCTTGCCATCATTCTTTGTCTTTCTTTCTCTTTCTGTAGCAACGCTCCACTGTAGCGTCTATGATGCACCGACAGGAAACCGTGGAGTGCTTGAAGAAATTCAATGCCCGAAGGAAACTCAAGGTTAGTTTTGGTCTGTTTTATTGTTAGACTTTCCTCAAACATCTTCTACATGTCTTTTGACGAATCTTCACATGAATTTCCTGCACATGCATTTACCTACTCACTACATGCAACATCTAGATTTACAATGTTCCTTTTAAACGTAATGCCTTACATTATTGCATTACTCCCTATCTAATTATACTAACTAAATATATTACATTTGTCCTTTTTTAATGGATAGTAAGTTAGTTATTTCTGGATAATGGTAGTTAGGGTTATCTACTAGCTGGGAATAACTGGACCAAAGTGATAATGTTATGTATAAGGGAGAGTTTTGCAATACAACGCTGATTTGATATTTGAAGTTATTCTAGCAAACTAGGCATCCTCCAAATACATTATAAAAATGAGGGTATACATTGCTCCTGCTGTAGCTTCTGTACTATTCTTTCCTTCATTTCTCTTTTGCTTGTTGTTTTTTCCTTTTCTTTCATTCATAATTTTTTTTTTTTTTGCAACTAGGGTGCAATTTTGACCACTCTCCTGGTCACAAGAAACTTCTCAGGTATGTCTGGCTCTGCTGACCTGTATGTGTGAATGTGTTTGTTTGAGTGTGTTTATCCTACAGCTGTATTACACTCTGGTTACATTTTATTTCGATAGTCCACTTTAGACACTATCTATAAGTAACTTTGAAACTACATGTCAACTAACTCTCATTAGAGTATTAGTAGACAGTTAGGTTTGTGTTCAGGTTAGTAGAATAAGTTGACGTACTTGCAAAGTTACTTATAGTCAGTGCAGTGTCTGTTGGTGGACCAGGTGTTAGCAGATATTAAGCAGAAAGTTTATTAATACTCTTATGTGTAGTTGCAAAGTTAAAAAGTATAAAGTGGAATATCAAAATAAAGTGACACCTAGACTCCCATCTTTTTTATCTTCTTATGAACTTCATACCGTTATTAGTTAATATGTGGTCAATTATTATTATTATTTAATTTTTTTGAACAAAGGCTGTTTTAAAGTGAGGTGGTACTGTACTCCTTTTTAGACATTTTATTTAACATTTCTTTCCTGTTCATCATTGCTTTATCTCTTTTTTGGGGGGTCCTGTGTGTCGTGTGAGGTAAGAGTCTAATCTGACATAAGAAGGGGATGTGTTTTTACTCTAACCAGTCAGCTGGTTTGCTTGTTTGTCACACTTCCCTGTTACTCTGAACTATGAATTACCCTTGTTTGCATGTAATGTAATGTAATGTAATGCAATGCAAACAGATTACATTCATAACGTTAACTTGCATTTAGTCTACATGCAATTTTTCAAATAATATAATAACAAACAGTACTTTATGAATGTAATCATGATTATAATTTAAAGTAAGTTATTGGGAAAGTAAATGTGTCCTGTCTTGCTCATAGAACAAGTATCTGGAATGCTTACTCATTTTCTGGTTACTTTTCCATTTGGATGTGTTCATGTACATTCTGGAGTGTTACATTTATAAATAAGGTGTAATAAAAAGGTTTTGCACTTTCTCATACATGCTGGCTGTTAGCAAAATGTAGCTGGAAACATGTTATAAAATGATAGAAAAGCTTTAATTGAATGCATTAGATGAATGGTCGTCTGCACTTAATTTGTGATAAACTATTCTAAAGCAACTCTTTCTTCGAGGACAAATGTATCATGAAGTTTGAAGACACTAAACTATGTTTGCAATGCGAAAGGTTATTATTATATTATATTATATTACGCACATAACACATAAACAGTTCAATCATCAAGACAGTATGAAGGAAAAGTAATTATGTATATTTTAAAGGGATGATTTCTGTTGTTAAGGAAAAAAATTCTCTTTTTTTCTTGAAATTGTCCAACTTACAGTCATAGACAGTAAGACAATTGTACAGCATATCATTTTTAAAAACACACATCCTCTAAGAATAGAATTGCTTACTGGTTTTGATTGTGACATGGGTTTAATCTTTTTGATCACATAGCCTTGCATTTATGTTTCAAGAGTTCCTATCCTAAAAATGAATGATTTATATGACTGTGAGTTGTTTCTCTTGCCCGAGGTCTTGTGACACAATAAGGAGAACAATAATCCCAGAATGCCTGCTGCATGTGCCTCAATGGATTTGTAATGTAATACATAATTTTTCATGTTCTCTTTTATTTTTCACCCAACAGCAGCCAAGAGCTTATTGAACAAAAAGACAGATGGTGTGAAGGTGGGTTAAGTCTGTTTCCTATTAATCTTTTGGCAAAACTAAGATATAAAGAACATGAGTTCTTGGCAATGGCTGAGAGTAATCTCGCAGCAGAACATTGTGCATCCTTCAGGTTCCATTTGTTTGTTGGTTGTTTTTCCAGAAATTCTCTAAATAGTATCAGTTTCCAATTTAATGACTATAGTTAATATATAATATTATATATGCTGTGGCATTTTGATAAATTCCATTTCAATTCCAATTGTCAGGTTTTATGGGAAATATATTACATTTTGGCAATAAAAATCTAATTGGACCTTTCATTCATTCGTGAAATGTCTAGTTTAGTTAATTCTCTGACTGAATAAATGGAATTGCCCATCATTATAACTTTAAATATGCATGGTGCAGCACTATGCCAGATACCCCAAAAGATGCAGGTTATAGTGAATTCGCCCCATCTACTTTTTCTCTGGTATCATTTCTTGTCTGATTTTATCATCAAAATTAATCTAAAACAATTAGCTAAGAGTTTTCTTACATCTGTTTTTGACATAAGTAACAAAATGTGATGATGGTTTGTTGCGCAATCATGTCACTCATGTCTTTTATGTCTTTATCAGATTGTATATAAAAGAAAATGAAGTAAAACGTTAAGAATGCATATGTTAATAATGTGAATTGCAATTCACAATCCATACTTCCACAATCTGACATACTGTATGCACGGTTGAAACAGGAAATTGCACAAGAAAACATAAAGTGATGCACAAGAAATTTATTGGATCATGGAAAGTGCACTAATGATAAATTTACAATAATACCAGGAACACCTATTAGGAAAGTAAATGGGTCCAATTTTGATTGATATATGGTAACTGTAAAATGTACATTTTATAAAATAAAAAATAAGAATATAATTAATTATATAAAATCTCAGGACTTTAGATTATATGATTTTATTATTTTTGCCACAGTATATGTTCAGGCTTGTATCCACCATTGTTTGTGAGTTTTATTCATCAGATCATACATCCTGTATCTGTGTATTCATAGTTGTGGATGCCCTGTCACAGAACTCATTTTTTCCCCCAGTCTTGTGTAATTTTGTATCCCTAGTGTGATGTTGTAGACCCCGTCAGTTTGATATTTTGTAATTTGTGATCTGCTCCTCATCCCACTTACAGGTTAACAACAAAACCAACCTAGCCAGCAGCCCTAAAGACACAGGCCCCGCCCCAGCACTGGTACCCATGACAACAACCCCACCCCCTGCACAATGTCACCCCAGTAGACCCTCCCTCTTTTACCAACGAGCCAGATTTGCTTACCATTTCACCACAGTGCTCTGGTCAAAAACCTAAAGAGCTACCTTGCTGTGTACTACCTACACAGGCAGCTAGTTGTAAGGCAACATCCTAACAGTCAAGCAATCTGATCATGCAGCGACACAAAATAATATTCATCATGTAAAGCACATGACAGACAGAATTCACATTTTATTTCAAAAGTTGAATGTTAGCATGTTGCTAAGCTAACATTACAATAACAAGCTGAAACATACCCAGAAATCAATGTTTCACTACATATACAGTAGGCTGCATCTATTTTTAGTCAACATTTCTTATATTGCATTGCATTCTGGGATTAGTTTATCTGAAAAGGATATAGTATATGATGCTGCCTAATTTTGGAACGCTTTCACATACAGTCTAGATTGCCAATTATGCCTTAAATGATACATCAATTTTATGCTTTAAACTATTTACAGTATGTGACTGTTATTATGCAAAGAAAACCAAGGGTTGGTAAATCTGGCGCTGTTGGTGTGTCTACCCAAGTTCCACGAACCTTGCATGACTTTATTTACCTCTCATGTCACCTTTATGTCACACTTGTTTTTCTTCCATTTGAACTCTTAATTCCAGGAAATGTAGGGTTGTAATTTAATCATATTGTCTTTGAAACATCAAAAGCAACTGCTGCTGCTTGATGTTTTGTAGTGATATAGTTTCATGCCTTCTCAAGCATAAAAATCCATATATTGCTTGCATGTGGTCATGGTGTATTGCCATTAGTCTACTACTTTTGCCCACTTGTATTTCCCATTTGTTTAAATCTAAATCTTGTTGAATCCGAGTGTCTTTCTCTGGCAGATGCATAATTTAAGTACTTGGAGTGAATGCTTTGCAGTGCATGGCTGGTGTAAGCATTGCTTTGATAGGCTCATATGCTTTGAGCCCTTTGCTGTGTGTGGCTTGACATTGTTTGCCATCCATAATGATGTAGACATGCACATATACAAATGTCTCTCAGACTGACGACACAGTGACACACTCATACTGACACACACAGACCTTTTCTCTCTGTCACGCACATGCACACTCGGGGGGTTTCTTAGACAAGTGACTAGCAACGCATATGTAATCTTCTCTAATCTGGTGGTGATTAGACAAGACATGATCAATTCCGCTCAGTCCCGCTCAAAGACCACCAGGCTGATTAATTACATTGTATCTGTCAGTGTGTGTGTGCAACATAGAGATCACCACATTCTGGTGATACACTGCCTGTTTGTTAAAAAAGAAAAGAAAAAAGATCCAACCCATATTGCAAGAGAAAACTGATCCAAAATCTCTAGAATTTCTTTTAGTAATTCTGATTTTATTAATTCCGATTTGTTTAGTAATTCCCATAAATCAGATATATGGCAAGCAATACGTGTAAAAACACATATACAGTAATACATATGTCCATGTATACAGTTAACACTGAAATGAAAATATGCATACAGTATTTGTACTGGATGTATTTTAAGCATACACTACCAGTCTTTATTAAGATAGTTTTTAATGTTTTTGAAATATGTCTCTTATGCTCACCAAGGTTGCATTTATTTGAAAAGTAAAAAAGATAAACAGTTCAAAAGATAAGCATTTATTTGTAATGGGAATCTTGTAACATTATATATATCTTTACTGTCACGTTTGGTAAATTTTATTGTGTCCTTGTTGAATAAAAATAATAATTTAATTTAATTTAAAAAAAAACGTTTGAATGGTAGTGTATATATTTTTCATGTAATGTTTGCCAAATATCAGATTTCTGGAGACTAAATTCTGTAATTGCTATAGAGTGTGCACTTGATTGTACTTCATTTTAAGTTGCTTAGATAAGAATAGTCTATGGCAGTTCAAATTATACTCCAAACCAATAGGAAGTGTGTTTTAGACTCCATTATCATGCAGGACACATGCACTACACATGATAAATCACCAATGAGAGAAATTAGATGATGTTCTGAAAGTCTTGTCATGCTGGTTGGATTTAGTAGTTTGTATATAGTATATTATTTCCCTTAATACCTGGAAACAAAATCAATTGCAATTCCATGCATGTTGTGTCTTGTACACAAACATTATTCTGCTATCAAGCTTACTTTTCATATACAAATAATAATGTTTATTCACTCCTTTTCAATCTTTCAGGAGCCACAAACTACCGTGATCCACAACCCAGTGGACAGAAACAAGGTAATAGGACATATCTCTGTTAGCAGTAGTATGATGCCATTAATGCAGCTGTCCAGTGTCCAGTCTGAAAGTGATTCACAAGGATCCTTTCACATTTCTCCAGGAATCTACAGAGAGTGCCAACACAACTATCGAGGATGAGGATCTTAAAGGTAAAGCTTGACGTCTCTCTGCCCGTGTCTCCCCGTAGATGTGCTTGTTTTCCCTCCTCGATATGTCTTCCATCCGTGCTTCTCCTCAGTCATGTCTACATTCTTTCTTGTTTACGTTCCCCACCGAATTTGTACTCAAGTTCTGCCTGTTGCTCCCATTCTCTTCCCTGTTCCTCCTTTGTTCGTTTCCCCGCTTAAGGGTGTCTTGTTTCAGTATTTCTTGTCGAGTGTGCTATTTGAAATGTCTTCTTTTTCGTTTGTCCTGCTCCTGTTGTTTCTTCCTCTCATTGGTTCAATGTACAGCCAGACGCTTTGGAAGCCTCAGCATTAATTCAATCTGGCAACCCGCGGGCCGCCCGCAAAACTCCGAGCCCAAGCAGGTGCCCAACTCCTCGGTGCAGAGTAAGTCCGTAACGGGCAGGAGACAAAATCACCCCGTCCTCCCCTAACGTAGTTCAAATGCTACGAACCCCCCTGTATGAACGAGAGGCGCCTCAACGACTTCGATCTGCTCTTTTAAGGATATTCTTTAATTTACAACTCCCAACTTCATTCTTCATCAATGCTCCGAATGTTTTAATCCATCCAGCTGCTTCTATCAGACACACGTTTGTGTCTGCCTGTTCTTCATGGACTGCATTTTAAGACTTTGAAAGGCCAATCATAAATCACAATAGTTTTAGAAGAAACATCAGATTCTATTTTAGGTTAGCATTAAAAACACAGGAATTCCAGTCTGTGAAGGAGAGGGAGACATTGATGCGTGTAGCATGTGTTAGAAAGGCCTGATGGATTAAAAGCAAATCTCTGAATCAATAGAGATGCTCAAGTAAATGGGAAATCAAGTTTTAATGTGTAAGTACCAGAACATTCTTTCTATATGCTCTTCATGAAAAGACACCCTCTAACCGTCTCAAATTTCCTCGATGTGGGAGAAAGACCCTTCTTTTGACTTATCTGCTCTTCATTCATGACTGAAAACCACCTGGCTGCCTTTAAGGTGCTTGAGGCCTTCCGGTTACACCACTAACAATCATCTTCTTACTCAAAAGATTGTTCATTTGACCTTTTACCCCTGTGTCCTAGGACTAGATTCTGCATTGTCCGCTATTGCACCCAATATTCCTAATATGGAGAGATCCACTGCACTTGCTCCAGTATCCTATCCTGCCTCTTGCCTGACAGCCTGATGTTTGCTCCTTCTTTTTAGTATCTCTTCCCCTCCCACCAATCCAACCAGAAAAAACCCTAAACCTGACCCTGTATTCAAACAAGCAGAATCACTTTGGATTTGTTCAAGCTCAGTAATATGGAATGGACCTAAACCAGTATTGAAAGGACAATACGCTATTTTTCAACGTCAGATTCTGTTTGCACTTTATGTTGACATGACCATATGACAAAATGCATTTTGTCTAGAGTCTGTGTTTCACATGATGAAAAAAAAATGTTTT
Organism: Meda fulgida; assembly: GCA_030578275.1. Lineage (NCBI taxonomy): Eukaryota > Metazoa > Chordata > Actinopteri > Cypriniformes > Leuciscidae > Meda > Meda fulgida. The sequence continues at coordinate 9,182,728 of CM060616.1, read as the reverse complement.
TTTTAATATTTTGAGGGCTCTGAGTAGATTTCAAATATTACGTTACGCTGATTAATGCAGTTAATCATAATCCTTCATTTTTCGGAGAAAACTGCCAAATTAAGATAATTCAAAGATATTATTATGAAAGCATTGAATAGATAGTTCAGAAAGTGGATTAATTCATTTTTAATACTCTAATTAATCTCACTAAATTATCACAATTTACAATTGACAGCCCTAATTCTTTTATTGTTATTTATTTTTCGACAAAAAACATTTTGATATCTTATGAAACACAGAGGAGAATGGTGTTTCCACATATGCTAACAGTGGCATTATGCTGAATAATGAAAATGATGTTGAAAAAAGGTTGAAGGCCCCATGTTACAAAGCATGTCCATTGTTAGAGAGAACAAGCATTAGATGGAATGCTTTTCTGAAGAAAAGTAAAGTCCTCTTTTTCTCATTTGAAAGCCGCAAACCCTTTTCCATCTCATTTGTCATTTAGTGCCTTCCGGGCGAAAGACATCAGCTAGAAGACGTATCCATTCCTTTTTTTCTTATCATCTATTAATTTGCAGAAACCATAAAATCTGTGCTGGAGAATGATATAATTAATATTTCACATTAAATGAACTGTTAAATATTAAAAGTACAAAGTGCATTTAACGTCTTTTTGCCCGGTGGGCTGGAGTTATTATGTCATCATCAGTAGTTGTAGATGCATTGCACTAGTTTTATTTGGTGCTTTCATAAGAAATTGCCTTTTTGACCAATTATGAGCCATCTTTTTGCTGTCCCTTAGCTTGCCAAGTTATCAATAAAGGTAATTTTAAACTTTAATACTTTGAATGAAAGTGTTGCCTGTGATTTTCTATCAGTAAACACTGCTCATTCTGAAACTCATCGTAGAACACTAGGAGTTCTGGAATACGCTTTCCTTTGGGTGCCCTTTGTTTATCGAGTGTCAAAATTGCCTCTTTTTAATAATACAGTAAACAGAACAGATTGTACATAGACATAAAATTCACACAACTTCTCTGTAAGCCACTTAGGGCTGGGCGATATAAATAACTAAAACAATACAAAAAAATACTTGGATATATATACTCGGTACTCAGCATGTATCTTGATATTTATGTACAGTATTTGCTCTGATATGGCTTTTTTTTATTAATCAAAGCAGGTGTTTCACTAAATGAACACAAGAAAAGTGTTTATTTTTTATTGAAATGCATCATCAATGCAATGAAGGACCTTCATGAACATGTCTGAGTGATGATCAGTTTGATGTGATTCATTGCAATAAATCAAATTGATCAAATTGAACATTTTGTTAAATCAAAGACACCTTTAATGACCAAATAAAAAGCATTTAGTCATTACGATATATACAGTATGATTCATTGCAAATATTCAATATATCGCCCAGCCCTGAAGCCAACTAATAACTGAAAAGAACGAAGCTATAAAGGTTCACTGTACATTTGTTTCTGGTGCTTTCTAAACAAAGGTTTGCATTTTGTGGATTGCATAAATTCAGTCAAGCTTTGAAATGAGTTGAGATGTTGATTAATAATGTAGATTTGTGTGCCGTGAGCATGTCTGACTCACACGCTAGAGATTTCTGTGTGTTTCAGCTCGAAAGCAGGAGATCATAAAGGTGACCGAACAGCTGATTGAATCCATCAACAACGGGGACTTTGAGGCTTACGCGTGAGTAAACACACAAACCCTTAAGAACGCTAATGCATTGCTTTATTTTCTCTTGATAACTGAGATTATATTTAATGGTCACCTTTTCACAACAGGTGCTCCGTCTATAATTAGAACCAAGCCTCACTTAATTACATCTTTTGATTGGCAGATTGGAGATCAAAAGGAAATCAAAAGGAAATTCAGATGATATCAGCGACTACATACGCTCACATTTATTCTTCACAGACTAAAATTGGAACGTTCCAGGTGCATTTGTACCAATATGTGCCCACAAAACAAGACTTGTAGCTTTACTTTCTCCTCTTTTTCTCACAGAAAGATTTGCGATCCTGGTCTTACTTCCTTTGAGCCAGAAGCTTTGGGAAACCTGGTGGAGGGACATGACTTCCACAGGTTCTACTTTGAGAACGGTATTTAGACCAATTTCTTTTCACGCTTGAAAACAATATCTTGAATTTTTACATTGGTATTTTGATCACCGTATTATCTTTTAGCTCTGTCCAAAGGTAATAAGCCTGTACACACTATCCTGCTGAACCCCCATGTGCACCTGATCGGGGAGGATGCGGCTTGTATCGCGTACATCCGTCTGACCCAGTACATGGATGTCAGTGGGATGCCACGCACCATGCAGTCAGAGGAGACCCGTGTCTGGCACCGTCGAGATGGCAAGTGGCTGAACATACACTTCCATCGCTCTGGAGCCCCGAGTGTGCCCATCAAGTAAGACTCTTAGAGAGTTTCTACTGTTTAGTTTAGATGATAATGATATTGATCACAAAAGGGTCATTCTTTTTTTAATCGATTAATAGCATCTAACGTGTATATACTGTATATACAGGTCCTTCTAAAAAAATTAGCATATTGTGATAAAGTTCATTATTTTCCATAATGTAATGATAAAAAGTAAACTTTCATACATTTTAGATTCATTGCACACCAACTGAAATATTTCAGGTCTTTTATTGTTTTAATACTGATGATTTTGGCATACAGCTCATGAAAACCCAAAATTCCTGTCTCAAAAAATTAGCATATTTCATCCGACCAATAAAAGAAGTGTTTTTAATACAAAAAAAAAGTCAACCTTCAAATAATTATGTTCAGTTATGCACTCAATACTTGGTCGGGAATCCTTTTGCAGAAATGACTGCTTCAATGCGGCGTGGCATGGAGGCAATCAGCCTGTGGCACTGCAGAGGTGTTATGGAGGCCCAGGATGCTTCGATAGCGGCCTTAAGCTCATCCAGAGTGTTGGGTCTTGCGTCTCTCAACTTTCTCCTCACAATATCCCACAGATTCTCTATGGGGTTCAGGTCAGGAGAGTTGGCAGGCCAATTGACCACAGTAATACCATGGTCAGTAAACCATTTACCAGTGGTTTTGGCACTGTGAGCAGGTGCCAGGTCATGCTAAAAAAATGAAATCTTCATCTCCATAAAGCTTTTCAGCAGGTGGAAGCATGAAGTGCTCCAAAATCTCCTGATAGCTAGCTGCATTGACCCTGCCCTTGATAAAACACAGTGGACCAACACCAGCAGCTGACATGGCACCCCAGACCATCACTGACTGTGGGTACTTGACACTGGACTGCAGGAATTTTGGCATTTCCTTCTCCCCAGTCTTCCTCCAGACTCTGGCACCTTGATTTCCAAATGACATGCAAAATTTGCTTTCATCCGAAAAAAGTACTTTGGACCACTGAGCAACAGTCCAGAGCTGCTTCTCTGTAGCCCAGGTCAGGCGCTTCTGCCGCTGTTTCTGGTTCAAAAGTGGCTTGACCTGGGGAATGCGGCACCTGTAGCCCATTTCCTGCACACGCCTGTGCACGGTGGCTCTGGATGTTTCTACTCCAGACTCAGTCCACTGCTTCCGCAGGACCCCCAAGGTCTGGAATCCGTCCTTCTCCACAATCTTCCTCTGGGTCCGGTCACCTCTTCTCGTTGTGCAGCGTTTTTTGCCACACTTTTTCCTTCCCACAGACTTCCCACTGAGGTGCCTTGATACAGCACTCTGGGAACAGCCTATTTGTTCAGAAATGTCTTTCTGTGTCTTACCCTCTTGCTTGAGGGTGTCAATGATGGCCTTCTGGACAGCAGTCAGGTCGGCAGTCTTACCCATGACTGCGGTTTTGAGTAATGAAACAGGCTGGGAGTTTTTAAAAGCCTCAGGAATCTTTTGCAGGTGTTTAGAGTTAATTAGTTGATTCAGATGATTAGGTTAATTGCTCGTTTAGAGAACCTTTTCATGATATGCTAATTTTTTGAGAAAGGAATTTTGGGTTTTCATGAGCTGAATGCCAAAATCATCAGTATTAAAACAATAAAAGACCTGAAATATTTCAGTTGGTGTGCAATGAATCTAAAATATATGAAAGTTTAATTTTTATCATTACATTATGGAAAATAATGAACTTTATCACAAAATGCAAATTTTTTGAGAAGGATCTGTATATATACATATAGCCTATATTTTAAGGGTGGGAATCTTTAAGCACCTCACGATCTGATCCAATTCCGATTCTCGGAGTCACGATCTGATTCCAAAACGATTCTTAATCTACTTTATTCTTAATTAATCAGTTTACCGACTTGAAAAACATGTTTTTGCAATTTTGCAAAACAAAAGCAATTTTGTTAAACAATTGTATTTTAAGAATTTTAAATATATAAACTAGGAAAGCTTCAAAACATAAAAGCAAATAGTAAATAATAAAGATGAACAAATAAACATATTGCAAGCAATAAACAGAGAGTGCTTTGAGTATTTAAGAGTATCCAAATGTTTTCCGTTCAAGAAGTGATTTCTCTCTTTCTCATCTTTATTGTTGTTGGATTATTACTGATGACATCATAGGCAGCGGGAGATCTAATAAACTGGATTCATACTGATGCACAGATCTCTTTTGAATTATAAGAGGTGGTTTGTCCTGTCTAATCCCTTAAGACAAAACCGACTGTGTTTACATTAATTTCGCATCATAAACGCATTAAACGCAAGTACATTTAACCACTTACACGGAGTTGCACACAGCTGCATGAGTGAGCGCTCTTCACAAAGCACACGTGAGCATTTGAAATAGAAAGCAGTCTGTCAGTGAGTTTCATATTTTTTATTAATGAACCCACTGCATTCCAAACATTCCACATGGTGCCTTTGTAGATATGTGTGTGTGTGTATGGAATTGGAAGCAAGCAGAAAATGGGTGTTTCTAAAGCACACGCAGCGTCATCCTGGATCTACGGTTAAAAACTAAGAATTGTTAGAGAGAATCGCGATGCATTCTGTTCTTCCACCCCTTATATATGTATACAGTATGTATATATATATATATATATATATTATTTACAAACTTATTTTAGATGCGATTAATCGAGTTATATTATATATTATAGACATATCATAATAAATAAATGCTTTTCTTTTGAAATTATTATCATCCTGAAAAAAAGTATCACGATTTCCACAAAATTATTAAGCAGCACAACTGTTTTCAACATTGATAATATTAAGAATTGTTTCTTGAGCACCAAATCATATTAGAATGATTTCTGAAGAATCATGTGATGCTGGATTAATGACTTCTGAACATTCAGCTTTGCCATCACAGGAATAAATTACATTTAAAAAATATATTAAAATATAAAACAGCTCTTTTAAATTAATATTTCACAATATTTCTGTTTTTACTGTATTTTTGATCAAATATGCAGCCTGGGTGAGCATAAGAGACTTCCTTTAAAATAAAATCATAAAACGACTTCCTTTAACATAAAATGTTACCGACCTTAGACTTTTAAATGCTAGTATAATCAGGACACAAATGCAGAACTAATGACCTGAGAATGACCTGTTATTATTAAGCTACATGAAAATACATGAGTCAGAAACATGAATTCATAATTTAGTGGAATTTGATAATACTAATTTACTGTTATGCTTATTTCTAGGTTTTGCTGATGTGTGTTTGTCTGTGTGTATTTTTGTAGTTAATGGCATATTAAGCTTCAATATTTCCCAACTGAGGAGAAACCATCAGCAAAAACCCAACCATCTGTCAGTCAAACTGGAGGTGTGTCTCCTAAGCCACGCCTCCTTCCCAACAACCACACCCCCCTCCCCCTCCCCTTCGCCCTTGAGGGTCGTTTACATGTTATCAAACATGGACCAGAGAGTTCAAGCATTTTGCTATAGGTCATCACCTACACCAAAACCCGTGGGCCATTCGCATATATGGACATTATTAAAAGGAGTGTATTTTTAACATTTTATTTTCTGTTTCTTTTTTAAGCTGTTTTGGTATGCATTTTAAATGTATAGATATGTAAAGAGAATCATCTTTCCCTAAGTCTGTACTGTATTTTTACGTCTATTTATGTGTGTGCAATATATCAAATTTTGAAAGATAAGAATGTTAATATTGAGCTTGCTATTGTTCTGGTGATGTACATATGTCGTGATCGTTCAGATAAAAAATTATAAAATGAAAAATCTTTAAAAAAGAACTTTAAGAAACTTTTAAAATACGTACATTAAATTCTGGCTTACAGCAAAATTAAAAGATTTTAGTAACCGCTGTCAAAAAGCTTTGTTTATATTCGCTAGCTTACAATGTTTGGCTCCTTAAAGATTCTGATTTACTTTACTTGATTTAAGAGAACTGCAGAATACTAATATGGACTGTATGTTTATCGTTATGTCATAGAATATGAGAAAAAAAACGATATCAATGAGAATGTAGCATATATGATTCATCAAACTGACAAGCATTGGACAAATGCATGGAGGACTATTTTTTTGTAATAGCCATGCTGTCTTTTTTCTTAGTTTATGTTGTGTAATTCATGGTTTCAAATTGTGTTTTATTTCTATCAATATCATAAGGATTTGATACAGTTATGATGATAGCGAATATCATCATCATGATTCATGACCCAACATATCGAGAAGTATCACCCTTCCTTCGGATCTATGTAGCTTAATTTTTCCTATACTGAGTGGCTGTGAAAATATTCTTTGACTTTATATCATGGCTGTATGAGAAATAAATATAAGTAGCTTATGAGAAACTACATGCATCATTTTCACATATTTGTGATTTTTATTTATCCCGACATTATTTTCGCCCATAGCAAGAGCAGCGAAAGTGAGCTGAGCCTGATTTACAAGCATGCACACTGCCCTAAGTGGCGACTTTGTGTCTTTGAGCCACTCAATCAGAAGATGATGTCATAGAGGGTGATGTCGGAATGGAACGGTCTTCCTTGAGGAAAAACCTCACCACTAACTGGACTATGCCAACACCATAATATCCATTTTCCCCATGTTCCCTTTTCTCTTCTTAAAGACATTTCCTCTGCTGATACTTACAAAACCTCGACGCCAATATGAGGATGTGAACTACATAATTTGTTGCCATGGTGGCGCTAGCAAATCAACATATTTAATGAAAACTACAATAAAGATGTGATATGTACTGTATGTTTGATGTCACGTGTCAGCTTTCTCTCCACACACAACCAGAAAATAACCATGACATGAAGGTTGACACTTGAACACTTTTATTCTCTTTCAGCCATATACACACACTGCAGCCATGGTATAGTGTTTAAATGTCTTTTTTAAAAGATATATAGTAAACTAATACATGCCTTTTAGGATAGATATTTATGTACCATATATTTATGCATATTTTTATCTCCACAGACATAGAATGCGGATTCAGTAAATCAAATGTGGGCCAGTCACAGTGAAAGTAGTAGCAGTGTTCAACTTTGATTTGAGGTTGACTTTTAATGCTGTTCCAGGGTCAGTTTCCCAAACCCAAATAATTAAAAGGGGAACAAAGCACAGCTTGCCTCAGATCATAGTTAAAAAACAACCTATGCTAACACAGCTGTATTAATCTGCAGTTAAAAAGGAAAAGTAATTAGAATATCTCATGGTACACTCTTCTTCCCAGCGGTCTCAACTTAAGTTAACCTGTGATTTGGTGAATCAAAAGGAATATTCACCCGGTTGCACCTGTTTTATGACGCACAAAGTATATAAATGTAATACATCAAAAGAAAACATTATTTTTGAAAACATATATCCATTATGCTCACTTCTGAAACCAATAAGATATTTTACCAATCATAAATACCTCAGAGCAAGATTCCCTAACACATACTGGTATTGAGCATTATGTACAGAAAAAAATGATTATACTTTGATAATAAAATACCACATTTCCATTTTCACACACACTCAAATAAAAGAATAAATTCAGATGGAAAGTTTAAAAATAGAATCATATGTGTAACATTTAACTGATCATTTAAAATTGATTCCACCTTTGCTTTCTGAGTCCCTCTTGAAACGCTTGTCAAAGTAATTTTAAAAACATAAAACGTGTGCTAATGTGATCTATTATAACAAAAAGCTGTACTGAAATGTTTAAACTCCAGTGATGATGAAGAAGACTAGAACTGCTACAGATCACAGACACAAAGAGAGGGGTGAGGCCGAAAAATGACAGTCATCTAACCATAGAAAGAGTGTTATTAATACAGTAAGTGTCTGCTGCTAGCTAAGCATGCCTGCGCTAATATCCTTACAGGTGGCTAATGTGATCTACTGTCATTTTAAAAATGCATATTATATATATATACTCTCCATGGACAGAATACACAGACACACAATACCCCAACAGCTGATAAAGAAGGCAAGAAGTTTTCAGACATCTCAACCGTTGAGATCAAAACAGCATGTCATGATGTGGCAATATAATGCAATGATATTCAATAGTCGTGGTAGGCAGTGCAGCACAGGTTCAGTTAGTTCGAGCTTAAAATGTTCCGATAATGAACGACCAGGACTTTTTTTTCTGTTTTGATAAAAACATTTTGGTTATTGTGATTTCTTTCTTCTTTTTTTTTTTTTTTTGTGCGTGAGTGTATTTGTATTCATTATTTCATAACTGAGGGGTTTAAAAAGGAAAGGAAAGGAAAGGAAAGAACACCCTTTGGTCACATTGAAAGACAAACAGATAAACACTTGTGGCGAACTGGGGAAAATAAGGAGCGAGAAAATATTGTTCGTTGACTTAAACTGGGTAAACATCCAGTTTGACTGGACAGGAAGACTGGAAGCGGCAGGAGTGAAGTGCACTCTGGGATTGCATGAGCGTGGTGCATAGGAGTGGTTAGGAGGGCGGACAGGCTCAAAGAGAGGAGCGATGGAGATTAGGAGAGGAAAATGAAGGTAGGGAAACCATCACTCTTGACTTCTCTTCAGCTTCCTCCCTCTCTGCCTCTCAGTCATTTTGGGCACAGTAGTGGTGAATGAGGTGATGGAGGTGATGCTGTAGGTTGTCATGGGGCTCAGATCGATCGTCTATCTGGTCCACGCACACACGCTTCTGTCCCCCAGCATCCCTCACTACTGACCTCCTTTGGGTCCTAGACTTCTGCATCCTCGTCCTGTAAATAAGAAAGAAAGATCGATCAGCGTCTTATTGTGCAGAAACTGGTGTTTTAGGTACTAAAGGTTCCAAGTGGAAAAACATGGAAATATAATACTTTTGTGTAAAGTCAGGGTAAAAATGTTATTAGAGAACTAAAGACATGTAAAGACATGCTTTGTTAACAAATATACACACACCAGCGGTAAATATACAAATTCTAAACTCAATCTCTATAGAACATTTGCATGAACATTACAATACACTACCATTAAAAAGTTTGGGGTCAGTTAAATTGTTACTTTTATTAAGCAAGAATAGATTTAATTGATCAAAAGTGACTAACGAGTTTCATATTGTTACAAATTTTATTTCACATTGTTAGAACTAAATGATGTTCTTTTTAACTTTCTATTCATCAATGAATCCTGAAAAAATGTATCAAAGTTTCCACAAAATTATTAAGCAGCACAACCTTTTTCAACTGTGATAATAATAAAAGTAATAATAATGACAAATGTTTCTTGAGCACCAAATCAGATCGTTAGATTTATTTCCATATCAGAGGGATCATATGACATTAAATACTGAAATAATTGCTGCTGGAAACTTAGTTTTGCCATCACAGGAATAAATTATTTTTAAAGAAATATATTAAAATAGAAAACATATAGATATATATTTCACAATATTTGTTTTACTGCATTTTTGATCAAATAAATGCATTGATAAGAGACTTATTTCAAAAACAATTCAAAGATCTTACTGACCCCAAATTTTTGAACAGTAGTGTAGATAGTTTTTTTTCCCTTCTATTTGCCCCCCCCCCCCATACACACACACACACACACACACACACACACACACACACACACACACACACACACGCCATGCCCGTCTCTCAAACCTCCTGATCACAGATCCATCAGGCTGCAGTATTTCCTGCTCTACCACTCGAGGGATCTGCGCCTTCCTAAAACCTCCAAAGTAGCTTAAAGCCTGAGGGAATGAGGCACACACTACCTGATCACTACATTAAATGAACCCTGATGAGAAAGAAACATGATGGACAAACTATTTGGGTATGTTGGACTGTTAGAGCAGAGGATGCCTTAAATGTTTATGGCATAGTTCAAAATGACATATTAACAGAATTATTTCTGCAGTATTTACAACTGTACAGTATGAATTTTCTGTATGCATGGAGTACCTGGGTGACCTACAATTGCAAGCAATAATGTATCCCACAATGCAATGCACTGCAGTAAAATATATTTTTAACATCATGACTCATTATTATTATTAACTGTCAAAAGCCAACACATTTTTACACAAAATTGGATAGATTTATTTGTTTAAAAAAATAAAAATAATAAAAAAATAATAATTATGTCAGTCAGATTTAAAAAAAGATTATATATACATAAGCTGGCAAACAGGGGGAAAAAAAAAACAATATTATAGGCAAAATGTTGAGACAGTGTAAGTTTGGAATCCTTCCCTTAAAATAATGCTAAGCATAAAAATTTGATGTTGTAAAGATGTCAGGAATGACTGCTGTTTTTAGCAGCTCACCTGGGTGAAGTCATCCCCGGCAGAGGGCAGGTCTGTGGCGAGGAAAGGATCCCCCGCATGCTTTTCCAGCCGTTCTCCATGTACCGCCTTCATTTGGACCACCTGTCTGACCTCTTGACCTAACACAGACTCCCCCGAAGCTGACATGCCGTCTTGCTCATGGAAAGTCACCTGAAATTAAACAAAAGACACTTCTTTAATTCAACATATCTCTTTAAATGCCAATAATTGATTAAGTGAACTAAATCAACTTAATTGTAATCAGAATTACTTTAATTTAGGTTAAGTAAGCCTTTTATTTTTCATCTTGTATCTCATGATTAGTGGCAGCATCACACACCTCTGTCTGATGGCCTTCACTCTTCAGTACTGTCCTCTTCATTACTTTCGAATATCCGTCCCCCAGCGCCACATTGACAGGCTGTTGGGCGGAGCCCTCTACCATCACCTGCTCTGTCTCCAACCCATCAGATGACACACACCGTCGAATGACCTTCCTGGTCACCTGAGCAGGTAAGAGAGTGAGATAAACACATTTGAATGGAAATGATGCATTTAACATAAATCCTTCTGGATCATTTGCTCTTCTTTTTAATTCTACCTGTCCTCAGAGTATCAAATTGACAGTGAAAGCAAAGATTTTTTTTTTAAGTAAATAAAAGTAATGTAAAAATGTAAGACAAAGGTTATCTAGAGGACGTTAACAAGAAAGCTTAGCTTTGGATGGATGGATGGATGGATGGATGGATGGATGGACGGACAGACGGACGGGACTAACGGATGGACTGACAAACGGATGGATACTGCGAATCTTGAATGTTTACCTTCTTCACAACCAAGTTTCCCTGTGCATCTGTGTATTGCTCTTCTGTTACCGACTGTGGAGGAATATCTGGAACATCATCACCCTGTAGAAGAAACCAGACACACAATCAATACATGCCGCCTGCTAAAGCAGTGTTCACCATAAAAGGAAACAGCTGCCCTGGCTTGGGTAAAGGTTAGGGTTAGCAAAAGAGGAATAATGAAGAAGAAAGAAGAACACATCCTGTAGAAGTTGTCCATTTTATGATGATCAAGAGTCAACTACTCCAGCAGTATAGAATATGGGAAAGCATACAAGGCTATTACTGTAGTTTTAAATGGACAACTTCTACCAGCAATTGAGGAGCAGGGAGGTTAAGCCACAGCTGAAAATGCAGGATTTTAAAATCGTGTCAGTTTCCAAAATAAATCTTAAAACTGCATGAAAAACCATCACACAACAGTATGGCACACAAAGTTGCACACCAAGTGTATATTAAGAAACTCTGCTTTCACACTGAACCTCAAAAATAGACCAGGCAATTCTCAGTCACAGATATACCTGAATAATTACTCTTCTTCGCACCACTCTGGTGGTCAGGACATCCTCATCAGAGCTATCCGACAGCACACCTAATGCATCATCAATCTCCTAACCAAAGAGCATGTATGAAAAATCATGCAATAATATAAGATTAAAATATACATGTATAAAACATTAAAACGTTTAAATAAACACAATTAAAAAATAAATGTAATCCTGCCGCCTCTGCTAAAATAGCAGAAGACTAAACATTATCAGAACCTGCCAGTAAATATCAATAGCATAGTCATATCCAAATTCTTTCTTGTTTGTTTGTTTCTTTTTTTTAAATCAAAACAGAAAACCAGACAAGGGACAACAAAACATTCTTAACTTGACACAACATGCACCATTTTTAAATAGACTCGTATGAAACAATTATCTGGTAAGCAAGTCACTTCAAATCCAGCAATCCGTTGCTTAGTTGTACTAGTTCTACATATCTATGGAAAATACTCTTAATTGTTATGTATATTAAGACATAGTTATTCCTTGCTTGCAAAATCCTGCATATTTAGTATATGACCTCACAATGTCATAAATGTAGTACATGCATCAGCACTATCTGAACAAGCTGACAGTGATTATGATGGTGTTAAGGTATGAATGTGACATCATCTGACATGATCATGTTTTTTTATTTATGTTTGAGTAAAATCAAGTTTTTCAGTTCTTAAAATCCACCTAATTAGTGAAATTGTTAATTCAAAGACACCAAACACCATCCCTTCAGAAAACTCATTCAGTGGGAAATGGATTAGGGTAGATCAGAGAAGGATGGGGGGGGGGGGGAGGTCATGCTGAGAATGCTTACCCTCCTCAGATCATCATCACCATCACTATGCTCAGCTTCTCCTCGAGGAGGAAGCTCCTGAGGAAATTGTGCAGAAGATTCAAGACTTCTATGGCTTGAAAAGTCTTTCTCCTCTGCATCATCATTGGGTTCTTGGATGATGAGAGAATCCTCAAAATCATCACTGTCTGACGACCTGATTGACCAACGAGGGCTCTCATGGGATGGTAGTGCTGAGGCACTTCTAACATTTGGTTGTTGTTGTAGTTCATGAATAGTTGACCTCAAGACTTTATTGCTAAGTGCCATTGCGCCTTTCAAGGGCTCGTCCTCTTCTGTTTCAGAATAATCTGAAATGGTCTGTATGCAGTCGAAAAAAGCCTCAAGATCAGAGTCATCATGTTGTTGATCAATGCTTAGTAAGTCTTTGGGTTTTGGTTTTTCAATGTTCGCAGGTTTTGGCACATCAGTAGCTTCTAATTCCTTATGTTCACTCAGATCAGTTTGAGATGTAGGTGACTCCATTAATGTTTTTTCAACCCTTGATTGTGGTTCCCCTGTAAATGTGTCTTGGGATACACCAAGAACTAACGAAACACTCACCTCGGAGTTGACCGGTTCATCAGATAACGGCTGTTCTGGTTGAACTGTTTTCTCAATTTCCTCGAACACCGAATTCACCAAGGGTTCAGAAGAGTCAGAGAGACAATGGCCAGAATATTTTTCCTCTGATTGTTGGGATATTGCACCAGACATAACAGAGTCGGACAGGTGCCGTTTGGAATCTTTGGAAGTAAAGGCTTTGTCACTGCCATCCTGAGAGAGCAGTAAAGCAAGTACTGCCTCCTGGGAAACAGGTTTCTCAACTGCTGAATTCATGTTCAGAGTGAGTACCAAGGGTTTAGAAGACTCAGAAAGACAGCTGTCAATATGCTTTTCTTCTGACTGTTGGGTTGCATCAGAGATTAATGATTCAGACTGTGGCCATTTTAAACTTTTGGACACCACTGCCTCCAGTGAAACATGTTTCTTAGTAGTTACTGATCCAAGTTCAGAAGACTTCTCCCTGAAGTCAAAATGTTGAGAAGTTATGACTGTTTCTGACAATAGTCGTTTGGAATCTTTGGAAGGTAAGGCATTTTCCCTGCCATCCTGGGATGGAAGTAAAGCAAGTACTGCCTCCTGGGAAACAGGTTTCTCAACTGCTGGATTCATGTTCAGAGTGAGTACCAAGGGTTCAGAGGATTCAGAAAGACAGAGGTCAATATTATTTTCTTCTGACTGTTGGGTTGCATCAGAGAATGATTCAGACTGCGGCCGTCTTAAACCATTGGACACTACTGCCTCCTGTGAAACAGATTTCTTAATAGTTGCTGATATAAGTTCAGAAGATTTCTCCCTGAAGTCAAAATGTTGAGAAGTTATAACTGTTTCTGACAGTAGTCTTTGGGAATCTTTGGAAGGTAAGGCCTTGTCACTACTATCCCGAGAGAGCAGTAAATTTAGTACTGCCTCCCGGGAAACAGGTTTCTCAACTGCTGGATTCATGCTCAGAGTGAGTACCAAGGGTTCAGAGGACTCAGAAAGACAGCGGTCAATATGCTTTTCTTCGGACTGTTGGCTTGCACCAGAGATGAATGATTCAGACTGTGGCCGTTTTAAACCTTTGGACACCACTGCCTCCTGTGAAACAGATGTCTTAGTAGTTGCTGATCCAAATTCAGAAGACATTTCCCTGAAGTCAAAATGTTGAGAAGTTATGACTGTTTCTGTCAGTAGCCGTTTGTAATCTTTGGAAGGCAAGGCCTTGTCACTGCCATCCTGAGAGAGCGGTAAAGCTAGTACTGTCTCCTCGAAAACCGGTTTCTCAAATGCTGGATTCATGTTCAGAGTGAGTACCAAGGGTTCAGAGGACTGAGAAAGACAGCGACCAATGCGCTTTTCTTCTGACTGTTGGCTTGCACCAGAGATTGATGATTCAGACTGCGGCCGTTTTAAACCTTTGGACACTACCGCCTCCTGTGAAATAGGTTTCTTAGTAGTTGCTGATCCAAGTTCAGAAGACTTCTCCTTGAAGTCAAACTGTTGAGAAGTTATGACTGTTTCTGACAGTAGTCGTTTGGAATCTTTGGAAGGCAAGGCCTTGTCACTGCCATCCTGAGAGAGCGGTAAAGCTAGTACTGCCTCCTGGAAAACCTGTTTCTCAAATGCTGGATTCAAATTCAGAGTGAGTACCAAGGGTTCAGAGGACTGAGAAAGACAGCGATCAATGCGCTTTTCTTCTGACTGTTGGCTTGCACCAGAGATTGATGATTCAGACTGTGGCCGTTTTAAACCTTTGGACACCACTGCCTCCTGTGAAATAGGTTTCTTAGTAGTTGCTGATTCAAGTTCAGAAGACTTCTTTTTGAAGTCAAACTGTTGAGAAGTTATGACTGTTTCTGACAGTAGTCGTTTGGAATCTTTGGAAGGCAAGGCCTTGTCACTGCCATCCTGAGAGAGCGGTAAAGCTAGTACTGCCTCCTGGAAAACCGGTTTCTCAAATGCTGGATTCATGCTCAGAGTGATTACCAAGGGTTCAGAGGACTCAGGAAGACAATGGTCAATATGCTTTTCTTCTGACTGTTGGGTTGCACCAGAGATTAATGGTTCAGACTGTGGCCGTTTTAAACTTTTGAACACCACTGCCTCCTGTGAAACAGGTTTCTTAGTAGTTGCTGATCCAAGATCAGAAGACTTCTCCCTAAAGTCAAAATGTTGACAAGCTATGACTGTTTCTGGTGTTTGTGGACTGAGGTCAGAGCCACAAAAAGGAGAAATTTCACTCAGCTGTGAAGTTTCCCTTGGAATCCACATGTCTGGGTGAGTCTCAGATTGGGACAACAATTCTCTCTTAAAGCCATGACTGTTATTTATGAGAGGTTCAATGGTTAAATCCAATTGTATATTTACCTTTACCGCATCAGGACAATACATATCTTCTTGATCACCACCATGGTCTCCTAAAGTTTCTGTTTTTTGCTTTGGAGACTCTAATAGTTGTAGATATGGTTCCTGTTCACAGGAATCACTTTGCGGTTCTACACTAGGATCAACTTCGGACTCCGAAGGTTGCTGTGGAGAGGTGTTTGTATCAGATTGTTCTTGATTTAAAATTGTGATCTTGTGATGAGTAGGTGACTGCAGTGATGCAGAGTCAATTGTAGGAGAGGGTTCAACTAAATTTTGATCTATTACTCTAAGGCTTTGCAATGAAGCAACTGGATGCAAATCACTAAGCTTTACTGGGGTAAAACAGACCTGATCTGATTCTGGAGAGCCCTTAATGAGATCTGGAGTCACTCTTGAAAGTCCTGGATTCACTCCAACACTGTGTGAGAGAGTTTCATCAGCCTCCCTCACAGAAGCTTGAGGGGAAAGTGAAGGACTAATATGTTGGCCTAGTATTTGGTTTCTGTCAGGAACCAATCTATCAACTTCACATGGTTTACTTTCATGGTATGAAGAAGACTGTATGGTGTCTGAAGTTTTATTACATTCAAAGAGTTCTAATGATTTTTCATTGCTTTCTAAATCACTTTTTTCATATACAGGCGACACTTGATCAAGACACACAGAATCTTCATCTTGATATTTTAGTTCTTCGAGTTGATTTTCTTCCTCTTGACTCACTGGTGAAGTATGTTGCAGTAGGTCGGGTACTGTGTGTCCAGGTTCAACTGATGACAAAACAACTGAATTTTCACCTGACGAAAATCTCACAATGGACACCTGACTGAAATCAAAGACATTTTGAGATGCCTTTGTTGATTGTTGGTGGAATTCTGACTGACTCTTCAAACTGACTGGTGATGAAGAGAGACAAGCATTTTCACTGTCTGAAAGGTCACACTGAGCTTGATTTTCCTCCTCAGATGCTGCTGAAACCTACAGGATAAATTGTATGAGGTATGGAAAAACATGACAAGGGAAAAGAGATGATATTGAAGGGATATATAAAACCAGTGACAAACAAAACATGCAATGACCATCAGTTCAATTTAGAAACACATCCATGAAACCAATCTGTAATAATTTATATTCAGGGAGGTCAACAGAGAACAGTCTAGAATCATCAGTTGAGTAGAGTGTGTTTCTTCCTGGAACAACATTCCTGTATGAACTTTCCTTAAGCCTTTTCACAACACAACGACAAGGAACTTACTTCTTCATCTGCTGCTTCCTTTCTAGATTCTTTCTTGACCTCTTGAAACAGCCATGGATTGGTGAAGCTGTCCCTAGGAGACATTGAGAATGAACAAGTGAATGACCAGGTTGTGTACTACCAGAAGACTGATTAACAATGCAATGCAATGAGTGCAATCATCAATGTTAATGTCATTCAAAAAAAGTAGTTCTGTGTAACACTCACTGGTTGATCTCCAGTTCCTCCATCATATCCCCATGAATGCTGTCTGAATGGATGTTTCCCATTGTTTCAGCCCATGAGGAAATGTCAAGGAGAGAGGCCACAGATAGGTCTTCTTCTGACACAGCTGGAGGATGCCTTTGTGAAGTCTCCACTCTCCGCACCACCCGAAGACTGTCAACATCCTCTTGGACTGAGGAGAGAGCTACAAAAAGACAAAAAAACATCCACTTTGACATTTTAAGACTTTAGACTAAGACTTTTAATTCAAGACTTCTTTTTAGTGTTTACATCTTGCAGTTCATTTATATATGCAAAACAAGAATGTGCTTATTGCATTGTCCTACCTTCACTGTGGTCCAAAGTCCTCTCAATCTCTGCATATGTTCTTGAGGTTTGCTCCTGTATTGACTTGTGCATTTGAATCTCAATAAGATGGACAATGTCCATGCGATTTATTTTAGTGATTCTTTTAATCAATGTATCTTCTGTGGAATTTGAGACATAATCAGAATCTATTATTTAAAATGCATTTTAAGCATTTGCATTTAAATAACATTGTATGAATTTCATTCTGACTGATGAGACTGAATAAGAACAGGGCTCACCAGTTGCATGCTTTCCTTCTCTCTCTACCCAGCGCTGCAAAAGTGCATGACTCTGCTCTTGTAATGAATTTGGGTTTTCAGCACGCACTTGCTGAATCTCATCTTCATTGAATTCCAACTCCTTGGCCAATTCTGAAAAGAAACATCCACTTATGTATTTGCATATTGTTGTTTTTAAAACTTCATACTGATATACTACTCACCTGTCCAGCTAAAACCTAGAAGGTCAGCAATTATGGCCAAAGTCTCTTCTTTCCTATCTGCATCATCATGCCAGTCCACTGTAACATCAAAATATTGTTCATTTATATTTTATGATAGAAATGCATTCAAAACAGGAAAAAAACCTTTAAACATCAAAACCCAATTTATTTGCTATAATAACTACTTTGACATCTAATGGACTATTTATGACTATATTATGGGATATGCATTAACGATATTTGAGATATCACAAAAGAGTTGTTGTTAAGTGTTTATCTCTTTGTAAATTATTCCCAAATTCATTTAAAGAGTAACATTTTTTTAGTTTTGTCACACAAAAAAGTTGTAGTTTTACATATTTCTTAACTCTTTCTCCACCATTGATGGAATTTTCCGTCATTTATGAGACAATGCTTCCCCGTCAATGACAGAAATTTCCAGCTTTCTGTGTTTTTACTTTTATACGGTAGGGAGCGCTATGACATCTTCTGAAAGAGTACTGAATCTCCTGATCAAAAGACTTTTGCATGTGTAAGCAGATGCATATGTAAAATAACGCGATCATCAACATTAAACAGCATATAAATCAAAACTGCCTAATGTCACAGAATGAAATGTCGACCCAGTACGAGGTATAGAACTGTGCAAGCTTTGGGGGTGTTGATGGACTCGATCTACTCCATTCATGTTTTGATCATCATTCTGAATCCAATCCAGGCGTAGTCTTTGACAAAAATGTGTTTTTCTCAGCTTTTTGCTCAAAATGTTGCTTTTTCTAATGAAACTTTTTGTTTTTTTCATTTAAAACTAAAGGCTCTGTTCTTTCTTTTGATACATTGCATGTTCAGATATTCAAACAGCGAAATATTCTAGGGGCGATGAACATTTTGTGAAAATTATAAAAAATGCTGGCGGTGGCTGGCAACTTAAAAAAAATGCTGGTGGGGAAAGAGTTATTAGCATGAAAGCAAGGTGACTGAATATCTATATAATTACTGTATATATTGTATAGATCTATAAAGTTATATAATATTATATGCCATAATATATTCTTTTAAGTCCTTTTCCACAAAAATGTGCCATTGCCATGGTTGTTTTAATATTCCTCAGATGAAACATGCAGTAGTGAGCATGCATTGCACAAGAAACTGTAATATTATCAACAACAAAAAAATAGGGCCAGTCAATCTTGAGATTTCAGTTTTCATGTACACACTGATATGCAAATGAATAAAACATGACATAAAAAGTCACAAAAATGACACACAAACACACAAGAAAACATTGAGATGAGACAAAGTACAGTACAAAACACCACAATATATAAAACAAAAAACACAGGACAACAAATTAAAACACAAAATAAAAAACTAAAGAAAAGAGACTTTTCATGGAGTTAAGGTACATTTTGGAGCAAGTAATACGGGGGGCAAATGCCAAGTAGAGGTACCTTTACTTTGGTCTGGGGTAGTGCTGTCTGAGATTCTCTGCATCTGTGTCTCCACACAATCCTCCCAGTAGGGCCTTGACTCAAAGACATCATCGCCTACGGACGGAGGTCGAATTGCTTTCAAACCACTTTCTATCCCTAACTCAACAGAGGCTCTATCTCCTTTGGCTTCATCACACTCTGTGCTCCTTGAAGGGTCTACTTCCTGAAAGACTTTGGCAGGTAGTTCAGGTTGACTGGTTGCAGAATACTGTGGAGGAGCCTGTGTTGGTGAAACAGGCATCTGGGAGTATGAAATCTTTGGTTTGGTGTAGTTGCTTTCTATATTAGTGTGATCATCCACAACAATCATGGACCATTCTGAGACACCAATATCTGCCTCAGATTTAGGCCTTTGATTCTGCTCAATGGAGTCCCCTTGTCCTAAAATTTGGTCAAAGCTGGCTGCTTTCACAGCTATTTTTGGCTTAGATGTTGTGTCTTCAATTTCAGCAGCAATGTACTTGAATGGAGTGGACATTGAAGGTGATGTCTGGAATTGCTGTTGACTAAAAGTATGAGCTGAGGCATTAGGGGAAATCATTGATACTTGGTTAGATATGGGCATTTCAACAACAGAATGCTGTTCATCTTCTACTGAGGAGTCGGAGGATTCCAGGTCTTGCTCAGAATAAACTGTTTGTGTTACTGTATAAGTGGCAGTGTCAACATTCGGTATCAGTGTGTCTTCATGGATTCCATTATCCTCTGTGGGACTCTTTAGTTCACTCTGTAGAGGGAATTTAATTGGTTCTGGGTGTTTTGGTTTAATCATGGTTCCAGTTTGACTAAAGCCATCAGACTTTGCATCAGGTTCCTCAGTAAACCTGTCTTGATGCACTAAACCATCTGCAGTCGTCTCAAATGAAGCTACTGCAACAGACTCAGTGTTGAAATTGACTTGTTCAAATTCTTCACTTGGATCTTTATTTATTGGGAAAAATACTAATCTTTCTTCCTCTTCCTCCATTGTCCTCTTTGTCATGTCAATGGCTCCACCTCTGGTCATCTCAAATAGTTTTCCCTCTTGGAAGAGGAAAGGATTTGGTGTCCCCTCTTCAGTAGGGGTACGTCCTGGAGTTGTGTCAGGTGTGGTTCCATGGGATTGTCTGTCTGTACACAAAGCAAGTATTTTCTGCTCCTCAGCCTCAATTTGTGCATCAAATCTCTCATCATCTTCCACTTCAGCACTCCAGGGAACCAAGTCTCTCGGAATAGATGCTGGAATTTCTTCTGGCTTTCCTTCATTGTCCTCTTCATAAATACATAAATCTGTCTGGGATTCATTCTGCACTTCCTTTACTGCAGTAGTAGTACCTACAATTTCATTAGGATAAACTAGTTCTAGCACTTTTTCGGAAGTTGGGCTCTCACCAGGAGACTTAGAATCAACATCAGCATCCATCTCAATGCCTGTTTTGCTTTCTGCTGATGTAATAACCAGATCCTCCTCAGGTGTAGTCTGACCGATCACTGTAATATGGTACTCTGTAGAGAACTGTTCACAGTCTTCCTCCTTGTTTACATGGGTTTGCAAAGATGGTATGTCTGTGCATGTCTGTAAATCCACAGTCTTCAAATGGGTATGGTTTTGCTCACATTTGTCCATGGTGTTTAAAACCTCACTGGTTACATATGATACTTTGTGAGATGACTCATTCATCTCAGGATTTTCATAATCCTCATCAGACAATGAAGGTTGTAAAGGTAATACTGGGCCAGATTCAGTCAGATTCTCCAAGCACTGCTCTTCTGATTCTTTCATTAATATTATGTTAAAGTCTAGTGGACTTTTTTTCGGTGACAGGTGTTCTTCTTTCAGTTGTTTAAAATCACAGTCAAAATCAAATTTTACCTTTTTAACTCTTGCATCCTTTTCCATTTCATCAAATGTTTTGATCTTTGCAGCCATCTTAAACATCTCTTCTTCTGGAGTGAATTGTCTTTGTAAAGCATCAAAATCATGAAGATCCTCACTGTCAAGTACCTCTTCCTTTTGCTCCAGGGTCATGGAAAGGCACTGCAAATCTGGGGTCTCATGGAACCCTTGGGTGGACTCACTTTCTAAATAAATGTCTTGTTCAGAAATTATTTCTTTTTCTAAATTTTTCCTAGAATCAGAAACAAAAGACTGACTTGTTGAGAAGACCCTTTCAATATAACTTAATTGTCCATACTCCTCCCCAGTAGGACTTCCCTCTAATGAGTCTTGACATGGGGACTCCTTGTTTGGGCTTGGCTCGATAGAGTCTGGCGTTTTTTGAGGTGACCCATCTTCTCTGATGGGAGTAGTCTCAAGTGAGTCTGTTCTACAGAGAGTTTTAGAGACACTTGTGGTTTCAGACTGCAGAGAATCCAAACTAGAAGGTCTATCTAGTGCATCTTGACTGTGATGGCAATGTTGAGGTTTCTTCTCAGACACAGTGATTACACTGAATTCTGTTGGCTTCATATCATCTCTATAGGATGAATCACTTCTCATGTCATGTCCAGATGTTTCACTGTCCCATTTCATAACTTGAATTGTATCTTGAATTATTGTCTTTGAATTAGTAGAGGATGGTGACTCCGTTTTGGAGGATGGAGAAAGTGAATCCATTTTAGAGTCATCATTGTATGGTGATTCAATTCTGGTCAATAGGGAAGGTGATTTAATCTTAGAATCATAAGGTGATGTCTTGCTTTTTATGGCGGTTACTGAACATAATTTGACACTCTTGTCACTCTCTGATCTTTCATGTGATGTGACCAAAATTGATTGGTAAGTTGTCTCCTTGCCCCCTTGATGTCTGACTTCTGTTTCTTCAGTAGTTGTACAGGAAGACAAAACAAGGATTTCAGGGCTATTTTGAGGGGTTTCAGCGAGTCCCTCATGTTTATCACTGTCACATGTGCTAGTGTAAGGAGTCCTAGTCCCTATAGTATTGCCAGGAGAGTCTACCAAGGCCTTGTGTTTCTCACTATCAGGACTTTCTTCCGGAGCTTCATGTATTTCACTTTTAAGTAAAGGCTCACCTTGCACCATTGCAGTAGCAAATGCAGTGATTATATTTGATTTACTTGGATCCACAGCTACCTGGTGTATCTGTTCCTCCTCGTCTAAAGAAGGGCCATCGCTACACATTAAATAGCGTTTACTTGCTTCACCTGATGTCCGCCTAAATAGTAGATATCCAGGACTGTCCTCAAGTTCTGCCTTAATATCTGCGCTGAAGTCTTCTGATGGTTTCCTGTCTGGGCTGATCTGAGGTTCCACAGACAATCTCCTATTCTGGCTGATGTTATCTTCATAATACATTCTCTCAGGTATCAGCCCAGGGTCTTCCTTTTCTAATAGCTCATAAGTTATTTGTTTTTCCCCAGTCTCAAATCTGCCTTGTTCCTGAGATGGTTTTCCATTTTGATCAATTGATGTAAGCTTAGAGAGCAGGTCTTCCGGAGAGCTTTCCTCTTTGAAGTTAAAGATGATGTTGGAAGTTATAGCTGGATCACCTTCTGTATTTTGGATGGACAAAGTACTGTTTAAGGTCGTCAATGGTTTTTCATGTAGTGTTTCACCATCATCGATCATTGGTTTATATTGAATTGTGTTTGGGTCAAAACATGATTCTTGAATTATCTTGTTTTCTGCAACATTTTTTTCTTGTAAATGTTGGGTTGATACTGTCATTTGGTTATCATATGTTGGAGGGACCTGCATCATTTCAGAACTTGACGCTTCAGAGGTCACAGTCGTATCTTGTAAATGTTGGGTTGTTACTGTCAGTTGGCTGTCATATGTCGAAGGAATCTGTGTTACAATAGGACTTGCCGTTTCAGTGGTCTCAGTCGTAATTGCTCTTTCTTGTAAATGTTGGGTTGTTACTGTCAGTTGGCTGTCATATGTCGAAGGAATCTGTGTTACATTAGGACTTGCAGTTTCAGAGGTCTCAGTTGGAATTACTCTTTCCTGAAAATGTTGGGTTGTTACTGTCAGTTGGCTGTCATATGTAGGAGGAATATGTGTTACAATAGGACTTGCTGTTTCAGAGGTCTCAGTTGAAATTGCTCTTTCTTGTAGATGTTGGGTTGTTACTGTCAGTTGGCTGTCATATGTTGGAGGAATCTGTGTTACAATAGGACTTGCCGTTTCAGAGGTCTCAGTCGTAATTGCACTTTCTTGTAATTGTTGGGTTGTTACTGTCAGTTGGCTGTCATATGTTGGAGGAATATGTGTTTCAATAGGACTTGCTGTTTCAGAGGTCACAGTCGTAATTGCTGTTTCTTGTAAATGTTGAGTTGTTACTGTCATTTGGTAATCATATGTTGGGGGAAGCTGCATCACATCAGAAGTTGCCATCTCAGAGGTTACAGCTGTAATTGCTTTATGTTCAAAAAGTCCAGACTTGCTTTTTGATGGATCTTGGCCAGTCTGAAATGCCTTCATCAGCTCTCTAACAGACATGGTCTCTTCCAGCCTTTCTGTCTGTGACTTTGGAGATCTGGGGGATTTCAGAGGAAGCTTGGTTGATTTTTCTGTCTCTGTGACATATGACTTAACCTGGGAAGTATTCACTTTCCAGTTTTGATTGTCCACCTCCTTTTCTTCTTCAACCTTCTTCTGCAGTGCCTTAACCCTGTCTTTAATGGATCCAATTGGAGTCTCTACAACTCTAGGAGACACAGGAACCGATCCAAAGACAGGTCCAGATTCACCAATAACTGCATCTTCATCAAGAGACTCCTCCGACTGACTCCTACTCATCCTTTCCAAGTCATCTTCAGAACTGCCACTTGCAAACTCCCTCTCTTTACGCTTTTTCCTAACTGGCTTTTTGATTTCTGCTGGACGGTTTTTACCACGAACAACGAATACCTCTTTAAAGTTTTCTTGAACAATATCTACATCTTGTGAATGACAAAATGGTACAGGTTCCTGCAGACACTGTTCTAAGTCACCACTGAGATATGAAACCATACCTGACATATCCCTTTTAGGAGAAGAACTTGATATAGTGTCTCTTGTGATTCGAACTTCCTGAATGAGTGTCTCTTGGTCTTCAGTGATGTTTTTACTTTTGGATTCCTCAACATCTGTCTCACAGAGAAGTACCCACTCATCATCATCAATGGTTACAGATATCCCAATAGTTCCTTCCCTCTTTGTATCATCCATTGTTCCCTCACGGAGGATATCTTCTACCTTTTCCAAGTCCTCTCTCACTTTTTCAACAATTTCAAATGGCTCATCCACTTCGTCATCCCCAGACTTGTCTAATCTCCCTCTGGAGTCCGAGGAGCACGATTTTTCAGAGGTCAGAAGGACTGACACTTTAATCAGGTCCTGCTTCATATCGGACACCTCTGAAAGCAGATCTGGACTTGCGAGTGTGGCAGGATCATGCATGATTTGCATCATGGAAAGCTCTGTTGTATCAGATCCATCATAATCTTCCATTTTAACAGCACAAAGAGTTGTTTAAAAGAACAAAGGGGAAATGAAGAGGACAAAAGACATTGGAAAACTAGTCAGGGCAGGATCAATGCAAACGTGTCTTCAGTTCAGATGATAAGGAAACTACTTGACAGAATGACGAACATCGCAAACTTTATCTAGATTTGGATCCAAAGGATTTGGGAAGGCATGGGAGCAGTTAAGCAAAGCAAAGAAGAATTACAGAGTGAGCGGAGGAAATGGGCAGGAAATAACTTGCTTAAACACGTTATATTGTTTCAAGTATCCACTCATACACTTGGACAAGAGGGAAAGTATAAAGAAAAACAAAGGGAAAGTATAAGTAATACAGAAACCTGTGCACAAAGAACAAATGGGGAAAGTAATCATAACACAGAGTGGAGCTGTACCAATGAGGCATCTCAAGATTGTTCTCGACATGAAGAGCTCATGTCAACAAAAACACAGATAGCATGTTCGAAACATGTTCAAAGCCCTTAAAAACAGCACTGAGATACAATCAGAGTTTTTTTTCCCCATAAAACACTTTCAAATTATCAAATGCTATGGCTTTGAGTCAATCATGGAGGAACATATGGGAATTTGTTGAAAGACTGAGGTAAATGATAAGGAAAGTTTTGGAGAGCAATAATAAAAACGAGTGAATCAAATTAAATAAACAATGTGAGTGACAGGGATAAAAATGTTACACAAATTATGCATATTTTCACAAAAGGTTGAGGCTGAGTACATAGGCTGAGCAGACACACTCACACACATACATATACAATAATATAATATGTGTAAGTCAAGTTATTTCCATGCAAGGGAAATGATCCATGCAAAGGTGACTTGTGGAAAGCAAATAATGGGATTTCATTACAGGCAAAATAATATGTGCCTGGTCAGTGTGATTTTCTTTTTGGGGAGAATGGTTTGTTTTCCAGTATCTCTTTTGGCATGTAACACATTTTATTTTAAACTCATTAAACCTTTTTGAAATCATCATACCAGAAGTAAGATACCGTTGTAAGAGAATATAATTGAACTTGATGTTTTATGAGAACAGCAGACGAAAAAAATAAAAATGGAAGAAGGGATGTTTATCAGCCATAGCACAGCAGTCAGGGATCCACAAATACAATTTCTGTTAAAATCACTAAATATGTTTTCTATAATATATCAAACAATGTGCAAATACATTAGTAACCTAAAGTTACAACATTTATGGAGGTTACAAAACAATGTGAGAAAATGCAGTATACACACTCATAGGCAGAAAAAAAAATGTAGTGGTCTTTTAATGGTCTTAACCATTTTAATCACAAATCACTGGTCAGGAGATGAGCAAGAATTGCACAAATACTGTAGATAAAGTTACTTAGCATGGATTAGTCTCTCCTTATTTGTCCCCCTCAGTGTTCCACTCGATGTTAATAGCTTCAAACTGTTCATGAGTAGTTTAAAATGTCTCCTAGTTTGTTTAATGTGAGACCAAATATTCAGAATAGGGTTCAAATCTGGACTCTGACCAGGTCAAAACATGAGCTCCACACAATTCAGCTGAACCACTCCGAATTAAACTTCCCATATTCTGCCAAAAATATGGGAACATCTTTGATGTTTTTCTGAGACAGAAATGGCTTTTAAGTAGTGCATTTGCTTAAATTTAGCTAATTTCCTGACCAATCATTTGTGGTTAAGACAGTTAAAAGCTTAGTGTTTAACCATTTTGGGCTTTAGACTAGGTCTTTTTTCTTTTCTTTTTTTTGCCCACGTGTGAATAATTTTCATTTTAATTAAACTATTGACTTAAATATTGCTTACATTTCTCATGTGTCTTCTCACTCTATAAAGAAATTTGATTAAAACAGAGAAAGTTACTAGGATTGAAAACATGAAACATTTCTTATCTTTTCTTTTTGCAAAGAAAAATTATAAATGGTTTTAAAAATGTTAAAATAACCATTTACCTCCACATCTGCATCTTCGTCAGAATCAGATTCCTTAAGAGTAAAAATCAAATGTCAGATTTAATATAGCGAAACTAAATATCATTTGAATAAAAGGTATTGGCTTTTTGTGTCGATGTATGCAAATGTATAGGCTATGCAAGTTAATATGATAGTTAAGAGTGTTTGCACTTACCTTTGAGTAGATAGGTAGGCAGATGTTCAGGTTGCATATTGCATTGTGGTTTAGACTGCGATATGTTCTTGGCTCTTTTGTAAAAGACAGTCTGCCACATGGTTCTTGAGTGCTGTCACGAATCTGTTGAAACAACTAGTCTGTGACTTTTCGGACCACCAAGAGACATTTGCACAATACTGTGGCATCATATTTAAACTAGTAGGGCGCAATGTGGAGTCCTCGAACACATTTGTTTAAAGATTTGTAACTTAATTCTTGTCCTTCAAATAACAAAAAGCTTACTTTGATAAATAGAGAAAGACGGTTTTCTTTAAAGGCATAGAAACTGAACACATGGTGCTGTCCACTTTTGGTCAGTGGGACCAGATTTCCAAAGCAGTCGGCAAAGATTGGCTTTCCCTCTAGTACCTGTAGAGATAAATATACCACCATTTAGAAAATGTTCTTGTCAATGGCACTTTTTGTTGTGACAAGTCTAGCTAAACCACATTTACCTCGACATCTCGACTACGAGCCACCTCGGTGAAGTTCTCCTGCTGCTCCAGAGTTTTGTCCATCTTATCATCCGTCATACAGAAGCAGCGGAGTCGTGCTTCGATGGGGTCTAAAGTCTTGGCGAAGATGACAAACTTGGCCATATAGGGCACACAGATGATCTCACGATACAGCTGACTGGAGAAGTTCACAGACTCCTGGATCTGACGGCAATCTATGAGCCAGAACCTGGGAGAAAAAAACATTTATTTAACTATAGGCTGTCAAAGGAAACCAGTCAACAAACAGATGTCACTGCAGCAGAACTCACCTTGCTGATACATTGGTGGTAAAGGAAACACACTGGTTGATGAATGTCAGAGGTGTGGATCCAGTTATGTCCTCCCACTGTGCTGGAGTTGTCCCTCCTGGAAAAAAAAATGGAACCCATTCACACCTTCACACATGATTTTTTTTTCTCTTGGATAATTCAGATTCAGAATCAGAAAGACCTTTATTGCCAAGTGTTTACACACACAAGGAATGTATCTTGGTGCCAGGAGCTTCCAGTGCAGAAAAGGTACAGACATATATAGAAATTAAGGTAATAAGATGAAATATAACATAATAATAAAGAGAATAGACAATGAAATTAAAATATAATACAATCCAATACAATACAATGTTAAAACATTACAATAGAGAAAAAATATATACCAACAGACAGAAAAATGAATGTACAGATATGCTATTTACAGATGGACAGTTTTGAGATGTTATTTACAGATGACAATCCTGTGATGTGTTATGTATTGTTAAGGTGGAACAGCCTGAGGGATAAAGCTGTTCTTATGCCTGGCTGTTCTGGTGCTCAGTGGGAAAAACTGGGATAAACTCCTATTCTTTATTCTTACATACCAGTAATGCTACATAACAGTCGTAGAGTGGGTGTACTGCTGGTCCCGTCACTGGTTGGGCTTTTAGGGACAGGAATAGTCATGGTGATGGGCTTGTGAAACTTCCGTCTTCTGGGTTCCAGCGTAACAATTGGGCTGAATGTAGCCTTACTACCCAGGATCTTCCTCACCAGATCCTCACTGATGGGCTGGGCCTAATGAAGGATGAGATTGAGATGGAGAGGGAATTTGTCAATTCTCTCTATCATTCTCCCTGCCTCTAAACAATGTAGGAGTAATGCTGTATATTCAATAAATATTTTTGAGAAGAGCGTAACTATACATTTTTTATAGAAACCATGACTTTTTCCATAAAATAACACATTTTAGTATTTCTTGATATTTTCAATATCTTTTTTAATATGATGCATTTGTATAACTTTTGCCATTTTTTTACCTTTACTTAAAGGAAAAAAAAATTGCTGCTCTATACAACTCAATATCAATTGAATCAGTTTTATTGACACAGACGGAGTAATATATAATCATAAATATTGTACAGTGTTGCCCTCAACATAATGTGTGTATTAAACTGATTTAACACATGGCAAAAGCTAAATAAACTCTTCTTTATACATTATAAGGTCAATGATCAAGCTTGCAAGGCACAGTGGGGATCACCTGTAGTCCCACACGTATCCGTTTAGTCAGGGCTCCCTCTGGGAACACAGCCTGGACCTGTGGAACAAGTGTGCTGCTTAGCACCCCACCCTCTGGACCAATCAGGTGACTGTCCTGTTTAATGCGGGACACCACAGCAAAGTATTGTGGGAAATCCCGGGTGATTAGGCGACATATTCGCTTTTTCTCCAGCTCCTCAGGACTGTCCAGTTCTGGTGTGAAAATTACAAATAATATCTCTAAATAAATCTTTTTTTTTGTGTGCAATTCATCTAATATTATGAGCATGATTTAGGTATACTATGCATTAAATTAAACTGTTCAGGGTTTATACAATTAAGTGTACTTAAATGGTGAATAATTATGTTTGTGTGATCAAACAGGACATTAAATACATTTATAATGTTACAAACATTTCCGTTCAAATAAATGTTGCTCTTTCTGAATTTTATATTGATCAAAGATTCCTGAAATAAATGTACGATGGTTTCCACAAAAATAATAGGCAGCACAACTGTTTTCAACATTGATAATAAGTAAATGTTTCAAAGCACCAAATCAGCATATTAGAATGATTTCTGATTTTTAAAATGATTTCTAAAATATATTCAAATAGAATTTCCATTCCATTTAAATTTGATTTCACAATACTACCCTTTTTACTGTATTTTTGATCAAATAAATGCAACTGATTTTTCTGTGGCACACCTACTGGTCGAGTTTGATTAAAGTGCAAGAGCAAATTCAAGGTGTGTTATGTTAATCAAACAAGTGTCTCTGTGCATTCAGGACACACTCACCTTCGTCCATGCCATTGAGTATCTGATTCAGCTCCTCTTCTGTATGGTCACAGTGATGTTCTCTCCAGCTCTCTCCTGTCTCACTGCGCAGAATCACTAACTCTCTCTCTGTCCCACGCAATGCAGCAAAGTGAGGGATCTCTACTATTACAGGCCTGCAACATGAGGGGTGTTATTTCAGACAAAATAATGTATGGCTTTAGACTGCTCAAATTGAAGGTTGTTGTTCAGAAACAGATATTGCATCTGTGGAGGACATACAAACAGATAAAAAAATGCAGCATGCAGCAAGTTGGAAAAAGAGAGTAAACAAAACAATGGATAATGCGATATACAGCAGACACACGACACATGACAAATACATTTAAAAAAAATAACACTAAATTACAAATGATATCCAAAATGCAACAAGGGAGGAAAAGGGAAATTAAGGGAACACCTCTATTTCGGAATGATAAAAACAAACTCACAAAACTATAAAAAAAGGGACAAAATAAAAAGAAAATGGCATCTTGGAGATGGAGGTGTATTTAAAAGAATCAGGGGGAAATGTGACCGGTATCCAGTGGATATTTGGCATTAGGATCTCTCCTACCCGAGGAATTTGGTGCCGGGTGGACCCAGCTGCAGAATTCTGCTGACAAGACTTTCACCCTCATTAAGAGGAGGAGGGGCTGTTGGGAGGTGGAGTTTACTGTTCCGATCGCAGCCATTAAAAAAGATGTAAAAAAAAAAAACACAAAAAAAACAAGGCACACTGTGAACCTGATTTACTGGACTCCGATTTAGTGAGAGAGAAACATTGTTGTCATTCATCACCAACTAGCGATGACAAGTGTCCTAACCAGGTGAGACGAACACTAAAAGCTCTTAAATGATTTTTTGTCCAAACCAGCTACGACATGTTGTTGATCGCTTGCTCTCTATTTCAGCAGTGTCATGCCCAGCAGTGTTGTTATTGTTTCATTTAAACGAAAACTATTAAAAAACTATTTTTAAAAGTTTTTGTAAATTGAAGTAAAATATGATCAAATATAAATATTAGATGAAAACTTAAACGAAAACTAGAAATGTTGCCTGAAATAAAATAAGCTGAAGTGTAAAATTAAATTACTGAAAGACTGAAATAAAAATATATTAAAGCTATATATATAACAGTATAACAAAATTACAAAAACTTAAACTAATGTAAAAACTGATAAAAAAATAAAAAAAATAAAAACGAATTTAAAATATGAAACATTATTATAATAATATATAACTATTACTGAAATAATACTGATGCCCAGTAGCCCCATACACTGAATCTCATTGGTCCAAAAATTCACAAAATAAACAAGTCTTCTTGGCTAAAATTACATCACATTGCACAACTGATTCAGTGTAGACAAACAAATTGATTGTCGTTGGAAACTTGTAACATCACTTCTGGTTAGGACACGTCAAACATGTTGACATATTGTTCTGCTTTGTCAGTCAAGACGAGACAAAATAGAGAACATATAACTGCGCCATACATACACAAAAATAGACGACAATGTTCATGGTGATACGGCATAAATGTTCAATTTCAGCCTTTGCACGCGCTTACCCAAGAAACTGGGCTCCGGTGGGTCCAACTTCAATGATCTTGCCTGCGAGCCCCTCTCCGTCCACCATAGGGGGCATAGAGGCCAGTCTGTGCCTCTTCACCAGACGACATGTGACCCGAGTAGGGGCTGAGCACTTTCTAGGTGGCACAATAATGCGTAGCCCATTGTGCCGACAGCCACGCATGGCTCCGCCGCGAGCATCCACCATGAAACTGACCAGGAAGCTGTTTATATAGAACAACAGCAAGTGACAGTGAAACACACAATGCAATGCTACTTAACCCAGAAATGAAATACAAGAAAGAAAAAATACATTAGGTGTGCAAATTCTTGTTTTTAAACTTATGGATGCCACCTTGCATTATTACTTGTCTGTCTCATTTCCCAAATGTATTTTATAGGCTCTGTGGGCTTCCATATGTTTATAAACAATCATTAATTTTGCAATTCTCCTTGGTGCCATTAGAAATTACACATTTCACCAGAAATGTTCCTGGTTCCTATTGTTTTCTGTTTCAGGATTAACTTCTGTTAAACCCAGAACACTCATTTTATTATCTGATTGCATTAACATTATGTGTTGTAAAATTACAGACTCACCAACGTACACTACCGTTCCAATGAAATGTCAAATTAAATAATGGTCAATTTAAAGCGTTTTTGCTGAATAAAACTTTTTTTTTAAATTTACCTGACCCCAAAATTTTGAGGAGTGTTGTTTAATGTCATGTATTCCTCAACAGGTAATTGGGAAAATACTGTAGGAGTTGATAAACACAATGTGTCCAGTTTCATAAAACCCATGTGAGAAATATTGAATATTATTGATGGGGTTCTCTATGAATACTGAGACATGAGTAACTGTATTCATTAAAACATGCTTATTCAAATTTTATAGGCACAAAGGCTCATTTAAAAAAGCTACAAGCGGTCAGTTGTTAAAAATACATGCAATAATGTAATAAAAGTAGATGAAGAGAGGAAGAAAAGGGGCACAAGGAAGAGAAGTGTCACCTGCTGTTGTCATGGTCAAGGCATGGGGTAGATCGGCTAAAAGCAGAACAAAAACACAATCACGAACAGCAGAGAAAGAAGCCGAGAGTGATTTAGGGAGATGATGTGAGTGTAATAAATGAAAAAACAAAGAGCATGAAATAAAAATATGAGAGGAACTTGAGCAGTTATCATTCATGGTCCATAAGAGTGGCATCTAATGCAATGCCTGCTTTGAATAAGGATACACACCTTGTGTAGGACAGGGGAGGCAAGTGTGTGTGTTTGTCTTGTTGAGTGTGTATGAAACCTACTAACCCTGACTGCAGAAGAGTGCTGGTTAGCACCACATTATCCAGATGTTCAGCACCCCAGCTCAGTCGATATGAGTCCTTCTCATGCCCTCGAGAGAACGCTGACACCTGACAAACAACAAAATCAGACTATAACATATCATGAGATAAAAACCTAAAGCCCATTTACTATTATTTACTATTTGATTAACATTTTTAATTAGCCTTTATTTTTATATTTTCAGTTTTAACTTTAATTGAAATGATTAGTAAACCTGTTAGACTTTAGTTCATCTTCGGAATAAAAATGAAGATCTTTTTGATGAAACCAGAGAGATTTCTGTCCCTCCATTGACAGAAAGCCTAAATTAAATCTGTTCATTATATAAAGCGATCTAGTCTCTTTTTTGACAAAAAATGTAACTGCTCAATTCATGCCTGAAGTTTTTGAAGCGTCAATTATAGTATTTTTTTGTCATTTTGAATTAGCTTTTATTTTTATATTTTTCTGTTAAAATTTGTTTAAGTTTTAGTTAGTAATTTTAGTACTTAAATGTATTAATTTCAGTTAGTTGCAAAGGCATCATTTCTAATTCTACATTTTTAATGTACTGTAATATTTATATTTTATTTTATTTTATTTCATCTTTATTTCAATTACTAATAGTTTCAGTTAATGATAACAACACTAGCCCAAATGTTAAATGAGAAGTACATGTGAGGTGCGATAGTTCACCTTATGAAACTGGTGGCTGGAGATCACGTCCTCAATCAAGATTCCTTCACCCCTGTAAGCAAGATGACTGGGGGTCTCATGGGACCTGTGGTAGGACAATGCAAGCATGTGGGCAAGACAGCATCATGTGTGTATTTGTGAGAGCCAAATCCCCAGAAACATCAACAAATGTTTAAATGAAATCTGTCTCAACCAATGGTGTGTTTGGGGGTGGGGCTAACTGTAATAAGCTTTTAGAAGGAATTAGCTTGTTTGTTGAATTGTTCATATTGTTTTGCGTGTGTAAATGTGCCTGTGGGATTTTCTTTACCGGTCTAGGTTGTGGGTGTAGCTCATGCCGTCCAGGTAGTGTCCAGGTAGAGAGTCATCACCAAGTTCTCTCAGGTCCTCTGCTCTCAGGTACTCCCCTCCATCACCTGTCATTGTGTCCTCACCTGCTCATACACACATTTACAGTATGGATTGATTAATACTGTCAATTTGACAGACTAATGAACTGAGTATGGGCTGATCAAATGACTGGCTTGATTAAATGACGGACTGACTAGTCTTTAGTTTAATAAACAGCCCAAATTGTGACTTCAATCAAATTTCTTTGGACATGCTATTCTCTCTCATATTCTCATGCAATATAAATGCAAATGAAACAGAATCCTTTTGAAATTCAGATCAAATAACATTTATTATGAAACTTCGGATTTGTGATGGTAAAGATTTAAAAAAAGAGACAGAAAGGACCAAATAAAACCCATTAAAAAGTAAAATAAATAAAAATGAATTTATCTGTAATTTCAATTTCTATTTAACATATAATTTGCTTATTTACTCTGTCATCTAATATGAGCAATAGTAATAGTGATGACAGCGGTAACAAGCAACGCTTACTCATTATGCAGGTATTATTAATTAAAAATGCTCAGTGCCCCACAGATATCATGTTTTCTCATTTTATGATTTAAAGAAATCCGAGATGCAAACTCATCAGGGGTGAAAAAAGTGACAAAGATGGAGTTATGATGAGAGGATTTGCGAGAATGTAGAATGCAGTCAGTGAAATTGCGTTAAACAAAAACTTGTTCAGAGTGGATTCTGACTCAGATACAGTAAACACCTCTGATTAGCCATTGCTTTTAACAGAGATGCCTGTGATTGGCTACAGTCCTCAATGCTGCAAAAAACAAAACAAACAAAAAAACATGTTGGAAATAGAAACCCTTGCCTTTGTGCCACACACACAAATATGCACAGAAATGTTTTAAAAGCAGTCGCACACACATGGAAACCAACCTCCCATCACCATTTTAAAAACCTGCCGGATCTACACAAATCACACACATGACCTATTTTGGTTTCAAATGTCAAATTTCGCCAAAAGGTGACAAGTTTGCATCCCTGAAAAATGATCCCCAAATTAGCACAAATAACTAAGAACAAAGTTAGTTTTCTACACAAAATAATCATGCTGGTTGCAGTTAGCACAAAAACTGCAAACCATACATTGGAATAGATACAGAACGAACTGAAGTTCTGAACACTTTGGCAAATGCAGTATTAGTATAGGGGTGAGCTTGGTTCACTCTATATCTATAACCGCTATACCTTCGATCTCCATAGAGACTTCAGTAAAAAGCTCCTCCTCCATCTGATGCTGGGCTATAGAGGCACATCAGCTTTTACATAGACATATGAAATCCGGACTATTTATAATACAAGTTAATAAAACACAGTATCTTACCCTCCTCATCAGACACATCCAGAACTTCGGTCATTGTCTCTGGAACGTTCATTTTGTGTTTCTCTGTCACCGTCTACAGTAGTTGAAATGAACAAGGCATTCAACGTACACACACTACTGTCTATGCACACATCAAAAGTTCTAATATGTAGAGTCAAGGATACGTACGGTTGTTGTTGTGATTATTTCCTCAGTAACAACTTTCAGAGTGTCCACCACTGAGATGTACCCCAGACGTTTAGCAATAGAGAGTGCTGTGTTACCATTCTGAGAGAAATTGAGTGTGAGGTTAGAGGACAGAGATACTGTACAGTATTAATATCATTTCTGTAAGTATGAGTGTGTCCCTCACCATGGTGACGGCATTAGGCTTGGCCCCATGCTGCAACAGGACATTGATAATGTGTGTATTTCCCTGCTGAGCAGCTTGGTGGAGTGGCGTGTAGCCGTTCTGAAAAAAAAAAGGAAAAAAAAAACATTAAAAAAAACCTTCCATCAATACTGTAAACTATGAAAGCTTGTTTCCGACACAGAATAAAAAAAAATAAAACATAATTGCGGCTTTTTATCTCACAATTCTGACTTTTTATTTACAATTGCGAGTTTATATCTCACAATTCTGACTTTATTTATCGTAATTCAGAATTGTGTGATAAAACTCGCAATTCCGAGAATTTAATTCAGAATTGCGTGATATAAACTCGTAATTGTGAGGGATAAAGTCAGAATTGTGAGATAAAAAGTCGCAATTATATTTAAACATTTTTAACTTTTAAACTATTTTAAACCTTTTTTCACAGAATTGCGAGTTTATATCTCACAATTCTGACTTTATAACTCATAATTATGAGTTTATATCACGCAATTCTGAGCAAAAAAGTTAGAATTGAAAGAAATAAAATCTTACAACAGAATTGTTTGATAAAAAGTCGCAATAAAATATTAAGCTTATAAAATAAAAAAATATTATATATTAAATATATAAAAATATATAAAAATAATACAATAATAAGTAGATAAATACCAGCATGCTTGTTGTGTATAAATTCATAAAATAAAACAATTGCAGTACTTTAAAAACCAATCACAGATATCAGCAACATCCATACAATAATTCAATCATAGTTCAAATAGTTCATAACTGAAAAAGATGAAATGAATAGTTTATTACATATTACAATATTTTATATATATATATATATATATATATATATATATATATATATATATATATATATATATATATATATATTAAAACTCTTACCTTAGTTTTTGCATTGACATTAGCGCCATTTTGCAAAAGGAAATTAACCGTTTTTACATTTCCATAGTGACAAGCAACAATAAGAGGAGTGTAGCCCAACTAGAAGAAACAATCACATTTCACATTAGCTGAAATGTAACATATCTTGACACTTTCTTTCCAAATTATTATTTTTAAAAATGAAAATACAGTAAAGTAATATAGTAATATAACACTACGAGTCATGCTTACTTTGGTCTGCTGGTCTATGTTGGCATCGTGCTTGACGAGTATTTCAGCCACATGCACTCTGTCCTCCTGAGCAGAGAGGTGAAGAGGAGTAAGACCACTCTGGGAAAAAAAACAGAAAAAAGAAATTATGAACCAACTCATGTTTATTGCATGGCTCTCTGGAATCCTTCTTTCTGATTGGTCACTTGCTGAATTCTACAGGCCAATATATTTTTTTTGTGGCCCTATTATATTAGCAAATGGTCTTTTTCTACTAATTTGCTAATGCACAAGTGGACTGGAGTCTATGGGGATGCTCTGTTTACATGGACCCTAATCCGTTTGTATTTGGACTAGTAGCAAAGTCGGAATAAAAAAGTTGGAATGAATTGGCCATTGTTTAAGGGGTGGTTTAAACTTTTGTAATCCAATCTATAGGACATATAAACACTTGAACTGTAAAAATCTGCGCATGTGCAATAATGTAGAAATGGCTTAATGATGTTGAGACACTGATGTTGTTGCTGAATCGAATCGTTGAATCGAATACAGTGCAATAAATGACAGTCGTTTCATTCTAAAAGTCTCATTCAACTTATTGTCTGTGAAGTGCTGCAGGAGAATGTCGACCCAGTAGTACTTGCTTCGGACTCTAATCCACAGATGTGTTGTTTTGGGCGTGGGAAATGGTGTTTTTACAGCTTGATAAATACAAGCAGCACAGCACAAAGCTTCATATGCTCGTCGTCTCCCAATCAGGACCCGAAATAGATAAATATTAAGTCTGCTTTTTAAAACAAAGAAAAGAAGCGATGGCAGGATGATGATTTGTATGCGCCAACAGCGGGATACTCTGTATATTCGTGCAGTGTGCTCATGTCAAAAGATCAATTCCATTTGAAGCTTGTGAACGCGCACATCAACCCGATAACTTAATTTAGCGTTCATGTCTGATTTAATTCTGATTAAAACAAAAAAAAAGTCCATGTAAACGTAGCTAGTGTCAACATTTATAATAGTCAGTTTGGATGAAAAAAAAATGGTAAATAAGTTCAGGGTATCACTGAAGGATTTTCAAAATCAAATTTAAGGCTTTTATATATATATATATATATATATATATATATATATATATATATATATATATATATATATATATATATATATAGGTCTATAAGATTTTATTTATTTCAGATTTAATTAATTCATAGCCTTTTGAAGTTTAATAATCACATTAGACTAAGCCATATCGTGATTCCAGCACATGTCCCATTTCGTCTAAAATGTATAGCTCGGCCATAGGCAGCACAATTCTGAGACATTTTGAATGAAAATTAATTGATTGGTTAGTGTGAGTGATGAACACTGTCATGTTAACCATTCCAAGATTGCAGACGCTTTGACGTGTCTGGAGCGGTCGAATGTGGCATCTACGTATACCAAGCTATGGCTCTAGATCTCACCTTAGTGGCAGCATTGACGTGTGCACCCCTCTCCAGCAGCAGGGAAGCCATCTCTGTGTGCCCCTCCTGAGATGCCAGGTGTAACGGACTCACACCCTGCTTGGTCAATGCATTTGTCTCTGCTCCATACTGAAGCAGCGCAGAGGCAATCTGAGTCTGGTTCTTCTTCGACGCAATGTGGAGGGGTGTATAGCCATTCTGCACCGAAAGAGATTAACACAGACCATCAGGTAATACATGTTTGTGGATTCAGCGACAGATATGTAATTTTTCAATCAATTTAAGATTAGCACCTTAGCAGTAGCATGAGGGGACGCCCCTTTATCCAAGAGCATCATCGCCACCTGCTGGTTATCATAGTGAGCAGCTACATGCAGAGGTGTCAGACCGTACTGTTTCAGAAAGCCAAATATAGAAAGAATAATGATGAACAATAATGAATAAATTTTCAAAATAAAAAATTATTATTTATTTTGATAGTACACCTTTGGCATTCTTCTTAATATAAGTAACTTTGCAACTACATTTCAACTACCAGTCATAAGACAATTAGACTGTCTGGTTAAAGCCCCCCTGTGGTAAAATAAATCAAGCTTTAATGTTGTTTATATGTCTGTGTGGTGTTTTTAATATGCTTTAAGACAAACCATGTGTCATAAGTCAGCACCATTGCTGAGTTTTTTATACTTAAAACTACAGTAAACCAACCAAAAACAGTCTCAAAATTGCAGTTTGAAATCGCCGGTGTTTCTGATGTCACAAACCATGTAACCAATCACGTCAGCATGTGATCGTCAAAGAGTGGATCGCTGAGCTGGTGTAAGTGAGTGGAGGCGGGGCTAATTTGCATATTTATAGAACCGCGTTTACTAATGGCGCTTTTCCACTGCATGGTACGGTGCGGCTTGGCGTGGCACGGCTCAGTTCACTTTAGCAGTTAGTACCGCTTCAAACTGGGTGGGATTATGACTGATCGTTATAGTTTATCCGTTCCTCGTCAACCAACAAGAGGAATGTCTGCGCTTCTCGTCCACTGACCACGATTCAGCCATTTCTTTTTTGGAAGTTTTTTTTTTCTTCAAGCAAGTCAAGCAAGTAATTTTAAAACAGGTGCTACAGCGGTGGCTGTTACTGGCTATTTAAATCTAGCGGGTTTGATGTCTCTCAAATACAACGACGCTGGTAGTGACGATTCTGTCTGACCAATCAGTGATCTACAGTGCTTTCACGTCACATTTTAGTATCGGTACGGTACGCTTGGAACCTCAACATAGGTGGTACCATTTAAAGCGAGCCATACCGTACCATGCAGTGGAAAAGCGCCACAAGTGAGCCGTACCGAGCCGAGCCGTGCCGTACCATGCAGTGGAAAAGCGCCAAAGCGTGCCGTACCGAACCGAACCGTACCGTACCATGCAGTGGAAAAGCGCCATAAATGAAGCAAGGGTGTAGAGTTACATTCAAGCTATATACTGAAGGCGTGAAGAATTTTTTTCAAGGAACAAATATTTCAATATTTAATTTTGGTGAACAAAGATGAGTTTTAAGGGATAATTACTACAGAGGGACTTTAATATCTGCTAACACTTTATTTCGATGGTTCCCCAACAGACTTAGCAAGTAACTAGCTTAACAGTCTACTAATACTCTAATGAAAGTTAGCAGAATGTGAGTAGTGTTGTGAGTAGGTGATTCAAGTTATGATTTTCACCTTTCCAGAATCATCAAGAAGTGCTCTTTTCTGTAGGAGGAGTTTTGCCACATCCAGGCTTCCATACTTAGCAGCAACATGTAGAGGAGTAAAACCTTTCTATTAAGGGGAAAGATATTTATCTTTAGTTAAATACATACAAATACATACACTATTGTACAAAAATGCGTAGTCTGACTGTATATATTTTTAAAGACATTAATACTTTTACTCAGCAAGGACACAGTAAACTGATCAAAAGATTTCGATTTCAAATAAATGATGTTCTTTTTTACTTTATCAAACAATCCTGAAAAAAAGGTTTAAAGGCAAAAAAGGCAGCACAACCGTTTTCAAGTGTGGTAATAATAATAAGAAATGTTTCTTGAGCACCAAATCAGCATATTTTAATGATTCATGACGGATCATGTGACACTGAAGACTTGAGTAATTAGTAGTTATATGAATATGTAATAATATTTCACAATATTACGTTTTTTACTATATTTTTTAATTAAATAAATGCAGACTTAAAGAGCATAAGAGACTTTTTTCAAAGACAAAAAAAAAATCGACCACAAATTTTGAATGGTAGTTTATATACAAAATAATAGGGTTAGTGAAACAACAATTGATTTGAATGAGGGTCTGCATTCGTTTCACAGATATGCCTGCAGTCGCACCTTTGTGGAGAGCGAGTGAGACGCTCCGGCCTCCAGCAGCACCTCAGCCGTGTCCACCTGCCCTTCACGAGCGGAGATGTGCAGAGGTGTGTATCCATTAGTGGTGGAAGCATCAGGGTGAGCCATGTGCTGCAGTAACAACTGCACGATCTCTGTCTGACCCAGGCGAGACGCAATGTGAAGGGGTGTCTGATCCTCCTGGAGGGAGAAATCAGATAGAAAGAGTGAGAGAAATACAGATATAGGATATGTTTAAATCTCTAATTGTAGTCATTAATATATGTGTTTTCGCTTTCTTCGGTAAGCGTTTTTATTGACTCACTCTGGCCATGGCATCCACCAGAGCGCCGTTCCTTAGCAAACATCGCACCACCTCCATCTGTCCTGCCCTCGCAGCCATGTGCAATGCAGTCTCACCACGCTGAGGACAAATACAGTCAGTAATACAGGAGATGCAATTCTGTGTCGGCCTTTTACTTCATTTAGAGGAGAACTTAAAAATGGTTGCAAGCTGATGCCGCAAGCATATGCACCACAATGTGCTAACGCATGAGCTAATCCACGGCTCTGACACTAGGGTGCGCGATACGTAACGTCTATGATAATATTGTGATTGTTGTAATGATGTGCGAGCTGGGATTATCGAGTATGTCACTCACTTCCAAAAAAATGTGTTCAGAGTCCACGCATTCACTGTGTGATGAAGCCATTTAGAACGCAGCAGCGATAATAGTTACAAAACAGAGCAGAACCACTGGGCATCTCTGAGCAATCCCAGCTAACAGGGAACGTTCTCAGATTGTTGGCTAACATTCTGACAAGGTTCTCTCAAAGATTAACATTTTTCTAGTAACATGAATAGATTGTCTGTTCAAAGCAATCTGGTCATTAATAATTCTCTCAAAATGTTAACATGAAAACATTGTTTATACATTTTTCTGAAACATTTTAGTTGGATACAGCCCTATAGTGTCTTATTATTATAATTTAATATATTGATTAAATCTAAGAATTTTTCGTAAAATATTACGCATTTAATAAGGTTTCATCAAAAAGGGCTTCTAAAGGTAAAAATGTCCCTGGAAATCAATTTAGGGGGTCAAGCATTGCCTCTTGATGGAAAAGTTCATTTGTGTCACGGCTGTCAACTAACCACCATACAGAATATGAAGAAAAAAAAAATTGGGAGTAAGCTCCACAAAAGTCCTAAAACTAGACAAGGTACCGCAGCACAAAATCCCCCTTTTTTGGCCAATATCGCTAACCCCTACTAGAAATATTAAGAAATATATGCTACAGAATGTCCATCATGATGATTATGTACTCACAATATTACAGACATCAGGTGAGGCTCCATTCTGGAGCAACAGGAGAACGATATTGAGGTGCCCCATAAATGCTGAAACATGGATTGGTGTCAGGCCGGACTAGGGAGAAAGGGAGGAGAGTGAGATACAGGAGCTAAAATACTGAGCAATGAGTGAGCAAGCAGTGCTTGAGTCAGCAGGACAACAAGAGGAACCACTCTCCAATAAATGTAAGCATGAAATCCACTCTTATTAGTGTTCATATTACTTTAGCAAACACTTTATTGTAAGCGATTTACATTGAATTCAATGTATATATTTTTGCAGTTCATGCATTCTCTGGGAATCAAACCCATGACTTTGGCATTGTTATTGCCACGTTCTACTGTTTGAGCTACGGTAATAATTAGACTCTACAACATTTAATTATTTAACTCTACAAAATTACAAGGCAAATTAGAAATTATCCATCCTAAATAGTATGCGAAGTAGGGCACAGTCGCATACTACCAAGACTCTCACCTCAGTGATGGCTTGGATTGAGGCGCCGTATTTAACCAGCAGTTCCATGACTTTCACTCTGTTCTTCTTGCAGGCAATATGCAGAGGAGTGAAGCCATTCTGAAAAAAACCCAAACATATTTAAATACATCACTAGCTATCTTTCAATCCAAAGTTGCTCATTTAACCTATTAACTAATTTGGAATATTGCATAAAACATTTGGGAAATGTTGTAGTGCAGACCACCTAAACCGAGACCAAGTCCAGAGTGTGTTGATATCAAGACAAGAACAAGATTTTGACAGGTTGGGACCAAGACCAGACCAGACCAGCACTCCTTAAATTTATCTAAAAGATCCACATTTACTGTCATACACATTTACTGAGAAATGTCATACATTTAATCAATAAACAAAATAAAAATAATGAGACATTATATAGAGCTGTTTCCAATCAAATGAAATCATTCACAACAAAACGAATCTTTGCACAGCAGAGGTGGCACAGAAGTTGCACCTGAAATGGTACAAATACACCTGCATAAATATTGTTGAGATTAATGTTTTAAAAATAAAAATTTGAATATAGAAATATGATTGAAATTATGCTTTTAAATATGAAACCAAAACCACCAGTAGGTAGTGTCAAATCACTTAATGAGTGAGTCACGGAATCATTTATTCAACCGATTCGGTCAAAGCAGCGGATTGATTCTTGGAAACACATTTCTGCAATGCTTTTGTTTGGAACCATTTTCGTTGCCAAAATAGCAAAAACTTAGTTACTTATATATTATTAAGGAAATTATACCCAACCCTTTCCAGACTTTGGCTCAGGCATTTTTAGAATGACCAATCTAACATTTGAGATACTGTGCAATGAAGCTAGTCCACTAGTTGTTCCAGTTATCCAATCACATCCTCTGTTGAGTTAAAGTTTGCTGCTGCGCATCGTGGGATTTATTCTGTAAATATGTTTCCATTGTTATTTATGCGCATGTCTTCTTAACAGATAAAAAATGATCGCATATTTATTTTATGCAAATTCTTTTCATTTATGGCATTTCCGTCCAGTTTTTTTTTTAATGTGATAAACCAAAATTTGCATAAAAATAAGTGGATGGAAACTAATACTAATGCTCATTGACATGATGCACATTCATTTTACCATCTTTTAAAGACAAAGAATTACCAGTGCTCTAGCATTAGGATTTGCTTTCTTATCCAGCAGTAATTTTGTGACTCTGTAGTGACCACAGTGGGCAGCAACATGAAGGGCGGTCAGGTAGTCCAGTGTTACATCATCAACCGGTGCCTTGTGTTGCAGCAGGTGTTTCACACACTCGACGTGATCGCCCTGAGCAGACATGTGCAGCGGGGACAGTCCGTTCTGTGTGTGTTTAATAGAGAGAAAAAAACAGATCAGCCTCAGATCAAAAAGTACCGCGGTGGCACCATGGAGCAGTAATACTATGAGATGATGAGACAATTATATTATATGATTACCATATTCATGTACCATAGTGATAGCACATTATTTGTATTTTTTTAAAGGAAATTAGTACCATCATCAAGCAGTGATGCATTAAATTGATTACAGTATAGATTTGTGATTGCGTGCGTGCGTGCATGCGTGCGTTCACGCAGTGTGCATTCAGACTTGAACCTGAATGCACACTGACTCATGGGGACTCGTTTCACAGTGGGGACCTAAATTGAGCAGTTTGACATTAGCAGTTTTAGGAAGCACTTAGAAACGTATGGTTCTGTGTACCTTGGTCCGTGCCAGTATGGGAGCTCCTTTTTCAAGCAGTATTTCCACTGCAGGGTCATGTCCACTTCTGGCTGCACAGTGCAGAGGTGTTAGGCCATCCTGTTCAA
Organism: Meda fulgida; assembly: GCA_030578275.1. Lineage (NCBI taxonomy): Eukaryota > Metazoa > Chordata > Actinopteri > Cypriniformes > Leuciscidae > Meda > Meda fulgida. Next base: position 9,138,335 of record CM060616.1, on the reverse strand, counting down.
CAGAGAGAAGACAAAAACAGTCAAACAGCATATACAAAAACTCACACATATAAATGTACATGCACAATTTATTATTAAACCAACTTGCACAAATCCACATGAAAACACCCATCAAACTTCTGCTACCAAATTAAAAATAAATAAAATAAACTTAAACAGTATGAATTGGCAATCGCAATGCATTGCTCACAAAATGCTATTACTTTCATATATTGAAGTACATTTAAAAATAGTTTCTCTAAACTGCTGTTAACAGTACAGGTAGAGGGCGCTTGTTTTACAGCATTTTGATGGAACTACAGTATTGATACTCACCCTGGTCTTGGCATCAATCTGAGACCCCCTATCTAGCAGCAGATCAATCATGTTGGTATTTCCTCGTTTGGAGGCCACATGGAGAGGGGTAATGCCATTCTAAACAAAACAGTACATCTATTAGGATAAATTATTTATTCATACTTACAGGGGTGGTGTGTGTGTGTGGGGGGGGGGGGCAGGTGGGTAGTGAACTAAACCATTAAACCAAGAGACTGTCCGCTCAAATCCAGGGAAAGTAAAAGATGAATTGCAACTGTTTGCGTCATATATGTGAAATCTGATTGTATATGAAATTCATGTTACACTAAATGACAATTCATTAGATCGACTCTGACAAAATCTGGTTAACTGTGCACATAAAATTCCCTGTAGAAGGACAGTTTACCAAAAAATGATAACATTGTAAACATCAGTCTGTTTCTTACAGAAAGCTATTGCATGGATTTAGAAGACTTTTTCACAGACAAGGCTTAATTCTAGTTCCAGACTAAAACGCATTTTTGAGCTGTTTTAATGTCATTAAATATGTCAGTGCCATTGTTCAGTGCCCACCAGTAATGTTTTTTCTAAGGAAGGTTTATAAAAGCTACTTAAATGTCCTAATTAAACCAAGGCCTAATCCTGGCTTAATTTAAGCCCTGTCTGTGAAACTGCTTTGTATAACAATTTGCCTAATTGTAAGTAATGCATCCAAAATCCTAGTACATTGAGTAAGGCTAAAGGACTTGGACAATATATGTTATTTGTATGACATGTAGAATCACAAAAAGTATGCTATAATAAACAATATAACTTTTTTAGGTTTTAGATCATACCCTGGCTGTGAAGTCTACAGCCGCCCCTCTGTTGAGCAGCAGCGTGGCCACATTAACATTACCGTAGTGAGCAGCAATATGCAGAGGAGTGAAGCCACTCTGTTAGACAATGGAATAGTATTTGGATAAAAGAAGGGATAGAACAAGGGAAAGAGGAAAATAGAATGAAGTTAAATTTGCTAGTGCTAGTCTTCCAACTAATTTAAAACATCCATCATCCATGATCTTCCATGCAGCATTCCAATGAATCATCACATTTGTGCAAAAACTTAACAGAAAGAAAAGAATGGCAAAGTAAAAGAAGTGTCTGGATTCTCATCTGCTACCAATGGATCCAACCACACCATGCACTAGAGTGAATGAAAAGTAAAAACTTTGATGAAATAAGAAACAGAAAGATTAGATTTGTACATGTTATAATATACAAGCACATTCCCAGTGTCATGAGAGAGAGATGAGAAGTTTCTCAGTGACAATGAAAGAAAAAAAAAGATGAACAAAATATCTGAACAAATGTTAGTCAGCAACTACTCACTACATATTACTAAAGATGAATGTATGGATAGGAAATTGGCATTGTCTGTCTTACTGAGTTTGTTTGATGGTGCCATTGTTTTCTTACCTTTCCATTCTGACAGACATGGTGCAATTTAAAAAACAGAATTAACAAAAAGGTGCAGCAAAATGTGACCGAGAGACTTCTACACAAATAGTGAGAGTGCCAGCATGAGTTCACATGCACAATTAAGAGTTAAACGTCTGTTTAGCCTGTTAGTAAAATCATAAGTGGTATTAAATAACATAATGAACACTTATTTCCAGCTTAAAACATCATGATGAGCAAGAAACAACCATACATTTGAGAAAACAGTGTTGCACAAAAATAAAAACGTGTCATGCACTACATTTAAAGGGACAAGACTCTACTCTTCCCATGCACTGTAAAAGAAAGATTCAATGTCAAGTAGCACATTAGGCTTTACAAGTCAAGACGAAAGCAGGATTCTGTTGAGAATCTTAATACCTCTGTAGTCCTGTTGACCATCATCTGAGGAAAAAACATGGTATTTTTATTAATATGGCTTTTTTAAAAACTTATTTTTAGATTTTTAATCTTAAAAGGAGCAATCCAAAAGCCAAAAAGGAAAAAAAGCCAAACAAGTGTTCTAATATCAATCTCATTAGCTTAAAGAACCTCAATGAAAATATCTGTGACAAGACTAATTAATTAATAAATAAATCCTTTTAAAATAATTGACAGTGACATTAAAACATATGATTACCATATTGATATACCATGGTATTTTACACAGTACTCTAAGGCCTGGTTTCACGGACGGGGTTTAGATTAAGCTAGGATTAGGCCTAGGTTCAATTAGGTTAAAATTAACATTACTGGTGTGCATCTATTTTAAAGTATGCCAGTGCAAGTTGCTTTCAGTTAAAACAGCTCAGACATGCATTTTAGTCTGGGACTAGGCTTAAGCTTTGTCTGAGAAACCAGGGGTAAAGTTTAAAGTTCAACCCCACGGTACAACGATACTGTACATGTAACAAATGAAAAAAAAAAACACCATTACTATGCTAAATTTTCAAACTATTGAGGATACCATCATAACACCATGTAGAGGTCTGCAATCCGCTGGACAAGTTTTGAATTGCTGAGTGTGGATGCGGGAGGGAAGATAGTAATATGTGCACGAGAAGCGGGAGAAAGATGTGACTTGTGGGCTACCGCAAAATATAATTATCTGATAATAACAGCAAGCAAAAATCTGTCACTGGAGACCTGAAGCTTTGTGTGTGGAAATTGTAAAAATAGTCACGAAACGAGACAGATCTAACCGGACCAGGACTGAAAAATCTGTGTAGACCTCTTCCGACGGGCTTTTGCGAGAGGGAATTGGGCAAAACGTGAAAGTTTCAGGTGGGTGTGTGGCCCAGAAGAGCCCCGTAAATGAATGCTAGCGCCTGCCACACTCAGGTTCAGTCATCGAAGGGGCCACAAGAATGTGGGAGATGTGGGCCACAACTGGGCCAGATGTCATTGCAATCTGGGGCGGAATTGAAAAATCCATCCAGCGCATACCTCTAACACCATTTCTAAAAAAAATATTACCATCCGTAAAACCATGGTATTACAAACATGTCTAAAAAAACATTATTTCTATAGTACCAACCAAAAGTATGAACATGAAATCCCCACTCCTCTCTTACCTTGGACTGGACATCAGCATTATGGTCGTTCTGGAGCAGCAAAGCAGCAGACTTGGTGTCATCTTTGCGGGCCGCGATGTGGAGAGCAGGCAGGCGGACTTTACCTTTCGTGTCATGTTCCAGGAGCAGAGAGACCACCTGATTATGACCCTGCTGCAGAGCAATGGCCAGAGGAGTGAAGCCATCCTAGAAAAGGAGAGAACAGATAGGCAGAGATTAACAAACAGAACCATCTCTTTGTTCAGACACAAAAAACATAACCAGCTTGACCAATATGCAGGTTAAAACCAAGTCCAGTAGCTGGTAGTCCAGCTGATCAACCACCTAGACCAGCTTGAACCAGCAAATGAACAGGTAAGAAACCATAAATCATATGATGCTATTAGTTGGATTTTCTCGCAGTGATGAATATGATTTCAAATCATTCAAGATTGAGATTTCACTTCCATCCAGTTTTAGACCGTCTTTTCCTTGCATGTTTGATAAACAATATCATATATGTAGTCAAAGAAAAGAAGCAAGTCATCAAAATCAGTCTGTGTGTAATGTGTAAATGCTCTCCTCTTTTAAAGAAGACCTATTATGCCCTTTTACAAAGTATTGCTTTTGTTTGGGGGGTCTGCAAGAATAGTTTTTCATACTTGAATGTTTAAAAAACTAAAAAGAAATTCAGATGTTTTATATTGTTGCAGCACCTCTTTTCCCACTCTGTCAATAACGCTCTTATTTAGCTTCTGCCTCTATGAAGCCCCTCCTTCCAAAAAGCACAATGGGATCTGATTGGTTGGCTGGACCAGTCTTTGAGCGTGTTTCGGAAATGTCCCACCCCCTAACCATAACCACGAGTTTCAACAAACTAATAACTCAATCAGACCTCCTTTTTTTTTTGCATATGCCTAGGACGGAAATTATTCAAATGAGCGATATTATGAGTTTGTATGCGGAAGAAAACTCAAGACTGCAATCAAGGCGTTTCAGGAAGTTCAGAAAAAGTGCTTACTGATATCGGGAATAACTCACTTTGGAGTGGACTTTGTAACTTTGCAGACCTTTTTCATGCTCAAACAGCCACATTACACACTAAAGAAAGTTGAAAATGTAAAAAAAAACAAAAAAAAAACATAATAGGTCCTCTTTAGGAGACACAGAAATACTTGTATGGGCATGTTGCAAAGAATAGAAACACACACACACACACATGCATGCAATCACAAACCTCTGTGGCTGTGCTCTGGTTTCCACCATTCTCCAGAAGATATCGCACAACATCCAGGTGATTCTCTTGAGCAGCCATATAAAGTGGACTGAAGCCATTCTGTAGTAACATACAAGTACTGTAAAGCTTAATATTATAACAATTTATAAATACTTAATATTATACTTAATTATTAAATTAAATGAATTATTATTTTATTGTATATTATTATTATAATTTATATAATTTATGCATTTCTCACCTGCGATTGGGAGTTTACATCTGCTCCTCTTTTCACCAACAGCTTCGCAACCTCTTTCTGCCCAGCCAGACAAGCAATGTGTAATGCAGTGTTCCCTTTCTGAAGAGGAAAGGGAGATACATATATTCACACGCAAAAAAGTGCACAATTAATGTTTATACTTGAAAGAATCACAAAGGGTCGACACTGAAAAAAGCTGAAAAATATTATGAATATCCCAACAAAGTCCAAAAAAAAAAATATCTATAACAAGATATTGAAACAACATACTTTTACTTCAGAAGCAGAATTGCATTACATATTAAGACATTTTCAAAGAAAATATCTAATTTATCTTAACCCAAAAGCAACTTTTTATCTTTTTTATGCACGATTCTAACACAATTCAGAGAAGTTTGTGCTTGAAACAAGAAAAGCTAATTTTGCCAATGGGGACTGTAGGGGACTTTTGACCTTTTACTCACTGCTTGCATGAAATTGCAGAAATCTTATCAGGCAAAAAGGACTTTTACAAATCTAGTCCATAATAATAATAAAAATGTGTCCTTGCAGTATAGAGCTCTCTGCTGTCTGTGTGATTGCTGGTCATTTGTTTATAGTTCCTGGCTTGTGTGGGTGTCTGTTTGGCCCAACTGTACTCATCATATCACAGTGCTGGATGACTAACATTCCATCCGATTTACTCTCTCTAGTCATTGGGGAATCACAAACCCCTCTCTCCAATTTGTGAATGTATATGTGTGCTTAACCTTGGTTGAAGAGTCCACGGTCGCACCCCTCTCCAGAAGTTCCTCCACCAGCCCCCTGTGACCCTCTTTGGCTGCTAGATGCAGCGCATTGAGTCCGTTCTAAGTGCAAAGTGGGACATGATTAATACATTTTCTATTAGTGCAAATGATAGATAGCAGGAAGATTTGACAAGGGTAATACAAGAATAATTAGTTCCTATACTCTACACTAATAGATCACTTATATGATTTTTCTAGATTTATTACTACATATAGGAAATTGTTATGTATAGCTCTAGAAAAAGACTAAAGATTATGGTTAATATGTGAAATATACTAGAAAGTTTTTTTAATGTTTTTTTTTGTTTTGTTTAATGTTGTGTGTTTTATCTATTTTCATCTCATCTCATGTCAAGTCAACTTTTCCCCAGACCCAGTTTAAAAATCCCTGATATAAAGAATAGTTATTATTACAGATTTTACTATGGCTAAATTTGGCAACAGCCTTTTATCTATTTCAATGCAATGAAAAAGATTGTTGCGAATTTTAACCATTGTATAATGTGTAATTTTCATTATATCATGTCAAAGTCACTTATGCTATTAATAAATCATGCTTACATGATAAACGTGGAATTTCAGTGTTTAATCTCTTTTTTCTCGAGCTGTAAATAAGCATTCCCCTAATTCAGACATCACCACCCTGTCTTAATTTACTAATGCACCTCATTCCGTGTTGGATGGGTAAATCATGACAGCTCTTGTGTAACGCAGTGTGGCTAACATTCAGACTCGTCAGTAAGAGCAGAGAGAATTAACTAGACTCTAATCTCATTTATTTAGATAATGAAAGCTGGATGAGTTTTTGCATCCGGAGAGAGGGATTCCGGTGAAAGAGTGGAAAGAAAAAAAAAACTGATAAAACATGGGCAGATTATGTTGCAATATCACTCAGCGAGGATTAGAAGAGTGGACTCCAGAGAAAAGAACATGGAATGCTTGTCCATTGTTGTGCTGACATGCTCATTACTGACGACTCCATATGACATCATAATGGATAAATGTCATGGGAAAAACTATTATACTTTGGAGCAGAGGCAAATTCAGCCCACTACATAAAAAAAGTTGTCCCAGCAACCCAATGACATTTGTCTCTGATGTCATTTCAGTCTATTTTAATTGAAAATTTCAATAAAATTAAATGAACTATTAGATTAATTAGACCAGTCACCATCACTTCCATATGCATTTTGCTATTTTTAAATTCCAAAACATGTTTTGATACTCGAGCTACAATTTATTTTATTATTTCCAGTGCCATTGATAACAAAATATCACACACAGTTAAATTGAATTAGAAAAAATAAGACAGCTATTTAATTTGGGCCGTCAAACTTAGTGAAACATGTCTTCTACATTTATTCTACAGTCTTGTTAAACCAATGTTAGAGTAACATTAAAGTACTTTCTCTTTTTTCCCTTGGGTTGGTCATGGTTTCTGGGTATTTGTTTATAGTATAATGACTTAGTACTACACTCGCATCATATTTATTTGACACGCCCTGCTAAAAACCAGTGCCATGAAGATTATTGTTTGGCAGTTTTGTAGGTCATGCCTGTGCCAAACCTCGTTGAATGGTAATTGCATGTGGTATCTTCTGTCCGTTGATAAAAGTTAGCTTCATCTTATATATCTGACTGGATAAAGTTTTATTTTACGTGCATGTTTGCATTTTAGGACTGTTTGATTTTCAGTTCCTTATTGACTTCACACATTGTAAGATTAAAGATCCATTTGCCTTCAATATATTTCGTGATATCCGTGCATTGTTATTATGGCAGGGGTAATTTGCAAGGAATGGTTGAACACAGCAGTGCTGTGACAGACTGGGTTTGGTTATGCAGAAGGTACAGAAGGTCGGGAGTGTGAACAGCTGCCAGAGACACGCATTAGTAAAAAGCCTTTGATATACTAGAAAGAACTGCCTGGCAGAGAACTAGCTGATGATGTCCTGGCGGCAATGCAGTCAGTATCGCTCTCTAACTTCATAATGCAATGTGTGCTAAAAAAGCAGGCGCATTTCTAATAATCAGGATTATCCTTCCCTCACAAAGAACAATCTACTAGGACTTTCTAAAGAGTGCATAGCTAACATAGAGTTGACAGAATATGTCTCTTAAGCTGGAAAGAAGTTTATGACAACCTGCTTCTTGGAAAACATAGGCCTTAGAATTCAGCATTACCCAATATATTTTATCTCCACAGATTAGATTAGATTAATATAAATACATAATCTAAACATTGTGTGAACTGTCACAGTGTGCAAAACTTCCGAATGTTGAATTTATTGGAATTAAAGGTAGGGTAGGCAATTTCGGAGAGGCTAGTAATGGCCTTCAGATCGTCTCCAAAGCCAGTCGTTAAATAAGTGTAAATTGAGGCTGAGGAAACCGATGAGAAAACATTGTTTTTTGTAACACTAAAATGCTGGTTCATGGAAGAAGTTACCTGGTTGCAAGTAGAAATGTCCTGTCCGCTCTTGAGGAACTCCAGCACCTTTTCAACATTTCCTGCTCTGGCTGCTCTCAGGAAGCTGGTGTTACTGTCCGACTTTAGAAACAACACACCATAAAAAAAACATTAGGAAACATCAGCCCAGCTCTGGTAAAACATTGAGAAATTACAGTGCAATTTTCAAGTGATCAAAGTCAATGCAACTCATTTTATTTCCGTAATATGACAAATGTAGGGTGAGATCTGAATTTTTACAATCAGGATTGTCCTTCTGATAATGTACATTACCATTTAAAATGTGGGGTCAGTAAGATTCTTTTGAAAGAAATTAATAAGCATTAAATTGATCAAAAGTGACAGTAAAGACTTTTACATTGTTACGTTCTATTCATCAACGAATCCAACTAATTTGAGCAGCAAATCAGCATATTAGAATTGTTTCTGAAGGATCATATCATGTGACACTGAAGACTAGAGTATTGATGCTGAAAACTCAGCTTTGCATCACCGGAATATATTTCATTTTAGAATGTATTATAATAGAAAAACTATTATTTTAAATTGTAATAATATTAGTTTTCTTGTCATTTTGAGGTGAGCATAAGATACTTTTCTATAAAGAAATAATAAAAAAAATCATACAAAAAGTATTTGTCAGGATTCATAAAGTTTACACTATGTGTTTATGTCTCAGCATGTAAGTTAAGTTTATCATTTTAGTGGGTGTGATCTCCTTTTATCAGAATTGTGTGTTTGACTGTGACTGCTAAATATAGACAGCAAAACAGAACAAAGGCAGCTGACATGACACACACACACACTCACACACACACAGAGAGAGAGAGAGGGAATGTGTGAGAGAGAGGGAATGTGTGTATGGTGATGCACCGAATGTCTTGCCGTGCAAAGAAGAAAATTAATGCTAAGATCAAATTTCAGATTTGGCATCAATCAGCGAACATGTGTTGGTTTGTACTACTATAGAGCAGTTCCTTTTAAAGCCCTTGACATAAGAGTCCCAAATGTGACAAATAAAACCTGCATGTGCACTGCAAACACAAAATCCTCAATGTAACGACTACAGATCAGGTAGACAGGGACAGTACAACATTACCTTTCAACAGCTGCACAAAATGTATTTAAACAAGCAGACAGTATTGTTATGAAAATATTAAAACCTTTAAAATTCCAGACCTCTTTTATATGCCTAAGTCAAGCTTTTTTTCAGTTCAAGACAGAATTCAAGTAATTTATTTTAGTTCAAATAGAAATGACAAGAGAATTGGCGCCAAGCTCCGGCAATAAATCAGTGCCTCTCAGGTCATGTAGAACATGAAGCATTAATGTGTCAGGCTCTTGACCGAAATGTTCGAGGCATGACCTCTGCTCCTTTTGAGGTCGAGAGGTCACATTTTAACATGTGTGGGATAAGACTTAACCATTGGTCACAGAAATTATACATTTGTTCATGAACTGCACACATGATCCACTGTTTGAGCTCATGTGGGCAAGAAAAATCTGTGCATAACTGTTAAACATACATACCTAAAAAAACATTTTGAACAATAATAAATAATAGAATTACACTAATTAAGCCTTTTACATTAGTGATGATCATGTTACCTGAGGTAATTGAAGAAGCTGCTAAAAATCAAGTATAAAAATGTACTAAACAGCTAAAAAGTCTAAAAATACTGATACAACAATAGTTTAAACAAATATTTCCAGCAGGTTTTGATGGTTATTGCTGTTTTGGTTCTGGTCAGACCAGCCAGACCAAATATTGGGGAAACTAGTCATTTAACATGGCCTTTCTGGTGATGCTAGTTGACCAAATAGTCTTGCTGTTTAAGCTAGTTAAGAAGACTATTGAAACATTTACAAGTTAAAGAAATAGTTCACTCAAATATATATATAGATATATATTATCATTTACACAACATCATGTTGTTCCAAACCAAGAAGATATTTTGAAGAATGTTGGTAACCAAACTGTTTAGTATATACCTATTGATTTTCATTGCACACACAAAAAAAGAAAGAAAAAAAACCCTGCCATTTCTCAAAATATCTTCTTTTATGTTGCAGCGAAGAAATAAAGTCATACAAGTTGAATGTTCTAATTTAGATCTTAACTGCTATTGCCATGTTTACTAAAAGAATAAGAGAAGATTCTTAGTCAGGAATGTTCTGTTTTTGACCCCATCATCCCAAACACAACATATGCTGGTCTTTTTTTAGCAGGAAAATCCCCTCAACAAATGTCTACTGGACCTAGATTTCATTAAGGTTGCCTTACCATGGTATCTGCCACAGAGTTGTAGTAATGGTCCAGATATGGATCACTTCCAATGGCCCGCAGGCCTTTATCTGAACCACACGCCCTACACATTGCCGCATTGCCCATGGTAAAGAGTGACCCAAAGCTTTGCAAAAAACAGCACTACACTTTATATCAATGTCTGAACCTTTCATATAGATTCCGCACTTGCTGTTTCTTTTCCAGTGATAACAAACCACTGAACATCAAATCGCTCCTCGGAAGATTGATTCCAACTCGCTCACATGCACTTAGCTTTATGGGTTTGCATTATCCTCAGTCTTCAGGTAGTACCCAGGAGCCCATTCAATTATCAGCATCAGAGCATCTATCCAGCTAATGCAAAATCCCCCAAACTTTCATGTTCATCTTTCTCCTCAGGTCCTGAACATAATCTCTTATGTGCTCTCTCTGATCCCTGCCCTGCGTCTTCTGTGAGAATCTGTGTCCCGTATTGGCGTAGACCTCTTGGCTCTTGTCTCCTCTTCTTTTCCAGTCTTGTCTCTCTTCCCGCCTGGCTTTGTGACTGACAACGGCGGCCGTTAACGTGTGTCCCATTGCTATATCAGGCCAAATATCCGCCCTGTCCGGGATCCAGGGCTGGGCTATTTTTAACCCCTCCAGGCTCAGGCAGACAGAGCCAGGCCAAGCAAAGGGCAATCCTGCTGGGGAAGAGCTAGCTGGGAAACCTGTCCTTTTCCTCCTGAGGTCCAGGAATGTGCATCCACGAGACAACTGAAGTCAAAAAGTCTTGACTGGCACCTTGGTTGTCCTATCATCTATAGTGTTTAAAATGCAACATATTTGCAAGACTATGTAAATCATGGCGCATCATCTAAAAGAGGTTCTTATCCTTAAAGTATATCAGCTATTCAATTCAGCGAAGGCTCTTGCAAAGCAGTTTAAAACCACTATCCATGAGGAGTAAAACCAAGATTACACAGCTAGTAATGCCTGCAGTGAATCAGACCAAATGGCATGATGACATCTCTGTCTGTGGGTCATCTCTGGCCCCGAGGTGGTCAGCATTGATCAGACTATGATTCAGCACTAGGTAGACTTCCACTACAGACATATTGACTTGCCATTGACTGCCCTGATCAATGCCATGCCCCCAGTAAAAGGTAGGGTAGGCAATTTCAGAGAGGCTAGTAATAGCATTCTAGCTTTGAATGCATGAGATCCCACCCTATCCTCAGAGCGCTTCAGGGAGTTTCAACCAGTATTTCAAAAAATTTGTAACCAATGAGTATGTAGTAATAATAATAATAATATATATATATATATATATATATATATACATATATATACACATATACGTACACGAATATATATATATACACGAATATATCGTGTATATATATATATATATATATATATATATATATATATATATATATATATATATATATACATACACGAATATATATATATACACACTACCGTTCAAAAGTTTGGGGTCTGTAAAAATTTTTATGTTTTTAAAAGAAGTCTCTTCTGCTCACCAAGGCTGCAATTATTTGATTAAAAATACAAAACAAACCCAGTAATATTGTTAAATATTATTTCAATGTAAAACAGCTGTTTTCTATGTGAATATATTTTCATTTATTCCTGTGATCAAAGCTGAATTTTCAGCATCATTACTCCAGTCTTCAGTGTCACATGATCCTTCAGAAATCACTCTAATATGATTATTTGATGCTCAAGAAACATTTATGATTATTATCACAGTTGACAACAGTTGTGCTGCTTCATATTTTTGTGCAAACAGTGATTCATTTTTTTTCAGGATTCTTTGAAAGTTCAAGAGAAAAGCATTTCATTAAAAAATAAATATTTTGCATTATTATAAATGTCTTTACTGTCACTTTATAACAATTTCATGCGTCCTTTCTGAAGAAAAGTATTAATTTCTTAAAAAAAAAAAATTAAAAAAAAAAACACAAATTGACCCCAAACTTTTGAACGGTAGTGTATATATATATATATTGATGTAAAATAAATATTGCAAAATTATTAACACTATTGTGGTCTATCAGATTTTTATTCTTTTTACATTTTTAAGTCTCTTATGTTCGCTCACCAAAGATGTATTTGCTTATTGTTCCAATTTATAACGGTTTTCTATTTTAATACATTTAAAAATGTATTGGCAAAAAAGCTGAATGTTCAGCATCATTACTCCAGTCTTCAGTGTCACATAATCCTTCAGAAATCATTAGAATATGCTGATTTGCTGCTCAAGAAACATTTATTATTATCCATGTTGAAACCAGTTGTGCTGCTTAATATTTTAGTGGGAATTTTTTTAATAGAGAGTTGATGAACAGATAAAAAAAATGTACAGTATTTCTTGAAATATATATATATATATATATATATATATATATAACATTATAAGTGTCTTTGCTTTTAGTAAATTCAACGCATCCTTGCTAAATAACAGTATTTTTTTAAAACTGACCCAAAAAATTTTTTTTCTCAAAAAGGATTTTCTTACTGACCTCAAACATTTTAACAGTATATCATTATGTTGTCATTTAAAAAAATACAAAAATAGCAGTATTTGTGAGGAAATAACATTGTACAAAACATAAAAATTGTAATATTGTATATGTAATATATGTTAATTACAATATGTACATGAAAGTTTGCAACATGCAAATTTCATAGGCATCTGAAAACATTGTAATGATGACATTGCCAGTATAGGCTGGTACAGGTCGTCCAGGTCAAATAGCTTAACAAATTAAGTGAGGGACATGTTTATTACACATCTGTACTGACAAACAATTTGACTTCCTTATAGCCTTTTTCAGGTCTCTTTAGTAGTAATTGTTCTTTCAATGAACAATTCGTTCATAGCGTCTGTCACGTCATGAATGAAATACTCTGGAGGCAAACTAATCATTTGCATTTCTCATAATGTATCTTTTGGCTGCATTATAATGACTTAATTATTTGGAATATGTTCAAAGATTATATGTGACCAGGGAATGGGGAATTTGGCTATTTAAAATGCAACCTTTAACTCCTTTCATTGAACAAAATGACTTGAATAAAGAGTTGTTCATTTTGCTGAAAGAGATTTAACAAGAGAGTAGGTCTAATCTTTCCATCACTTTATTTTTCCCCCAATTAAACTTTTACTAAATAAAATAAAATTTATAAATTAGCAATTAAAAAATTGGAATTTTTGATATAGTTAAACCATTTTCAAAACTGTTAAGTACTTGGTAGATTAAGCTTAAAACTAAAACATTATATCAAAAAGACATGTCATTACATATGTATAATGACATTTTGTGCTCTGGAGATAAATTTGCATAAAATATTATCCTATTTCCTAAGCCTCTTCCAGTATCTGTGCTCTGAAACAGGTGCGGAACAGTGGACTATAGGATTTATCCCCACATCTGCAGCATAAAAATACTTTAAAAAAGACAACCATAAAAAGTTTTATCAAATATTTTTTTACTGCAGGTGTCAGGGTTGTTGCAGGATACTGAAGACGAGGGGAACAGAATTTCAGTGCAGCTGGTTTATTCACAAACTCAGGTTACAGGAAAACACAGGAACTCAGGAACACACAACCATACATCGACGACGATCAACAAACACTGAGGGAAAACACAGGGTTTAAATGAACAGGGACTAATAGGATGATTAACAGAACACAGGTGAAGGGAATTACTAATTAAACAGACCGGGGAAACACTAACAGGACTAAACCAAAATCACAAAGACAGGGGGAAACCAGATCACAAAACAGAACTTAAACACAGAAACGTGACAGCAGATAACATTTTTATACACAGATGACAATTAAAAAATAATAATATATATATATATATATATATATATATATATATATATATGAACAAAATTTAAATAATATTATTTAATAAAAATAATAAAAGTTTTAAAAAAAATGTAGATGTTGCACAAAAAGTCATGCATATGTTGTCTGACTGGGACTGCTGTATTATAACATTTGCATGGAAAGAGATCATACAAATTATTAATAATTCTTAAATTATTTATATGCATGACAATTGAGGCAGAGCAGGACAAAGTTTTACAAAGCACCCATAATTTCACTGATATTACTGGACTTACACTAGTAACATTCCATATATGACATCATCATATCCTTTGACCTCCATAAACCCTCTGTGCATGTGAATCCTAGCGAGATTAACTCTCATCACAGTTACATCCGCTAACACTAAAAGCACAAAAATTAACAATTCGCAAAGAATAAATAACAATCAAAATATGGAGAACAACACAACTAGATTACTAGAAAATATATTTACACATTACAAAGACACTGACTATAATATTAGGGCTGTCTGTGTTCATTCTTATTAGCCCTCCAAAAAGATTTTGACATTCCCACTGTCAAATTAAATAACGGCAGATATATTTAAGCATAGCAGCATGCGCTCCTAAATGTGACCAAAGGTCAATAGGTCAGCTGTATCTGAGCTTGCATGGATGAAGTTGAGGTTAAAGCACTGTTGTTTACGGTTCGTAAGCATTAATACCTTGCGTTTGCGCTCTGCTCTCTCTCTGTGTCTCCTGCGTCTCTCTCTGGCTTTGGCGAGAGCCTTTATCTCAGGAGGTTGTTCCAGTTCCCGTGCCTTTTTCAGGTGTGCTGCTGCATGTGCCATGGTGCCCAAAACCACAGAAAACCCAACACAGGTACTCCTCTATCACTTCAGATGTGGAATAGTCCCATAAAGTGGATCACACTAATGTAAAGCAACGGTTGGAGTCCTTGTTCTGCTTTTCCCAATGGCTAATGTGCCTCCTTCTGAATAAGGTGATAACAGACGCTCCTTGCCACTGTCCTCCCACAATTCACTCGAAATAACTTAACAACCCTGATCCACTGTGAATTCTCTCTGCAGTGCAAACAGTTTGTCTCTTTTCCCCACCCACTGAGAGATAGTCTGGTCCATTGGTTGACTGAAGAAAGAAAAGCCTCACTCGCTGAATCTGAACTTATATCGCCATGTGTGAACTAGGAATAGAGAGTGAGAGAGAGAGAGAAAGAGAGAGGAAGAGGGCTGACCTGCCTATCCAGATGTAGAGGCATCCAGCTTTAGTATCGAGTAAAGCTTTAGGATTGAGTCTATGTGAGTGTGCTTCGCAAATGACAAAGAGCATGACAAACAGCTGGTCTACAGGGACACCTGTGGCACATTGCGTGCTCCTCGGAGCTGGGGAGGAGTTTGGGGAAGACCACAGCGGAGGCCGTAAGGGGAGAGCAAGGCACACTGGGAATGAATGCACTGGGGAAAAAGCAATGCAAGCCACATATTCAAATCCACCTGGAGGGGAATGGTACGCTCCGACACTCAGCTACTGAAGCCACAGGCCCAACCTGGTGAGCTGCTGTGGCATTGTGGTAAATGTCCAGGGCTGATGATCAGATGGTCAATGACAGCAACGAGCAAGGCATTTGGCATCCCCATTTTGCCATTAAGAAATGCACTTAATCTGTAGGATGCTGCAGGGGGATCTCAAGGGGTCTGTGAAATGACTACAGCAGATGCTATGAGGAAAGTAATCTATAATGGTCACTATAAGGTCACTATTCCTTAGTAAGGATCTCCCTTAAGCCGCCTCTGACTCTCGGAGAAAGGATAGTCTAAAAATAATTATATGGGTCGGTTGTTGTTTTAGTTTTTTTTATTCAGCAAGGATGCATTAAATTTATCTAAAGTGACAGTATAGATATTTATAGTGTTACAAAAGATTCTTTTCAATATGGTTAATAATAAGAAATGTTTCTTGAGCACCAAATCAGTATATTAGAATGATTTCTGAAGGATAATGTGACACTGAAGACTAGATTAATGGCTGCTGAAAATTCAGCTTTGCCATAGCAGAATTAAATTACATTTTAAAATAGAAAAAAAGTTGATTTTTAAACTATAATAATATTTCTTAGCATTAGTTTTTTTTAAAGGAGTGGTTGATTATGATTTCACTTTTCTAACTTTAGTTAGCGTGTAATGTTGCTGTTTGAGCACAGACAACATCTGCAAAGTTACAACGTGCAAAGTTCAAAGCAAAGGAAGATATTTGCTTTTAAATAAATACCACCAGCGATTTTATAGATTTTCATGACAGAATATGCTAATCAAAGACTTGAAGATAGTTAACTCCACATCAGCTACATAAATTCGTCAACTAGCCATTCAGAAATGTCCTGATGCATTCTACATATTATCACTTCTTCTTAAGTCTCTCCATCATTGTCTGACTCCGGTTTAAACATAAAAGGCAGAACAGTTTCTGACATTTTAGCGCTTGTCTGCGTGAGTAATCTGAGCTGCTAACACACACGAGCTCTTGAAGTTGTAACATGCTGTAGAAAATGATCTGTTGGGTATTTTGAGCAAAAACTTCACATACACACTCTGGGGACAACAGAGACTTATTTTTCATATTGTAAAAAGGGGCATTATATCACCCCTTTAAGGAAAATATTCAAATTTTTCTTAACTATTCTCTTTATTTGCAAAATAAAACAGCATATTTCGGATCAATAAAGATCTTCCTCAGACACCTTTATTGTTCTAAACATTGCTGTTTTATTTCACAAATAAGAGTAAAGTTCAACAGTTTGAGAATTTTCCTTCGTTTTGATCTTGCACCTGCTATAGGGATCATACACAAGGGACATAATTTCACCCCTCTTTTCCTGTATATTTGATCTATAAATGCAGCTTTGATGATCATAAGAGAATTATTTTTTTTAAAAACATTAATAAACTTTTAATCGGCAGTGTTAATTCTATTCACAAAGCATAACCTAATTAACATTCTGAATATATATGCAATATATATATATTGCATGTATATATTCCTTGCATGATCAAAGATGGCTGTAAAAAATAAATCTGCATTGTTTATATATATATATATATATATATATATATATATATATATATATATATAAACCTGTATTATTAAATAGTGGAATATTGCATTAATATTTTTAAATCTATTAATCAAAGCATTTATTAATACATTTATTTATTGTTGAATTTGCATTTCCTTTTTTGTGAACTGACTTGGGCATGCAAATGTTTTGAGACTTTCTGCCAAGTTCACAAAAATATTTTAATAGTATATCTATCCAATCGAATGTGACATTTTCAACCCTATGGGCTGTATTTGAATGCACCCTGTTTCACTTATATCCTGTTTCACTTAATCCCTGTTTCACAAGGATTTTACTAATGGTTTTCACTTAGTAAGTTAGTAAGTTAGTGAGGACATTTTCAGAAATGTGGTCCTTACAAGTATAGACAATCATCACAGAGACTAGCACACACATCACACCAAACTGTAACACTGCATGCATTTATTGAATGCATAGAGTTGAAAAAAACCTCTACACCACCTTTTGGCCTTCAAAAGTAACTACACCTCAGTGAATTAGACATCAGCACACTGACACCTGGTGGTTAAACTGCACACTATAGCGGTCATCTAGAAGATACATACAATAAGAAGACAAACTATAATACAATACTGAACCTAAGATCTCTGAAAATGTACCACAGTATGTGAATAGTAACCATAGGTACGGTGGTAATTGTTGACCAAGAACAGGTGGAACTGCATTGATGACACCACACTACCGTAGATCAATGAAACTATGGTTTCTATAGGACAAACTATAACATTTGTTACAGAAGAGTATTTTGCAAATGTATGAACTATAAGTACAACTGTCTTGTTTTTGACAATCTGTAGAAATATCTAACCAAAAAAAAACGGTCACACTTTAGATAGGGTCCACATCATTAACTAACTATTAACTATGACATTTGCCTCAATAAACTCCAAATTACTGCTTATTAATATATAGCAAGGTTGTTAAGTTTAGGTATTGGGTAGGAATTGGATTATGGGATGTAGAATAAGGTCATGTAGAATAAGGCATTAATATGTGCTTTATAAATAATAAAAGCCAATATCCTAGTAATATGCATGCTGATAAACTAGTTAAAAGTGAGAATTGGACCCTAAACTAAAGTGTTACCTAAAAAAAACGAGCTAAAAAAATCACAATAAAAAATTAAATTAAATGAATAAATTAAAAAAAATACAATTACCTTAGACCACTTCGATTTTACTTGTCAGTATTTGTCCCGATTTGGAAAGTGCCATCCCACCACCTTAACAGATTATTTAATATGATTCGAAAACATTTCCTTTACTACAGATGGTGTTACGATCCAGTAAGGGATTCTCCTCTTTAACAAGATGAATCGTGCTGCTTCTCATGTTATTTATTCATGTGTAAAAGCAACAGACTGAACAGAAGCAGAACCTGTTCAGATGCAGAAACAAAAATCTATAAAGCATTGATCCTTTATGACAACTGATAGTCTCCAGAGCAGAGGAAGAGCTGTGTAACTAGACACAAAAACAGTAAAAGCAAGGCAAAAAGGGAAGATCAATCAAGTTCCTTCAACCTGCTTGTTGGTTTTCGTCTATGGTTAGACAAAGTCAATCAGATCAAAATAAGCTATTTCAGTGTTAAATAATCAACATACTAAGTCTGAAACAAAATTTCTGCCACAATGTTAGAGAATTGTGAGTGGTTGCCAGGATGTTGCCATGCTGTTGCAGGTTTGACTTCCTAAGCTGGACTTTGTGATGAAGCAGATAAGGATCAGGCTGTAAAAGTGTTGTAAAACACCACACAGGAACAAAGATGTTTGACATATGGTTATTTGAGCTTGAACAGGTCTTGTAGTGCTGATAAACGGACAAGTCGAGGACAGAATCAATACAGTGATAAACATGAGCAGTGTATGCTGAGGCGCCAGGTCTCAAATATCCATGTGGAGAGAGCAATGCTCCCAGGGGACTACAGGTTATCATCATCTCCTCACTTATTGAACATCATTACCCAGGATGCTTATGTTTCACCCATCACAGCTGCTAAAGATGCCAAATAGTGCTGTGTCAGGAGCCTGCACTAAAACAATGAGAGCTTTTTGCATGTGTGTAATGGTAATTTCACAGGTGCTTTTTTTTTTTTATTATCTAAAGTGACTTAGAGAAACTTTATACATGGACAATATATCAACAATGTATTGTAGTGGTAACTAGCATTGTACTGACAACCTGAGAAGTCTGGAAGTGCGGTAAACATCTCCACTAAAAGTGAATGATAACCATTCAAATCTTAAATATAAGAGAAGTTAATGGGTGTATGTATAGTGTGTTCTGATGTAGGCAATGAATATGGTCTCATAGCTGAGTCTGCACTTTTTAACTTACATCATCTGTAACCTAATCGGTCTTGAAACTTAGTTCTTAGTGTTTGTTATTAAGCCATTAGTCAACACATTGATCTTTCATAAAAGCTCACTCACAGCCAACCCTCAATCCAGTTTCTTTACACAAATCCATCACTGTAATGCACTAGATGTACAGAAGCAGGAGAAATGCAGCAATATAGAATTTTTGGCTGATACGATTAAATAACCAATATATGATATTTTAAATTGTAATATTATTCACTATATTGACAATGAAAACTATAGCATCAAGAAAATATATACTATTTATAAGCCACAGTCAAAAATATGTTTTAAATCCCATTGCTGTAAACAAATACTGATTTTACAGACTCAACATCCGATGCGCACAGAGCCACTTACAATTTCTGAAAAAGCCTCAAAACTTACTAACCACACTTCCAATGTCTGAAACTGTATCCAACAAATTATGCTGCCAAAATCAGAGACAGCTAATTTATGGACAAATATACTTTTATAATGCAATCCACAGTGCTTTGAAACTAGCTCAACCCCTAAAAAAATATCCAGTATGGTTTGTCATTTTAATTCAGTAGACTCATATTTTCCCAGTATGTATCTCATCAGTTCTCTTATCTCTATTTCTTTATCTTTTCAGTTTTGGTGTATGTGTGTTTATTGCTTTATTTCTGCTTTTCCATGTTATCACCTTTTTATATAATAAATTGATGTAGATCCCCTCTGCATCCCACTGCTCCCACTTTTCTTCCCATTAACTACAGTCCATATTAGACATGAAGGAAACCACCCTGTTCTTTCTTTCCTTACATACACAGGTAAACCTGGTTAATATGTTTCACTATTGATCAGATTATTTCTGGTCTATACCACCCCTTCCAATACAATTGAAATTTAATTCAGATTGAGCTCAATTCGATTGATTGAGCATCAATCTGGTTGCTAATGTTAATATTATACATCCCTGTGCCCCAAACATATATATAAATACATATATATGAATTGTTTTCCAACAATTTTTCTCTTTGATAGCTTGCACTCACATACCAAAATAAAGGAGCCATGATTAACCATGACTTTATTATCTACACAAACAAACAGAATACAGGTCCTTCTCAAAAAATTAGCATATTGTGATAAAGTTCATTATTTTCCATAATGTAATGATAAAAAATTAAACTTTCATATATTTTAGATTCATTGGACACCAACTGAAATATTTCAGGTCTTTTATTGTTTTAATACTGATGATTTTGGCATACAGCTCATGAAAACCCAAAATCCCTATCTCAAAGAATTAGCATATCATGAAAAGGTTCTCTAAACGAGCTATTAACCTAATCATCTGAATCAACTAATTAACTCTAAACACCTGCAAAAGATTCCTGAGGCTTTTAAAAACTCCTAGCCTGTTTCATTACTCAAAACTCAAGCAAGGGGGTAAGACACAGAAAGAAATTTCTGAACAAATAGGCTGTTCCCAGAGTGCTGTATCAAGGCACCTCAGTGGGAAGTCTGTGGGAAGGAAAAAGTGTGGCAAAAAACGCTGCACAACGAGAAGAGGTGACCGGACCCAGAGGAAGATTGTGGAGAAGGACCGATTCCAGACCTTGGGGGTCCTGCGGAAGCAGTGGACTGAGTCTGGAGTAGAAACATCCAAAGCCACCGTGCACAGGCGTGTGCAGGAAATGGGCTACAGGTGCCGCATTCCCCAGGTCAAGCCACTTTTGAACCAGAAACAGCGGCAGAAGCGCCTGACCTGGGCTACAGAGAAGCAGCACTGGACTGTTGCTCAGTGGTCCAAAGTACTTTTTTTGGATGAAAGCAAATTTTGCATGTCATTCGGAAATCAAAGTGCCAGAGTCTGGAGGAAGACTGGGGAGAAGGAAATGCCAAAATTCCTGAAGTCCAGTGTCAAGTACCCACAGTCAGTGATGGTCTGGGGTGCCATGTCAGCTGCTGGTGTTGGTCCACTGTGTTTTATCAAGGGCAGGGTCAATGCAGCTAGCTATCAGGAGATTTTGGAGCACTTCATGCATCCACCTGCTGAAAAGCTTTATGGAGATGACGAGTTCATTTTTCAGCACGACCTGGCACCTGCATACAGTGCCAAAACCACTGGTAAATGGTTTACTGACCATGGTATTACTGTGCTCAATTGGCCTGCCAACTCTCCTGACCTGAACCCCATAGAGAATCTGTGGGATATTGTGAAGAGAAAGTTGAGAGACGCAAGAGCCAACACTCTGGATGAGCTTAAGGCCGCTATCGAAGCATCCTGGGCCTCCATAACACCTCAGCAGTGCCACAGGCTGATTGCCTCCATGCCACGCCGCATTGAAGCAGTCATTTCTGCAAAAGGATTCCCGACCAAGTATTGAGAGCATAACTGAACATAATTATTTGAAGGTTGACTTTTTTTGTATTAAAAACACTTCTTTTATTGGTCGGAAGAAATATGCTAATTTTTTGAGATAGGAATTTGGGGTTTTCATGAGCTGTATGCCAAAATCATCAGTATTAAAACAATAAAAAACCTGAAATATTTCAGTTGGTGTGCAATGAATCTAAAATATATGACAGTTTAATTTGTATCATTACATTATGGAAAATAATAAACTTTATCACAATATGTTAATTTTTTGAGAAGGACCTGTACAGTGCATGATGATCCATTCACTCACTGCTTTAATATAGGAATCATCTTACATTAAATCAGAGTGCCTGCAAGAGAAGAAACACATTTATAGAAATCAAATAGCACTAAGCCTGGTGACTTTGATTCCAGAAGCTTCTTATTCCTCGCCCAGCTCATTTGATTCTGCATGTACTCTGGTGAAAAGGACACGTGCGATGAAAATGAGTGCGGCTATAAAGATGAAACTGAATGCACTCTAATTCGTTTTGAAGTCTGGTGGCTAGTTTCTGGTTAGGGCCTCTATTTAGCTCTATTTATCAGGTGCTTCTTAGCCAGAATAAACTAAAAGTGGACCATAATTTATGCAGAGAGCCAAAAGTCGGGATAAATGTCACTAATGTCTTAATGACAACATCAGATCAGTTCAGTAAATCTGTTAACACTAGGTATCTCTTTATCTCTGAAATACGATGAGATGAAAATAGGCTGTCCGCAAGAAGGCCGTATCAGTCTATCACTTGTTTTTCATGACTACTTCTTAAAAACACTGCTGGATTTCAGGGATGTATTTCACAAAAGCATTGTAAGGATACTGTCGTTCAAAGGTTTGGGGTCAGATTTGCTGTAAAAAAAAAATTATATGAAACAAAAAATGAAACTTATGTTCAAGTGTTTAGTCACATGAAATCATTATTATATGCTGGTTTGGTGACCAATAAAACTTTTTTTTTCAGGGTTCTTTGATGAAATGAAAGACCACAAGAAAAGAATTTATTTTAAATATTGTTTTTGCAACAAATGTAATAATCTTACTGACCCCAAACTTTTACACAATACGTTATCATGGATACTATGGGTGGCAACTGTTTCTATGATCTGCTTACAATGCTTTTGAAATGCTTGAAATGCACCCAACAACATAAAACTAAAATTTGGTAAAATTCAATAAAGTCTGAAAAAAATTCTGCCCTCTTAATATGCTTGAAGTCCTCAATGGGTATCAAAACAATCATTTTAAATTTATTTTGGATGCTAATATTGTCTCAATCAAGTTTTTATACCACACAAAATTACAGCTTTATCATTACTGGTATTTCAAAAATTAAACTAATGTATTAAGATTTTAAATGACTTAATCTTTTCCCTCACACATCTCATATTATGATTTGGATGCAGAGGAAAGGTTCTGCAGTACTGTGAGGCGGTTACTAAAACATAAGATCTACTGTACGGTAAGAGCCGCTCCCTAAAATAACTGATAAATAATGAATCATATGACTTCAAATTACATGCTTTGCCAACATAATTCTGCTAGATAATGACTAATAATAACTTCAGCATCAATGAAGAGTAGCCTGTGAGTTTTGAGAGGAAAATGGAAAAAGTGAAGGTGGATACTGAAGGATTAAGAAAAAGAAACTGAGAGGGAGAGGGATATAAAGAAAGGACGGATCAATAGAATGCAGACGGGACAGCAATCACATCAGAGCATCAGCAAGCCTCCGTAAACACACTCTAATCAATTAGCTCTCTGGGAAGGGCAGGCTATTGTGATACGTGTGTGTGTGTGTGTGTGTGATGAGCCATTCTGTCCCTCTCCTTACAGATGCTTTCAAGTACCATATAGCACAAGACCTTGGCAGACATGCAAGTTTTGGGACTTTCCTTCTGTTAAAGTGTATGAGGAGTGCTGGACCTGTATTTGGCTTTATATGTGCACAAGTATTTTCATCAATCTCTACTTTTTCAGGAGAACCGACCTAAAGACTGAAGCACTGTGTCTACCCACTAAGCATCCTTCCAAGGGCATGAAAACCATTTGAAATTTAGGAAACAATCATTACTTCTCAAGGATTAGTGCCTTAATGCATCCACCACATCTTTCAAATTGTTCCTAATCAATCCACCCATCTGTTTTTGACCTGTCCTCGGGCCATCATTGATCCATTTTCCATTCTTACGGGAACTCCTGATTGGTTTTTCATTAATATTTTAAAGTATGAGATGCATTTCCCATATGAAGCATCACACCAAATTCAGATAAACAAAATCTAAATCCTCTATCTTGGCTATTATTTGTCAGGCATTAATATCTATACAAATATGTAAAAATGCCTTCATATCTTGAATACCTGACATGAACTTTTTTCTACATAATTTTTTGTTAAATTGATTGGTTTTTTAACACTTTACAAAAGGTCTCATGAACTAACAATGAACAA
This sequence comes from Meda fulgida, assembly GCA_030578275.1. Lineage (NCBI taxonomy): Eukaryota > Metazoa > Chordata > Actinopteri > Cypriniformes > Leuciscidae > Meda > Meda fulgida. Next base: position 9,113,785 of record CM060616.1, on the reverse strand, counting down.
CCATTTTGTTTACAATACGTTTAGAAATGTATAGTTCATTGATAATTCATGTTAATTTGCAATACATTCATGTTAATTTATACAGCTTGAATTGTTGAAAAAAAAACATTACGCAAGATTAATAAATGTTGTAAAAGTAAAGTGGATCTCTGAGGAACAAATTTGGTAAATGCCTTGGATTCCCTTGTGAATTGTTTAAAGGAGGTTAAAGCCTGGATGTCGGTGACCTTTTAAAATATGAATGAGAGTACAACAGAGCTTGTCTGGTTTGAGGGTCCTGCTCTGGCTGAAATGTCAAATTTAGGTGAGCTGTTTTTGTAAACCTGTGGTCAAAGATGTTGTTTGACAGAATCTTAAAATTCAATAAACAGAAATTCAGTCGTTAAATCATGTTTTTTTTTCCATTTAGGACTATTGGCTAAGGTTAAACCTTTTCTTTCTTTCAATGATTGTGAGAAGGTGATCCAAGCTTTTGTGTTTGCGAGGCTAGACTATTGCAACTCCTTGTATGTGTGTGTGTCTGCCAAACAGCATTAAACCGGTTGTAATTAGTCCAGAATGGGGACTCGCAAGTGGGATCATATCTCCTATTCTGTCTTCTCTGGGCTGGTTACCAGTCCTGTACAGGATTGATTTTAACCTCCTGGTATTTGTTTACAAGTCCTTGAACAGATTAGCTCCCTCCTACCTGTCAGAGATCTTGCAGACTTATAAGCCTCCTTTAAGGTCATCTGACCAGTCTGTTTAAATTGTACTAGGTATTGAGGACTAGGTATAAATGAAGGGGTGATCAGGCCTTTGCAGAGGCAGTACTGCAAAGATGGAATAGTCTAACTTCTCACATTAGAGTCGCTCTAACAATAAACATTTTTAAAAGAACATTTTCTTCTTTGTCTAACTTTTGAGTCTGCGGTGTGTTGAGGCATTGGTTTTATTTGCACTGTTTTTAGGCGTCCTGTCTGTGTTATAATGTTGCTGTTTTTCTTTTATTAGCAATCATTTTACTTTTGTACAGTACTTTGGTCAACACTCTGTTGTTTTAATAGTGCTTTATAAATAAATTAACTGAAACTCTGAGCTGGTGTGTGAGAGGAGGTGGGGCTAATTTGTATCATTTAGTATAAATGAAGCAACCTAAATAAAACGATTGACTACAGGGGGATTTTAACATATAGAAACTTTTTGTAAAGTGTTAAATAATCTTTAAAAAGTACAACTATCCAATGTACTCTGACTCTAATATGAATAATTGGAAAAAATAATTAGAAAAAGGCTGCTTGAAGTAGTTTTAAAGTAATTGTATTCCATGTCAGCCCCTCCTTACTGATTTATAGGTCAAATGGTGCATGTGAGGACTAGTACAAACTGTAAAAAATAATATGATCAAGTTATGACAACATATGTTTTTACATTGCTTTATCTCGTCAAAACAAGTCAAGCAATTTTCCAAAAAAAGTTAAGTTAGACAAGATTCAACTAATTTTTAAAGTCAGTTTCATGTAATTTAAGTTGCAATGACTTAAACATCCAAGTAAATTGTACTTTAAGGCAGCAACTTTTTTTAAAAAATTTTTTACAGTGCATAAAGGAGGCTGAGCATGTTGGACTATAATCTTGTAATAGCTATAATTATGTTAAAATTCAGTGGTACCAAGAAATGGCAAACAACCATATGACCTTCATCAACATTTATAGCTTCTGTGCAAACTTTCGTATGACATCAAAATCATAATGTGGGCAGTGAGGATAATGGATGATCACGGTCAATAATGATGATCATTAAAGTTTTAAGTTGTGTGTAGACAGTGCTGGACAGAGAGGTTGCTATGGAAACAGTCCTTAGAGGGCAGGCCTGGCACCCAATACCCACAATGCACCAGCGTGCAGCTGTATAATGCAATATTCCTTCTGCTCCATTACAGTGTCCTTCCTGTACATCACATCATACTTCCCCCACAGGGAGGAGTGAGAGAGAGAGACTGAGTAAGTTATGGACAATCAGAAGACAAGAGAGAAAAGACTAACTGAAACAGCGAGCCACTGAAGGACCAACACTTTGTACAGTACCTGTCCAGTTTGGGCTGTAAAATGAGACACAGCTGAAAGCAGTGCCATAAATTATTGAGTATAATACATGAACTCACACAGGGAACAGTAGGATGTTGGCAAGGCAGTGATATATTAATGAGAAAACTTCAAAGGTATTTAGCCAGATTGATAATTCTGCTCTATTCAAAAGACAGTTTGAGAACCTCAAGCCAGTGCAGTATGAGTGAATGAATGATAGAAAAGATGAGTCGTCTGAACACTGCATAGGCATATTCTCCATTTATATTGGTCTATACAAGAATTTTTTACAGAATTATTCCTCTTGGATATAAAATATTTGAACAGTTCATAAAAATTTCATATAAATATAATGGCAACTGCTAAAAACACTGTTTTTATTTGTAACTTCTGACAGCAGTCTGTTTACTGAACACCTAATGCATATTACACACACAATTAGCAAGACCTGGATGAAATCACAAGTTTCAGTCCATTGGTATGGATTGGTATTAGTCTCAATAATATTTTACACAAAAGACATGAAGCACACGTGCGTTGCCAATTTCACATGCATGAAACCTAATTCACTGATTCATTGATCCGCAAAATAATGCCTCGCTAAAAATAAAGCGAAGAACGCTGTCGCAAACTACAAGGAAGAACAAAAGATGAACATGCACACAGGAGTACAAGTTTGTCATGGTGCTCTGTCCAAACCACTTCCATCAGTGTTTCTCAGAAATCGCTTACTGCACCTTTAAAGTAGTCAAGTATAGTCTTGTACCTTTGTATTTTTGTCCAGTATAGTCTTACCTTTGTATTTTTGTCCAATTTTCAAACACTTTTTATTGCTTCAAGTCAAAGTTTGTGATTTACCTAGTAGCTGGTTGGTCTGGTTCAAAGCTTATAACCCTGTGATGAATACTTTTTTAAACAGCTATGATAAAAATGAATGGGAAGAAAAATACTTTTGAAAACAAGGTTCTTAGTCAGAATAAGCTGTGAAGTGGACCAGACTTTATATTGACAATCAAAGACGATAATGTTATTACCTTAAAAAAGGTCTGTTCTTCGAGTATAATTATGCAATATACTTAAAAATAAAATGTACCAGTGCAGTAAAATACCACCTGCCAAACCAGCCTTGCAGGTAGAAATACCCTACCCACTCCTGAGGGGAACTAGAGTGTAGCAGTAGGAATGACTAGACTGATGGTAGCCTATTTTTAGACCTGCATCACAAGCACCATAACATAGGCCTGTTGTTCTCGGACCACTTCCTACCTCCCTTCATCCTGCTTGGTTTAAGAAGTTGGAGCACAGAAATTAAGAATAGATTACAGCTTAAAGGGATAGTTCACCCAAAAATGAAAATTCAGTCATTAATAACTCACCCTCATGACGTTCCAAACCCGCAAGACTTTCGTTCATCTTCGGAAATGAAGATCTTTTTGATGAAATCTGAGAGCTGTCCCTATATTGGCAGCTACTTTCAAAAAGTTCATAATGAGATCATAAAACGAACGCATATGAATTGAGCGGTTTCCAAATTTTCTGAAGAGACAGAATCGCTTTATATGATTAACAGATTGAATTTAGGCTTTTATTCATTTAGAAACAGGGCTTGACATTAACTTTTTTGCTCACCAGCCACTGAAAATGCTCACTCCGCATTTTCACAGTCCACAATTTTGACATCGATACCAAACCTGCCATATATACAGTATATTTATAATATTATCTCATTATTTGGCAGCCGGTATATTAGGGTGCTGTTGCTTGAAGACATGACGCACAGACCCATTATAGTATTTTAAATAGCCAACATACTTACAAAGCACTTTGGGTCTGAGCACAAAATCTGCGGGAATGAGTACATTTAAGCTCAATATGCGCAATCCCTCACCCGTAACACCAACAATATTCATCCGGAGCAAATTAAACAAGAGAGTAAAGGGTTTGTGTCAACCATAGACTGTAAAGGGTGTCAACCATGGTGTCAACTCGCTGTCGGACAGATTTAATAGGGAGGACGTGTTGCTGTTGTATCCTGCAGGAAGAGTTTCAGATAGTTCAGTATCGATATGTATCGAAAAATCGTTTGAGCTTCCTCAAGAACCAATGAGGTTCATTCTCGTGTTACGCAGCACGTTTGAGCTTCCTCAAGAACCAATGAGGTTCATTCTCGTGTTACGCAGAACGTTTGAGCTTCCTCAAGAACCAATGAGGTTCATTCTCGTGTTACGCAGCACGTTTGAGCTTCCTCAAGAACCAATGAGGTTCATTCTCGTGTTACGCAGCACGTTTGAGCTTCCTCAAGAACCAATAAGGTTCATTCTTGTGTTACGCAGCACGTTTGAGCTTCCTCAAGAACCAATAAGGTTCATTCTCGTGTTACGCAGCACGTTTGAGCTTCCTCAAGAACCAATAAGGTTCATTCTCGTGTTACGCAGCACGTTTGGGCTTCCTCAAGAACCAATGAGGTTCATTCTCGTGTTATGCAACACGTTTGAGCCTCTGCAAGAGGTTTGTTGTCTCGCGTCAAACAGGTATGTTTGAGCTTCTTTTCATGTTGGCTGATCAATTTTTATATGTAAATGTTTATATGTTTATATCTAAATTAAATCTGTTCATCATAAAAAGCGATCGAGTCTCTTCAGAAAATTTGGTCTAACCCCCACATATGGATTAGTTTTACGATCTCTTTGTGAACTTTCTGAAGCATCAAAGTGGTAGTTGCGTAGCTGTCAATGGAGGGACAGAAAGCTCTCAGTTTTTATAAAAAAAATCTTCATTTGTGTTCAGAGGATGAACGAAAATCTTACGGGTTTGGAACGGCATGAGAGAGAGTAATTAATGACTGAATTTTAATTTTTGGGAACTAACTCTTTAATCGAATTAGACAATGCAATATTACTTATTAAATTGACTTCTGTAAGTATATTAAAAACAAAGATTGTATACTGTATTTATTATAGGCTAAGTATTGGCACAATTGCTAGACTTCCACATATTCAAACACATGTTGTTTTAGCCAGTGTACAAAGACTAGGAGTGCCAGTGGATGGTATTCATGCAATAAGATGACGACTGTGTGTATGTGCCTGCAGTGCTCGGTCCATTACTGGAATCTAATTACCCAGAGAGACCCTGACAGCACTCTCTCATATCATAACTCAGGATTCAACTGGAAACTGCATTAGTGTGTATGACAGGAAATAGCTTTAGAAAAAGACTACTGCCCAGTCCTTCAGCATATGGACAACAGGTAACAGGATATTTTATTTAAGCTCCGCATATTCCATATCATCTATAATCTATATTCAACACAACGTCCAAAGCATTGTCGAGGCTGAACAGTTTCATTTATACCACCTAAATCTTACAAGAGCACAGGGTGTGACCATGATGTCAGAGCAGAAGACCGATTTAGGATACATCACAATGGAGAGATGAAAGGCGAATTTAGACCCAGAGTTTAAATGTAGTTCAACAGACCATGAAGAAAAACCCACCACAGGCACTAAGCCTTGACAGCTCTAAAAGTGAAATAATAAAGAAAATAGGGTGGAAAATATCTTCGGGAAAGCTTCGAGCAACAAATCACACAGGCTAGACCTTTGAGTGGCATGGAAGGGCATCTATACATCCATGCAAAGCATGCATGCATACGCATGCATGCTAATGCCGTACATGACTCAGCCAGGCCATCACTTATTTATGGCTGTTTTTTATTGATGAATTGGCTTTTGAGGTTGCAATAAGCAGACAGGCAGGGTGAGGCTAAGATTGTTATTGTAGGGCTCTTAAGAGGGCGTGACAGAAAAAACACTGTTTGGATATTTTCTTTTTTTTATTTAGCCTACTTAAGGCTCTGCAGTGTCATCAGCTGTGATTTCATAGGTAAAAACACGACGGTAAAAAAAATAATCTCCATGACCCCTAAGGATCTAAACAATGCTGCTCTAACTGAGAAGTTTGTCAGGTGTGAACCTCACTGGCAGTCAACACACACGGTCACTACAGCATCACGTACAGGCTGGCCCGAAATAAAAAGCGACTTCATTACATACATGGCAAACATGGAAAAACAATGGAAAAAAATGTACCTCAAAATTCTGTTAATGGGTTAACTTACAAAAAAAAAAGGTATGGACTTGCAAAGTATGAAAAGTAAGAATAATAAATGTATGGTTAAAATGTACATTATATTCAAGACATTTTGTAAGTCAAAATATAAATGAATATAAAGTAATATAATAAAAAATAATATCTTACATGCTACATAACATTAAAAATAAACACAAAAAGAAAATAGGAATAGGAATTAAAAAATATGAATATTGGCTATGGTTTATGAATATGCTTGTTATGATAAGCTTGGGTTGTTAGTGTAGTTTTACATCAATTTTATGGCCACTTATTTACTGTATATTTAGCAGATTTTATGATAGATAGATAGATAGATAGATAGATAGATAGATAGATAGATAGATAGATAGATAGATAGATAGATAGATAGATAGATAGATAGATAGATAGATATGCCTCAATGTGTCTATGTATTTACAAAACAACGTTGACATGATAAAATGAAACAGGTTACACTGTGAAACAGGTTACACTAGTGCAGGCCACTAATGGTTTAGGAGGATTCGGTAACCAGGACAACGCCTCATCCTCCGCATAGTGGACCACAATACTGCGAAGCGCGGGTGTCACTCTCGCTCGCCCACACATACTGAACATCAGAAAGCGGAATGTTTCGGTTCATTTTACACACGCACACACACTGACCTGTCGGATGCGGTTCTGGTGGGGTGGAGAGCCTCCTTCGGGTGAGGTATTGTTGGAGGCCATCCTCACGTCTCGGACGGAGCCGCCCCTGCTCTGACTTTCTGCCGAGCTTTTCGACATTCAGGCTCAGCGCGTGATGATGTCCAGGAAACGGTTTCTGGCAGTCCTGATACTGCGGTTGTCGAGACCTGTGCTCCGGCCTCAGATGAGAGGGCTGAAGCTCCGACACATGTTGTGGTTGAATTCGAGAGTGGGAGACTGACGAACGTCCTGTGGCAGGATGGTGCGGTGCGGGTCTCACGCGCGCTGTCCTGCGACACTCCAGCTGCTCACACGCACATGCACCGATGTTGCAGTGCTAAAACACTGACCGAGATAGAGGGTGAATGTGAGTAATTAACGAGAAGCCTTAGATAAATACACGATGGTGTAATAGAGGCGCAATAGGAGCGATGTTCTCATCACTGTGTTGAGTAGCCCCCTCCTGTGCTCCTCTCTCTCTCTCTCCCCTCCCCTCCTCCATAAGACAAACCTCCACTTACACATGACGAGGCAAAACCAAAATGGATTTAATAGCTTCTATATGGAATATACAGAGGACCCCAAAAAGTATTTGGACACTTAATGTAGGCTATATATAAAGCGTCTATAACTGCATTTGATAGCAAAATATCCAAACAAGTGATATATGCAAATAAGTTATTCTATACCTCATACTAGAGGAGGGTTATATATATATATATATACACCTGTTGTTTAATGGCAAGTTTGCATTGTGACAACTTACCCCAAATAGGATGGCATGTTATCACAAAACATCACTGTGTTAAATTAACCATCAGCGGAAATGATCAATAGCTTTCTAGCCAAATAGACAAAATAAAATTTCACTTAAAAAGTGACAATTGGTTCCAGTCTCTCCCATCTTGTTTTATTTAAAAAAATATATATATATACTTCAAAATCCTTTTAACTGGTTGACTTACCATAAAACAAATGTGTGGCTTTGATAAGTATGAAAAGATTGAATTGTAAATTTATGGCTAAAATTTACAATATATTTAAGACAAAACATTTTACAAGTACAAAAAAAAGTCATTTGGCTGCATAACAGTGAGAATAAAACACACAAAGGAAATATGAATTAATACATGAAAATATTGGCTATGGTGTCTTTGGTTGTTAATGTGTTTGTATGGGGGAGGGGGGTTCTACTGTACTAAAAATAAAATAAAATCCTCCTCAGCATTACAAAAAATGTCCATCTCTACCTTTTGTCTAAACTGAATATGCTGCTTTACTCTGCATTAGTAGCTAAATATGGGTAATGTTGTCAAATGTACACTTTAAGCATCCAAATAGTTTAAAGACACTGAAAACTATACTTAGTATAACACAACTTTAAATTTACAGAGCAAGCCCAATTATAGCGATTGAATACATTACAGATTCATTTTTCACACAGCACAGTCAATAAAAAAAAGATAGGACATAAAAAATATACACTTTATTAAACATCTACTTTGGAACAGTACTGGACGACAATAACGGAATTATAATGGTGAACAGACAGTAATAACTTGACACTGAAAACTCATTTCCTAAGTACAGATAACTTAAAAGTACCATTTGAACAATACGAAACAAGTATCATCTGCTTATTCCATGTATAGTACGTTCTGCTTTCACAAATATAGGCTTAAACTGACCTGAAACCACAGCAAAGTTCTAAGACTTAACTGGGACCCTTTGCTTTTAAGCAACTAGGTTATGCAAAATACATTAATAGCAATGGAGAAAGCAGAATCGTAAATAATACATATAAAATACTTAACTCTCAGCAGCTATAACTCATTTCTATGGTTTACTGGACCGAGTTTAGAAAAGGCACAGAATTACTCACAAAATGTTGATTCTCAGGATGTAGAACCTGAAGAAGAACTCAATTTGATTTTACTTTTAATATAGGACTAACCTTAAGCACAGCCAAAAAAGCTTAAGGAAACACAATTATCTTAAAAAAAAAAATTGCCTCTTCACTTTAATTAAGTTAAACCAATTAAATGTATGCAAAGCGAAATACTTATATTTAATGATCCGATACATCTTTTATAAAAGTTTGAGTAATTCGGGTTTAAGAAACTAACCTTTCTTGGGCTTTGTAGCATATTCAATGAAGCAGCAGTACCTAACAGCGTAATTTAGTGCAGAGTAATATGTCTCTGACCCCACCCCAAACACCATTTACAGGAAGTCATTCTGAATAGCTTATCCACTCAATATACGTCAGACAGCAGAGAGCTGGTCAAGGTTGTCTTGGGAACGACTGGCGAGGTGCGCCTCCAGTATCTCTCCAAACAGACCTCTCTTCAGCAGACTGTATGCCAATGGCAGCAGCTGACGTACCACTTTATTGAAATACTACCAAAAGAAAATAAACAAGGCAATTGGTCAGTTGTACAGCAAAACTCTATATCATAAGAAACCTGTCAGAAATGGCTATTAATGTGTCTGCAAAGTGCAAGGACACACCACCTGGAAGATGGCCTTGGATGGAAAGCAATCCAATATCTCAAAATATATATGTCAAAAGATCAATTAAAATTTAATTTCTTAATTCATGACCCATTTAATGTAAACATAGTCAGTTATATCTTCAGTGAATATACCCGCTTAACAAAACAAAAACAAAAAGATAAATATTGACGACAAATACAGAATAAACTTCAATAAATGTTTTACTGTTAGACTAGACTTAGATCTTTGTGCTTAATATTATTATTTTACTTAAAACGATTTTACATTTAACTGAATTTTTATTTATTTATTAATTTGCATTAATATTTACCATTTTGAATAGATAAAACTGTGGTAGAACTATTAAAATATAACGCAAAGGCCACAGCAAAAAACACATGAAATACTTGAACGTGAATAAATATAAATGTGTGCAGATTTAGGGTTGAACTTTTGATTGAATATTATTTGTGTGTGTTTGTTTATCTTACATGTGAGCCATAACAGAACAGATCTATTCCAAGCTCATAGCCCATGCCGTAATCACATTCATCATTTGCAAATTGAACGAAGGTGATCATTTCCTGAATGGGCGCGAAAGCTTTCATCCTCTCCTCATCATCTTTGGCCTCCGCAATCACTTTGCAAATCTTCTTCAGACTTGCTACAGGTAAACAAAATGAAGAAGGTAAACTGAAGTCTTCTAATTGTTTTGTCTCCCATTACAAATTTGAATATTAATGTTGCATGATGCAATGCAACTGCAGCAATATTTCACAACCTGGCCATTGTAAATTCCCCGATATACTTCACTTACCCTTAAACGAAGAATGAAAAAGAACTTCGCCGTGAGTATGTCGGCGCTTTTAGTCAACACTAAAATGCCAAATATCATTAAAATGGGTAAGAAATGTTCAGGTTTACCATCAGTTTCTGGCAATTCTCTATATCCAACATCATTTTTATCCACTGGAACCACAATTCCTGCTCCATGAAATGTCTTTGTGACTACCTGCAGAAAAATAAAAGATTGGAAATTTCTGTTATTTACAGTTGGAAATTAAGGAATTAGCTTACCTAAAAATTTCTGTCATAAATAACTCTGCTTCATATCATTCCAAACATGATTTTCGCTCATCTGAAAAGACTATTTAACCAAAACTCAGACTCTTCAAAACATTCATAAAAAGATGGTAAATGAAATCCATATAAATCGAGCGGCTTAATCCAAATCTTCTGAAGAGACAATCGTTTTATATGATGTACAGATTTAATTTAAGCTTTAATTCATATATAAACATGGATAAGCGGACATACATCGACACGCAAATTTGGTAAATGGAAGCTCAAGCTTGATTTGATTGCTTGAAGTGTCTTCAGAATACTTCAAATAAATCGCTCCATTCATATAGATTTATTTAACAATCTCCTCATGAACATTTTGAACGTCAGAATTCTGGGAGAATAGACTTTCAATGGATGGACAGAAAGTCTCAGATAATTAAAATCTTAATTTTGCTTATGAAGACGAACGAAAGTCTTATGGGTTTGGAGAGACAATAATTGATGACAATTTTCATTTTTGGGCAAATTTTCCCTCCACAAAAGTTTTACAGAGACAAATATGTGGTTCTTCACATACCTTTCTCTCTCTTTGTTTCATTGCTTTAGTTTTCTGCTCCAGAAGTAAATCCAACCTCTCTGCTTCTCGCTTCAAATCTTCTTCCAACCTGTCCAAAGCAGCTTCGTTCTTCTGTTGGCCCCTCTCCTTTCTTTTCTTCTTCAAAAACAGCCTAGGTTGGTGCAAATAGAAATATGAACACAAAATGCTATACACCATTTAAAATAAATAATTATTTTCTCATTTTAATTTTAATCTGATCAATTCATTTGTCGGCGCTCCAAAGGACCATTTAAAGTAAACGTATGAAACAAAGAAACAAAGTTTATAAAAATTAAAAAAAATGGTGACAGCATCTATTTTAATTTTATACTATTTATCTACTGAAGACACTCACAGAACTGCTGCAAAGATGTTGTCCCCCATCTGTGTGATGGTACAGCCCTTCTTGGCTTCATTCTCCCCAATAAACACAGGTAAAGCGTCAGGTAGATCTCTGAACAGGGAGACAAGTACGGTTAGAGAATCACACAGACGAAACCACATTATTATAGAAACAATAATTATGTTTTAAAGAACCATGAATTTGTTGTGTTGCAGTTTTATGTGGCAAAATTAGCTTTTGCAATAACCCTTTCAACTATGTTTTTTCCAGATTTCGAAAATACAGGTCATTCACAGGCAGTGCTGGTTAGTAACTGATAATATGTTATATGGGTTATGTAATCAGATTCCAAAAATTAAATACTTGTAATTGGATTATATTTCATGTTAAAATCAGAATCCAGTGACTTTTTTTATTGATTACATGAATTACTAAATATTCACAAAATGTCAGTAAATTATTCTGAAATCATTGATTCTCCCTAATTCTTTTTTATATTTTCCTTTCTCAAAAGTTTTGTGCGACTATAACTACATGGAAAATTGAGAGTCTGCACAGCATAAACATAACATATTTCATGTTTTTTTTAATGTTAAAACCCTAGTTTGGGAAACCCTGACAATGACATAATGTAATGTTTAATTCAACAATGTAATTATTTTCTTTCTCTTTGTATTTATCAATTTTGGCACAAGATTGGCACTATTAAAATCACTGCACACCATAAACAAGTTAGGTTAAAAATCTAAAAGTAATCAAAAAGTAGTCAGATTATATTACCTTAAATATGTAATAGATTACATTACTAACTACAATTCTTATCATGTAATTTGTAATCAGTAAGGGACTACAATTTGAAAGCACTGTTCCCAGGTAAAGGTCACCTGAAATAGCCCATGTGGTGTTGGGTGTCTACATTGCCCAGTATGATTGTCTGGAACTCTGGGGGATCATAAAAATGGCGCCAATGAAGATGAAAGTTGGGTTGAGAGGAAGATGCGCTTTTGTGTTTTTTGGACAGTATATCAAACGGGCCAACTAGCTGAAGCCCAAGTGTTTCCTTTAGGGCATCTGTAAAGCACACAAAAACACATGCAACAATTAAACATCCCTGCAACAAGACAAGACAAATCACATAACTGTAATAAGATTTATTTTTAACATTTTATAATCAATTTGAAGATGCTTATTATATAAAAATTAACTTTAGGTTCTTTATTAGCATTGATGGTTCCATGCAGAACCTTTAAATTGTACAAACTGTTCTTTATAGTGGAAAAAGATTCTTTAGAATTTTAAAATATTCATCACACTCAAATGGTTCTTTTATTGCATTGCTACAAAAACCCTTTTGGAACCTTTATTTTTAAGGGTGTATGAGAAGTGATGGCATGGATATCAATATAACCATCAATATAACACAGATACCTTGTGGACAGTCAGCACGAAGACTCTTGCAAAATTCCCAAAATTGGAAAAAATCGTCAGGCATGCTTAGCTTGTACAATCTTTCCACTTCTTCTCTCATTTCTCCAGCAAAAACAGTCTTCTCATCCCTTTGTCCTTCTTTTGGTTTTTTCACCTCCCCGTTTGGTGTTTCTGTCTGGAACAGGCAACATTTTAATACCTTGTATTGGCAGAAATTATAATTTCAGTAATAAAATAATAAAAAAACTATAGGATAACTTTTCTATGAAGAAACATTTAGTCCAGTACAGAATAGTTAAGCTAAGAAAACAGATGTGCAAAGTGCAGATTAATATTAATATAGGTCATTACAATCGAATGGACACCTTTAAATTGTCACAATAAACTAATGCCAGATGATGATGATGATGCCCACATACATTTTTTAGCAACTGATGTGCTAATACTAACACATTATTTTGGGTCTTTGCAACAGACTGCAACTATTGAACACTGAAGACACGAACAGATTCAGATAGTGATTACCGGTACTTACTAGTACTGACTATATAGATTGAATGTACAAACAAAATAACTGAAGTGTAGTGGATGCTTAATCTTTATGAGTCATAATCTTTCACTAACGAGCACCCCATTACCTCTCAGTAAATACTCAGCGTAAAAGGATACCTGAACACTGTACTCTAACTACTCGAAATTACGAAAATTATTTGAAGTACCTGTGGCGAAGACCTGGGTTTTCTTTTCCCGCGCCCCGCCATGCCTGCCTTTTTTTCCCGCAGTCTTTCTCCGCAAAGCGCCGCTGCAGTCAGTAGTTCTGAACATCCGGTAGACATTTCAAAATAATAGTAGTGACTTATGTTTTGTTGTTATCATGTGCATGTATGTTTTTTTAATTACCGAATGAAAAAGAAAAACTACTGAACATGCACAAACGGAAATGATGTTTTTTTCTCTTTCTTTTTTTTCATACAAGTGATTTGTATTTTCACACAACACGAGCAGTGTATTATTTATTCATTTGCAACAAAACGCTAATATGCTTGTTTATTTGAATAATTTGAATTATGAATATACATAAATAAAATTGATGATGATGACATCCGTGTCAGAAGTGAAATTGAAAGTTTCAAGACAATATTTTAAAATAACATCATGGCTACTATGAATTAGAGTTGTCAGTTGTATGACATTACCTCATTTGTGCTTTTAAGAATATAGTTTTTGGATTTATATTAAAGTTTGACAAATATTTCTTGCTTAATATTTAGACTAGAATTTATATTTAGATTATGTTATATTCACACATAATCATAACGTTCTGGGAACCAAACTCTGTTAACTGGGACACATGTAAAATGACAATAATATTGTACAATGTCAACAGAGAAGTAGGCCAAAACAAATTAAATATTCATTTTATTTTATATACATTTTTTTTAATGCAATAGAATTAGTAGTTTATACATTTTTTTGTTATTAATTCTATATTAATCCAGTTTTGTATAGCGGTAAGTATTCCTGGACCACGTGAACATTATGCATGACGTGACACACAGAAGGAGGTGACAGTGGGAGTTTAAAAGGATGAGAGACGGGCTTGTGGAGAGTAAATCTGTCAGTAACTCAGATTCTAGGTACACAGCAGGAATAATGATGTTCTGCAGAGCGGCTTGGCAAAGACTTGCACCTCTGGCAGGCAAATCCCTCACTCCTTTATTCAGCAATGGTAAGAAAACATCCTTTTAAAACGGGTACATCATTCAATCCATATCGAATGAATTTCACTAGCCTACACTTCACAATCTAAAAGAGAGTTGTTACAAAATATGCATAAACTATAAAATATGAAGTTGAAAATTTAAAAAAAGTCATAGCTTTTAAGGGTGTGTGTGTGTCAGTGGTTTATGACTTTTACCCCAATCCAGAACATTGAGTTCAGATGTTTGTGTAATGTAACAAATGAGATATGCTCATCAAATTCAAGTATGCCTAAAATACAGAAAATACAACTTTGTCTGTTTATAGAGATTTCATAAATCATGTCAAAATATGACTTCCTTCATGTAAGCTGAACAATTTATCACATTTTCATTAAACTAGAAAGACCTCTTCTATCATGAGTGTTTTATGTAGGCTAATGAAATATTCCGCGGTTGTATCTGTTTATTGTAGCATAGTTTTTTTCCCCTTTGATTAATCGGTTTGAATTAGTCTACAATGTTTAGAATATTATTTGTTCTGTTGTGCTTATTTTTTTATTGTAATGCAAGGTTTTAGGTATTATAAATAATTAGGCTATTGCACATATTTCCATACTGAGTTGTAAGAACGTGGGAAAGAATATATTTTTTGTGCAGCACCCTTCCAAAGGAAATCAACCCGGTAAAACTGGAAACTCCCATTTTAATTTCTGCTTTTCTTTATTAAACACTTTCAATGAAATGACAGATAAAGAAATATGAGTTGAAATAAGGATAGAGATTGTTGTAAGTTAAATGTTATGACTTTTTTTTACTGTAAGTTCAATACTTTTTTTAATGGACAATGTTTCATTTCAAAATGTTTGAGTTTGTTTTTAATGCAGATTTTTCCATAACAGATAACAGCAACATAAACCCTTTCCTGCTCCAGTGCATCTGTGGGAAATAGCTGGGTTTGATCTGTTTAAATTTAATTTCCTGTCAAAGGATTCACTCAGTTTGAACTGCAAGCGCCTTCATTATTGTTTTAAAATATGAAGATTTTGGCCACTTTAACTTTGAGGGCTATAAATCAGTTTTTCTGCTGACTCAGCATTTTGTGCATGATTTAACATTTGTATTCACAAAATCTGTTCAGGCATTTCCTAAAACCACCCAAATATTTGAAGAGGGCCCTATGCAGTGCTCTCTGCCAACATGAATTTGCCTAGGGTTCTGCACATTGACATGCCTGCCGTCTCCACCCCAATGGGGTTAAATTTATGCCAGTGTTTATGTATACAGTTTTCACTGTTTCCAGAGAGCATGACTGTGCACACATTGTACTGGACACCTGCTGCTGGTCTACCGTCACCTTAACAGTGTGTTGACGCAGCCGTAAATGAGATTAAATGTATAAATGAGGCACAGGCCACCTTGATTGCAGGAAGTTACCTTATTATTGCAGTCGTTCCTGAAATTCAAGCTTTGTTCTATTGGATATTACTTAATGGAACTATTTAAAGTCCAGATTTTGGGACACTGTAGTTTTGCACAGACACTGCATGTCCGGTGCATGTGCTCCTGTGGGATTAAATGTTGCTCTAGAGAGAGGCTAGGAGGGGCGGCTTTACAGTGGGACATTGTGTTCCCTTCTGCTGCTTCACTGCAGCTACACAGAGGATGTGTGATTGTCTAAATGAATGCACAGACACAAAAGCCTGAAATGCATGCTTGCTGTATCAGGTTTGCCTGGTCCCCTGTAACTTTGCAAGCTACTTAAAATTTCCACTCATCCACTGAAGTTGATTAGTGACGTAAACAGTGCATCAGTGCCCGCCTTCTTGTTCGGCTGCACCAGTTCCAGAAGTATTTTTTTCCGGTCATTTTTCCCATAGGGATTTTAAAGAAGTCTTCTTAAAGAGTTCTATGAACCAAGACAATCAGCTACACAGTGATTCACAACAAACTTTGATTTGAAGCAAAAATGTTTTTGTTATCGGACAAATAGACAAAGGTACAAGACTGTCTAAAAGACTTAACATGGCGAATGTAGTATACGTCCAGATTACATTCATACTACACAGATTTATACTATATAGAATGCACTTTTCTTAGAAGTTGTAAAGTAAACTTATTAAAAATAAGTATTATCAAGAGAGTATGTGATTTCGGATGCAGCCATTGACCCAAATAATTCACAGTGCTTCAAAGTCAGTCCCAACTTCTGGTTCACGGTGACTTTAAATACAATTTAAAAAAGCTGCAATAATGCAGGCTGAGACCAATATCATGAATATAGCTCATTCTCATTGCTCACAGTTGGTCTGTCTTTAAAGTTATCATTCGAAATCAATTTTCAAAATCAAAAAATTAGTTTTTAATTTCAGAAACCCTGTTGCACTTTTTTGTTCCACAAATTATTGAAATGATATCAAAACTGAGGGACAGTACACATCTTTGAACAAATTATATAATTAAATTTTTACATAATAAATATTGAAATGGTTTGATCCAGTCCCCAGGTTTTTTTTTTTTTTTTCAGGTAAAAATACTGCAAAGTTTTGATCATGTTGATAATTTAGAGGCTGTAGAAATATAATGCAGTAGGATTTCTAGGGGTAAAAATAAAACATTGTAATGGATTTTCATATTTTAAAATTTGATTGATGGATGGTAAAGGAAAACAGACTCCGCTAGCCTCAAAAATGCTTTGATACGCTTGTATGTACTGATACATTTCTCCCTTTATCTGTCAATAGCTGTATTCCCTATACGACAGATGTCCTTTGGGCTACCTGCGTCCGGGACAAACATGGCTTACATGGTGATTGGTGGAAGCTCACTTACTGCTGCTCTTGTTTATGTATGTATTTTCACTTTCATCCTGTTTTAGAACATTTTGGAAGTGTTAAAAATAATAGCAGCCATTTATGCTTTTTCACCCCCTTTTCCTCCTACAGGCTTATAAGACAATAAACTCTGACAGTGCAAGATATAATGAAAGAATCGCTCAACTCGAGGCCAGACCAAAAAGTAAGATTTCTTTTGTATTTTATTTACTTTGCTGTAGTGGTTTTGTTTTTGCTGATGAATACCTGTTTTCAGTTTGCCTGTTAGTTATTTGTTCGTCATCAGTAAAGCGGAATAATTTACACAGACAGCTGGGATTAGATTCCCATTCAGAGTTTTTTATTCCTGGCTTCATTGAATGGATGGGATGCGAGTTAGGCCTGTTCTGGTATGTGTGTGTTTCTGCAGTTCCTCAGGCGTGATCCTTTCTGCAGTTATTCAGCAGCCACTAAGCTAGCTACATTTAGAGCAGCTTTCACTTGTTTACTTCTCTTGCTTGCGTGATGTTAACCACCATACTTTTTATTCTCCCATTAGGTGAGGAAGGTGAGTATAAATTTAGCCTCTGTCTTAACAGCATGTCTGTTTTTTTTTTTAAATGCACTCAGTCAGTAGTCAATAACAACTTTTCTATACATTTTGGTCTGTCTTTTACTTTTTTTTTTTTTTTTTTCCTGCAGCAACATATCACATATCTCACAAGCACTTTTCCAAAAATTAGTTGCACAATTTGCAAACAGTTAAGGCACTTCAAAGTAAGCATGATTGATGACACTTATTAAAGTGAACTTAGAGCTTAGGAAAATGCTTTCATATTATCATATTAACTTTTATTCAGCAAAGATGCAATAAATTGATCAAAAGTGACACTAAAGACGTAACAAATAGCAATAACAAATCATTTCTATTTCAAATAAATTATGTTCTTTTAAACTTTCTATTCATCAAAGAATCCTGGAGAATTTCTGAATGATTTTGTTACACTGATGACTAATAAATGCTGAAAACTCAGCTTTGTCATCATAGTAATAAATTGTATTTTAAAATACATAAAAATAGGAAACAATAATTTTAAATTGTAATAATATTTCACAATAGTATGTTTAATATACAATAGTGTTTTTTGTTTAAATAAATGCAGCCTTGGTGAGCTTAAGATACTTTTTTCAGAAACATTAAAAATAATATTGACCCCAAACTTTCGAACCAACATATCATAAAATTGGTTTAATGATATCACTTATAATAACCGTTTATTAAAGGAATAGTTCATTAAAGGAATAGTTGTTGTCACGTTGTATGTCTTCTGAAACAATTGAAATAGAGCGCATTAGTTGTGTGCTGCTTTTTTCATCCCTTCACGGTACTACTGTGTCCTTCATGGAGCTTAAAAATTCCATTTCCCATTTATTTTGCAATTGCATAGAAAAGAGTGACCTCTGTCTTCGTACTTTCTTCCTTTTTTTTTTTTGGTCCATGGAAGAAAAATGTAAAAAAATAAAAATAAATTGGGAACCAATCTTTTAACTATCTTGCACAATTATTTGTGTGATGTTTGCATGCTGATGGGTCTCCATTATCTTGAGCCAATCTAGCATAAAGGTTCTTTATAATGAAATCTGTCCTATTCTGAGGTATTTGGCAAGTTTGGTTCACTTTAAGCTCCCAATAAAGTTTCTAATGCTAACTCTAAGAGCTTAGACTCAAAGTCGGTTGAGCCTGCTGCTAATCTGCTAATCTGAATGAATGGTTTCCACTGCATCGTCCTGTTCTTATAATCTTAAAGTTGTTCTTGTTCCATTAAGGATATTTCACCAAAATTGAAAATTCTGTCATTATTTAATCTCCTTCAAGTTTTTCCAAACCGGTTTTCTTCTTCCGCTGAACACAAAAGAAAATTATATATATTATATATATATATATATATATACACACACATATATATTGGTAACCAAACAGTTGATGGAACCCATTGACTATATGGGAAAAAAAGAATACTATTGAAGTCAATGGGGCCCATCAACTGTTTGGTTACTGACATTCTTCAAAATATCTTCTTTTGGGTTTCAGCTGAGGAAAGATATTCATACAGGTTTGTAGCAACTTGAGGATGAGTAAATTATGACAGAATTTTCATTTTTGGGTGAACTATCCACTTAATGAAAGATGGAATTAATAAAAAATCTTTTGATGCTAACCCTCTTCATTTAGTATAAGAAAACTTTTGCTAAGTCTGCTTCATGTTTTTAATCACACTTGATCTTGGATTTTCTTTGGATCATTTTGCCTGTTCTTAAAGTCCTGCTTAATGTATTCCAAGTAGGAGCAGTGGCCACCTTGGCCTCAGTAGCAGAAGCAGCTGCGATTGTGGAAAGCGCAGTAGCTGAAAACACCACTATCGTCGAGGCCACAGCAGCAGAACTCGTCGTAGAGGTGGTTGATGCGGAGGCTGAAGAGATCCTAGAACATGTGGATGCAGCAATGGAGGATGATGCAGAAACTGCCATTGCACAGGCAGTAGCAGCTGAGGCAGAGGAACCGACTACACCTGCTGTTGAGGATGTTGCCGCTGAGGCTTCGGTTCCTATTGCCGAGGCAACTGGTGAGGCGTCTTCTATTGAGGAAGCAGTCTGAATACTGAGCAGTCTATGTAAACCCCTGTGTGAATCTTCCCAACCCCACTTGGAACGCTCCGTTAAGTTGTAGAGACTCCCACTGTTGTGCTCCTTTAATTCGATTGACTGCGTCCTTTTCCAAATTGTGAACTCTAGAGGGTTCTTATCCCGCATTGACGGTGAGGAGGAGAGGTTGAGGCTGTACAAAACAAGTGTTAAATATTTAAAAAAAATACATGGCAATTTACGTAAATTGCAAGTGGCCTTTTTATTATTCCAGTCTGAATAATCAGAAAAAAATAATCACATCTGTGTTTTTTTTTAACCTCTCCTCCTTCACGACCAGTGGTTGTGCCTATAATACTTGTTGCCATGCATGACATACCCTCACTCATGCGTGTGCAGGGAGACATTTGTCTTAAATAACTCATATCGACGTTGTTGTTGTTGTTGTTTTTTGACGATGAGAACATGCAAACATTTTATGGACACTTGCCAGGGTTGTGATTCATTCAGAACTGAATTCCAGTCCAGTTGCTATGTTTTGAATTGAGTAAAATACACACACACACACACACACACACACACACACACACACACACACACACACACACACACACACACACACACACACACACAGTGTATGTATGTAATTACACGTATATAATTTCCCAGAATACCTTTATCGACTTTGTGTGGGGAGTGGCCAATTTTGAAACCTGTCTGACCTACTTTGAAGTCTTTCTATACATGCATTCCAAACCACCATGGTCTTATAAGCAATTCTTTGGTCAAGGGAGATTTTTTTTTTTTTCTCATTGTTTTTCCACATGTGAATACTGACTTCTCTCAGCTTTTGGAATGGAGGCAAACCCCTGTGCCTTTTACCGAACAGTTAATCATCTCTGTGAAGATCTCTTAACCCTCTGCTTCTCATGTGACGGTCAAAAATTTTAGTTCAGTAATTTTTTTAGCTACTATTTTGTTTTGTTTTTAGCAGATTTTATGGTACTGAATTATGTTTATGCAGTAGTTATAAATAATCCATATATTCACTTTTTGAGAATAGACCTGAAAATGAAATTTCCAATTTAAACCGTCACAAATCTTGAATGATTTGAAGTGCAGACTTAAGTTTGGTCTCTTTTTAAAGACACTTGACAGATTACTGCCGAAGTGAAAAAGTTATCTTTATTTGTTGAATTATTTGTATTCCCTAAATAAAGTGCTTAAAAATATGATTATTTTTGGAGTCTGAATTCAGTGCCATTATTACATGCATTTTTTTTATCCCTTTACATCATGAACTGTAATTTAAAAGAAAAATAATGAACAAATCATAATACTTTTTCCTATGCTGTAAGTGTATTTACATTATATTTTGTATTTCTGTATGTTGTGTACATTAGTAGAACAGCTCCTATGTTTTCAATCAGGATGCTTTGCTTATAGTTTAGATCATCTGCTTTAATTTTTTTCACAATCCTGTAAATACAGATTAAACCCCACTTCCCCATGTTCGCAAATGCATCCCAATTGTTCCTCCTAGTTTACTGTAGTTTGCATACTTGACGGAAATATTTTCAAACTGGCTTGATTATGATGACTGTATTCGAAGACGCTTTAGGCATTTCTTACATTTAATCTGGGTAAATCTCTCTCATGTGTGTTGATTATTTAATCATCTTAGAGATTTATGCCACTTATGGTGTTTTAAGGAGATTTCCTACCAACTTTAAATCCAGCTTTGAAGATTGCAGAATCTTTCCATTTCATGTCACAGTGTGCTTTTCAGAAATCTGTAGAAATATTGTAGACACCCATATATCGCAAGGAAATTTAAGGACTTGAACATGAGGACATATTAGAATTAAATCTTTAAATACATGTTTCCATCTAAATGCAAGATTCTGAGAAACTGTCCAACGGAAGATCTAATGAGCTTATCATGTGTGGGAAGAATTTGACCCCACTTGTAACGTTTTCCATGTTATTTTACTGTAATGTAATCTAAAAATACCCCAATTAACTTATGTTATTGTGGGATCTTTTATATTTCATTTGGAACAAAGTTGCAGAAAGAACATACTAGCCTTCAGAAGTCATTAAAACCAACCAACCAACAAATTTGAAAAAAAAAAAAAGCATCAAAAATATTGTTTAAATATTTTTGGCTCTATGACAAGTTGCTTATGTTCCTCTTTTGTAAGTCACTCTGAATAAAAGTGTCCGCTGAATGCATAAATGTAAATCAGTGCTATTTTAGAATCATTGATATGGATTTTGTAAATACTTGAATTTGATTTCATTTTTAAATTTTCTGTTTTTGTTTTAGTTTTAGTTAAAGCTTTAGTAATTTTGTTCTGTGTTTTTATTATTTTTATTATTTTTGTTATAATATGTCTATTTATTAGGGATTAGTTTATTTAGTTATAGTTTTTTTTGGTGCTTCAACTTAAACTAAATGAAAATGAGAATTATTCCTTTGGCAATAGCTGAAGTAAATAGGTTAATATATATATATATATACACACAAAAAATATTCAGTTGATGTTTATTTTATTTCAAGTAATGACAATGTTTTATGGGTTTTTATGGTATTTAGTTTTAGTTAAAGATGATAATCGCATACATTCTTCTTCAGAATTTCCCTCAAATTCAAAGAAAAATAAAATAGATAGGAAAAGCTAAAAATAGATTCAACTTAATGTCTACTTATTCCATATTTGTATATTTCTGTCATAAACTAATCTTTTTGCAGTTATCCCGATGTCTGATCTACTGAGCACCATGAAAATCCTGGCTGGATCTACAGGGGAGATTGCAGCTGCTTCAGTTGGAGATCAGCACCTGGTGGCCACATTGAGGATGGCTGAGGACAACAATTCTGTGGAGATCCTCAATGGGCTGGAGGCTGTTGAGGTCTCAGCAGAAGTGCCCGAGGAAGCTGAGGTTGAGGAGCCCATGATCGGTAGATCAAATCTGAAAACAGAAGGAGGAGAACTGGAGGAACTACCTTCAGCGCTTCAGGCAGAAGAAACTATTGAAGTGGGAGATGACCGTGTCAAGTCTGAGGCAGACAGCCCTGTTGTGGCTGAAATTAATGCTGCAAGCCCTGCTTCATCAGAGGAGGCCTCTGTTACAAACATGGAGAGTGTTTTGGAATGGGAAGAGTCATTGAGTCCTGAGGTGATGTTGTCAGGAGATGATATCATCTCTGGACCTACAGAGGTGACGTCAGAGACGGTCAATGCTGTAGGTCAACAAATAGAGGAAGATAAAGCATTATGTCATGAGCCAGCTGCCACAGAAACAGAACATTCAGACCTCACAGCGCCACCAACAGACCTGGAGGAAGCACTACAGGCCAGCGCAGAGGCTGCAGAAGAGGTTGCTGTGGAAATGATGGTGCATTCTGTGGAGGAAGCTAAACCAGTTAAGGCATCAGAGGAAGGTAATGAAATGATATGACTCTCTTTAGACCATGGTTGTTTCCCAAACAAGTGTTCTGATGTAGCTTGGACATCAGTTTTGGACATTCAGTCATCATGTACTTCTTTTTCCATAGCTGTTGAAAGTGGAAATGTTACGATGACCATGGCACAAGCCTGACGTGAATGTTGCACAGAACCTGCGACGCAGAAAGCAAGTGAATCCCACATAATCTGTATCATGGAATACACATGTTAAAGTTAAAGGAATAGTTCACTTAAAAATGAAAATTCTGTCATTATTTACTCACCCTCAAGTTGTTCCAAACCTGAATTAATTTCTCTCTTCTGCTGAACACAAAGGAAGATATTTTTTGAAGAATGCCGGTAACCAAACAGTTGATGGACCCCATTGACTTCCATAGTATTTTTGACCCATACGGAAGTCAATGATGATTGACCTGATTACCGACATTCTTCCAAATATCTTCCTTTGTGATCAGCAGAAGAAAGATATTCATTCCGGTTTGGAACAACTTGAAGGTGAGTGAAATGATGATAGAATTTTCATTTTTAAGTGAACTGTTCCTTTAACATGCAGTGCTGTAAAAATCATGACAAAACGGTTGGGGTAAGATCGATGACCCCTCCAGATTATGTTTTTATGTACTATATGGCTCGAAATTTCATCTCAACACATTTAGTAAATGGCTATGCTCTTCTTAATTTTGCCATTTCATCTGAATATCAATATTTGTGAGATTTAGCCAGTCAAAACTCTTTTTGAAGTTATCTAATTTTGTCTCTGGAACTTTGTGACTCTGTGTGATTGTATTATATGAATATAATTTTTTTAAATGTTTTTTGTTGATGAGAGATTTTTGCACACAATAATGTTTTTAGATTTTTGGAGTAAAAAAATATTTTTTTAAAAAGAAAAGATCAAATTGGACCCTCAGAATTAAGGTCCCAAGTGGCATGTTATTAAACGCATAATTAGTTTTAATTTAATTTAATACTTGCTGTAATTAATTGGGTTATTATTCAATAATTGCACAAGTTGTATATTTCAGTCATCTTCGCTATTCATTAAAGCCTCTAGGCTAATTTAGTGTTGCTATTATCTTCGTTATCTTCAATTGAAATCTGGTCAATTAAATACGTATATTAGTCATAGAATAAAGTTACCTTTCAAATTAATAAATTTAATGGGATTCTTAGTTGGTTATTCAATTATTCAACTAAATTGTCAAAACTATTTTAAATAGAATAGTCGATTTTGTATTTTATAATGACACTTTGAGTAAAAACGTTATTATACAATAAATATGCGCAGCTCCTCTGGCTTACCTATAAGAAAATATATATATTTTAAAATACATATCATACAGATTTGCTTGTTCAATGAGTCTGAAGTCATGTTTTCTTTTTCTTTTTTTCAGATAATCAGTGTATTTGTCACATCCATACCCATATTTCACCACCAGAGGTTCTCATAAGCTTGTGTTGTTGCTCCTTTTGTTTCTCGAATCAATGTATTTTGGAAAACTGACTAAAACTGTTCAAATATTGACAGATGTGATACAGTGCATATTTCATCGTTGTATAATTATATATATGCAGTTTTTATAAATATTAGACTTTTCTCTTTAAAATAAAGAATAGGCCTATGCTACTTGACCTCTCTTTCAATCATTCACTGTACAGTGGTGAAAGAATGAAAAGAAAAACAATTCAATGATCAGACAATCATGAAACTGTCAAAACATCACTGCTGGAAACATGATTTAAAACCATATATTAACAATTTTTTAAATAGACCATTATGTGTCTGTTCTGTTTAGCTACACCTAATGAATAAATCACCTTTCCCCACATAAAATATCTTCATATGAATTCTAGCCTATGTAGAAAACCAATCAAATTTTGGTTTTGTCTCTGTTGGGTTCTCTGAATGAACTCAAACAAGACCAAGTTCATCTATATATTTTCTACATGTTTCTTTACACCGACGGTATATTGTCCCAGACCCACAATGAGCCCAACAAATTTACGTTTTTCACCTATGATTAATTATCTATTATTATTGATATATGATTTCTCCTATTAATTTTGCCTTCAACCTCCACTAGTAACATCTGCATTTTACCAGTTTCTGACAATCATGGGAAAATGTGGAATGATTATGTTTGAAGTATTTCACTATTGCTTTAGAATGCATGGCAGTCTGTTCTTTTTTAAAATTCCCATTTACTCTCTCTCTCTCTCTCTCTCTCTCTCTCTCTCTCTCCCTCTCCCTCTCCCTCTCCCTCTCCCTCTCCCTCTCCCTCTCCCTCTCCCCCTCTCCCTCTCCCTCTCCCTCTCTCTCTCTCTCTCTCTCTCTCTCTCTCTCTCTCTCTCTCTCTCTCTCTCTCTCTCTCTCTCTCTCTCTCTCTCTCTCTCTCTCTCTCTCTCTCTCTCTCTCTCTCTCTCTCTCTCTCTCTCTCTCTCTCTCTCTCTCTCTCTCTCTCTCTCTCTCTCTCTCTCTCTCTCTCTCTCTCTCTCTCTCTCTCTATCCACTACATCATGACTCTGACTTGGATCTCCTGTCTGCAAACACAAACCCTCCATGTCCTCTCTGCTCGATCAGTGTAAGGGACGGATTTGACTTGGACTAGAAGGTCTTGTGTTCGAGGCCCGTCACAGTCAGTGTAGATCAGTGTGTCTGTTTAGACCCGTGTATGTGGTGATCAGGTGTGTGAGAGCTTAGCCGCTAACGGCCACAGTGTGACGGGCTCTAACCCACCACAGCCACCAAACTCAGTTTCTAATACCTGTGTGAACCAAACAAGTATAGAGTGTGGGTTTCGTTTGGAAAATCAGCTTTTCAAGGTAAGAAATCTACTTTTACGCTGTCTATACGCCGAAGAAGCATTAGCAGGAACTATGCGGTTATGTTAGCTTAGCTCTATGTAACGAATCTATTGAGGCACTTTACGGTGCTATTTAGTGCCGCTTTACAGTATAAAGAGAAACTCCCACATGTATACAAATGTTTTATCGGTTATTTGTTTGAAAGTGCAAAATTTCTTCCGTTGTGAGCTCCTCCTGTTTCGTATTTGCTGGCTGGCTAAGCTAAATGCTAGCAGAGAGTTGACAACTAACCAATTAACGTTTCGCTTCGGTGTTCATATCTCTGGTTTCCTACTAAGATTAAGCTTTTTATGGAAGTAAAGTGTTTCAAAAATAATCTTTTCACCATTGAAATGCATCGCTGGTTTGGTACTATTGCAATAATGTCAGATGATCAACTGTTCACAAGGTTTATGCTCGAAGGCTGTTTTTATTTCTTAAAGAGCTCACTAATACTATAAATTATGGGTTTCCTTGTAACGTTAAGGAACTGAGATAACATTGGTGTGTGGTATTTCCTTCAATGTTTATATTGTAACGCCCACTTATTTGGAGAGAGTACAGCAGGAACAGGGCTTTGTGTTAGTCACTGTTGTAAACACTGATTTAACACTCACTCTCATGGTAAATGTCAGGATTGTATTTGCTGGCATGTAACTGTTACAGTGAAATACAAACCTCTGATAAGATCTAATATGCAAGAGATTACTTTTTAGTGTTGAAATTATGCCACAGACTTTCCTTCTAAGGTTTGATTGTCGATTATCTTGGCAAGGTCACTGACCTTCACATTTGGACCAGGGACCCTGTGGGGTCCAAAAGGGAGTATTAGGGGGTCCGTCTATAGAAATGTTTTCAGAAAAAGTGCAAAGAAAGAAAGTTAGATTTAAACAAATAAACATTAAATTAAAATAAATACTGTATTGAATTTGAATCTAAGTTGGGGTTCCTTTGCACGAGGATGATTATATTTGTGGTATTTAAAAGATTGAAAACCCTAAATGTAGACTGCTGAGAGTGGAGGGAAGTGCTGAAGTCAACAACAGCGGACTTTGATCTACCTCAGCAGTTGCTGAATTCAAGCGATAAGGTCTTTGAAAGGTGCAGATTTCTTTGCCTCATTGGGAATTACAGCTCCAACATGTCTGCTTCCATATCACAGTATGATGATACATTTTCTTAAAGCCAATGAAAGATTGGTTATTTAGACAAATGAGCATGCAAGGACAGGTCAAAGATTGGGGAGATTAGTTCATATGTGGGTGGAGCGTAAAAGCATGTGTGTGTGAATTTAACTCTTTTGTTTTTTCCTGTTATACCCACGTCTCTGTTCCTGTAAACTGATTTGGACTTTATCATAGGAGGATGTTTTCAATGCAAATTGGCATAGCAGATGAGATGACATATTATGTTGTCATGGAAGCAACGTGAATAATAAACTCATGAATGTTAACTGAATTTGACTTTCTAACATGCTCTGAAAAGACCAGGATCATGCAAAGTAATGAAATAGGGTAAACATCATGTGGATTTCATGTTGACTTAAAAATTAAGATGGCATCAAACTGGGTTTCTCTGCTTTTCCAGATGCTCTGAGATCAATAAGCGGGGTGTGGTTCAGCGCTCTTTGGAACCAGAATTATTTAATGTGAAGCCTTTGCTCCCTCTGACTTGCCATTTCATGGCATTGTTTGTCAGATAGTTTCAAAGCTGTACCATCGTTGTTCCATTTCCTAATTAATAGCCTAATTATTGATTTAACTGGGATAGTGACTGATCTTCTTGTATCTATTCCCCTGTTTTTTTGTGGAGTTTTTTTCTTAATGATTGGACTCTCTATTTATTTAACTATATAATTTATATATTATATATAGGATTACGGTCGACTATTGATTAATTGTCTAAGAATTTAATCAATAAAACTTGTCAATAGTCGATTAAGCAAGGTCATCGTAGTAAGTAGTTTTGAGACGTGTTTGGCTCATGGGCAAAACATGTGCAGCAACGAGGAAAAATGAAGCGAGCTCGCCATTATGTAGTATTCATATTTCGTCATATTTCATATTGAGTACTTTTATTTTTTTATTTATTAATTTCAAATATTTTAGATCTGTTGAAACTGACACATTTTTTTCATATTACTCAAAAGAAATTAAGCATATTGTGGTGTAAAAAACAAAGCATGAAAGTCCAAGAGACTTTTATTGGATTTTTGAACTTTTATTTTTATTATTTTCAATGTATTTGGCTATTTTAAATTGTCACTTTGACATTATAATTTTTCTGATTGATCAGATAAAAAATAAAACTAAAACAAATTAGGGCCACTATGGTGTAAAACATGAAAAGGTCCAAGAAGTGAATAATTTTTGTATTCGCTGTAGTTTAACTTGCTCACACAACCCCTACCAGATGACTGCAATGGACTCTGTGCAGTGCTGTGGTGGATTGTGGGAGGCAATGCCAATGCCAATACATTTTTGAGTCATCAAATAGCTGCTTTTGAATGCATGGAAATTTGTCTGCTTTGTGAACCAATTTTGCGCAAGGTCAGTCAACATTTGCTCTGTGTTTGGCTCAAATATTTGACCCCCACTGACTCGTGCAGTTTCCCGTTTGCCATCTGCACTTTTGTGTGTGATTCTGTTCTGAGTCGTTATATAAGAATGGAACTCCCATCTTTATTAAAATTGGCATATTATTTTTGTCCTAGGAGCAGTTTTTGTAGCTAGATTTAATGAACATTTAAAGAAACAATTCACCCAACAATAAAAATGCTGTCATTATTTGCCCAAACTCATCTTGTTCTTGAGGTGTATGATCTACATGTGAACACAAAACGAGATGAGTCAAAATCTGCTACGGAATAATTAATGCAAGCGCACAGAGATCATGAGTTTTCCTGTTCCTATTGTTTGCAACATCAAATGCAAACAGACTTCAAATCTCAAAAACTGCTTTCAGCCTTGTACACTCACATTTAAATAATTCATTAGCCTATATTTCAGTAATTTCAATATTTCAAATCAGCAACAAAATCTGGGATGAACTGTCACATTAATGTTTTCTATGATGCTAAAATTGCGTTAAAAAGCTTATTTCAGGTTGCTCCAGCTTACGCGCATGTGCAATCTCAAACACGCACACTTTCCTTCTCGCATTTTTATATTTACTATTGTGAAATAACCGTCTTATTATATCAACTTTTTGGCCAGACTCGGCTCAGAGAGCAAAGAGATGATCGCAAATAAGTAACGCTAACATCAGCGGCCATGGCACTAAATAAGTAATCGTTATTATAGTTCAAAAGGGCAAACAGTCGAAGTTATCATATTATGTGAGTTGACTCAAGATGCAAAACTGCAAAGTCACATTTGTCATTTATATCGGTTTAAAAACAAGTAATTTTTAAACCGTTGAAGCTTAATAAGCAGCGAAAGACAACTCCAGTGCTTCCCATACTTTGATTTATTTGGGGCGGCCTACCACAATATCAACATTGACCGGCCACACATAGATTTCAGTGCTTCCCATTCATTAACAAGACTGTGGCGGCCTGAAAATATATTTAAACTTCTCATAATAAAATAAAAGGTCTTTAATGTTTTGTGCCATTGCTGTCAAACTAGAATCGAAATTGCAATAAGGCTTTATGTCCTTATCAAAAGACTGTAGGTTTGCGCTGCGCAAAGAGAAGTGTGCCCTTCGCTCACGCAATCAGCACATGAACACGTGGGCTTAGACAAATGTACGAATTAGCCACCTTTTAATCACTCGTACGAATTCGTATGAATTGGTCGTGAGATAGCGTTGGCTCATCGTGTTCGATTCTTAAAACCAGACAGAGGTTCACCCACCACAGTTTCACAAAATCCTCTGGGAAACACTGCAAAATATTTTCAGTATATGTGCACGTGAGAAATGAACTCTGTTTAATACACATACTTGCGTGTCAAAATGCCCATCTTTTCAAGTATCCTCCTCGTAAACACAGTAATTTGTCTTAAGTGAACGTAAACCATTGAGAAAGAAAACACCGAAGTATATTGGATGTGGATCTTAAAGGGACAGCAGCCTAAACCTGCTGTTGTCTGTGTTATTAATGTTAATCAAACAGCAAAAGAGAGAAAATCTCTCGCTGCTCCAGACTGAATCACTTCTGTAACTTTAATTTATATTAAATCTGCGAAAATGACTAAAAATGCTGTGTAATGCATGCCAGGCCAGTAGTTGGCGATGTCACTTTGTAAAGAAACACTGAGTGTCACTGTTATTATAAAATGTGCTGGAGAGACATTTGAAATGCTTTTAGCATAGTTCATTATACTTATTTTTACATAATGACGTTTATTTTGTGGCTTAAATAAATGACTTGTTACTCAGAGACTGACATGTTTGGTTTGTCAAAAATGTTACATTCAGCTGTCACAAATTCGTTGACTTTTAAAAATCTACTTTATTTATGATTTTGAGGCACAGTTGTTTTTTTCAACCCATGAAAATGCAGATCCTGTAGTACATAATAGTGAAAAATCACCTTTTGGAACTGTTGTTCCATTATTACCCTTCAGCAGATTTTGACTTAAGACTCTGAATATAATGCAGTCATATTGTTATTGGGCTTGAAGGCTCTTTGTCATTGCTTTTATTTTCTGGTTAAGAGCAGCATAACCATTGTTTAAAACATCTCCTCTTGTGTTCCATGGAAGAAGGCTATATGACTACAGCCTTGAACTGAATCGAGTAAAAACAGAAGTGGGTTTTTGTCAGTTAGGTGTTGTGTTTTGACACAGGCGAGATTCTCATTGAGAAATAATTAGTTGCATCTGGAGGACTTTTGGGTGGAGGCTGGATTTTGGCGTGCTCTGCGTGTGTGTGTTTCTAAAGGTGGGACGTTGCATCACTGGGGAGTCTGTTGAGGACACAAAAGCAGCGTTGTGCCCTGGTCATGTGATGCCTGTTCGGAAAGCTCAGACCATGTGATCCTGCCTCACAGAATGCTGAGTCGAACTTACAAATGCTGCCTCACCCTTGAGATGTGAGCATGATAGAGTGAACGACTGAGAAGAGAAAGATACTGCGCCATTAAAGAATGAAGACTTAGAGGAACAGGTGTGAACAAGACGGGAAACGAAAGCAATAGTGTGTCAAATGCTACGGTGCAGACTACGTGCGCTTCTCTGATTCGGTCCTCACTCACTCTTTCCCTGATGGTGCTGTGGGGAATGTGGCTGTCTTCTGTCGAGTCAATTTGTTGGAATGTGGAGATTTTGCAAGGACAAGAAGAGATGGCTGAAGTGGACCAGGAACGTCTTAGAATGTGTCCTAGGAAATTGGGATACATCTTGGAATGGGAAAGAAACGCTGTGGAATTCCGTGGCTGCACCAGGAACAATAGGTTGGAAACAGATGAACTACTGCTTGAACTTCCTTGATGCTATCTAACAACACAGCTTGAGTTGAATTGAAACACCATTCAAGTAAGTAGTACACTCATCAAGCTATTCAGTCAAAAGATGATGAGTGATTGTTGGCTATGCAGGAATTTGAAGTAATTTCTTTATATTGAATGAGCTTAAAGCACAAGTTTTTCTTTAACAGCAGTTATGGGGAAAGCTCTAATGGGGAAGCTGAAAGAAACTTGTCATTTTGTGATTTGCGGATAACATGATCCAGATGCATCTGTGAGGAAGTGTGTCGCTTTTAGTTGCCACACCTCTTCGCCCCTGCGCAGACCTTGTGACTGCGTTGCTGTGGCAATTGAACAGGGAATTTATCAGATTACTTAAACAATCTTCAGTGTCTGTCATCACCTTGGTGTTCTTTATTTACTCTTTGCGATTAATGAGAGGAAAAAAGCATCCGTGGTGCTATGAGGACATGTTATGTGGTGTAAGTTCAATTCTTTCATTTACTCTGTTTGGCTCATATGAGTTTAGCAGAATTTTTATACTGTTCTTCTTCATACAATGCAATTGAATGCAGACTAATTTGTTGGAGCTCTAAAGGCGATGAAAAAGCACCATAAAAGTAGTCCATGCGGCTTGCAACGCAATCGGTTACCACAACAGACAACAACACACATGCCATTATTTGAGTGTACTGTATGAACATGAATGAGTTTTAAGATCTGTGGGGAGGGTACAGTTGAAAATAACTTACATTTTTTGTCTCACACAAAGCTACCCGAGGACTCCAGAAGACTTATGTTGTGATGAAATGAAACATCTTGGATAAAAATGTAT
Source organism: Meda fulgida (assembly GCA_030578275.1). Lineage (NCBI taxonomy): Eukaryota > Metazoa > Chordata > Actinopteri > Cypriniformes > Leuciscidae > Meda > Meda fulgida. The sequence goes on along the minus strand of CM060616.1, from coordinate 9,081,270 downwards.
ATTTGGGACAATTTAATTTTAATATTAGCCTTTGATTTGAAACATTTGCTTAACATTTTTCTAAGTGATTGTTTTTTGTTTAGTTGCCATTATTTCTAAGACAGTTAGGCCTAGGCCCTGAGAATCTTTAATGTAATATTTTAAAAACTATGCAATGTATTATGCATATATTGACTTTAAAATATATTCCAGATGGAGATTTAGCTTTTTTGACTGAATACTACTAGCGAACTACTTACATTGACATTAATAAAAGTGGCTTTTGGCTAATATAAGCCTTTGTGTTGTGTACCTTGAAACGACAAGCTGTTCTTTGCCTTTTCACAAGGTTTAGTTTTTGTTTGTTTCCTTTTGTATTGCATGAGATTTCAAATGCATTCTGCTGTTTCTTGATGTCAGTGTTTTTGTTATCTTATGTTTAAGTAATAGCCTAGTTTCTATTCACATTTTGTCTTTCTGAAAACCGAAAATGGCATTTTAGGCTGATCATTTTCATTAACTGGAATTTTAATGCATCGCTAGTCATATGGAATACTTTTATGGTACTTTTTCTGTCCCTTTTTGGAGCTTTACAGCATTTGCCCCCTTTCACTTTTATTGCATTGAAAAGAATGGCGAGAACATTCTGCCTAACCTCAGCTTTTGCGTTTCTTGGATATAGTGAAGTCATACAGGCTTGGAAAAACATGAGGGAGCGAGTGAATAATGACAGAAGTATCCCTTTTTATTTTCAATGGTCTGAGCATGTGTGTGCTGCCGTTTTATTGTGTTGGCCAGTCACTTTAGCTGTCTGGAGCGTGGTAGCAAAGTCACTCAATAATTCAGCTGCTAGACTGTCCCGCTGACGTTTCTTGTTTCTCTCCCTTTCTTTTACGAAGTTGTTTTGAGAAGGTTAGGATAATTGTGCAGCTGTAATAGTTCATTTCAGCTCCACAAACAAAAGCATGTTGGCTGTTGCCATGGCGTCAGTGTTTCACAGACAGGCTTCCTGTTTTGGTGTTCGGTTACTTAGCAAGAGTGAGTTTCCCGTTGAGCGGGTTACTTTGGCTGGGGTTTAGGTTTATGAATGTTTGAGAAATATTGTTTCTTTGGATATTTTTTTCACTTCATGTCTTTTGTCTCTTGTGCTGTCCGACTGCAGTCCTGGAGTTAGCCACTGGGGGTCAGCAGAGTGTGGGGCATGAGTCATGACGTCTGTGGTGCTTGTAGACAGTGGAGGAGCAGTGGTGGAGTATGTCACTGCAGTGGACGACCATTTACCGGTAAGAATTTCACAATTACAAAACTTTAAGCATATTTGCCGCTTTTTTAAATTAAAAATCAAGTTTTTAATGTTGTTTATACGTCTATATGGTGTTTGTAATATGCTTTAAGGCAAACCATGTGCAAATTCATCAATCAACACCATTGCTGACATGCTGAGTATTTTCTCCTTAAAAACGCAGTTTACCAAAACGCGGTTTGAAACCGCCCTCGTTCTCTACATCACACACATGTTTTAACCAATCACGTCAACATGCGGGCGGGATTTAGCATATCATTAACTATTCTCTGAAGCAGGGGAGTATAATTCACTCGCACACTTCTTCTGAATTAGTTTCTGGTTCAAACATATATGGCTGAATTAAACCAGTATTTCCACTTGCAATTCTGTAGTGTTTACTACAGTAAAGTTGACCAAGTGGATCTCTGAGCTGGTGTGATTCATGGATCCGACTAAATGACATAAGGCAAGGGTGTGGAGTTACATTCCAACTATTTTAAGGCATGAAGAAATAATTTTCACAGGGAAAATGTTTAAATATGTCATTTTGGTGATCAAAGATAAGTTTAAAGGCATTTGAGTTGCTGCTAGTCTCATATCCACAGACCACTTGTCTGATGTAAGTTGCACTCAAATATTGCAATATGATTGACCGGCATTACACGATTTGCAGGAATCAGGCTTGCCATAGTCTTGCATATTTTTTGTCTACTGGCAAGAAGTTTGTCAACTTTGTAGTTTATTATGTCAAGAACTGACCAAAGATCAGCCAATCAGATTAGAGTTTGCCAGCCCAGATGATCTGTGAGATGGAACAGTAATGTCTTATGCTGAGAGTAGGGTGCTCCCTTTTTGAGGCACAAGCAAGAAAATTAAATTTTCTGGAGTGCACCAGGTTACTCAGCCTTTCCCCCCAGATTTATCTCTGATTTAGTTTCAACCACTCTTGTGTGATCAACTTTAGTTCAGTATTATGACATGACATTTAAACAGAAATGAATGAGAAAATTAGATGTCAGGTCTTGAAACTTCTAGTTTCAGTAATTTTAGTACTTCAACTTAGTTATTTTGTTTCAGTTAGTTTTCAAACTTTTTCTCATCTAATTTTTATATTTTGTTTTATTTTATTTCAGCTTTATTTCATTTCATTTATCATTTTTATTTTATTTTAGTTTTAGTGAACAGTAACAACATTGATGTGCACTAACAATGTAAATAGTCACATCAGTTTGGATTTCATGTGGACTTTAAATGTTTAAAAAAAAAGCTAATTGTTGGTCAGGCCAACTTTTCCTGTAAAAGTGAGCAGTTTTTGGTCAGAATTTAAGCTGTAAAGTGGATCAAATGTGATGCCAATAGTAAAAATTCTGTCTACGCTTCTGTTATGTTTGTGACATCCCCTGAATACCAGCCTATGATATTTATTTTCCAGTATATGTTAAGGAATTTTTTACTCCAATCATAATTATAATTATATCGTTTTAATAATCGTTCTAAATTGGGAAGTACACACCACAGCTATAACAACACAGGAACAATATCATTGGAATCTCTTCCAGAAAGATTTTTTCCAGCTGATAAAATATCAATCAGAATCTACCTTTTAAAGAGATTGAGCATTTAAAGCAGCAGACAACTTAATCGTTCGTTTGTGTGGACGAATCTCGTTAATATATATGTTAATATATAGTGGTCGACCGATATATTGCCAAGACTGATATATCAAACTTTATTTGGCATATTTTAATTATCATCATCATCGCTGATAATTTTTTTGTGTATATTTATTTATAAATCAATATCGATTCGATCGACCACTACTAAAAGTAGTTATCTTTATTAGAGTGAACGACCCTTTAAAGTTTTGTAGAACTCCAAAATATTGTTCATTATAATGCAGTAAAACATTTACAGCAACTCTTGAAATCTATATCTGTTAGAATGAATGTTTAGTTTTCTGGTTTCTTGTTGATCATGACGCCTCTGTTCTCTGTCTAGGAGGAGGGTGTATATGAGGTTGAGGGAGAGATGGAGGGAGAGGTGGAAGGAGAGGAGGAGTACCCTGCGGTGATCGTGGAGCCAGTGCCCGGTGCGCGTTTGGAGCAGGGCTTCGCTGCTCAGGTGCTGGTGTACGATGATGAGACTTACCTGATGCAGGGAGTGGCTGAGGAGCAGGAGGTGGAGACTGAGGTGCTGGAGACAGGTGAGGACACTGTTCCAAACATAACCATTCCCAGTCAACCTATGAGCACACCTGACCAGGGAACTCAAAGATATACACTCTTTCATGCTTCAGTAACACTTCATGGACACATACACAATCTTTAATGAATGCACTCTAAACATAAATGTTAATAGACAGGGCTGCACTGTTGTTTTGTAAAATAATCATTATTATCAATTATAATTAATAAATACTTTTTTATTTTGCAGGATTGCAATTTAAAACTATTATATTTCTTTACTGATTGAATTTTTGTCATGATACTAGAATAAAAATCACACATCTGACTGTGTATCCATCATTATGCATTTGTAAACCTTAATCGCTCAAACGTAAAACTTCATAGTGGACATTGATGCACATTAAATGCTGCAGTCTCAAACATGGGGAGAGAGTTGACTTAAACAGTTGAACATTGCTGTCTCATGTCTGTTATGTCAGTGATTAGGTATCCTGTTTTTTGGTGCATGCAGACTCTTGTTTGTTATTATATGTAGTGGAATGCCATCCCTATGAGCTGGGATTTATGGGCTATTTAGTGATGCATCATTTCAGAGGTTAACCACATAAGCAAGATTGTGCTATAAAATCAACCTTGTGGCACAAAGATAGCTTTCTTGTATTGGTTACAGTTACTAGCAGTCAAACACAGGGCTACACTTTTACATTTTTACATATTTTTACAACCAATTTCTGTTTAAAACTATATTTTACTGATCTAGCAGAGATTGGCACTTTAAAGAGAGTTCACCCAAAAGGGAAAGTCAAAATTGGTTCACCCTCATGTTGTCCAACCCATAGTAGATTAATTTGTTCATGGATCACAAAAGGAGACACTAAGCTGAACGTTAAGAACTGACAGCCTCATTCACTATTCACTTTTATTGTATGGAGAAAAAATAAAAAATGGAAGTGAATGATGTCTGGGACTTCCTAGCATCTAATTTTGTGTTCCTCTGAGGAAGTAAGCAACACTTGTTTGGAGCAACATGAGGTTGAGTAAATCATGTATAAAATCGTGTTTATATACATTTGGTGCCAAGGCCATGTCAGTGATGGGTCTCTACTGGCCTCTTGTGGACATTCTTTGAAGTTCGGTGCAGAAAATGGTCATTCCTCACAATATACTTATTGCAAGTATTATACTGAAACTGATTGTAATACTTAATGACTTGTAATACTCATGTCAATACTTAAGTCACTTAACGATTTATAATTCTTATGGCACGTGACACCATAAAACTCCTATAATACTCGTTCAGAGGTATTTCGGAGACATTGGGATCACAGTTGACAGTGCTAAACATTTTTATAAAAATGACCCTCGTCTAGATAATAAAATACAAAATGCAATGCAAAACAATAATATAGAAAAGAAACGTATAGTTATGTCATATTCGTGTCTGTTCAGAACAATTAGTTTCAGTGATTTATAGATGTAATAAGATATTTAAAGATCACTGTTCAAAGTGCTTAAAATACAATACAAAGATGTCTAACAACATTTTATGTAGAATGTCTCTAGATAAGAATAAAATACAAAGTACGACGCTAAAAGGATATGGAAATGGAAAAGCCTACTGTAACTGTACTATATCGTCATAACTTATTTTCACGGATTTAATTCACTTTTTGGAGAATGTTATTTATTCCATTGTTAAATGCGTATGTGCGTTATTTTAATATTTAAAAGATTGTTTTGTAAACGAAGTCCTTTTTTGTAAACGAATACTTGCTAACGTTAATTCTTTCTCTCTGATGTTGACGTAAATCGAACGTAACGCAGAGCGCGCGGAGGATTTCCTGTGTTTGGCGCGGAAGGATCTGTTCGCTCTGTTGAGTTTGTGGAGATTTCCTGTGGAGGCGGAGTGATCTGTGAGTCGTGCGTCTCTAAACGCTTTCAATGCGAGTCAATGTGAATCTGCACCTCTGGACGAAACATGGCGACGTCGCTGCATGAGGGACCCGCTAATCAGCTCGATCTACTTATCCGAGCAGGTAAAAAGACCAAAGCGCGTGTTCTTCCTCGCCAGCCTGGGTTTGTTTGGGGTGCAGCAGAGCAGTGCTCGCGCCACAGCGCTGAGATCCGCGAAGTTGTGCTCTAAAGTAATGGAGGGCATTTCAGGAAGTGATCACCTTGGTTGGCAACCTGCATGGCGTTGCCTAATTTTCTTGTCTGCTTTCTTGGAGTGTTGAAAAGTAGCGTGAAGGTGTGCATGCTGTCTTATGCGTGATCAGCGTGCACAGTGTTCAGTTTGCACGGCGCTGAGGGCGTTTTTAATGTGGAGTGTGTTAAAATAACGGGTTTCTCTGGAGGTGGTGCGCTGCTCTGAAACCAGGAAGTGGGAGAGATGTTGTCTTTCCTATGTCTTTGCCACGCTGTCTGGAGTCGGAAGGGCACCGAGTTGTGTTTTTAACTCTTAAATACAGCCTATTAAAATGTGAATTCTAGTGAAATCTGTTGATTTATTTACTGCGGTATTCTTTATAAAATAGTGCCTTAGAGCTTTACATTTGACTATTGGTTTATTTTAATGCCTCGTCTTTAATGAAATGTGGCATATCAGAGGGAAACATACACGCGGAGCAACTACATTACAACTACGTTTTAATTTTTTTCTAATGTTAAGATCTATGCAAAAATTAAGAATTTGAGTTATGAAATACATGTTTGCTTCACGTCACAGATGTCCCGTTATCTAAACGTGGTCGCTCAATTTAGCGCTGAATGTTAATCTCCGTTAGCAACACTTAACGCTTAATTATTTCTTTAAACACCACTTTGTTTTTTCTGACCTGCAATGTGTTGCTGTAAAACTGTCGAGTGACTATTTTGACTTCTTTTAATGTGGATGTTTAGATTTTAGAGCTAATTTGATGGCGGAAGCATTGTTATTCCACTGGGCTGTCTAAATGTTGAGTGACAGCACTCGTCGTCCAATAGTATTCGCGCCGCTTTCGAAATCCTACACTTGACCAATAGTCTTGTCTGTTTCTTGAGGCGTGGATTAGAAAGTCAGCCAATCAGATTCGGGGCGGGGATTGAGTGGCAGGAAGCTCGGAGAGTGTCTTCAGAAAGAACTGGAGGGAAAGCTCTGACGACTGTAAACACGGAAGTGAGGAGGGACAGCACTACTTTCTTGTGGACCGTTATTTTAGTGACAGACAAAATAGTACCACAATGTTCAATCTCCTGTGTCAGTTGTTCAGCTGAATCATCACTACTATTAATGATTTATTGTTTATAATTATATGAATGTTAACAACGACGTGACTGCTATTTAACAGCTGTTGTAGTATTTTAGATTTAATTGAATCTGCATTGCTTGCTCATATGGACAATGCATGTTGTATTTTCTGCTTATTTTTTATAGAGATTTTTGTGTTGCTTTTACTGCATTTTTTTTCTTTGAGATTTGGGTTTTACAGATCAAATGTACCCTTTGTCTTAATGGTTAACTCAAAAATAAAAATGGTCAACAATTCTTAACTTTCATGTTCTTCCACAAGTAAATAATATAGGTTTGGAAATAACATAATTTTATTTTTGCATGAACTAACCTTTTAAAATGTTCAAGAATTTTAAGAATAAAAATATATGAATATCTATTGTAGTCAAAAACACAAACAAAAACAGCCATTTTACAGCTATAACTTTTATTTTTAAGTTGTACTAATTGTTTGAAAGCGGTCTTATTTTCTTAGGTTTGAAGTGTTGGTAGCCATACGGATTTTCAGTATTTTCTGTTAATAACTACACATTTGTGTCCTGTCTCCAAGGGCAGATCTGTCTGAATACAGGAAGTAAATGCATGCCAGGTCACCCATTCTAGAGGACACCGTGTGTATGTTTTTATGACTGGGACTGCCTAAAGATAGCCCCCGTGAGCAACAACAGACCAACATAGCCAAACATGGGCAGGGTCAGGTTTTAATGGGACTTGAGTGACGGCTTGAATAGACAGGCACAGGTGCTAGTTGCTCTGGATGTTAACGTCAAAGAAAAATGAGGCTAGAGGTTCAGTCCTAAATATGCATCAACTGCTTGTCTGAGATCAGTCTCTGCACCTGTTTCTTAATTAGAGCCAGGGCGTCCAAGGAAGTGACTTGTCAGTTAGCAGATTCTTTTATCTAAACTGTCTTAGAGTAGCCTGGTTAAAACCAGACCATTCTCAGTTGTAACTGAGTTATGGTCTGGCAAAGCATCATAGACAAATCATTTCCAGAGGGGTGTCACCAACAGACGTCGCGGATGGACCTAAAACCAATCAGAGCGATGAAGGAGATGACGTATGCAGAGCGGCGGAGAAACATCTTATGTTTCTTAATATACAATAAAGAATATTGTTCTTTGCTCGGTTTTTAACAAAAAGGAAACGTTCAAATCGCTTAAAACAGACGCGACGGCGGCATCCATCTTTGTAATGTAGGCTACAAAATCTGCTTCAAAATCCCAGCGCTGTCGTCATCGTGTAAAGCCCGCCCCAACGTTTCTGATTGGTGCCTCGATTTCGACGGATTGGAAATGGGCTTGAATGAGCTCTTTGCCAGACTAACTTTCAGAGCAAATCTAAATTTGACGGAAGTTGTCTGGGTTTTCCCAGGCTAGTCTTAGAGTACACTAATTGGGCTTTGAGTAGACTGATCGCAGGTACGACTATGGATCTATTTAGGTCCGAAGGCAGGATCTCAAGAAGTCTACAGTTGCACTTTTGCATTAATAGGTCCTACAGGACTTACACTATGTCCTCACAGACTCACATCCATTTGTGTTGGTTATATTACGTGATTCTAAACACTCAGTGTGCTTAACTTGCATTGTCTTATTTGTCAGCTCTCTTTGAAAGTGAATTACTTTCAATCACTTTGTCTCTACGAATGATTATTGGTGTTAACTGTCAAGTAGTTTAGTCAGTAGTTTAAAGCTCACAAGTACCATATTAAAGTGTTAATCACACATTTAATAAAGTCTCTATACTAAGTGTATGTCATTCAATTAACTTATAAAACCATAAAGATTTTTGATATTTGATTTTGAGTAATCATGAACACAAGTTTTCCAACCAATAGCACCCTCTATTGAGAGTTCAGTGTACAAATATTACATTTAAATCATGAAGATTATTTTGTACCTGCAGTCCTCATTGTGTGTGGCATTTATAAATTACGCTACTGTCCAAAAGTTTGGGGTCAGTAAGTTTTTTTTTTCTTTTTTTTTGAGAGAGAGAAATTAATACTTTTATTTAGCAAGGACAAATTTAATTGATTGATATTGACAGTAAATACGTTTATATAATGTTACGAAATTTATGTTTTAAGTAAATGCTGTTTGTGTAAACTTTCTATTAATCAAAGAATTCTGAAAAAACATCAGTTTCCACAAAAAATATAAAGCAGTACAAACGTTTTCAACATTAATATTAAGAAATGTTTTTTTGAGGAGTAAATCAGCATGATAGAATGATTTCTAAAGGATCATGTGACACTGAAGACTGAAGTAAGAAAAATTCAGCTTTGGATCACAGGAATAAATGACATTTTAAAATATATTCAAATAGTAAACGGGTAGTTTAAGTTGTATTAATATTTCCATATCGGTATTTTTGACCAAATAATTGCAGCCTTGGTGAGCAAAATATTTTTTTCCAAAACATTTAAAAAATCGTATCGTATGCACCCAAGAATTTTACAAACCAAGTCCACAGCAAAATAAAGTTTTGTTTGTGTGTTTCATCTGTTGCAGTGGAAGCATCAGTTCATGGCTCTAGTGTGCATTGCTCTGATAAAACCATCGAGGCTGCTGAAGCTCTTCTACACATGGACTCTCCCTCCAGCCTGCGTGGTGACCGGAGTCCAGGTGAACAGTGCTTTCTCACCCCCCTTCAATTATAGCCTTCACATTGCGGTAGACAGCCACACAGTGAGGAAAAACATCATTTCTATAATGATTTGTTTTTCTGTTGTGTAGAGGTGTTTGTGCCTCCGTGTATCAACACTTCGGAGTTCCTGCATGCGGCTATGCGACCTGACGTGCTGACAGAGACGGTGGTGGAGGTCAGCACAGAGGACTCTGAGCCCATGGAGGTTGTTACAGTTTTTCAGGAACCTGAGATGCTGGAGACAGAGCCCAGCAAGAGAAGAAAATGTGAGAACACAAGAATATTACCAAACGTGCTATTTAGAGGATTGTGTGTGTGTGTGTGTGTGTGTGTTTGTGTGTAAAGGTTACATGGGATGACTTAAGTTTTTATTTATTTATATTTATACACTTTTTTTTTTTTTAAGAAGCCTTTTAACTGTTGTTTGTGTTTTTCATTCTTTTAGCTGGGAGGAAACCCAAACCCCATCACATTTCAAATGGATCTCCAGATCTGGGCATCAAGAAAAAGTCTCGGGAAGGGAAAGGTACATCTTATACATTCAGTGTTATTTGCATATGATATGGGTGAAGAAAAATCTGGGCCCCATTTCACTCAAATAATATATCAAAAGTAAAAATCAAAAATAGGAATAAATCATGATAGTATTCATTGTTACTGAATTAAATGGTTTTGGTTGATTTTTTTTCCGTTACTTTAGACTACAATTTGTACAATATATAATTTGTTGTTATCATACAAGTAGGATTAAAGAAGTAATGATGCTGAAAATTCAGCTTTGCCAACACAGAAATTAAGTTGATTTTAAAATGCATTAAAATAGAAAACATTTATTTTAAATTGTAAAAATATTTCACTATTACTATTGACTTTCTTTTCTTTTTATTTATCAAATGAATACTGACCCTGGTAACAATACATGTGTATAATGATCAGTATTGAATATGTAATGTATTTAGTAAATTACTATATGATTGTGAAATGTTTGACATGATTTGTAAGATCCATCCTAATATTATTTATTTAATTTTAAATCGAATTTATTAGATTATCAGTTGTTGTGCTAGTGTCGGTGGCTGTTAATTAGCTAAGATTGTTTTGATTATGTGGATCTTATGCTATATTTGTGTTTTCTTACAGGAAGTACATACCTGTGGGAGTTCCTGTTGGACCTGCTGCAGGATAAGAACACCTGTCCCAGGTACATAAAGTGGACGCAGAGGGAGAAAGGCATCTTCAAGCTGGTGGACTCTAAAGCTGTGTCAAAGCTCTGGGGCAAACACAAGAACAAACCAGACATGAACTATGAAACCATGGGCAGAGCGCTCAGGTGAGAGAGAACCTTGTGTGTGCAAACATCGTAAGATATTGAAGACATTTCACATGGCTGGAATGACATTGACCAATTGGCATCCATAACTGGAATTATATTATTGTATATTTATCTGATGTCTCTGTTTCTCTCAGGTATTACTATCAGAGAGGTATCTTGGCTAAAGTAGAGGGTCAGAGGTTGGTCTACCAGTTTAAGGAAATGCCTAAAGACATTGTCATCATCGATGACGATAAGTGCGACCCTGGCGATGATGTAATCGGAGAGAAGGCCTATGAACGCGTTCCTCCCTCATCTGACACTCTATTGACGTCTGACCTCTCCAAAACGCCTGCCATTTTGAGAGGGGGCGGTAGGACTATAGTCCACCCAGGCTCCCCAAAAGCTAAAGCTGCACTCACTGCAACTCCCCTTCAGCGGATCGTAACAGTCTCCACGGCAACAGATCCGTCCCATGCCACCATTATTTCCAATGCCAACGCACCCAGGTAACCAGACTTTAAGGGCACCTGTTATGCTTTTTTTATTTTATTGTACCTATCCTTAAGTGTGTAATGTGCATGCAAACAATCTGCAAAATTACAAAGCTCAATGTCTACAGCAAAGGGAGTTAATTTCAGAAACTTGCCTGAAATGCTTTGTTTGTAGTCCTGCCATTATTAGCTACATCACTGTTACACATTTGCATAATGCCAGCCCACTGGCTGCTTTTACTAACCCTCAAAGAACAATTGGATAAGTGATTTCACTGTTAAGGAGATGTTGTTTTTTCACTGCGAGGGCAAAAAAACATTGAGTTCCAAAAGTTACGGCTTAGTTACAGAAATAGTGTTAAGCTGACCAATCAAATCGGACTGGGCTTTTTTTCTGGAAAGGTGGGCTTTAAAGAGACAGTAACTAAAACCGAGTGTTTCAGGCAGAGGGTTAAAAGAGATGCTACAGCAAAGTACATTATGAGAAAAATGTTTTTTAAATCATGTAAATGAATTCTAGCTTACCCCCAAAATAAAATAACGAACTTGTAAATGAGTATAGTGTGGCCACTATTATTTTCTGTGACAAAAATTGTTGTTTTAAAACACCATGTTGTGTCCAGGACTGTGCGAGTTGCTATGCAAGTGCCGGTCGTTATGACAAACTCCTTGGGACAGAAGATCTCCACAGTGGCCATGCAGTCAGCAAACCCTTCGCTCTTCACCACAGCGCCCACCAATACTGGCTCAGCGACTGGCATGAACGCACCCAAAGTCCTAATCCAGACCATGCCAACGATGGTGCCCGCCACAGCAGAGAATGGTGACAGGATCACAGTTCAGCTCGCCAAGATAATCACCATCCCCGCATCCCAGCTCACGCAGTGCCAGCTTCAGGCCAAACCAGGCAGCCCCACAGGCATCAATCTGATGGGCGTCCGAGCCCTTACGCCCGTGTCCATGGCGCAGGGGACGCAGGTGGTCAGACTGGCAGTTCCTTCCCAGCAGAGTCCGCAAACCCGAGTCCCAATCTCTGTTCAGACGGCGTGTACTCCGGCACAGAGTCCGTTGTCAGTCCCAGTTCAGATCCAGATTCAGCAGAGCCAGCTCTCTCCAAAAGCAAAGAGCGCAGCCCAAACCTCAGAGTCCAAACCAGACAGCACTTCCCCAGGACAGGACAGTCCCACACAGGCAGCAGAGGTGGTAGAGGAAGGTCCAAAACCACAGTTTGCATCAGAGAGCTGAAGTGTGATGCGTTTTGTCAGTCATGAACTATAATAAATGAATTTATAATTCCCAGATACTATTCAACCACATTGTGGGAAATCAAACTGGAGTTGTACAGTTTCAAGTTCAAAGTGTGGTTTCATTTTATATATTCTAAGCTGGCAAAGACTCCAGCCTGTACCAGCGCCCCATTTCTCACATCATGTGAATTAAACCTGGATATCCGTCATTTCAATTATGATTTGTTAAAGGGACCAATGTAAAGAACACTACAGTTCTCCACTTAAAAAACAAACAAACTATTTTGACACTAATAACAGCTAAGCAGAACACTAAGGAGTGAGTAGTTGTATTCAAGTTTGGGAACTTTTGAGGGAGGATAAATTCAGCTTTTTATAACTTGTAAAGATTATTTTTTCTTTTAACATTAAAATCGCAAGACAAAACCAGCAGTTTCTTTTGACGATCACTGTGAGTCCACGCTTCTGCCCGTGCTTCACAGGAACTCCAACTCTACCAAGGAAAGAAATGAACTTTGTATATAGGAATTATACAGTTTACTGAATTTATAAACAATGCAGCCTTAGAACAGTTTTTTTCTTCTTTTTTTTTATTTTTTAAATCAAGCTTTTGTGTTACGCTCTTGTTTTATTGTTGGTTTTTTTCCTCACACATTGTACCAAGCACAGTATTATTGGCAAACAAACTGCAAAGCATTTTTGCATTCTCATTTCAATCTGGATTTAAAAAAAAGGCCATACTATTTGTGTGTAATCAAATCTGGGTCCAAATCCTGGAACGATGGCAATTTGTCAACACAAAAGAAAAAAAGGTCAATCGGCAGCATGCATCATCACTGCAAATACATTTCTTACGCATTTGTTTTCTTTAGCTTTTTATTAGTCCTTAAAGAGGGAGAACAATATGTTTGTGTTCAGAATAATCTAGTTTGTATATTCAACATTTGAAGTATATTCTATTTTGTTGTACTCTTGTTTCAAAGTGTACTCAAGTAGGTTTTACTTAAATATAAAAATATTCCTGAATTTGAGTGGTGTTGTTTTTGTCCACTGCAGAACTGTTTTGTTGTTTTTTGCACGGTCTTGGGTCACCTTTTCATTTTCTCAAAAAAAAATCTCAATTGCTTACAAAAATGTATGTAATCTAATCAAAACTAGTGAAAAACAAAGTGAGAATTACCCACTAAAGTCTGGTAAAATTATATTCTTTGAACTCTATTTCTATATAATGGGCGGTTATGAATAATTGTGTCCGAAATTCTTACATTTTTGAGGGCTAATCAACAAATTTATGTTTTCTGATAGTCCTGGCTAAAAGAAGACAGGTTAGGCCCCAACTGCACTGAATACGAGGTACAAATAGATTTGCGTTTCACTTCATACACTAACATTAGTAGTACAGTCTATTTTTTGCATACCAGCAAACGATTTCAATGGAAATCTACAATCAAGTCCTTGTGCAACAGACACAGCAAGAAGTTGTTGTATTTCCTGGCTCTGTGCATTCAGTTATACATTCTGTCACTAGGGGGTAGTGTGCTTTCTAGAGATCTTCTACACGGTGCTAACACAGAGGCTATACAACAGAATCTCTCAATACGTGTTAAGCTATTCTGGTCATGTTTCAGGGTTATTACTGTCTATGGTTATAGCCAGGTAACACTAATAATAAAGAAAATAGCCTATATTGAGCCCCTGTCCATTTAACCGCTAATGATAAAGTGCCCATTCGGTCGTATTGCGATGCCCCTCCGTAACGAGAATGGGGAATCTCCTCAACTACCAATGTGAACATCCAACCTGGACAACGCGACGGCCGCCATTGTATATGGGGATAATTTGGAGAACATGATTATGGACAGACGATCCGAGAATAAGTTGACTTAAAAAAAACAACAACTGAATATCAAATCACAAATGAAATATATTGAAAATTGTTACTGCCTTCAGTAAATTTTTGTTGAATAAATGTAAAAAATGCTTAACACTTAATGTGATGAGATTTATACTTGGTTTTAATTAATATGCCTAGAACATTAATTACAATTGAAGTATCATTAAATACAATGTAAACATACAAAATATAATTTAAGTTGGTTTCTATTTCTATGTAATGTTTATTTAACCAGAAAAATGTGACAACTTTAAGTGTAACTGGGATGTGAATTTACATTTGATTAATAAAAGACTTTGCCTCCTCATTTCAGAACACCACTGCACCACTATAACTGATAAGATTTATATTATATATACTTATACAATCTATAATTTGTTTCAGCTAGTTGCCAAGGCAACATTTCTCATTTAGTTTAACTTGATGTTCTAAAATAACTAAAACAAAAATTAAAAACTGTATAACCATATTTAAAAAACAAAATATTGCTTAAACTTTAAAATGTAAAATAGAAAAAAGGCATTCAAATATGAATAAAAACTAAAATAGTATCTCAATAATACTAAAATAATGGTTTTATCAAAAAATTAAAATATCTTCATAACAATAAGGGTTAAGGAGCACCAATATATATTTTTAGACTGTAATGATCATTATGTAAATATATGAGAGTATATGTAGTGTAATATTGGGCTCGTGGCTTTGCACACTAACAGCCCTTGAGGAAGGGATTGAGTTGCGGCCTCTTCCTGCAGTGCCCTTTAAGGTGTAATAATATTTGACACGAAGAGTTCATGTCATGGGTCCTGCAATTGATCATGTAGAGACTCAGTCATGTAGTGAAATAATTTTGAGGATGTTGCATAAAGTAATTTATTAATAAGGCTTCCCTCACTTACACATGAGTGTGAATGATACACTGTTTTTACTAACGCGAGTTTATGCAGAATTTGACACCTTCCCAAACATACTTCATTAACCGTTTAAAAAAAAAAAACAACACACCACAATGCAAAAGTTTTATTTGTGCAAGCTGTCATGTTATTACCAATAATAAGACCCAAAACATTTTGCCAGATGATTTGAGTCACATATTAAGAAAAAAAGTAACATTTTGCTTTTAAACCTACACCCTGAAGTTAGAAGCATACAAGTCTAAAAGAATAAGGTTATGTTTACATGGAAATGTTTTTCCTTTGTGTTTTTCGCGTAGAGACGACAACATTATCAAAATGATCCCCCTTCACACGGATCTGTGAAAACGATAAAAAAAAAGCTATATTCTGCTGCCAGGCCAATAGTTGGTGAAGCCAATTTGTCAAGAAAAACTACACACATATAGACTGAATAGACACGGTTTTCACAAATTAAGAGTTTACGCAGTATCATTTTCAAAAACATGCACTTTGAAAACGTTTTTCAAAAGTTTGCGTTTTCAGTCCCCCAAAATGCCTTTGTTGTGTAAAAGGGCCAACACGCATTAAAAGTTTTCCGTTTTAAGTTGAAAACGCTGTCGTGTAAACAGCCTCTAAATCGTACAAAAATGAAAATTGTGTCATAATTTACTTAACCTCTCCAAACCTGTATTTCTTTCTTTTTTTCTGTGGAATACAAAAGGAGATAGTTTACTTAATGTCCTACCTGCTCTTGTCCATACAATAAAAATGGATGCTAATTTACAGCACCATAGTAATAGTAATATCCAAGCCTTCAAGCCATACTATAGCTTTGTGCGAGGAACAACGATATTTAAGTTAATTCTTGAACCCCTTTCCCCATTATAGCTCTTAAATCTCAAACATTGCATTTCACCAATAACATTTGCAGTCACTAATGTCTAACCTGGCACCACTTTAGATTTCACACAGCTATCGTATTGTATGGACAAAATGACTACATTTATGATGAAGTTTTTTGCTTTAAGAAGATTTTATTGTGCTGTATTGTCTTAGCAAATTAAAACAAATCTCCTTTAATGTTCCACAGTACAAAAAATCATACATTGAACGAAATTAAATCTTTTTTTTATTATTATCCCTTATCCCTTTAAGGATGTACTGGCTGAAGTTTTAATTATTCATGAACAGCAATCAAAATATGTAGAAATACTGTGCCAGCACAAGTCTCGACTTGTGTAATATATCTTGCGAAATAAGTCTGTTATTACTGGGAAACGAGCTCTGGATCCTTGAAGCTGAAGTCACAGACAAGGGAGAGGTGATCTGAAGGGTAATTATAGGAAGGAAGCCTATTGGGTCCAATTTGTTCGGCTGTAGGAAAGTCCAGAACCGCATTAACATCAAACGCTCTGTGCGAATACCACACGTAATCCAGCGTGTGGCAGCTCTCGCCACTGGGCCGGATCTTCCACGTTGTGTAAGGTGGCTCGGTTTTCCCGTCCGTACTCAAATGCTTATACGCACTGTCCAGTCCCAGACTAGACGTTGCGAAATTCCTATAGACGTCTTCTGACGGCTCGGCGTTAAAATCGCCACATACTATCAGAGGAACGTCTGCATCTGCGTTTTCTTCGGTCTCTATTCTCTGTGCAACGTTCTGCAGGTTCCGCAGGAGATCCGAACCCTGTGTGCTGCGTAGGACCTCCCAACCGCTCCGTGCCTTCAGATGGGTCACCGCCACACAGAACGCCCGACCTGTGTCTCGGCAGCGTAGAGCGCTGATGATGGCCACCTGATTGGTCTTCAACATCATGGCGGACAGTCGCAGGTGTGTTGTGTTTAGTGACTGGAAGCGTTTGTGATTGAAGAACAGAGCACAGCCATCAGGGCCGTTGTTGTTCTCCACATCCAGACATGGAGACCATGGTTTGGGGCAGAAACTGCTCTGGTAGCCCAAACTTGCCAGGACGGGCTGAAACATGTCAAAGTAGTGATCGACTTCCTGTAGGCATAGGATGTCAGGTCTGTAGGTTAGGATCTCCTCCAGGATCAAATACTTCCTCTCAGCCCAGTTCAGAGCATCCACGGGACACTGCACAAAACTGTCCATGCCTTCACCTAATGCTGCAACGGGACAGAGAGAAGTTGGATTGGTTTTAATAAATAATCTCTGTAAATCACCCTGGCTACAACTTTACAAAGTAAAGTTTTTTTCCTTTTCTTAAGAAAATGTCATCTTGCGGCAGTGTCATTTCAGTATCATTGAGATGCTTTTAATATTTTTAATTGTTTTTTATGTTCATTTTAAGCTAAATTTGAGTAATTTTGTCATTATTATTTTTAAATATGTCTATGTTTTCTATTAACCCTTAAACGTATACCTCGGGTCTTTATAGACACAGAACATCATTCACTATCCTCCCCCTCATTAGTTTTTAAAGTTAGACATCAACCTTCTTAGTATTACTCAATTCATTCATTATAAACAACAAAAGAAAATAATAAAGAATATCTAATTGATGATAATCAATTTTTTTGTAAAAAGTAAATGGGGTCGCTAGCATATATTTTTTTTCTACGCAAAAATAACTGAATCTCTGATGACTTAAGTGCAATTCACCTTTATTCCTCAAGGTGGCAATGTCTGATACACAATGATGACGTGATGTTTCACTCACAAATACAGCAGGCATAAAACAAAAGGATATTATGGCAGCTTGTTTCCGCCACAAAATAAAAAAAATACAAAAGGTAATTGCAACTTTTTATCTCGCAATTCTGACTTTTTTTCTTATCATTGTGTGATTTAAACTCACAATTGCGAGAGAATAGTTTATATCATGCAATTCTGACTTTTTAACTCGCAATTAGCCTACAAGTTAATATCTCGCAATTCTGACATTATAACTAGCAATTGCATTTAAAACTTGTAATTGTGAGAAAAAAGTCAGAATTTTCTGTTTCCGTGACAGAAACAAGCTTCCATAGAAAATAGTATAATTGGCAAAACTAAGTCAGTGATTTAACTGCAGAGCAAGTATACTGTACACAATCAAAAATAAGTGTCACTGTCATTTGATGGTGTATCTGGTGAAGAAGCTGTCAGCGATCAACATATTTTGAAGGCGTTGAAAAAAATAGTTGAGAACATATGGCTGAGATTGTGAATATGAGCCAGATGCTGAATGTACAGGGGAAATGAGCTCAGATTATGACGATGAGGGTAAAAAGCCTTTGCTCAAACTAAATCCTTCTTATATTAATATGGAATATGGTTTGGTTTATTCTTTCATAATTGTTATTAAAATATCAGGAGAGTTTTAATGTGGCAGTTAGAGAGCCATCAGTGTTAGATATAAATCTGGGTCACTAAAGACCAGAATATGTAATAATGATTAGCGAAACAATAATAATTAATACAATTTAAGTCAAACTATTTTAGTACATCAAGTTAAACTAAACAAAAATAAATCTTGCCTTGGCATAGCTAAAATAAAAAAAGTTTCATTGTTTTACATTTTATTTTATTTCAGTCAATATTTATTATATTACTTACAATTTTTTTTAATGGTTTTAGTTAACTATAATAACCACCATAAACTCCATAAACTCACCACCATGACACTACAGTGTTGTTATGCATTGCTAAGATTTCCTTTTTTAGATTTCGGTTTTAGCGAGTTGCTATGTGGTTGCTAGTGGTCTTGGTGGTTAGTATTATAATTGTATATTAATAATTATATTTCATTATTACTATTTGCCTATTTTATTCCTGATCCTGAAACTTTTGTCAGTAAGTTTTTTTTCTTCTTTTTTTTTTTAACAAAATTACATTTATTCTGCAAGGATACATTAAATTAATCAAATGACACTACAAACTATTTTACTTAATTTACAATAAATTTGATTAATCAAATAATCCTGAAAAAAGTATCACAATTTCCAACTATTAAGCAGCACAACAGTTGTCAACATTGATATTGATAAAAAATGTTTCTTGAGCAGCAAATCAGCATATGAGAATGATTTCTGAAGTATCATATGGCACTGAAGACAGCTGAAAATTCAGCTTTGTCATCACAGGAATAAATCAGGGCTATATTTAAAAAACAATTTAAAAAAGAAAACTTTTTTTGTGTTGTAATAGTTCACGAAACATGATTCATTATTTATTTTTGATCAAATAAATGCAGTCTTGGTGGCCAAAAGAGGCTCTTACATATCCCCAAAATGTTTTACTGTATATCACGTTAAACACGAGTAATATGTCATTCAGTGTCCCCTCTTAATGATGATGAATATAGGGTGTAGGTTTGTACCTTGTGCTAGTACATTCCACTGCATAACTCTGAACGTCTGCCTGGAGTCTCCATGCCCCGTCTGAATGAGAGTTCTCTGCAGTTGGGCAGGCCGGTTTCTCAAAACCTCTCTACATTCCTGCAACAGCTCCAAAGGGTCCGCCAGGTCTTGATCCAGATCGTTCCCCGGATTGTATGCGGAGTCCCGAGGGTGAGGCAGAGGAGGTCTGCTGACAGTCTTAGCCAGGGCACTGTAGAGACTAGAGCTGCTGCCCATGGAACATGCTAAGAAACACAAAACAGACATCCCATAATGATCTTTCCTGGAATTTCATCACCTGCTCCCTTTTTAAAGGACTAAAAAAGAACTACACCTGGTCGCATTGTTGCTGCAAATAGCTGTCAGTGTGAACACACCTTTAAACTGAGCAGTTGTGCTGAACTAAACCAGGCTTTGCCATCTATTTCCACTTTAATTCATTCTATCCTGTGTCTTCTTCAAATAGGAAAAGCAAACACATGGTTAATCCATTTATACTGAGAGCAGCAAGTAGCACCAGTTGTTAAGACACGTCGCACACACCCAGAGCTTAGAGGCGTTCATGCATGTAATGGCTCCATTGATTTCGAAGTCTCAGCAACAAGCAAGTTCACAGGTGTAGACTTCCATTCAAAGGAGTGTCCTGGTTGGCTACACTAGAGCTTTATGTTGGTCAACAGGTTTCTGGTAATCCATCTTGGCCTTAATCAACTAAACATGCCTTGATTAACGCCTAGTTAGCTTTATAGCTCTATAGATCACTGAGGCTTTAAGATGCTCACTGTTGCGAGTTGAGTTAAAGCAGAGTTAATTTAACTACCATATCATCATATGTTAATCTTCAGCAATAAAAATGGCAAATTCAATAACTACAATTTCAATGCGTGACTAAATAAAATTCAAATAAATTCAAATAATTGTTATAAAACTAAATAAATTGAAACAAAAATAATAAATACATCTTAATTATAAAATTGTATAATAATTAACAGTTTTTTCCCCATTAAAATCAATCAGTAATTCTTTGTGCTGACACCTTGAAGCACAACTGTGCCATCTGTTACCAATGCCATTGCATAAATGTGCTATCATGTGATTTCAACATAACAGCCCCCATAATGCAACCTGCTCCAAGTAAAATAAAACTGCTTATATTAGGCTAATAATATATGAGTCTTCATCTCATGTTGTATATTAGTTTGCACAACATAAATTGATAAATTAAATGCTGTTATTTAGAAATTTGTATTCATTAAAGAATCCTAAACAAATTTGTTTGTTTTTTTCCACAAAAATATTAAGCAGCACAACGACTTCCTTCATAAACATTTAAAATATATTTTGAACAATGGTGTATTTAAAAAAAAAGTTCATTCATTCCTTTATATGTAAAAACTTCTTAATCAGGAAAAAGTGACCAGATGAGATTTTGAGTGAGATATATATACACATGACATATACACAAGTACCATGGTATTGTTATCTGATACCATCACTTACCATTGCATTTTTTGCTACACACAGAACACCACATAAATAGACTCGGTTGCGTTCATTTTCTAATCAACTAATACAATTCACTTTTGTCTCAAAACTGTCCACTAATGACCTCACTAATAAAAAGTTAAATACAAAATCATTAGTGCAAAAACCAAGTGGCATAGAAATCAACCAACCATTAAAATGGCCATTTTTCATTAGAATTAAAAGGAGTTAATTTGTTTATCTTACCAAAAACCTCCATGATGTCAGGACTGGATTTTGAGTTTTTCCTACAGCGGAGCGTGTGTGTGTGTGTGTTGTGATGTTGTGTGAGCGATGTTCAGCAGAAACATACCACTGGCTGTGTGTGTTAAACTGCTTCTGACAGAATGAGATTACAGACTTGAGACGTCAGGAGACCATATGGACGCACACACACGCAATCTGAGCACACAGGTCAAAAGGCTGTTCCAGGGAACATAATGCAACCATGAAACCACAGAAAATACAGAGACGCTCTGCAAATACTCACAACACAACCAAATACAGAAACGCTCTACAAATACTCACAACACAACCAGAACGCTCTGCAAATACTCACAACACAACCAAATACAGAAACGCTCTGCAGATACTCACAACACAACCAAATACAGAAACGCTTTGCAGATACAACAAAACCAAATACAGAAACACTTTGCAGAATGATACTCACAACACAACCAAATACAGAAACGCTCTGCAAATACTCACAACACAACCAAATACAGAAACGCTTTGCAGATACAACACAACCGAATACAGAAACGCTCTGCACATACTCACAACACAACCAAATACAGAAACGCTTTGCAGATACTCACAACACAACCGAATACAGAAACACTCTGCAAATACAACACAACCAAATACAGAAAGGCTTTGCAGATACTCACAACACAACCAAATACAGAAACATGCTGCAGATACTCCCAACACAACCAAATACAGAAACGCTCTGCAAATATTCACAACGCAACCAAATACAGAAACAAGCTGCAAATATTCACAACACAGTCAAATATGAAAATGTGCTGCAAACTTGCAACGCACATACGAATAGGATGTTAAAATAAACAAAAAAACTCACCTTTCAGGTCATCGACAACACTGATGAGTAGACATTGAACAATAAGCGGTCCCAGCCTGGTTTGTCACTTGTATGGGGTCCTCTTGAAACAATGCCGTGTTATTTGCAGGGAGTTTCTGTATTTAGTTGCGTTGTGAGTATTTGCAGTGAGTTTCTGTATTTGGTTGTGTTGTGAGTATTTGCAGTAAGTTTTTGTATTTAGTTGCGTTGTGAGTATTTGCAGTGAGTTTATGTATTAGTTGCGTTGTGAGTATTTGGAGCGAGTTTCTGTATTTGGTTGTGTTGTGAGTATCTGCAGAGCATTTCTGTATTTGGTTGTGTTGTGAGTATTTGCACTGCATTTGCATGCAGTATTTTTCTATGTGAATGTGTTTTCTTTAGTTGCAGCGTGTTGAGATCTCTCGGCCACAATAACATATTGCATTAGTTAATTTAAATGATTTATCCATGCACTTCATTATTTTTTTTTTAATTCACATGCCCTCGTAATAACTTCCCCTCCCTCTTGCAACGACATCTCTTCTCTTCTCTGATGACTTACAAGACAGATAACCGATTACAGGACAACCTGTCTCTCACATGAGATAGAAAGCAATAGAAAAAGATAATTCAATAATCCAATCAATTCAGAATGTACAAAATCAAGTCCCATCCTAATTTTGTTTTTGTTCGAGAACCTGTTTCACTCAAATATACGTCAATAGGAAAGAAAAGACTATTGCAACATCCGTTTCGTGCGACTTTAATCATAAATGTCTCTAACGGTCTGACTTGTCATTCAGGAAGCTAGGCAAGGTTACAACATAAGTGGTTTGTACATTCACAGTACAGTAGCAACAGTCACTTACTTTTTGGCACACATTTGATATTACAAAATCAGCACGTGATCATGATATGCTTCAAAACAACCTCTATTCAACCATCCTATATATATATATATATATATATATATATATATTTTTTTTTTTTTTTTTTTTACTACATTCTTACATTATGGATTACTAAAAAGGATCATTTTAAAATCCTTTAAAAAATCCATTTTAAAAATGTACCATGGTTTTGGGGTCAGTAAGATTGAAAAGAAATAAATTTTTAAAGAGATTAATATTTTTATTAAAGTGAATATTAAAGTGAGTATATAAAGTGACAGTATAGACTTCTGGTACTGCCATAGTACATTTAGGAAAGAAATGTAAGGGAGTACCATATCTTTCAGGATAATATTGTGCTAATATACCTCAATGTCACCCAACTTGAATTTTAAGGTCACGATTAAAAAAAGTCACAGATCAAAATAGCATCATAATCAACACAAACAGAATGAGGGGAAGTACAGCAACAACATTATTAGAGGTGCAGGCCAGGGGCAGATCAAAATGACTCTACTATAAGGGGTCAACATGGTAAATGATTGGGATCCTTCATATGGGCTGTTAGGCATGTTGTAACAAATGAAGATATTGGCTCTTATCTCGTTCTAGCTTAGGCCTAATTGATGAGATAATCAGATATTCTGCAGTTTGACTCCTAGTTGGCCAGCTTATCTGTGCCATAAAGGAAGACACTTGTGAGTGAAAAAATAAACTGTCATTGAAATTTATATAAGATATAATGACTTTTGTGATTTATTAATAACATGTACAGATATAAGGCCCATTCACAGTCACACCAATGACTATAACTATAATGAAAACTATCCTATAATAAAGTTCTAATCCTATGAGAATAGGTCCCCACCACAGCTATGATGAATGACAGAGGAATGATAACGTTGGAATCGCTTTCAGAGTTATTTTTTTCAGAAATATATTTTTTTCCAGCTGATGGACGTTAAAAACTTTAACAGACAATACAAATTCACCCGACTTAAAGTGCTTGAGAATTTAAAGTGGCAGACCAGACAACATAGTTATCGTTATAATTCTAGGCAAATTGACATCAAGAATGACTATAACGATAACTACATTAGCCGCCGTCCACACTAGCAGGACGTTAGCGTTCTGTTTATTCTCAATTATATCTTATTGATCTTGGTATGAACTGGCATTTAGTCCCAGCCCCTCCATTCCTCAAAATATATTGTATGTTCCTTATAAAAAAGTAAATCATGCAGGGTTGGAACAACGTTCATGACGTTGGGTGATCCCCTTTAATGGTGTTAAGTTTTTGAGCTGGGTTACATCGTTACGCCAGTAGGTGGGGAAATCTGAGCGAGTCATCATTAATGCGGTTCGCTAAAAAAAAAAAAAAAACTCCAACAATTAAATTAATTTGGGAACGAAATGCCACCACTGTGCGTTGCTCGGACATGCTTAACTGTATCCTGCTTTGACATCGTATCGAACTGGCCGTATTGTGAATATAAATGTAAGTTACTCAATATTATATTAATTGTTTTATAATCACTCTCACAGTTGTGATGTAACCTGCAGCCTCGTGCTTACGAGTGATCATCCATTCACGTCATTCTTGCTCGTGTGATTGTGTAATTAATCACGCATAGTGTAGATACGCATAGTTAAAAAAAAAATAATATCCAAGCATCACTAATTGCAATAATCCTTTGATTATTCGTAGTAGGCTCGAATTTAAATTGATGTATTGTTTCTTGAATACCCTGGTTTTGCGCTTTGTAAATTATCAACAAGTGGACTGAGTTGAACGCATTAGAGTACTTTTCTTAAACAGAGACCATCATCACACGAGCGAGCGAGCGAGCTAGTGGAGGACACACAACACTGAGTTGTGATTTCTGAACTTCTCCTAGGTTACGATTCATTACATGGGAGCAGTTGGAGAACAGTCTGCTTTTATAATATGCGCCGCACCGATGAAACACAAATGCAGAGAAGACATAAAGGACGACAGCGCATACATTAAAGGTAAAGTGGTTATGCTTAGTCGTTTTTTTACTCACCAGATTGGCTTCAAATACTGAATATTCCTCTTGCCGGCCGTTTATTGCGTGTGTCGATGCGGTCTGCGTCTGTTTAGAAACATAAGTGACCTCCTCCTAAGCATACACACGTTACAAAAACAGCTGTAAACCAAAGCAAGGTCATAGGACTGATGGTGATTCCTGATCCACGGAGTTGCACTGCCATCTGCTGGGTTGAAGCGGTATTGCATATAAAAATAAAGGGTACCCTCCTCAAGGGGGCGCCTGCATTCATGGTGTGTGTGTGTGTGTGTGTGTGTGTGTGTCAATAGCACTGTATGGTCAGCCATGGCCAAAAGTATGGGCAGTGACATAAATTTTGTTTTTTGCAAAGTTTGCTGTTTTAGTATTTTGTTTGTTTCTTTTTTGTATGTTTCTATGGTATACTGGAAAACAATGATAAGCATTTCATATGGTTTAAAGGCTTTTATTGGCAAAAACTTTCAGTGTATGCAAAGAGTCAATATTTACAGTGTTGACCCTTCTTCTGACTGATGGCGATCAATTCTTGCCTTAGCCTAGTGCTCGGAGTTTATCACAATTTGTGGGCTTCTGGTGTCCACTTGCCTTTTATGAGGACTGACCACAGGTTTTCTGGGATTAAGATCCAGGGAGTTGCCTGGCCACAGATCCAAAATTTCAATGTAATGATCTCCTAGCCACTTCATTATCAGATTTGCCTTGTGACATGATGCTCCATCCATCATGCTGGAAAATGCACGGATCATCACCAAATTGCTCCTTGATCGTTGGGAGAAGATGCTCTTGCAGGGCGTTTTGATTCCATTTTTTATTCATGGCAGGTTTTCGGGGCAGAATTGTGAGAGATCCCGCTCCTGTGGATGAAAAGTAACCACACACATGGATGGTCTCAGCCTCAGGATGCTTCAATGCTGGCACAACACAGGACTCATGGTAGCGTTCACCTTTTCTTCTCCACACAACCGATTTTCCAAATGATTCAAACCGTCAGAATGGGGCTTCAACTTTAACTTTGCACCAGTCTTCTGCTGGGTCTTTCTGTGTCAACTCAACCAGAAATAACACAAGATCTCATTTACCCAGGGTTAAGAATTACAAGATACATTTATAGTTTCAACTTTATTTGTTCTTCAGACATTCCACTTTAAAAAAAAAAAAAAAATACAGTTGTATGTAAAGTGACCCACATTTGTTTTTTTGGATAAATCGTCAGCGGGGTTCCTTCTCCCGCCATGCTTCTTCTCCATGTGAGGATTGTTTACATTAGACTAGTACGCACTGCGCGCATGAACACAGTGCTTATACATGTGGGGATTGTTTACATCAGAGTGCGCACGTGTTTTGCGCAGCATATAAGCAGTGTTTTTTTAAGCGGTTGATGGAAAATAAGCTAATGCTCGTTCTAAAAATCAAAATTTTTCTCGGTGTTTTGAAGTGCCCGCGATAACAATATCGTGTATATTCATTACTATGCGATTTATCGCATTACCGAATGCCGGCACATGTCTACTGCCACCATTGGCATAAAATTCAACAAACATTGCTAACGTGACCAGATTTTACTAAAAGACCTACCAATCTCTGTGCAAAATTAAAATAATGATTACTTTTTTTAAGTAGTAATTTCCCCCACCCTTTAGTGTGGCTCTAAATAACAGGTGATAATTGTCATTTTGACCCCCATCTACAAAATAGTGGATAACTCAATAAATATTTATTCATAATTTTTTGGCTTTCATCACTTTTATGTTTGTCTTTCACCAGAAAAAAAAAAAAAAAAAGAACAAAATCAAAAATGTGAAATGTCCAATCCTGGTACTTCGTGCAGAATTTCAGCATGTTCTTGATGTTTTTCTTGGAGAGAAGTGGCTTCCTTGCTGCCTTTTTTGACACCAGGCCACCATTGTCCCAAAGTCTTGGCATCGCTGTGTGTGCAGAATAGCTGACTTCTCAGGAGGAGACTGTCCTAGCGCTGGCTAGACTCTCTGGGACGTCCTGAAGCCTTCTTAACTGCAGTTGAACTCCTCTCCTTGAAGTTCTTGATGATCATGTCTTTCAGGTGCAATATTCTTTGCCGCGATTTTCTTCCATGTGAGTCCATTTTGATGCAAAGCGATGATGTCTGCACGTCTTTCTTTGGAGGTCACCATTGCTAACACAAGAACTCAATGATTGGAAGCTCATCTTCCCTCCTTTTATAGCAATCAGTCTGCTCTTATAATCCAATCAGAATCAGAAATCTCTTATTAAATAACCTTTATTAAACCTGTTCAACTGAACAAAATTACATTATCATGGTAAAACACAAACGTAATGCATCCAACAGCATACAAAGAAAGATAAATATATAAAATGAAACCATATTAAATTAAATTGCAATCTTTTTCTTCGATTTTTTTATTTTTACGTTTAACAAATTACTAGAAACCAATTGAAGAGTTCAGATGCAAAAGCCTCTAAGTGCCATTTGAAATTTTCTTCTAGAATGATAATTTTTATCAAGCTTGTATATTTAAGTTCAGTAATTTCACTTAAATGACAATTAATAGGTAATCTTCATTGCCATTTAAGTGAAATTACTGAACTTAAATATACAAGCTTGATAAAAATTATCATTCTAGAATAAAATTTCAAATGGCACTTAGAGGCTTTTGCATCTGAACTCTTCAATTGTTTCATATGCATATTGATTAAATTGCCACATGTGTCCAGTACATTTATAGTATTTTAACATTTAACATTTCTGCTTATTTGAATAATTTTGAATATTAATTAATATGCCAAAAGCTGCATGGTCCCACCATTCTTTTTAAAGACCAGTTTACATGTAAAATTAGAGACACAATCCAGGCTTAATCTTGCACATAGAGGATCCCGTGGCATATTTTCCACCATCTCTAATGTGCAACTTTGTAGATTTGTTTTTTTTTAATATGCAGTAACAAGTACAGGAGGCCATTAAAGAAGAAGCCTTGCTGTAGTAGATGTATTAGTGGTTTTGTAATCTATAAGACCGTAATTGTAGAGGATGTGAAATATGATCGCCATTATAATATAAAATGCCCCTGTTGCTCTTCCTAACATTCTGTGGCTTTCAGTGATGATATTGACACCTACAGTTATGGAAGCAGGTGGTGTTAAATCTTGATAAAACCCAGTTTTAGGTTGATCTGATCTTCCCATAGGTCCCTTGGTCACACACATGGGGCCTTATTCATGAAACACGAGCGGAACGAATTTCTGCATGAATCGTTCATAAATCCATTTGCTGCAAATTGTTGCATTCAGTTCAATAGGACAGAGGAAATGCATTTTTGTATTTGTATTTTTCACAGATATCCATTCTGCTCTTGTTTCGAGAATGAGGCCCATGATTATTACATATCGCAGATCAGCAGCGATCTATACATCCCTCGGTTTTATTAGCAAACATAAGATTTACAAACCAATCTGACATGCTTGCACAGGTAGGGTCTAACTCGTCTTTGGATTCAACTGCGCCTGTAGCTTATGAGGTTTAATGAAGCATAAATGCAAGATGCAGCCAGATTTGTAAGAACAGTGAGGGGCATGATAAATTATAATACATTAGTTATGTAAAGCAGCATTTATTGTTGTAAGATGAGAGAATGAGAATAATAAATGTATGAATTAAAAAAGAGAATGACACTAGAGAAGAAAAGTAATTCAGGATAAACTTGCTCATGGAATTTAAATACAAATTCTGATCATAGAATTTCAAAACAAACATACGAGTTTGGGGTCAATTAAGATTTTCAAAATATTATGGTCACCAAGGCTGCATTTATTTGATTAAAATGACTGTAAAATGGGTATCACAAGTAATCACTAGTATGATTGTGATATATTATTGTTTTCAGTATTGTATAACTGGTTTCAGTCTTCAGTGTCACACGATCATTCAGAAATCAATCTAATATGCTGATTTGATGCTCAAGAAACTGTAAGGGTGGATTTCCTGCAGGGGTTCAAGCTGCAAGACTGACCAAAGAAACGTTATTAGCAAGATGGTAGAAAACTGTACATTTCTTGTCTATTCCACCCACTGCCACCTATACCAACGACGGAAATAAGCGCAGTTACAATAGCTTAATATGTGGGAGAGCGTTGCTATAGACTCTATAGATATAGAGAGTGACAATATTGTGCCAATTTGTAGCACTTCAAAGTCAATAACAAATCAAAACTAGTTAGCACATTAGTTGTAATTGAAAAGGTTTAATGACAAAATAATGGTTAAGGTTACACTTAAAATAGATTTATGAGATGATAACTTATTCCAGCATGAAAAATGTTACCAGAGAGAGAGAGAGAGAGAGAGGGAGAGAGGGAGGAAGTAAAGAGAGAGAGCCATAAGAAAGGGACCCAGAGAAGAAGAGAGCCAGAGCATCCAAAGAGGAGAGCATAAAAAAAGATAGAGCAACAGTTTCTATCTTCTTTTATCCTTTCCGTGACCATGTGACTAAACCCCAAATGTGAGACATTCAAACTGACCAATCAGATAATTACAACTTCCCCAATTGTTCTAAAGGTGTGACAATTCATTGACCCCCAAAGTACAAACATGCACAGGCCTAGATCACTATCAGAAACCTCTGTGCCTTTAGGAACTCCAAATGGTCCTGGAGGTAGAAAGAGGGGGTGGAAAACAGTAAAGCAAATGTCTTGCCAAGCAAATGTTCATTTCAAATTTCTTGGATTATTTTCAATCCTACAAAACATTTTTTATACTTTGTCGGAAAAAAAATTGTGCTGCTTAATATCTTTCTTGAAATATCACTTTTCTTAAAGTCTTTTGTAACATTATAAATGTCACTTTTGATAAAATGTGTCCTTTCTGAATAAAATGATTAATTCCTTTAAAAATAATCTTACTGAGCCAAACATGTGAACAGCATTCCTTTTATACATATTTTATTTTATACAACTTAACATACGTTTTGGCATGCATTATCCTGCTCCCTTGATTAGAATAATGTGGGTTCATCATCATCAATGAAAATAACAACAAATGCATTGTATTTGCAATAAGTGCAATATGAACCGAAGGATCAAAGTTCAACTGGTTGGCATAGCATGGTCCAGTTTTCTCCTACTGGTAGATGTTGGAACTACACTGTTTCTCTTCATTGTAGTATAGCAAATGTTTCAGCTAATGTTTTAAAATGCTTTTAAAATCATGATATAGACTCCTCCCCCCCCCGTCTTCTGCCTTTCATGTCACAGCTCCGGATACTCGCTAGTGAAGTGCTTGAGATTGTGAGATGAATGGGAATGCTAACGGATGACTCCAGGTATTATAGACCTCCTCGGTATGCACCTGTTTTTTGTGAGAATCTTCTCTGCGTGCATAAGAACACTTCAACACATTTGTCAGTGAATGAAGCCCATTGAGAGCAGTACATGTTCACGCTGTTCTAAAAAGGATTGAAGGCAGAAATTAAAAGGAATTTAATTGGTGCAAAAAAGGGGATATTATACAACTTAATTCAGTCATAATGTGATCTCTTGATTACTTGAGATCGACTTTTTTGTGCCTCCTTTAGTCTTCTGAGTTTAGCATTTCATCTTTGAGATATGCAATTCATGTGGCATGTTGGAGGTTGAGATTTTTTCTTGTTTTTGAAAGGTTTCCACTTCGTTGACCTGGATCATTTTAAACTCAGGATGGCCCAAGGTTGTCATTATTCATGGCTCTCAGCTGGAATTCAGTAGATCATGGTGAAATTCGGAGTTGTGGTGAATCTGCTCTCTGATTTGATCCCCCCTCAGGTCATCACTGTCACTGGACGTAGCTTGGTGTTAGGCTAATGAGCAATGCCTGAGGCGGGTTGGTAGCTGGGACATGGCCTTTTTGGCAGCCCCTCCGTTCTATCCTCTCTTTCACACTTACTCTATTCCTGTTCTGTTTCATCCATACTCCTTTTCCACAGACACGGATGACAGGAAAACTTTCAGATTTTTATATATATATATGTGTGTGTGTGTGTGTGTGTGTGTGTGTGTATAAATGTAATCAATTGAAGAAACTCATGCAGATTTGAAAAGGCATGTGGGTGATTTTGACAAAATGTTAATTTTTGTTCATTTCTTTAATATTTTCATGAAAAGTTTATTTCTGAAGTTTTTTAACAGCCCGGGTTCAGCTTATGCCTAGTTCACAGTACAGGATTTTAAGCCCGATTTGCAAGTTAAATCGCGTGCAAATCTGCGGGTGATCTGCGCTCGCCAATCTTTATGTATGAAATACTAAACGACGCATCCAAAACGCTCGCCGACGCCAAACAAATATCTAGCATGCTGCTAAATATCTGGAGCTGTCGGCCGACTCGATAGCCTTTGGTGTCGCGACGAGCAACAGACATCATTGGCTGTTGCTCGTCGCGACGCGTGATACCAAAGGCTATCGAGTTTATCACTTGTTATCACATTACACAAGCCTTTTGTATTTATAACCATCGTTGCCAAACCACAACACGAGCAGGCAGCTGCTTTTTCATTATAAACATGTTTTACTCACCTCCAACTCTCTCTGTAGCACAGACAATCCCTGCTGCCCGCGTGTGCTTATCCATCCTTTCACCCATTTTCTTTTTTTTTTTGCACCGCCATTTTTGTCCCGGCGTCCATTTTCAAATAGACTACTCCAATTTCGCATTATTTGCTAGGAGACGCATGGCAATTTAAACAATGTGTTCTAAAATCATCTCAAATACCAAGTTGTTTGATATCCTCTGACTGGATGTGCCATACACAATTTTCTGTGAAATCTGTTAAGTCAAACTCTGCAGACATGACTAACTTTGACCAACAAGCGTTGAATTATCCAGACAGCAAATTAATAAGTTAGTAAGTACAAACCCGATTCCAAAAAAGTTGGGACACTGTACAAATTGTGAATAAAAACAGAATGCAATGATGTGGAAGTTTCAAATTTCAATATTTTATTTAGAATACAACATAGATGACATATCAAATGTTTAAACTGAGAAAATGCATAATTTTAAGGGAAAAATAAGTTGATTTTAAATTTCATGGCATCAACACATCTCAAAAAAGTTGGGACAAGGCCATTTTTACCACTGTGTGGCATCCCCTCTTCTTTTTATAACAGTCTGCAAACGTCTGGGGACTGAGGAGACAAGTTGCTCAAGTTTAGGAATAGGAATGTTGTCCCATTCTTGTCTAAAACAGGCTTCTAGCTGCTCAACTGTCTTAGGTCTTCTTTGTTGAATCTTCCTCTTTATGATGCGCCAAATGTTTTCTATGGGTGAAAGATCTGGACTGCAGGCTGGCCATTTCAGTACCCGGATCCTTCTTCTATGCAGCCATGATGTTGTAATTGATGCAGTATGTGGTTTGGCATTGTCTTGTTGGAAAATGCAAGGTCTTCCCTGAAAGAGACGACGTCTGGATGGGAGCATATGTTGTTCTAGAACTTGGATATACCTTTCAGCATTGATGGTGCCCTTCCAGATGTGTAAGCTGCCCATGCCACACGCACTCATGCAACCCCATACCATCAGAGATGCTGGCTTCTGAACTGAGCGCTGATAACAACTTGGGTTGTCCTTGTCCTCTTTAGTCCGGATGACATGGCGTCCCAGTTTTCCAAAAAGAACTTCAAATTTTGATTCGTCTGACCACAGAACAGTTTTCCACTTTGCCACAGTCCATTTTAAATTAGCCTTGGCCCAGAGAAAACGCCTGCGCTTCTGGTTCCCGTTTAGATATGGCTTCTTTTTTGACCTATAGAGTTTTAGCCGGCAACGGCGAATGGCACGGTGGATTGTGTTCACTGACAATGTTTTCTGGAAGTATTCTTGAGCCCACGTTGTGATTTCCATTACAGTAGCATTCCTGTATGTGATGCAGTGCCGTCTAAGGGCCCGAAGGTCACGGGCATTCAGTATGGTTTTCCGGCCTTGACCCTTACGCACAGAGATTGTTCCAGATTCTCTGAATCTTCGGATGATATTATGCACTGTAGATGATGATAACTTCAAACTCTTTGTAATTTTTCTCTGAGAAACTCCTTTCTGATATTGCTCCACTATTTTTCGCCGCAGTATTGGGGGAATTGGTGATCCTCTGCCCATCTTGACTTCTGAGAGACACTGCCACTCTGAGAGGCTCTTTTTATACACAATCATGTTGCCAATTGACCTAATAAGTTGCAAATTGGTCCTCCAGCTGTTCCTTGTATGTAAATTAAACTTTTCTGTCCTCTTATTGCTACCTGTCCCAACTTTTTTGGAATGTGTAGCTCTCATGAAATACAAAAGGAGCCAATATTTGGCATGGCATTTCACAATGTCTCGCTTTCAACATTTGATATGTTATCTATATTCTATTGTGAATAAAATATACGTTTATGAGATTTCTAAATTATTCCATTCCTTTTTTACTCACAATTTGTACAGTGTCCCAACTTTTTTGGAATCGGGTTTGTAGGTAAAGCTTTATTTATATAGCACCTTTTTAAAAACAGTGTTTACAAAGTGCTTTACAGAAGAGAAATACATGTGTACATTCACAGAAAAAAAACATATATACACTAATAATAGAAATAAAATAATAAAATGAAATACAACAACAAAAAAGACGTGTTCCTGGATCAACATACTTTGTGAAAATAAACCTAAACCTAACCCTTCCATAAGTTATCACTAAAAGCAGAGGGAAATGATAGGTGAATAACACTGATGTAGAAGCACGTAAGCCTAAACTTGACACAAACTGTAAACTTGTCATCAAATCAGATTGGTTGATTGGAATGTTGTTCCAGGATCAACAAAGATGAGTGTCGATTGCTTGTAGGTTGTCAGGACTGAAATGACTAATGACTGACTCAGCAATTGTTAGCCGCTTTTTTGGTACAACCAACAAATTAGGGCAAACATCTGTGCAAAAGTAATGTAGTGTATTTCAGCCTGTATACAGTCTCAATAATGTTTTTGGACTGGAGAGAATATTTTGAGCTCTGAAAGTTGCCATAAAATATGTTTTCACAGTACATTCAACACTTTTATCTCTGAAGATCAAGGAAATTCTGATTCTTTAAGATCCGTCTGCTTTAAGTATTTATTTAAATATTGAGTTGAAGAAAGCAACATGGAGAGGGAGAGACAAGATGAGTGTAGTAGATAAACTGAGAACTATTGATTCTAGAATCCCTGCAGCAAAAACCACAACAGGTCACCAGAAAATGTTATGCCTTGCATCCTAAGCCCCTTTCGCACAGAGATTCCGGAAAATACACGAATAAAGTGACCCGGGATTTGACCCGGGTTCGTCTGATTTTGCTTCATTCACACTGCCAGTGATTTGCCGGAATCAGAAAGCGCGTTCACACACAACCCGTGTATGTTCCGGAAAGATGCGTGACGTTGGATGTGACGTGTAAGGTACGCGTCGAAAAGTTTACTTATGATCTGCGCTTTCGATCTCGAGAAACCACGCTCGTTAATTTTTTTCCACATTCGGTCGTACACTAACGCATCACGTACCGTTCCACAAAGCTGGCGAACGATCTCAGCCTCAGCGCGGATTGCAAGGAACTCTCGGGTCTCTACTTTAGTCCAGTTTGCAAACATTTTTTCGTTCTATTCTTTCTTGGATCGATGACCAACACAAACTTTCTTCTAGAGTAACTGAGTCGCACTATAACTACTCATTTCAAAGGCTCGTGCATCATCACTACGACACACCCCTTATACGGCATTGGTTCTGGCTTTTGTTCACACAGAGCGTGTTCCGGGTCTGAAAACGGCAATGTTACTAGGTCCCCAACCCGGCATCGATCCCGGCATCAATCCCGGGTCGTGTTTGCATTCACACAGAAGGCACTCTGGCAATTTGCCGGCAATTTGCAGAGGTTCAAAGCGCTGTGTGAAAGGGGCTCTAAAGTGCTAGACTTCTAGTGTCCCCTTGATGTCTACTAACTCTCACTACAGTGTTAGTAGAGTATTAGTAGACTGGTAGGGTTAGGGTTTGGATAAGTTGACATGTAGTTGCAAAGTAACTTATAGTCAGTAGAATGTCTGTTGGAGGACCATCAAAATAAAGAGTTAGCAGATATTAAGCAAACAGTCTACTAAAACTCTAATGAGAGTTAGTTGAAATGTTGCAAAGTTACTTATAGTCAACAGAATGTTGAAGGGACCATCAATATAAGTTACCGAAAGATCTACTCTCAATTAGATGTACACAATCCACAGTCAGTGTCTACAGACACCCCATTTTGATCTTGTCAGAGTTCCCAAACCTGAAACATTTGGTTACACTTTACCAATGCATTAATTATCAAACATGTACTAACATTTAGTTAAGGCTGCTGTTATTCATGTATGAATCCTTATGACTCCTGTCATAGTTAAGGATAGCTCTTCATTGGTTCATTAGTTCATATCTTCACTAATCAATAGTTCATGTTGAAGTAACTATTAGGTATTAGTACATGATTATTCATGTACTGTTATCGTAAAGTGTTACCAGACATTCCTTATCAATTTTTTTTACTCGTATCGACCATTTCCGAGTAAAGGCGGTGTGAAATCATCACTGGAAACTGAGAAGGCTGTGCAGACAAGAGTCAGTTCACCCTCAGTTCGATATTTTTTTCTTTCTTGCTTTTTTGTTAAAAAACTATCTGCTCACTTAGCAGTTTCTCTCTCTGTCCTCAAGTAAAAGAAGTCTTTCATCACTCCCCCCTCCTTTCTAGCCACAGCACTGCTCTCTCTTCTTGTCGCTCATGCGTTTGGATGAAAGAGAGCGTGAGGGCCATCTGGTCATCCGGATTTAGCAATGGTAGATCAGGGAGGGTGGAAACTAAAGATCACAGATTACCTCCACCTCAGACGCACACCCTTAGAGAGCACTCGTAGCACTCCATTTCTCTTTTTTTTTTACTGTCTATGCTGGTTAAGTCAAGTTCCTCTTGTCTACTGGCACTGCATTATAAGTAGTTCACTTTATCCACTGCATGCCAATCAAAAGTTTCTCTCTCTCTCGCATTTCTTTTTCTCTCCATATCGCTGTCGCAATTCCTCTGTGTGGAAATCAATATATGATGCTGTTGCCACTGGCAATAACAGCTGAGCTTCTAAATAAGACTGCTGTGAATGTGTTTATGTGTGTGTGTGTGTGTATGCAACTCTGGTTTGACTTCCTCGTGTCACTAGTTAAACCCTTGTCCTTCTCTCAAGGGTGCAGTAATTGACTGGGGTACAAGCACACGCACATACGCACAGTTCATTTCTCTTTCTCGCTGTTGAATGACAGGCCTTTTATTTTCAAATTCAGCCACTCATGTTTTGGCATTTTCTTGCCCGAGGCCAGCCGCCATTCCAAACCATTGCACATACGCGTGTCGACAGGCCCTCAGGCCGGATTAGAGATTTTGATAAACTCTGTGTTTAATTTGTCCGACATTTAAAAGACAAACTAAGTGGAGTGATCTAGAGCTTAACTAAGTTGTATATCAGCCGAGACATCTTTTTTTCTTCACTCCTTTCATCTGCTAAATGAGCTGATATAAGCTGGACAAAAATACATGCGTTCAAATAAATGCTCTTTTCCATTATTGCACGTTGTATAATTAGTTTTGCATTGTTCTGTCTTGATGCCTTTTGTGTGGAGCCCAACAGCTTTTATTTCAAAATCAGTCGCTGCTCACGTCACTTTGGAATCTGTGTGAAATGAAACCTCAGGGTGGTGAAATCTATCGGGGATTGTTTTCCTTTTAACTCTTCATTAAAAACAGCCGCCCTGTAAAGAAAAAAGGCTTAGATCTTTTTGCTCTTTTGTCATTTTATTATTTATTTATTTTGTACATTTTTTTTTGACAGATGCACCCAACTGCTTTTCGTAATGCATTTGTCTTTTTTCCTATAGAGGGCACTGCAGGCTTACAAAGACTCTCAAGCTGTTCATGTCCTACCTGTGTAATCTCCTGCTTTTTTCTCCTCTTCTTCCTTTCTCATTAGCTACTCTTTCACTGTAATTTATTCAGTTCAGTAAGCCTTATTGCTGTGTCTCAATGACCCTTATATCTTTCATCTCTCTCTTTCTCTTTCTCTAGCCTGGCCTCTCCTTCTCTTTCACTCGTTTCTCTGTCATTAAAACTTTACACTGTCTCTTCTGCCCCGTGTCATCTCGACTTCCACCTTCAAAGTAGTTGGCTGTGTCATTCTTTTTCTGCCCCATTTTCACGTATTCTTCTTCCTTCCCATTTTCCCGTATTCTTCTTCCGTCTCCCTATCTAACCCCCATGACCTCTCTTCAGACAGCCTTTTTGATGTACATCTCTATCAGTTTGTTTTCTCTCACGTGTTTATCGGGCTTTTATGTCGCTTTTCCTTCATACTGGGTCTGTCATGTTCAGAACACTTGGACTGATAACTCAAATAAATTAGGGATATAAAGCGATTATGAATTATTGCAGTGCAAAAGTTGCTTCCTTGAAGGTGTTGCTATGTGGTTGCTAGGGCGCTTCTAGATGATTGAAACATTTTGTGATCCTCTACAAATGGTTTTGCTCTCTCCTTCAATGCAAATATGATTTTTACTTACTGAATTAATAGCAACCCGACTGGTTGTTCATATGATATTCCCTTATTCTTAATCAATTTCATATGAACAACCTGCCAGATTACTATATATATCAAATAATAAATGATACAGATATATATATATATATATATATATATATATATATATATATATATATATATATATATATATATACAGATATATATATATATATATATATATATATATATATATTTAAAATAAATAGTAACATTCAGCAGGGATGCATTAAATTGACCAGAAAAGTGACATTAAATACATAATGTTACAAAAGTTTTCTATTTCAATTAAATACTGTCCTTTTGAACTTCATCAAATAATCCTGAAGAAATATATCATGCTTTCTACAAAAAAAAATATTAATCAGCACAACTGTTTTCACCATTGATAATAATACGAAATGTTACTTGAGCAACAAATCAACTGCATACTAGAATTATCTGAAGAACATTAAAGACTGGAGAAATGGCTGGTTAAAATAGGAATTAGTTATATTTCACAATATTACTGTTTTTACTGTATTTTTGATCAGAAATGGTTCCTTGCCTTGATGCAAATGAGAGACTTCTTTCAAAAACACACATACAATTACTGATCCTGAACTTTTGAAGGTTGCTCTTTGGTTAAGAGATTTGTGTGCATGGCAGTAGAACACACACACTCAAAAGTTTATGCATGATTTGTAATGCAGGTTATTTAAGTGATTACATATTTATCTTTTCTGAGGTGCAGGGTGCGTGTTTGCATGAAGGTTAGTTAGATGGAAATGGTGAAAGTGAAGTAGTTTTGCAGTACAGATTCAGATTTTCTCTGTCTGTGATTTAATCTCTCACATTTTTTTTTGGACCAAAAGTATTTTGAGAGCGGGGGAACAGGGCCGGCTTCTGATTGGTCATTTCTTGTCCGCCAGCATGTTTATTGCTGAGGACAGACTCTTGACTTCCCAGGACTGACAGCTGGCGTGTACACACACACACACACACACACACACACACACACACACACACACACACACACACACACACACACACACACACACACACACACACACACACACACACACACACACACACACACACACACACACACACACACACACACACACACTCTCTCTCTCTCTCTCTCTTCCTCTGTTTAGAGCTGGTCATTTCTGAGGTTGGCAGCTTTTCACTCTGTAACAGCTCTGAAATTGTATTGCTTAGAGGTTGCACTTTCATAACGGTCTGATTCATGCAAGTTTGTTTTAGATGTGTCTCCTAAAGTTCCTTAGAGATATAAAGAGATATAAAAATAGAGCAAATAAGACTGTCATACAGTAAGAATATAAAATGTATGAGGATAGCATTGCTCAGATCATTTGCTCTTAGATTTATCTGATTAGAGATGCTTGAGATCTCTCTTTCAAAAACAGTTTTTAGTGTCTTGTGAAATATAGGCACAATTTGAAACTCTTAAAGGGGTGGTAAAACACGATTTCACTTTTCTAACTTTAGTGTGTAATGTTGCTGTTTGAGCATAAAACAACATCTGCAAAGTTACAATGCTCAAAGTTCAAAGCAAAGGGAGATATTTGCGTATAAAGAAAAGGACTTCAACAAACGGCTGGTAGGGACTACACGACATCACCAACCCTAAAATGTACATTAACCCCGCCCCCGTGAACACGCAGTCCATGTTGAGATGAGGAAAAGTTGTTGTATAAGAGAAAATTTGTGAGTCAGCTCAAACTTTAAAATCCTTCTTTTCACATGCAATATCAAGTCACTCTGTGTGCATCTCACAACAGTTCCTATATGAGAGATTTATAGATTATCATGACAGAATATGCTAATTGAAGATAGTTAACTCCACATCAGCAACATAAATTCATCAACTAACCATTTAGAGACGTCCTGTTGCATTCCACATGTTGTCACTTCTTTTTGAGTCTCTCCATCTTTGTCGGACTCCATTTTAACATTAAAGGCAGAACAGTTTCTGACATTTTAGTGTGACTGCGTGAGGTAATCTCAGCTGCTAACACACACAAGCTCTTGAAACTCCGCCCTCTGCAGCAGCTCATTTGCATTTAAAGCGCCAGGCACAAAATGGTGCGTTTTTGCTAACCCTCAAAAAGTGACAACTTTAACATGCTATATAAAAATATCTGCTAAATGTTGTGCTAAAACGTCACACACACACACACTCTGGGGATATCAGAGATTTATTTTATTTATTTTTTATCTTGTGAAAAGGGAATTTTACCACCCCTTTAAGGAGTGAAATTACTGATATATTTTTCACAGGGTAAAAATCTAAACATATTACTGTCTAGCAGTGAAATAAAATATAAATATCAAATGGAAAAACCTAAACTTAATTTATTTCAGTTAGTTGGCAATCATTTTCTTTTACTAAAAGAAATGACAAAATGACAAAAACATAAAATTACTAAAAACTAAAATTAAAATAAAAACTGAAAATATAAAAACAGCTAATTCAAAATATTAATAAATACTTTAAATAATATTAAAACAATACTGTATAGGAGAAACAAAAAAAGTGATTTCTCTATATGTATGCTTTTCTTTTTAAAACAGGGTTTTAAAGGGGACCTGTTATGCCCCTTTTTACTAGATGTAATATAAGTCTCAGGTGTCCCCAGGATGTGTCTGTGAAATTTCAGCTCAAAATACCCCACAGATCATTGAGTGGAAGAAAAAACATGCTGTTCTCTTTCACGTCTTATTGTGCTTAAGATGTCAAATACACAATGTTATGTCATAAACACACAGTTCACATAAACAGTCAGTGAACGTAAACAGCAAGTAAAGAAATTGCATGTGTATATTAGATCTATCTGTGTATTAAAGTGAAAGCAGCATAATATAGTACAGAATTGCTGTTAATATGAATCAAACGAAAAACAGAAAATGACTCACTGCTCTTGATTAAATCATTTTAGTAGGTTTAATAGGAATGCATTTCTAACTTGATTGCTGCTGTTAAATGCTCTGGGCTGGAGAGGAGATGATCATGGCGGACTGTGTACAGATCACTCAGGGCGGGTCTATGCTAATAGGGCAGAGTCCATCAGCAGTTGTGGGCGGGGCCTAGGTAATGTGATGTCACATTGCATAGAAACTAAAAACGGCTTATTCTGAGACACTGCTTATGATTTATGGGGATTAAAATAAGGAGTGGGTGTATTTTTACCATTATAGGGTGGTTGTGTACACACACTGCCACAACACATTTATGTTCAAACACCATGTAAATATGAATTTTGCATAATAGGTCCCCTTTAAAACTGGGGTCTAGGTACCCCTTGGGCGCAGTACTGAGAGAAGTTTACTAAATGTATTTTTAAGGCTGTCAAAGTTATCACGTTAACTTAAAACATTTATTAAATGTGCTTATTTATACTGGCAGTAATTTAACACATTTACTGAATTTGATACATTTACTGTCAAATCAGCAGCCCTAGTTTGCCACAGTAAGGAATAAAAAGAAAATCTACTTTCTTGTCTTCATATTAAGATTAAATTAAAGATATGTATTTTTTAAAGAAGTTTTTCCCACACAGTTTAAATGCATCTTTATACATGAAAATATATAGCCTTTATGTTTAACAAAGGGAAAATCGTCATGTTTGGGGGCCCCTGCCATTAAAGCCTTCTTTTAAAATATCCTCTTCACTGAAACTCAGCCTCTTCACACAATCTTTTATGATTAAAAGAGTCTCAATGCTGAAGCATCACAGGTGCAAATTAAACAAGATTTATCAGTAGCCAGCTACAGGTTTGTGATATGATACGCATCCAGTCAATCATGGATCAGTTGGCTTTGTAAAAAAAAAAAAAAACACATACGAGGCACTAAAAACGTGTTTCATACCAGCAGTCCGGAGTCATATCTGTCAACGCTTTGTTGCTGTGCTGTCAGCAAACAAGAACTTCTCCTGAGAGTCTACTTGAAGAAGCATCACTCTGCCAACAAATTAGCAAATGCCTGGGCCGCTTGGCGAGCATGTGTCTGTGTGTGTCTTGACAGAATTCATTTATGGAAGTGTTTTGTGACGCTGCATCTGTGCCAACATCTCAGTGAGGATTTTGGCAGTCTAAAAATGTGTGTGTGTGAGAGAGACAGAGTGGAAGGATTTTTGCTTGGCTCTCAGGGGAATATACTCATGGCCGTTCGTATCTAGAAGTGTGTGTGAGAACCGGTTTGCCTTTATGTGTGTGTTTATTCTCCGTGGAGGAAGATGGAGGTGGCTGGGGTGTTGGTGGATGGTGTAGGTTGGTGTTGTTAGGTGGAGGCATACAAACAAACACACAGTGACCCAACCATCTGCTTTTGAGCACCTCAAATAAGACCAAGGCTTTTCTGTGTGTGTGTGTGTGTGTGTGTGTGTGTGTGTGTGTGTGTGTGTGTGTGTGTGTGTGTGTGTGTGTGTGTGCCACCACAAGGGGTTCGGTGGGAATCTGTGGCTCCAACTTCTCCGCCTTTGGCTACAGATCCTTCCCCCTCTGATTTCTCTTTTCTCTATCACCTGAATACCATAATTTTTACACTTGGTTGTGACACACACACAACACGCTCTCACATGAGTGTTTGTCATTATTGTTGTTTTGTCTGTTGTAGCTGTTGCTTTTCTTTGTATTTGGTCTCTAGGTGAGATGTTATGGTATTTACATATATGCTTTTGGCTGATGCTTTTATCCAAAGTGACTTAAAGGTACACATTTACATTTATCAGTTCTTGATTTCACTGGAAATCAAATCCATGACTTTGGTGTTTGAGCTACAGGAAAACATTGATGCAGATGGTTAATAACCTTTAGTGGTTTTCCCCACTATTACCCCCTTCACCATCGTACCTATTTGCAGTCAACCTTTATTATAATGCCACACTTTAAATGTCTTTGTAGATTTCATAAAGCAGGTTCTACTCAACAATAAAGTGCTGGGATTACTTATTTTTGTAGGCCAACCCGGAGTTTAGCATCACTCATGTTTCCTTCCACAAAAAAAAAACAGGATTTTTCCTTTTTATGAACTTTGAAACCTAAATGCAATCGGCATAAGTAAAAAGATAATCGCATGTCAAATAGCATGAATTCAATGTCACCACAACTAAGCTCTTTCAATCTTTATACAAATTGGAAAGTTTGAGTTAGAATAGTTTATAGAATAGCAAGAGTGTGAGGCATCACTGTATTTTTATGTCGTAGAATAAAATGTCAAAATATCTTAAGCTTGTGTTTACCACAGACTTTATTTCATGCATTTAACAAAAAATGCATTCAAAAAAGCCATTGACTTCAGACAATGGAACCAGAAGTGGAAAAATTTAACTTGTTTCTGGGTTTTAGGGCTCATTCCTGTAACACTCTATATAGCATGTTGGTTCCTTCTACTATCTGTCACATCTACTATAAATGGAGAAATGCTGTTGCAGAGCTAAACATGATCACTGCATAAGTACACGCTCACAGATCCTAATTTACATGACGGAGAGTGCCAGAAAAACTAGATTTTTACATTTAGTGTTGCTTGTCTGTGCACACCTCGTCAGCATAATTGAGAGGACATTGCAATGCAGTTCTGGACAGTTTTTAGTATGCTGCTGTGTGGTTGCTATGGGTGGGCCACATAGACGGAGTTTGGGGGGCAGAGCTATGAATAAAAAAATAAATAATATAATTTATTTTATTTTACATACATTATTTTAGCGTAGAATGAGTAAAGCTGTTTGTTGTTAGGATGACAAAAAGTTTTAAAAGTAAAATTTTTAGCCCGATTACATTTTTAGGTTGCTCTACCTCAGCGGTCTAACAGCGCTCATCAATGTCAAAATG
Source organism: Meda fulgida (assembly GCA_030578275.1). Classification (NCBI taxonomy): domain Eukaryota; kingdom Metazoa; phylum Chordata; class Actinopteri; order Cypriniformes; family Leuciscidae; genus Meda; species Meda fulgida. Next base: position 9,037,736 of record CM060616.1, on the reverse strand, counting down.
ATCGAGATGGCCAATCAAATAAAAAAAGGCGGGTCTTACTGTCACTGTCACAACGCAACAAGAGTTTGTGGAAAGATGTAAGTATTAGACAACTGTTTTACAATAGAAATGCTCAGCAACCGACAGTAGACTATGTAGTGATGCAAACTACTTATGAAATTTTTCCGCTTTGAATTGAAAATATGCGATCATGATTCATGTAATTCATACATGAATGATGAGACAAGAAACTTTTGCTTTTCTTGACATTAAAAATCTGAATAAGAGTAAATGTGTGAATTTTTTTTTAAATAAAACAAATATTTGCAAGTAGTTTAAATTGATTACTTCATAGCTACAATTAGACCTAGAACTTATTTTACCACTCTTATTTATTCCTTTAAATCCATTTTAATCCTTTGATTATTTAATTCCTTTTTTTACTATTGTTATTTATTAAATAATAAAAAACAAAACACAAAAAAAAAAAACGAATACAAGTCTATGTAAAAAACTAAAAGAAAAGTAACAGTCAGTGATAAAATAGGAACAAAGAAACTAATTACAAGCAATAGGACAACAAACTGCAATAGAACAAGGAAATAGAGTTTCCTGCAAACCTTTAAGCAGTAGAAATAAGAAATACTAGCATAAATTGTATAAAACAATCAAATGTATAAAAACACTGCACAGTGTACACAGTAAACACTATACAGCGACTATCTTGACATGTGTAAATTAAATATATACATTTAAAATGTATATATTTAATGTAAAACATTAAAATGAGACAAAAGGGACTCAGTCAAGACAAGAGCATTAAGAGATCTTTTTTGTGGTTTGATTAACATTAATGACACAGATGCTGCAGGTTTATTAAGCTGCTTTCACTTTAGACCGAATGCAAAGATCCAATATACTGTTACACATGCGTTTCCTTTCTCAACTGTTTATGCTCACTTAAGACATAAATTACTGTGTTTATGAGGATACGTGCAAAGACGGGCATTTTGAGAAATAAGTATGTTAACCATTGAAACCAAGTTCAGCACTCACACACTCTACGAGCACTCTTTTACAGCTTATTACGCTTCAACGGTTTAAAATAACGTGGTTTTAAACCGCAATGCTTAAAAAAAGCATGCAGACGATAAACTTCCGTGGCCACGCAGCACAGGAACATCAAATGATCGTAACCGCGACAGAGACAATTGTCCAAAATCTCTGCCAGTTGACAGATTTCTACCGGTATATTGCCCATACCTAGTTGCAACTAGAGTTTCCTGGGTGGTTGCTTGCTGTCCTAATCAAAAGTCTAGGTCATTCCTTCAATATACATTTATTAAATGTTGTCACCCATTGTATAGTCTTCCATGTAAAAAGCACTGTCTGATCACATAGAGAAAAAAATGGCACACCTATCCTCAACAGGGCTTCATGCTTTGAGGCATTATACACAATTAATTTTTATAAAACATAAAAGAAGATATTTTGAGAAATATCTCAGTGTTTAATGTATTATTTTTGTCCATGCAATGGAAGTCAGTGATAACCACTTGATTGATAACTGTTTGGTTACCAACATTCATCAAAATATCTCTCTTTCTTCCCTTCAAATCCTTAGTCTGTGCAGTAGTAATTGTGATTTTCGCCTTGGGGAGCACATGTAGTCCCTGTCCCTGCAGTGTCTGTCAAGCATGGCATTTTCCACGCTCCTGTGAAATGGAACAAGCCAATCTCAGTCTGTAGCTGATGTAAATTTATGCGAGCAGTTGCACAAATGTGGATGTACAGAGCTGATGGAGAAGTACCCGCTTGTTGGAAATTTGAGAGCACTTTTGGAACAGTAGTAGGGTGAGGATTAAAACATTTTTGCAAGTAAAAACTGAAATACTGTATAATTTACAGTGACAAACATTAAAAGGACATTCCCAGAAGTCCCTGAATCACACATTATTTGACTGTTTTATAAACAATTTAGCTTTTTTTGTTTTCAGTTATGCACAATTGGGTGTTTTGTGCTACATTTTTAGTTATTTAGTTAATGTTTATTGCATTCATTTAGTGTCGTGTGTTACCCTGATGGTGTTTTGTAGCCTGGGAAAACCCAGACAACTTCCAGCAAATTTAGATTTGCTCTGCAAGTTAGTCTGGCAAAGAGCTCATTCAAGCCCATTTCTAATCTTCGAAATCGGGCTTTAGGCGATGACGACAGCGCAGCGACGGTGAAGCAGATTTTGTACATTACAAAGATGGATGCCGCCGTGGAACATCACTCGTTCGAATCAGATATCGCGTCTGTTTAAAGCGATTTGAACGTTTCCTTTTTGTTAAAACCCAAGCAAAGTACAACACTCGGAGATGTTTCTCCGTCGCTCTGCATACGTCATTTCCTTCAGCGCTCTGATTGGTTTTAGGTCTGTCCAGAGGCACTTGAGCGACGTCCGTTGGTGACGTCCCTTTGGAAATGATTTGTCTATGAGGCTTTGCCAGACCATAACTCAGTTACTACTGAAAATGGTCTGGTTTTAACCAGGCTAGGTGTTTTGTGTTTGTGTGTATAACCCTGTGCAACCTCTGTATAGGAGTATTGGCCATCTTTATGGACAGGCCGCTTGAACTCTGATTCATTATTTGACTTTCTATTTGACCACCTGGATTATCATAGTGGTTATCAGTGAATTTTAAATAAAATTGCTGATTTTGGTATATTGAAAGTAAATTCAAGTAGATGGTAGATAGTACTGGGCCCAGTAATTACCATTAAAAGTTAATTGCGACTTATCTCATAGTGGCACTCTATGCCCTGGTTTCACAGACAAGGCTTAAGCCCCATACTAAAATGCATGTCTGAGTTTTCAAATGTCTTTAAATATGTCAGTGCCATTGTTTTGTCTCAAGATTACACCAGTAATGTTTTAAGGAACATTTATAAAAGCCACTTAAATGTCCTAATTGAACTATGGTCTAATCCTGGCTTAATCTAAACCCAGTCTGTGAAACCGGGCCTGTATCTTTTCATCATTTGTGACTATATATCAGAATTATGACTTTAAAATAAAAGAAATACATTTTATCTCACAGTTATCCTTTTCTATTTTTTATTCTGAGGTGAAACCGGGCTTACAATTTGTAAACACTGTGCTATAACACAATTGAAATAACTATCCGGTACCTCCAGGCTTCCAGCCTTAAGGTGGGAAGTTCAACTCTAAGGTTTTAAGGGATGAATGTGTCGGCATCCTACTAAATTGCAGTTGCCCTTGAGAAAGACAGTTGCTTAACTATTAATTTAGTCAGTTTATTGTAAATAGCCAGGAATAAAAGTATCTGCTAAATTGGAAATGAGACAATATTAGGATATTTGCCAACCTAACACGATGCATGTGGAAGGCAAAAACTTACAATGAGGTTATGTTTTGTGTGTGCGTGAAAGCAAAACACATCCTAGTGTGTTGGTACCTAATCCATCCTCAATCCATTCGCAATGGCGTCTTTCCTTCACTCACTCTTTCTAATCTCTGTTATCCATCGCTTAATTAGCCCCTACATCCCGACTGCTCTGACAAACACGAAGACTTGATCTCATTTCATGCTTTTCTTTCTTGTTTTTTCATCCCTTCTCTCCGTTTGTCATTTTCATCTCGAAGCCGACTCTCCAAAGTGCCACTCATCCGGAGCTCTGCCAGCTCTGTCGGGGCTGGCTGATGGGGAACGTGGCGTTGTTCCCAAGGACAGTTTAGCCCAAGCGCGGATCATCCCGCTCACACGGTCTCGGAGCGCCACAGTCACCTGGACAGAGATCAGAGAAACAGATTTGTCCCTCACTTCCCTTTTTCTCCCGCTTACCGGCCCTTTTCTCTTTTAGTGTGCAGGCTTCCCGTGAGCCTTCTATGTGCGATAGAAACCACAAGAAAGCACATGCCAGGGTCTGATGGTAACTCGGACTATAGATGATATCATTTAGTATCATTTTCCTGTCAAGGTGCTTTAGCAGGCACACATGATCACTCTGCGCCGAGAAACTCCAGAAGAGAAGTGAGTATTATTGCTCTGCGGATGCTTTCGCACAGAAAGAGCGCGGGCTCAGTAGAGGGAGCAGTAATTAAGTGTTGGTCTGATGGCTGAGATACAGTAATGAGGAAGTGTATGGGGAATATAGAAATGAAGAGGTGTTGTCTCAAATGATCACACACACTCCGAGCGCAGATACAGAGTCGTTAACTAAGGCCCTATGAGACCACATTTGACCCTAATGATAACATTATATCCCACTCTCTAGCTGACGCTCTCACTCTTTTCTTCTTAGCCCCTCTCTGTCATATTATAATATTCTCTTTTCAACTGCTATTTTTGCCCCACCCCCATCTCCAACAGCCTAAAGGGCGAGGAACATCTACAAACATATACCTTGAAGAAGTGCAAACAAGTCGCTCACTGTTATTTATCGATAAATGTGGTGTTTTTGTTTGTATGTGTGTGATATTTTGGTCTCTGTTCTCTCGGGTGTCTGTGATTCTGGCTGTTTTCTTCGGTGCTCCTGCTCTCTATTAGAGGTTCCACACTTCAATCATGTTTACTTCACAAGGAAAAGACTTGCCCTCGAATGCCAACCCCCTCGGCTTTGCTGCTTATACCACTCAAAAATGCCTCTTTTACTGCTAGAGAGAAAAACAGACTTGTTTCCATCTTTCAATGGATAGTTCGCACAAATTTAAATGTTCTACTCGCCCTCAAGCTGCTCGAACTCTTTAGGAATTTTTCTATAGAGCAGAAAAAGGGATATTTAGCAGAATGTCCACTTTTTCTTGCAATTAAAGTAGAGGGTGACCAAGGGCTATTAAGCTCCAAAAAGGACAAAAAGCACCATGAATTTACTCTATATAACTTATATAAGACTTTTAAAGCCACATGATCACTTCGTGTGAAGAATAGACTGAAATTTAAAGGAGCAGTTCTGCCAAAAGTCCTATTATTATTTATTCACGGTCATGTTATTCCACTAGGATAGTTAACGCATTTGTCAAAAAAGCCCATTTATTTTATGATGTTATTAATGGATCATCTTCCCCTTCACCAAAGATCTGAAATGAACTACAAAAAGTTGTATTTATTGTCGATGCCATTTTATGCCATTGGAACTATTTCATTTAAAGAGATTTTCAGTTATCATAAGATTTTTAGTGACTACATTTTCAAGAAGACATTTATGGTGTTGTCCTTTTTGAACTTAACAGTTTCCTTTCCATGCTTTTCATAGAAAAGCTGATTCTACAAAATTTGTATTTTGTGTTCTATAAAAAAAAAAGAATGATTTAGGGTGAGTAAATATATATATTTTTTTAAAAAACTACAGTTTAAAAGCTTAGGCTCGGATTTTTGAATTAAGTATTGTATGCTCAACAAGGCTTCATTTATTTGATCAAAAACTATAGTAAAAAAGTAATATTGTGAACTGTTTTTTATTTTAATATATTTTAAAATTATATTTATTCCTGTGATGCCAAACCTGAATTTTCATCATAATTACTCCAGTTTTCAGTGTCACATTATTCTTCAGAAATAATTCTAATATGCTGATGTTGAAAAACACATTTCATTGTTTCATTTGATTGATGTGCAGTGGTCCATGTATCCGAATTAGACATCTTAACCTTTTCCAAGTAAAAAAGTAAAAGCCAGTATCTCAGCCTATCAAAGTGCCTAACAGTATAAAGTACCCCCATGTCTCAACGTCTTAAGCCCTATTCGCACGGGATTAGTATTATCTGGGGACCACGTGTGATTTAGAAATTACCCCCCCCACATCTGAATTTCGTGTGGTGCATTCGCACTGGATTATCGAAACCTGTGATTTTACTCAAATTTACTGACTTATCTCCCGGATATGACGTCAATAGGCTATTGCTTGGAAAAGTCTTGCCGTTATTATAGGTCTAGCTGTATGATATATCAAAAACAAAATAATGTTCCTAACCGGATACTGCTATATATGTCATTCATCTCCATCTAATCATTCTTTTTGTTTTTGCTCTTCTGATGATTTTCAGCTTTCTCTTTCTGCTAATTTTGTAGTTGGGGCTAGCGACATGACCCAGCACCCAAAGTACTATCAAAACACTCCAACGCAGCTCCATTCTTCGCGAAAGATGGATAAAAAGGCGCGCATGAAACAGAAACCTTGGAAAAAAAATTATATACGATCCCGCCAAATCACAGAGATGCCGATTCGCACAGGACTAATATTACCTGAGGACGTCGGTGTTATATATGTTAGGTCATTTGCGGGGGAATTTTTACTTTACAAATTACAGACATGGCCGATTTGCACGGGATTAAGAACACAGACAACCTCCGCAATTATTACAAATGACTACGGTCACCAGATAATACTTATCCCGTGCGAATAGGGCTTTAGTTTTTCCATTTTCTCAAATGGAAATTCTACCCATGTCCTCCAGCAGGGGTCAAATTCAAGATCAATGCCTTCCAACTCAACCCACTGAACAATTGTGTTTTGTACTACGCAGAACATCCAGAGGATTGAAACGTGCCTTGAACAGATATCATCTATCTTGACAGCACTGCAAAGTAACATTAGCTACATGCTGTAACCCAGATCTCCACATGAGGCTTTTCAAAGCTGGTAATATATTAATGAGTGCAATATAAGTAACATTAAGTACTACAGGGCATGCTAATGTTGTCCATCAGAATGGTGAGCTTGCGAAACCAGAGTGTGTTTTATTGCAGGATTGTTCATTTCATATTCTATTTGTGTTCTTTATTTAACAATCCGGGGCTTTTTCCTGACCCAAATCTCTTTAACCTCTGGGATTAACTCTTGAGATCTAGTATATATATATGTAGCATTTCTGTTTTAAAGAACCGTTCAGCATACAGTCTGACCTTATCAAAAGCGATGCGTTTATCTTAGCGAGTGGGAGTGTTAAGGGAGAAGTGAATAAAATGACTTACAAAAACGATTTTTTTTTCTGTTTGCCCTGAGCTTCTTTGCAATGCTGGAATGATTCAGAGAGCAGGAGGAATGAGACAGTAAGTGAGAGAGAGAGGGAAGGGGGGAAAAAAAATGAAAGTACTCTATCCCTGCTCTGGAGACCAGAGTCTGTTTGGAGGTCTGTGGTTAAACCCTTTGCCTCTCGCTTATCAGCTTAAACTATTGACAGCCATTTTCACTGCACACACCAAATAGGATTAACAGTCTAGAGAGGAAATAGGCGGCCGACTACACAGACGCACAAACAGTCCCTTTCTCTCTCACTGCCATAATACATCTATTCAGAAAAATGAATAACGTGCTGCTATCAGAGTCCCTTTCATATCGGTTGCGGGCATATGCACACTTGGAAACTCTGGAGTCAAGAACCGCTGGAGGTTTCTTTTGGAGGACCAGAATAGAAGCCAGTAACACCATCTCATAAGCAGTCAAATATTTGAGACCACATTTAATAGCTAACTAATCTGACGACAAAACCTGAGCAAATGTCATTTATTTGAGTCAACCGTTGAAATGAATAGACTTTTCTATGTAATGATTGGCTGAGAGGGACTTTAAATGAAAAGTGATGGATTCTGATAAGGCCGTGTTAGGGCAGCTTCCCGTAATAAACTCCGAGTAAACATCATGGAAATTAGTCGATAAATAATTTAAGAAAAATTCATAAGTCATTTGAATCCGGTTAACAAGGGAGACAGATGAGCCGCAGGCACAGTTTTCGGACAGCAGGAGGAGCTCTTGATACGTGAAAATGTGCCAATGACTGAGGGAGCGAGAGGGAGTGAGAGACAAGGAAAGCAAGAGAGGCACTTCCAAGAAATGAGTGCTAAAAGCTGTTTTGAAAGAAGACACCCTCCCTTATCGGAGAGGTTTCGTATGCAGCGGCTTTAGAGAACGGGCTGGGTGTTGTTCACAGCCTTTTGCTCTTGGTGTGTATGCGAGAGAGAGAGAGAAAGAGAGAGACAGAAAGGAGAGGAAGACAGATCGAGAGAGAGAAAGTGGGCAAAAACGGATACATGTCTGTGGCCATTTCTCTTCAATATAAGAGTAAGAACAATTGAGCTTGTGATTTGAGAGTTTGTTTGTGTCAGAGAGAAAGAGAGTCTCCTGTGTTGTGTATGTGCTTGTGGTTAGTGGTCAGTCGGCTATAACAAGGCAATTCTTTCTCAGTGTGTGGGCAAATCATTACAGAACCCTCATGTACAGCAACTGCACAGATAAACACCAGCCAAACCCCCAAACACATCAACACTCACATTTGAAACTCATAAAGCCACCTATGAGAAGCATCAAGCTCTTTACCAACTTTTCTCTAGTCCACTGAACCTCTGTAATCCCTAATACTTAATACCTAAAACTCTATTTACATTGCAAATATCTGTCTGTCTGTTGTTCTATCTATCTGCATTTCTGTCACTCTATTTATCATTCCCTATCTGTCATTCTATCATTCTGTCTGTCTGCCATTCCATCCATATTTTCTGTCATACTGTCTATCTATTTCTGCTGTTCTATCTATCGTTCTGTTTATCATCTGTCTGTCTGTCTGACATTCTGTCTGTTGTTCCATTGTTCAATCTATTGTTCTGTCTGTTTGTCATACTAAAGTTCTGCCTGTCTGTCATTTTATCTATCATTCAGTCTGTCTTTTAATCTGTCATTGTTCCATCTATTGTACTGTCTGTCTGTTTGTTAGTTAGTCTGTCGTTTTATCTGTATGTCTTTGATTCTTTCTATTGCCACTCTATCATTCTTTTTGTATGTCTGTCATTCTATTGATCTATCTGTTGTTATATCTGTATATCTGTTATATCGTTCTATATGTCTGTCTGTCTATCTATCATTCTGTCTGCCTGTCATTCCGTATAACCTTCTATTGGTCTGTCATTCTGTCTTTTATTCTTTTTTACCATTATCTCCGTCTCTTTCTGCCGTTCTGTCTGTCTCTCTCTATTTCTATTGTGTTGTCCGTCATTCTCTGTCGTTCTGTCTGTGTTTCTATTGTTTTGTCAGTCATTCTTTCATTCTGTCTGTTGTTCTATCATTATATTTTTCATTTCTGTTTGTCATTCTATGTCTGCCTGTTTTGTAGTAAAGCTGCACGATTCTACATAAATTGTGAGTCACAATTTTCTTTTTGTTTAAAATAGAGATCCTGATTCTGAATAGAGAACTTTTGTGTGTAATTTATTAGAGGTTCTGACAAAATGTTAATTTCTGCAGTTTATTTCATAAATATGTAATTAGAATTTGTAGTTAGGTTTGAATGAGTTATTCAATGACTCGCTCATAAATACATCACTTGTTTCATTACTGGATGAATCAGATTTTTTTTTTTCTACAAATCTGTAATGAATGATTCAATGAAAGATATTTTTTTTAGCAGTCACTTGTTGCCAACTAAACTTGCGTAGTAATGCAATGATACAATCTTTATTTGAAGCGTCATTACTTTCAGAAAGTGATTTATTTTTTGATCAATACCATATACTGTACATCAGTGTTTATATCCAAACTACAAACTTTTATCCCAGTTCTTATGTGATATTTAGAATTATTGTAACATAAATAATGATACTGTGTGGATGAAAATACTTTTTTTCATGTTGTTTCATACCTATACATGACTGTCGGCGCCAGTGGCAATGCAGATCTGAATGTTCGCCGCGATCATACTTAATACTTATACGCTAAAAGTTTAATAGACAGGATGAATCGTCATTTAGGAACTAGATCGCGTGGGTGTTTTAATCGGGCTCTTTTAACAATTAACCGTGCAGCTCTAGTTTGTAGTATGGATGGAGTGATAGATTAATTTCTATTATTTCATTTGTCTGTCTAGAATCTTATGTTTCGTGGAGTTATATCAGTGAACATCTCATACACACACACACACACACACACACACACACACACACACACACACACACACACACACACACACACACACACACACACACACACACACACACACACACACACACACACACACACACACTTTCTACTTCAATGCCAGTGTTTTTGTGTGTGTGTTTGTGTCCATCCCCTCTACTGCTCCTGTCTCATTTTGTAGGGAATTCAAACACTCCCAGTGATAAATGGACTACATATGGCAGCCATCAATCCTGTGGCTGACTACAACTCCCAGAGTGCACTGCATCACTGGTGCTAAGCAGGAGATTACATGCTCTGTAGATCCAGGCACTTAATTACAGTATTGCACTGCAGCTGACAGACAGGCCTGGACACAATGGGCTAATACCTACAAGAGCCTGCTAATAATGTACCTACCAAATTGACTACAGTTACCTGTAACTTCTTTCCCACAAGCTGTAACTGTATTAGCACATCTCGTATTAATTCCAACCATCAAACTCTCCACAGTGACTTCCTGCAAACAAATTAAGACTCAGAGTATATTCAGAATCGCATGCCAGTTACTATTATTGACAGAAAGTAGTATGCAGAATATATGCTGTGCACAGTATGCAAGTGTTATGCATAGAATACATCTACATTTGCCAAAATGTGCATATATCAAAAGTACAGTGTTGAATACCTTATACTAAAATGCAGTACTTTGAATTAGAATTTCTAATTTCAGTGTAATGAATGAACAGGAACTAGACGGCACTCACTGAATTAAACATGAAGCGTATTTATTTCTTTTTTTGCATACTTTTTTTTCCACCTACTATTTGGAAAAAAAAGATTTTATACAATATATTCATCATTTCACTTACTTTTCAAAATAGGATGCAGTACTAAATTGTAGTGCTAGAAAATTGTTCCCAGTATTTAGCCATTATTGTTTTATAAATTCTCTTTAAATTAGGTAGTAGCTTAGCTATAGTCAATGCTGTAAAAATAGTAGTAAAATAGGATGCAGTGTAATATGCAGAAAATATATGTTATTTTGTGCATTCTGCATACTTGTTTGACATGCTATAAATAATACACTCCTGGGCAAAACTAAAAAACTAAAAAAAACAAGTCAAAATGTTTATTGGTCTTTTATTGGTCTTAACCATTTTAATCACAAATCACAAGAAATTATCAAGAATTGCACAGTGTAGATAAAGTAACTTGCACGGAATAGCCTTCCCCAACTTACAGACTTTTTAAAAGAAGAAAAGTCAGTGTTTTTCCATTCAGTGTTAATGGCTTCAAACAGTTCATGAGTGGTTGAAAAGTATCTCCCAGTTGGTTTGAGTTTAATGTAAGACCAAATGTTCACTATATCACTAATTTTGACTTATCTTGACTCATACCAGGCCAAAACATGAGCCTGATGGACTTGTTCTTAAGCCACTCTTTTGCAGTTCGGGCAGGAGCATTGTCTTGTTGAAAAATAACATTAGACATTTCTTTTCATTTGTAGGAAGAAAGCTATTCTGCAATATCCTCCTGTACTCCAAAGCATTAAATGACTTTTCACAATGAAGTATCTCACCAATACCAGCAGCTAAAAAGGCTCTCCACACAATGACACATCTTCATTCATGCTTCACTGTGATAGAGATGCATTTATTATTTTATTTCTTAGAAGATTTTCGAAGACAGCACTCTAGAGCATCACCATGCAACTTGTTTCATTGTGATTCATCACTCCGCACAACTTCCCATATTCTGCCAAAAACTTAATTCTTTCTTTGATGATTTTCTGAGACAGCAATGACTTTTTAAGTAGTGCATTTGCTTAAATTATGCTAATTTCCTGACCAACCATTTGTGGTTAAGACGATTAAAAACTTAGTATTTAGCCATTTTGGGCTTGGCCCATTTTTTATTTACATTTTTTTTTGCCCAGGAATGTACACTTTTTACTGCACAGTATGCAGTATGCTAGTATTCCATGAACAGTCTCGCTCAGAAGATACAGAACAGAAGATAATCAAAATGGATTTTGGAAACTATCTTGACAGGAGCATGACAGTTTGTAACCCTGCCTAATGTTACAGTCTGTAATCGGCAGATGTTTTAACAAAAGCTTCTGACCCTATTAAGCAAAGAAGAGTGTATTAAGTTAAACTAGAGAAGACATGTTTCAATCTGTCTTCTTCTGAGAGATCTGAACATTCGGCTGCCTCACTGACAGTGATTCTCCAATCCGATTTGCTTGGATGAAATGACAGATGAAAGCGAACAAACTAACTCTTTTTCTCTGGAGAAGAACCAGATGTTTATGTTAGTTCAGTGATGCAGACTCAAATACTACAAACGGCAAACAAAGAAATGTCTAAGCTACAGGTCCTTCTAAAAAAATTAGCATATTGTGATAAAGTTCATTATTTTCCATAATGTAATGATAAAAATTAAACTTTCATATATTTTAGATTCATTGCACACCAACTGATATATTTCAGGTGTTTTATTGTTTTAATACTGATGATTTTGGCATACAGCTCATGAAAACCCAAAATTCCTGTCTCAAAAAATTAGCATATCATGAAAAGGTTCTCTAAACGAGCAATTAACCTAATCATCTGAATCAACTAATTAACTCTAAACACCTGCAAAAGATTCCTGAGGCTTTTAAAAACTCCCAGCCTGTTTCATTACTCAAAACCGCAATCATGGGTAAGACTGCCGACCTGACTGCTGTCCAGAAGGTCATCATTGACACCCTCAAGCAAGAGGGTAAGACACAGAAAGAAATTTCTGAACAAATAGGCTGTTCCCAGAGTGCTGTATCAAGGCACCTCAGTGGGAAGTCTGTGGGAAGGAAAAAGTGTGGCAAAAAACGCTGCACAACGAGAAGAGGTGACCGGACCCTGAGGAAGATTGTGGAGAAGGTCCGATTCCAGACCTTGGGGGACCTGCGGAAGCAGTGGACTGAGTCTGGAGTAGAAACATCCAGAGCCACCGTGCACACGCGTGTGCAGGAAATGGGCTACAGGTGCCGCATTCCCCAGGTCAAGCCACTTTTGAACCAGAAACAGCGGCAGAAGCGCCTGACCTGGGCTACAGAGAAGCAGCACTGGACTGTTGCTCAGTGGTTGCATGTCATTCGGAAATCAAGGTACCAGAGTCTGGAGGAAGACTGGGGAGAAGGAAATGCCAAAATGCCTGAAGTCCAGTGTCAAGTACCCACAGTCAGTGATGGTCTGGGGTGCCATGTCAGCTGCTGGTGTTGGTCCACTGTGTTTTATCAAGGGCTGGGTCAATGCAGCTAGCTATCAGGAGATTTTGGAGCACTTCATGCTTCCATCTGCTGAAAAGCTTTATGGAGATGACGATTTCATTTTTCAGCACGACCTGGCACCTGGTTTACTGACCATGGTATTACTGTGCTCAATTGGCCTGCCAACTCTCCTGACCTGAACCCCATAGAGAATCTGTGGGATATTGTGAAGAGAAAGTTGAGGGACGCAAGACCCAACACTCTGGATGAGCTTAAGGCCGCTATCGAAGCATCCTGGGCCTCCATGACACCTCAGCAGTGCCACAGGCTGATTGCCTCCATGCCACGCCCCATTGAAGCAGTCATTTCTGCAAAAGGATTCCCGACCAAGTATTGAGTGCATAACTGAACATAATTATTTGAAGGTTGACTTTTTTTTGTTGTATTAAAAACACTTGTTTTATTGGTCGGATAAAATATGCTAATGTTTTGAGACAGGAATTTGGGGTTTTCATGAGCTGTATGCCAAAATCATCAGTATTAAAACAATAAAAGACCTGAAATATTTCAGTTGGTGTGCAATGAATCTAAAATATATGGAAGTTTAATTTTTATCATTACATTATGGAAAATAATGAGCTTTATCAAAATATGCTAATTTTTTGAGAAGGACCTGTATACAATCAAGTGAGTGATAAAATCAGCAATGTTTTTGATAGTATCATGACTTATTGCTGATGTTTTCTGTGATTGCCATACAGTTAATGTTAAGTGATTATTATGCACTAGATGTTTGTCAGTAGTAATATATAAGGGATTTAGTCTTTGAATTACTTTGGTTCAGTCTGGCTTGGTGTGAAGTGCACTCTCTCATTCCTTCCAATGTATGAGAGTTTGTTACACCTGCAAAATTGAGCTGGATGGAATTTCTGGTCAGTAAGAAAGAAAGTCACTCTTCTCATATAACCTCCTACCAGATACACAAAGTTGTGTGTGTTTGTGTGTGTGGGGTGGGCACATATATTAAATGCACTATCTCTTCATAATACCCAGTGTTGTGTCTTGTAATTGTCATGTTGTGACATGACAATCCCATTTTAACACAATCAGTACTCAAGTATATTTTTAGTTGGACCTCAGCACTATTTTCGGATAACTAAAGTGCATTAAGAACAAAACTAGTTGTTCCAACTTTCAATTTAGCAGACTTTAAGTTTTCTAATGTAGTATACCAAAAGTACAATTGCATGGTACTTTTTAATTAGTTCATAAATATGTAAATGCACATGTACTATACTTAGCATGAAATAAATGTAGCCGATTTCAAATATTTTTTAAGTATATTTATTTTTCACTAAGGACTACTGTTCGAAAATTTGGGGTTGGTAGGCTATGTTCTCCAAATGTTTTTGAAAGCAGTATTTTCTGCTCACCAAGGTTGCATTTATTTGATAAAAAAATACAGTGAAACAGTGATATTGTGAAGTATTATTACATTTTAAGATAACTTTTTCTATTGTTAAATGTATTGCTGTGATGGGAAAGCTGAATTTTCAGCATCATTACTCCAGTCTTCTGTGTCACATGATCATACATTATAAAGGTATTTACCAACACTTTAATATGTCCTTTCTGAATAAAAGTATTACTTTCTTTAAAAAGACAACATTTTTGAACGGTAGTGTATATTCTTAAAACATTGATATTAGCTTGTTACTAAGCTAACGTTGCATTGTCATGCTGCCTTGAAATGTACTTTGTTAAGTACAGGCTAAAAACAAACATGCGTAGTAGCATTAACACTGAATGATTTAGCAAGAGAATGAGAAACAATGCAAGACTCAGTACAATTCATCATTAGTCAAGTTATTTTTTGGTTGTAATGAAGCAGTGATATACACAGGGGTATATGGATAACTGTACTTAACGGTAGGTTCAGCTACAGTGGTAGGTTAGCACAGAAGTGGATGAATGTCTCTATGTGAAAATTGGTCCCAATCAAAGCAACCTGAATTTGATCTGGCCTTCTGATGTGGGGATGATGGAGAAAAAGGCAAAAGGAAAGGTGCGAAGAGACACTAATGTCCCAGCACTCAACGAAAAATAATGAATGCTGTTATAACTTTATTGCCCCAATTCTGGACTTGCTCAGAGAAGAAAAAAGGAGCAAAAATTCAATCAGTTCTGCCTGGTGAGTTCCTCTCCCACTTTGCAAGATTAAAAGATCCAATTCTCCCAGCCCAGTCCAGCTCATCATACGCATCAGTCGTGTTTCGGGCGAGACGCGTTGCGGTAAGATGCACAGGTCTGCTGGGGTTTCCAATGAGGAGAAAGCGATCCGTGTTTTCTTCCTCCGCGGGCCGCATGCAAACGCGATTCCTGTCCTCGTGGCCAAGGACGAGGATAATTAGGCCTGGATGGTTTCTTCTCAAGGAAATGATAAAGTTGCAGACTAACATTAATTTACAGCAAGAACACTACATCCCCTTTTCACACTTTTTTTCTCACACTTTTTTTCCTTCCTTTCGCCTCTCACATCTTGACTGGCCTCAGTGCATGGTTTTCTACACAGTAGATGAAGTGTTTTTAGGTGCTAAAAATAAATCACTCCAAAATCTACTGTTAGTCAGAGCACCCTGCAGCTTGCCAATCATGTACCCAAGTCAGTTTCTTTTCCATGACCATCTATTTTTAGGCTCTTTAGGCTAAGCTACTGTTATATGTTTTTCCTTCCTTGGCCTGGCCTTATATTAGTTCAGAAACCCATAGGGAGTAGATTCTCAATGATTCCAGACTGTGCTTCTAACTTAAAGGTAGATGCAGATTTCACAATCCACTGTGCTGTACTTCTGCACCAGTTCATTGTGTTCAATAATGAGTGGAAAAAAAAGTGACTGCATTTCTCATGACCTTGTCGCATATCATTTAGCAGCATTGTAGGGACACCGTGTAAGTTATCTGATGTACTTGCAAAGTTGAGGCTCAATAAGATAATCTCAATAATCTATTTTCTACTGAATATTATAGCTTTTATATTTGTGTGTATTTTATTGAGATGGATGGAGAATACTTTTTGTTTGAGGCTTTTAGGAGTTCTTGGAGAGCTCTTTGGATGTGAATAATGTTTTTAAGCGTAAAAGTCATTGGCCTCAAACTATATGATCTTCTTAGACAGCACAAGTGTCATTTGAGTCTATGTGTCATTTTTACATAATCAGCCAAAGCCAGTCACTTAGTTTAACTTTAGGTACATTACTTTTAAAACACCACATTTGAATGCGTCTGTCAGCGTGGAAGCTGTAGGTTTAGCTGACCTTTTTGCGAGTGGCACTGGGCATCAGAAAATGCTGCTGGGACCGAATCCAACTTGGTATTTGAGACTGTAGCAAAGCTCAAATGTCAAATCATTCCCTAGTAATCACTTTCACGCCTTTTTCATTGCCTATACAAACTTACGTTGTTTCAACATCTCTGGCTGCGAGAGAGCGAAAATTAGTGAGAATGAAATTTAGGTTGGAAAATGGCCGTGCTAAAGCATTTGAGCTTTAAAATTGAAG
Organism: Meda fulgida; assembly: GCA_030578275.1. Lineage (NCBI taxonomy): Eukaryota > Metazoa > Chordata > Actinopteri > Cypriniformes > Leuciscidae > Meda > Meda fulgida. Next base: position 9,021,058 of record CM060616.1, on the reverse strand, counting down.
TCAGATTAAGAGATGGTACCTGCAGTTTTGCAGAGTTAATGTGGGCTCCACTGCTTAACCTGTTTATGGCTGTTATCCACGCTAAGATAAGTCATCTCCAAATTACTATCTTTCCCAGACATCCTAGGCCTGGTAATCAGGGGCAATTCTGTGTATCTTCCCACGGTTCCTTTTAATTTCTTGAGATTGGACCAGGAGTGCTCAAATGTTTTAGAGGTAAATGCAGAGCATTGGCCTCAATTTGCCAAATCACTGTTGATTCTTATAGGACGAAAGGTGCTAAAGGGTAGGAAATACGTTTCTGAGATTTTGATCACGCTATACACACATTCACACATACTCTTCTCTGGGTCAAGCTCTTGCCTGTGAGGCATAGATTGAAAGATCAAATGGAGTAGTGTAGTAGAGCACAAAGTGGCTGTGTGCTTTCTTTTCCTCTTTGAGACTGGATTGATTGTTTTTGTTGTCTCACAACTGAAGGAGGAAGATAGCTGTTCTCTGCTAGGCCTTCCTCAAGTGCTGACCAAAACAACAGCTCTTCCACACTCTACAAGCTGCCTTTAACTTTTGTAGACTGGTGGAGAAATCAATAGAGTGAATATAGGAACCATTTAAGAGTATCGGCTTCTTTTGGAGATAAACTGGACTGACATAGACATCAGGAAGCGTCAAGTGGACGTTGGCAGCAGATGTCAACATTGCAATGTCAATTAGTCCTAGATGGAGTGATCGATAATGTGAGTTTTCAGTTTAAATAAGAAAACATAGTAGCCATGGGACCACACAGAAATTATACTTTTCAAAACAGAAAGGTGTCTCTGTTTGTTTGCTTTACTGTGTTTGCCTCTGCTGTCACTTTCTCCATCTTTATTGCCTCTGCTGTCACTTTCTCCATCTTTATTCCCATCAATTATTAACTCTTCTTTCTGTAGTTCTGTTAATTACTGTTGTAGGACTCCAACTTAAAACATGATTTTAAACACTATAATTTGACCATCGCTGAACAGATCTGTTGCGACTTGCACTTCTTTTTATAAAAATGTACTATTAAAAGTAAGCATAGGATGCCTATTTTTTCTGGCAGAACTCCATGGGGGTTATGCGCAACAAACTTCTATATTCTATAAAACAGGTTACATTGCTTCTGGTTAAGGTCTTTTGTATGTGGTTTGTTAAATATTGAGCTTTTTTACTCAAGATGCCTTGAAAGGAGCTACCAAAGATAAGCATAACTGATGTCCGTTGCATGTGTAGATTAATATCTAAAAGTTTTTTTCCCTTCTCACTAACATCAGGATATTAAAATTGAACAAAATGCCAACGAGAAAAGCAACTAGTTTGTTTAACTGATTACCTAAAAATCCATCGATATTGCGCAGAACCTGATCTCACCAAGAGCAACATGTTCCTGGATTAACATCTTTGAAACAACATTCCAAGCAAATAATCAGATTTGAGGGACAAGTTTACAGTCTATGTCAAGTTTAGGCTTACGGCCAGTATTAGGTACTTCGATACCTAACATTAATCACCTACCATTTCCCTCTGATATTTAGGGATAACTTATGGGTAGAGTTTGGTTTGGGGGCAGGGATATGGTTAGGACTACATTTTTGGACAGGAATGTTGTTCCAGGATCAACTAAATATGATGATCCAGGAATGCGTCTAGCTCTTCAAAATCAGGACGTGCAGATATCACCATCTGTTTATACTGCTGCTAACACTTTCTCAGACAAGGGAATGCAAAGAGACTTGTTTTCCTCAAATCTGATTAGTTGTTTGGAATGTTTTTCCAGGATCAACAAAGATCCAGAGACATGTGTGACATTCGACATAAACACTATAAGACTGCACAAAACACAAATATGTCTTCAAATATGTCTTCAGGTGGAGACTGGCTCATCTTGTATATATAAAAAAATCTGAATAATCCATTTGGCAAAGCAACAAAATAGATGTTTTAATAATAAAAGGTAATAATAATTATAATAAATAATAAATACAATTTTGGTAATATTTATATCATATTTAGTATTACAATATAATATTTGGTAATATTTATGAATAAAATAAAAGTATAAGAAGTATACGTTTTTGGTAGAAGTAAAAAACGTTCAAATGTTTTTCAAAGTCCCTTATCTTCGAAGAATATTATATTTATCTGTTTGGTGACTGACATTATTTATATTTTGTTCAACAGATGAAAGACATTCATACAAGTTTAGAACAACTTAAGGGTGAGTAAATGATATAATTTTTTTTTTCATTTTGTGAAACTATATGGCGTGAACTATGCCTTTAAACTGTACTAAAATTTGATAAAATAGTCGATTTGAAATTTGCTGCCTAGTAGAGTGTCTCAAATGACATTTGTGAGTTTCCATTTCAGTTAGGATGCCGCCTTAGAATTCTGATGATGAAAGATGACGATGGGTTGTCCCAGTGGAGGTAAGACCCATTCAGCAGTAGAAGAGATACCTTTGTAAGCAGTTGACAACAAGGCAGCTCTCTAGGTTTTGAATCAGAGCTTCGGTCTTCCTTTCCAAAATTCACCCTCTCTAATTTTGTCTTGAGGGCCTTTCCCTCTCTCTCTCTTCTGCTGCTGACTGGGTCTTACCTCCACTGGGACAACCCATCGTCATCTTTCATCTCCCTTGCATACATTAGCTCTGTTGTCATGGTGCTGACCGGTATGCACTTGCCGTAGGGACAGACTACTGTCTCCCAGACCCTGGAGCAGGTGATCAGTGAGTGACAGGAGCCCCCCAGGACGGGACCCCCCATCCCTCACATCGGGACGGAGTGATAGAGATGGGGAGAATTGATAAACAACAGCTGTTTCGACAAGGGAGAGAGAGAAAGTAGGATTGGGGGGAGACACGAAAGAGAGGGAGATAGAGCGTGAAGGGAAAGGAAGAGGATTGGAGAGGTTTAAAATAATTAAAGAGGGTGGAAATCCCTGGGGAGGCTGAAGCAGAGGTGTTCCAGCTGCTGAAGGCAAAGTGCTGTCACAGCACCATGAAACTTCACAAATGTGTAAAACAGTTGGACACTCATGGCGGAGGAAATTTAAGGTCTCATACAGCTACTAAATCCAAAAGTTGAAGTCTAAGCAAGAGTTGGAGGAGGACTCCCTTCTCATTAATATCCCCTGAGGAAGAGAGGTCACATAGTCTTTGTTCAGACAGACAGAAGATATCTGTTTTTTGGCTTATCCCACTCAAAACTATTTGGTCTATGTAGTTTGAACTGAGGGGTCAGCTCTTGACTGGTTAGCATGACCCTGTTAGCCTCTTGCTGCTACAAGTCATAACTACACCATCTGGCAGAGCATCTTTGCTCCATTGATGGCTAATATTCTGATGGATTTTTTTTTTGTTCCATAAATATCGCAAATATTTAAGTACATACAGTAACTGATTCTTTATTGAGGGCTCTTAAAAAGTGTTTATCCTGCTTCTTGTCACAGGATGGTCGAAATCACTACAACACAATGAAATCGGCACAGCGCAACAGAAACAAGCCATAACACTACGGAAAAGCCACACTCAACAAAATCGCCTCAACACAAGGAAATCACAACAACACAATGAAATAGGCACAACACAAAGAAAATTTGCACAACACGAAATCAGCACAACACAACAATATATATATATATATATATATTTGTTAATATATATAAGTTCTTAATGGCACTTCGTCTTTTTAACTAAGCGCTGTTAGAGTTGAATGAGCCGAGGGATTTAATACAGGGTCTAATGATCTAACACAATCCAAAATTTGATATCCAATTTATTTTTATGAACCCTTGAAGTTTCTATGGTACATTACCATTCGGTTGCACAATCAGCCCATTTCACAGTGTCGTTTCTATAAAGGTGCATTAAGGCTAACATTCAAGCTTTACACTAGTGGTAATGGACTAACGAAACCCTAACCCTAACCCTTTGAACAGTTTTTACTGTAGCAATTTTTTTTTATGAATCCTTGAAGTTTCTATGGGGCAATACATTGTCTTTGTATTGCACAATCAGCCCATTCACGGTTTGTTTAGAGCTTTATTAATCCCCGTGGGGCAATTAATTTGAGCTTACATGGTGCCTCACATAAAACACTTAGCACGTACATTCAGATACATAAATAAATAAAATAAATCAATTAAAAATAATTTTAAAAATCACCTAGGTTTATTACATAAGCGTACTGCTTCAGGCACGAAAGTAAATTTGTTGCGATTTGTAGAGCATTTAATTGCCCTTAGACGTCGTCCTAGGTGCTGTTTGAATGTCTCAGATGGGCCAATGGAGTCATCTGTCACGCAATCAGCCCATTTCACTGTGCTGTTTCTTAACCATGTGTGTCAAAGTTAACATGCAGGACTTATACTAGTGGCAATGGACTAACATAATCCAAATATTTAACAGTTTTTACAATAACAATGTTTTTTTTGGACCCTTGAACTTTGCACATATTATTACTTTTGAATTCATTTCACATCGCTGTTTCTCGCGGCCACCTAGGCTAAATGACGCTTTAAAGCTAAAGTTTGGGCTTCATACAGAGGTAATGGTCTAACAATATTACTTATTTTAAACAGCTTTTACTGTGCAGGCTTTTCGACACTTTAAATTTGCATAGCTATATAAATGAATTGGCTACTCTAGTGAAAAATAAGTATACTAAATGTATTTTAAATACATTTATTTTATGCTAAGTATACTACAAATACATTTACATATCTATGCACTTAATATAAATACTCTGAAATTGTACTTTTGGTATACTAATTTAATATAGTTAAAGTCTAATAAATTGGAACAACTAATGTTGTACTTAAATGTATTTAGTTGAACTTCAGCACTATTTCTGGATAACTAAAGTAAATTAAGTATATTTAGTTGAACTTCACCACTATTGCAAGTATACTTTAGGTACACTTAAAATATCTTGCATTTAAAGACTGATATTATACAGAGATCATACTGTTCTTACTAATAGTAATATTAAACACAGTTTAGGCTTAATATTAAGAAACGTGCATTGTGCAATAAAAAGTACTCCAAATAAAATTAATACAATTATAATATTTATATCAGTAAGTCTTAAGCAATATGTCAGTAAATATATTGATGGATTTTTAGTATACTTAGTATGAAATACATTTATTTTAAATACATTTTGCTACAGGTTTTTCACTAGGGTAATGGTTTAAAAAAAAAAAGGGTACTACAGCAAAATATCCAAAATCTGGATTTCGTTAGATCATTACCTCTGGAATAAATTCCTTAGCTTTAACACACCCTCTATAGTGGCCGAGAAAGGGAGCCTATGTTGTGTTTGTGGCTTTTCCACTGTGTTTTGGCTTGTTTCTGTTGTGTTGTGGTGATTTCGTTGTGTTGTGGCTTTTCCATTGTGTTGTGGTTTGTTTCTGTTGTCCCGATTACATTTCGTTGTGTTGTGCCAACCCGATCTCACGGGAATTCGTACGAATTCTACGAGGTGGCTAATTCGTACGAATTCATACGACCTCACTCGTACGAATTAGTACGATTTGGGCTAAAACGTACATATTTGACGATTTGGCCAATTTGTATGAATTCGTACGAATGACCTATCCCTGACCCGGCCCCTAAACCTACCCATCACGTGGGTTTAGACAAATCGTACGAGTGAGGTCGTGAGATAGCGTTGGTTGTGCACTGGTGGGCTACCGTACTGGGCAAGGCATTCAGGAAGGTTCTCATATTTCTCTTATGCTTATCAAGGCTGGATTTATTTTAATAAAAGTAAAATGGTAATATTGTGAAATATTAGTACAATTTAAAATAACTGTTTTCTATTTTAATGTATTTTCAAATGTAATTTATCAGCCATTACTCCAGTCTTCAGTGTCACATGATCCTTATTTGAGTTGTAAAGATATCTAAATTGTCCTTTAAGGAGTGGAACTACTGTCATTCTAGGCAGATCATTTATGATTACCAATTTAATTCCTGTGGTGGGTTTTTCTGTACATAAACATATAGGCTATAAACATATCTTTTGGGTATCCTTGTGCATATTGTGTGAGAAAAATTTATATAGTTTGCTGGAGTTAACAGATTGCAAAAAAATTGCACAGACTCGTCATTTTATCATATTTGTCTCATGTTAACAGAGTATACATTTGTGGTTTTACCTTTTGAAAGAATGCTATTCCAGTATAACACCTTCCCCTATACTTGCATTACTGTACACGGATTTTCTCATTTTATTTGTTTTACTGAGGCACAAATCAAGAGCTTAATTTGTAATGAACCCAGAACATTATTTTAACAGAGCCAACAGCAAAATTATAAAAGACACCAATGTCAATCTTTAATAATGATAATCTCAATAAACAATTCCTCTGCCAATACAGACCATGCACCTACTGTAACTGTAGGCTGTGTACAGTTGCCAAGCGCTGTAACAATCAAAGTTCATTCTTTGAACATTACATTTGGCACGATAAAATAGAATTGAATTAATGTGCAGTCACAGGTGTGTGTTCACAACAAAAGTGTCTCCAAACTTGGCTCATCCAATCAGATTCCAGAGCCAGAAATGTGTTTTCAAATGTATGATTTGTATTTTATTTTTCTGCACTAAATAAAATGAAATACTTGACCATTCCTACTTGAGTAAATGTTTCTAACGCCACAAATACAATAGCACTGTTTTTTATAGCACGTTGCAGGAACTAAACTCAGTTTTATACTCTGTATTGCTTTTTTTTTCGTGATTCTGTGCCAGAAATATTAAAGAAAATGTAAATACACAGCCTACAGTGCGCGTTTGTGTGCGTATGAGCATATGACGAAGTTATGAAGTTATTTTGGATTAATCAGATGAACAGCAGAACATATTCTCACACTTAGCAGAGGCTCCAGAGGCTCCACACTTGACTTATCTTAGATGTGTGAGTGGGTTTGTGTATGTGTGAGTGTGTGTTTGAGTTGTAAATTAAGACATGCCTGAAGACACATATACATAATTCATACATATTCAGAGCTCTGGGGCTTTATTAACAAGGGTGGTGGGATTTCACTACCAGTGTTTTTTTTCCCCCCCTTGCTGTTTGTCTCTTGGTCTTAGGGAGCTTAAAGAGTCCTGTGCATGTGGATAGTTTGGGTATGTCAGGATGTTTCAATCTCATTAAGTTGACCTCTTTGCTTTTGCCTCTAAGCCACACAGATTCAACAGCTTTCTGATTTGTGATTGTGCATTTCATTTGGGCTTTTGTGTTTTCGTTTGTGACTTTGTGGCCGTATAGATTGAGTTTAGCGTGCAGGCGGCATGTCAACACAGATGTACGCGCTGTAGTCGCCATTCTCCACAGGCACATTCATCTATTTCTGTCTCATTTCCATAACATATTCTTACTGCTTATGTAAAATGTCACACTTCCACCTAACACAGCTGAGCAATCCACTTTTCACAATCTCTTTCCCACCAGAGGGTTTAGAAATTATTCCAATATGTTTGAGAAGAGAGAGCTGGGCACAGGGCTTGGGTATGAAATAGATTGGGGTGTTTTATGCGTGTGCGAGAGAGGAAATGCTTTAGGTGTTAAGTTTGAAGTGTTAAGCTTTGGCACAAAGGCGTTGGTCTCCTGTGTCTAATTAGAGAACTGAATCGGCTTTTTTGATGGCTTTGGTACTGTACATTACAAAGGATGGATTGGTTCGCTATCCTGAATGACTTTTCAGTGCCGCAGGTTGTTGGCTTACAAGTTGCTCACCTTATGGAATAGTAGTACATAGTGATACATTTTTCATCGTTTCCCTTTTGTATAATTCTGTTTTGAACAGACATATTGTTGCAATATCTTGAGCTTGCAAAGGGAGAACAACCTTCAAAACATCCTGATGAGCCGAGAGAGGCAAGTTCTGAAAAAATGTTTTTGAGTGTTTGAGATGAAGACTCCAGTCATATCAGTATAGCATAATAAAAGCTGGTTTATTTTCCATGTATCTTCCGTCTAGATGCACTATATGCAAAAGTTTGGGGTGGTGAAGATTTTTTTCATGTTCATGAAAGGTCTCTCAGAAAAACTGTAAAAACAGTAAAATCAAGAAAACAATTACAATTTAAAGTAACTGTTTTCTATTTGAATTTATTTTAAAATGTCTATTTTAGAGATGAATATTCAGCAGCCAATACTCCAGTTTTCAATGTCACAAAATTTTTTTCTTATCAATGTTGAAAACAGCTGAACCTGTGATACATTTCCCCCGATTCTTTGATGAATAGAAAGTTCAAAAGATGTTCTTTATTTATATAGTTTAGACTGCCTCTGATGCTTTAAAAGCACCAAAGTGTTTCTTATTTGTGCAAAGTGACATTATAGTTGTGCTGCTTCAGTATGGAGAATTGTCTTGCTCCATTTTGCGTCGTTTTCTCCTTTAACAACAACGTTCGCTCACTCTCTTGCACTGTGTGCATTTTCTTTTTCTTGCATTTTTTCTCCACCTGGTTCAATTGCTCCTGTTCTTCGGAGCTCTCTCTTTCTTCACCCCACTTCAATGGGTCAGCTCGCCTCTATGCCCTTGACTGGGATGTATTGGAACATATTGCTGTGCTAAGTGTTAGCGACAGCTCTGGCTGATTTACTGTTCCGTGGGACCTCTTCTCCACCCTTTGATGCCCCCTGCGAGTAGCCCTGGTCTCGGGGAGGAGATGAGTTTGCGTGCTCTGTCTGGTTTACTGAGCTCCAGGACGACTGGGGCGAGCTAGGCATAGAACCAGGGCTCCATTCTCTTACACACAGACAGGTCCATTGATTCTGCTGTCTGCGCTGTCTCTCTTCATAACGCAGATTACCCAGAAGCCTGACGCCTGCTCTCGCTGTCTTCCTGGACCCCTTTCTCACTTGCTCTCTCTCTCTCTCTCTCTCTCTCTCTCTCTCTCTCTCTCTCTCTCTCTCTCTCTCTCTCTCTCTCTCTCTCTCTCACTATGTCACCGGCGCTCTTCTACTTGTACTTGGGCCCCGTTCATTTTTACATTCTCATCCCGACCCATCCTTTTTCATCTTTTCTTGTCTCTTCGGCGTCTGTTTTTTTTCAATGTCCCACAAACACTTGTCAGTTCCAACCAGCTGTCTGTGTGTCTCTGTCTTTCTATCTGCCTCTTCCCATTGTCATCTATCATTCCAGATTCTCAATCCCAGTCCTGTGCCTTCCTGAATCTCATTCTGAAATCAGTAAGAGAGAGTTTTGATCTGCTCATTCAACAGCTAATGTTTTTTTTTTATGTGGACATTGTTATTTTTATATTATTTATATACAATTATAGTTATTATTAATATTTAGAATTAGAATTAGCTTTTGTTTTTATATTTTAATTTTAATTTTTGTACAATTTTTTTTGTCATTTTGGTTTTATTTTTATTTTATTCATTCATTTTTTTTGGTAACACTTTACAATAAGGTCTCATTCATTAACATTAGTTAATGTATTAACTAACATGAACTAACAATGACTAATACATTTGTTACTGTATTTATTAATCTGTTAAAATACAAATTTTGATTTAAATAAAGTATTAGTAAATGCTAAAATTAATAAGATTAATAAATGCTGTAGAAGTATTGTTCATGGTTAGTTCACGTTAACTAAAGTAGTAAACTCATTTTAACTAATAAAACCTTATTGTAAAGTGTTACCCATTTAAAATATGTAAAAATGGTTAAATCTCAAGAAATGTTCAGGAATTATTTCACCAAATCTAATGGATCCTGGAGTTTTATTTGCTAAAAAGATAATTTTCAGAGGGAGAGGGTATTTATTGATTGATTTGAGTAGGAATTCGGGGTCATTTTTAAACTGAACTATATATATATATATATATATATATATATATATTATGCAAAATACAATATAAACATGTCACATATCACAAAAATCTATTTCTCCTTAGGTAGCTGCAGTGCAGCCGTAGCGCTGGTGATGGTGACATATGAGTCACAGTGTTCCCAGAGATGTGTGTTCAAGTTTGGCCTGCGTCACATTCTGATCCTATTCTCCTATCCCTCTACCATGCTGTCTTCTAAAGGCTAAATCCCTTAAATAACAAAGTGAGAATTCTCTTTGAGGGAAGAAATGTAAGATAAACACTTCAAAGTGTAAGGAAGAAGTGCTTTTCTAGATGAGCACTTATTAGTATGCAGTTGTAGTTATAGTTAGTGTTTTGTGTGTGTAATGGTCTACACAGTATTTGTGTAAATATATTTCGTCTGTACGTGCGAGTGCGTTTGTGATTAAACCCACTGCAATCATTATCCCATGTCATTGTTACACAGAGTAATCACATGCTGTATCATTTGCATAATTACAGGTGTTGTCTTAAAATATGTGCCAGCACGACAAGCAGATGTTCATTGTATCCCATAATGCTCCTCTGATGGCATTGCACAACGTTACGAGTCACATGGAGTGTAATTACAAGACGGAGAGAGTAACAATTATTTCACAGCGACAAAAGAAGCAGCTAAAGGCAAAGCACTTCTGGGTGGCTTTTGGCAGCTCACTTTTGGTTCAGCTTCTGAGATGTATATAAGTGAGATGGTGTGTCTACATTAGTATTAATGAGGTCTTAAAGGGATAGTTCACCCAAAACTTCTGCCATTGATTTATTTTTCTTCCATGGGACGTATATATTGTGATGCCGCCTACACAGCAAAAGTAGTAACTGTTGCAGTCAAATCATGGGCGTAGGTTTGGTCTCAGGTTTGGAGGGGACATCCCCCCCACCCCCCGGGAATTATTTTGTTGTACGAGAAGTAACAGTGCTTTAATGGCAATTTCCTTTGTCATTTCAGACTGCTGGCAAAAGTTTCCTACATGTAATTAAATAAACTTATGAATAAAATACACACATATCATAGTATGCATTCAACACATCATATATATATTTCAAAGCAATTTAAATATGAAGGGGACATGGTTTTGTGGATTAACAAATCCATTATTATTATCCATTATTACAGTAATCTATTAATACTAAAATTGTATCTTCTATTCTATATCAAATTCTATTGATATATTCTATTCTTTAAAAAATAAAATAAAAAAAGTGCATTAGATTAAACTGGGAAGGGTCATTAAACTTGCATATTGTTATCCTAGGTTTACTGCTTCTATTGTTCTCAATTGTAAGTCGCTTTGGATAAAAAGTGTCTGCTAAATGAATAAATGTAAATCTGTTGTGGTTTGATGCTGTCTTTCCTGCATACAAAATGGTTAATTGATTTTGTAGTCTATCCTATGTTGTGGAAATAATTCTATTCGAAAAGTTAGGAGGAAGGAGACAAGTAGAAACCTCTGAAAAGTCAAAGTATCAAATATTTATTTCTTGCAAGGAATAAAATCGGCATTCTCATACAGACAGCATCTACATGAGAAGGCGAAGGTTGGTTCGTTTCGCCCAGGTTATATACTCTAAACACATCCTGTGTAGGCTGTATGTTTTAGAAGATTATATTGGATGCCTTAAAAGGAAATCTGTTTTTTTCTTCAAACCCCTTCGTCTAACATAAATTCATCTTGACAGAACAATGACATCTTCGTTAAAGTTTCCTGTGTTTAGCTGCGGTTTGACATCACACCTTTTTCCTATCGCTCGTTTGATCGAAAAACTGCACACATATATAATTCACATTTCCTGTGTTTGGCTGCTATTTGACATCACACCTTTTTGCCCCTCGCTTGTCTGTTAAAAAAAAAACCTGCACACATACAATTCACACTTAAGATACAATAGGTTAACCAAAATACACATACATTTCACACTTGGAGTATACAATGGTCCCTTTGTTACTTGACTGAACATTTTGTTCCAGAAAGCTTATCTTAACTTATGCATTTCTAACAGCTTGGTTATATCTTTTATAATGTCCTTTAGCTTATATGAACATCTTCCTTTAAATGCACATCTTCCTTTATGAGTACATAAATCTCCAACGTTAATAAAAGTTGCACACATGCAAAAGATAAAAGAAGTAAAGAATATAAAAGAACACATCTAAAGTAAAAGAAAACACCTAAATGTAAAATTTCCATTACACCTATGGCTAGCAAGTTTAACCCTCCTACCAGATATTGTTATTTGGATATTATCAATCAAATAATGATTCGTTCTATTTGAATAACCAACAGTGTTAACTTTTGCCTTTTTAACATTGCCAACGTGTTTTTCCAGCACGTGTCTAGCAAGTAGGCTACACTCACAAATACATTACATAAACAGAATGTAGAAACGAAAAATGTTTTAGATGATCCACTGTTTATGACTGCAAGATTCTAAGTTAAGGTAGGCTAATTAACATTCAGTGACTTGCTAACGTAGCATTCTATCATGATAGCGCGACTTCTATGAGTCTATCCGTGCTGCACACCCCTAATTAATACTCCTAACCTTGAAAGATTGCAGAAGCTTGCAAGCACAAAAAGTAGTCCCGGCCTGAGCGTGTAGCCTGTCAGATACCCTGCTGCCAATCAAATTACGGCGTATCTTGTACTGTCGTCCTGGCCGTTGGAATCGATCCAAATAGCAGCGCAAATATCAAAATAGCAGTTCAAAGGAGCTTGCTAAATATTGGAGGGGACAAACTTGTCATCTCAAAATATTGATTGGGACTAGTACCTAGCGTCCCCCCCTAAACCTACGCCCTTAAATCAAATAAAAAATACTGCACATAAAAAGTTTAGTTTGGCCTACTACATTACTAGAGTCGTCTGAAGCCATATGAGAACTTTCTTTGAGGAACAGACCTAGTAGTTATTCTCTGAAAATCTCACACTCTCTTCTCATTGAGCTTCCACATGTTAAAACTTTGCGCACCATGATCGGTTTTGAGACGCGAACAATGACGTTTTGCATGCATTTTTGCATTTTCAGGACTGAAATATCTAGAACTAAGCAGCAAATAAAGATTGATAGTCTGATTAACCAAAAAAAAAAAAAAGAAATCAGGAAATAAAAAGACAAAGGAAGAACGGCCTCTAAGAATGAGAAGCTTCATGTGGTCTTTTGTGACGGACTATAGAAAAGTAAGAAGCTATGGAATTGGAAATAAAAGAGTGCATTAAGAAACCATGGAAACACGATGTGCAAGTTTTAGAAAGAGAAATGACTCTTATTCCCATCTCTCCAATTCATTCTTCATGAAAGAAATGGCACAGAAGGTACTGGAAATGCGAAAAAGAGAATGAAAGCAGTAATGAGGTGGAGGAGGACAGAAAGAGAGGAGAGCAAAAAAGATTGGGCGAGTCAGTATAACAGTCACAGCTCTTGCTGAAGCCATTAATATTTTTCAGCAGGTTGTTAAAGGCGTTATTGTGCTGCACTTGAGATCATTGAAGAAGGACGCCAGCAGTGTTAACCCTGCACTCCACATCTGAACCGAACATGTCTTAGCTTTAGTTCAACTGCTCTCCCTTCCAATTAAACCTCAAATCCAACGACAATCTCTGGTTAGTGAGTATTTTTGAAATGGCATAATATGATTCGACTTGCAGAATGTTTGCTGTATGAACCACCTGGGTGGCCTACTGCCAAAATGTGCAGGTCATTATGTCATCAGACTGCCAAAAGTACATGCAAAATATTACCATATGTGACTCTGGGTCACAAAACCATGTCGCACGGGTATTTTTGTGGCAATAGCCAACAATGCATTGTATGTGTCAAAATTATCGATATTTCAAAAAATCCATTAGGTTATTAAGTAAAGATGATGTTCCATAAAGATATTTTGTAAATTCCCTACCGTAAATATATAAAACATTTAAGTTTTGACCATGATATCAACTGTGGCTTTATATTTTTATTTATTTATTTTTGCTAGTTTTAAAATTTTATATATTTTTTTTTATTTTCTAGTTATTTATTTATTTTAGAATTGTAGAATGTAGAATTTCTAAATTTAAGGAATAAAAAGTGGTAAGTGTAGTAATAAAAGTAATTTATCAGACACAATATGGTTTTTGTTGGATTTTTTTTTTAAATAAGTATATATATATGTATATATATATATATATATAAAATATGTCCCATGTGCAGAAAAACACTGTCACAATGCTTCACAGTAGGGATGGTGTTCTTGGGATGGTACTCATCATTATTCTTCCTCCAAACACGGCGAGTGGAATTATGACCAAAAAGATACATAAGATACCTTTCAAAAACATAAAAAAAAAACATTTACTTTTTTTTTTTTTTTACCACATACTGTTGTTTGGCTATTATTATTAACACCTACCTTTTTTTCTTCTTTTTTTTCTACCTTGCCATCAGATCCTTGCTAAGTATTGCAAGTGTAGTAAGAGCGTCACACCTTCAAATTATTCGCCAAAAAATGTCTCGCTCAGACATCATTTCGCCTTTTGATCATGTGAAAATGAGTGACTTTAGAGTGGTGATGTTTGAGTGGGTGAGTTGTTTACTGTGTAATTATTCTGTCCATCTTCACCAGTTTGACACATTCAGCTCGATTTGCATGTTATGCTGTTGACAGCATGATCAGCCAATCACAGCGGCAAGGATGAAAACTTCTTCTGAAACATAATCTTCTGGTAAAACAGTGTTTTAGAGACATTTATTTGATCATATTTTTTGTATTATTATTTTTTATTTCTGTACTGCCTCTCTCAGAGAACCCTGATGGGAGTATGAGTGATTCTAATGACATAGCACAGTGTATACTGGTTAAATGCCAGCGTGTCCCCACCATCACTCAACTGATGAGGCCGTCAGTAGTGAAGTGTTTTAAAATAAATGGAGAGTTTATGATTCAGCTCTTGTACAAGTTATTAATGCTTTTCATCGGCTGGTTAAAGCTGTTATTTTTGTGCATTTAAAGAGTCAATGAAATGGTGTGATGAACACAATTTTCTTTCCGTTGTTGACACATTTCTTATTATAAAAGGGGTGGGGAATATTGGAGAGATTTTTTGAATAGTCATTTGCCTTTATGTTATGCCACAGCCTGGCAAAACCAGGGATCAAGTAGTAGTTAACATGGTTAAGCCACTTAACATGGTCCAATTTTTTTTTTAAGTATAGATATTGGTCAAAGATTTTAGATATACTGTACAAAGACAATGCACTCATTATGAATAGGAGTGCACAATGCTCAATATGGCGGAACAAGTCCCACCTTCTAAATAAAAGAGCAAATCGTAGTAATGTTTTTGCGTCATACTATATATAAGTACACAAATACTATATATCTGTATATTAGAATGATTTCTGAAGGATCATGTGACTTCAGTGACTTCAGCAGTAATGATGCTGAAAATTCAGCTTTTCCATCACAGGAATAAATTACTTTTTAAAATATAATAAAATAGAAAACAGTTATTTAAATTGTAATACTATTTCACAATATTAATCTTTTTACCGTATTATTAATCAAATAAATGCAGCATACATTTTTTTCTCTAAAAAAATAAAATCTTAAAAAAACGGTCAATGACTGTCAGCTACAGCTGCCAAACAAAACGTAAAAATAAAGTAAAATATCCTAATTTAAATTAAGTGCAAAAAAGTTTTACAGAAATTTTCCTTAAATGTTTTACAGAAAAAACAGTTATTTTACAGCTATTATCTGAATTATTACGATCAAACACCCTAACTGTAAAATCCCATAAAAAACAGTCAATGACTGTCAGCAATGGCTGCCGTACAAAAAACATAAAATGAATGTAAAATATCCTAATTTAAATAAGTGCAAAAGACTATTACAGAAATCTTCATTAAGCTTTTTAACAGAAACACAGTTATTTCCCATATATGTCCTGATTTTTTCACAAAAAAACATGCAGTTGACTACATGCATGATTTACTGTGACTATACGTCACTGCATTAGCAACTACACAGTACCTGTCTGTTAAATAAAGCAACACACAGCATATCATCAGTGTTTCTCTGCTCATGCTGGGCTGAAACACAGGCTCAGTGACACAAAACACACCATATAGAAACACTTTAAATGTGGACACATAATGTACTCAAAACTCAAAACAACAGAAAATGTTTTGACAGGATCATATAGACTCACACAGACATCAATAATCAGCGTATGAATCACAACAATGGTGACAATGAAAAAAAAATTGGTTTCACTTTATTTGGATGGTCCCTTTAACACATTCACTTGACTATAAGTAACGTTGCACCTACATCTCTACTAACTCTCACTAGAGTGTTAGTAGAGTATTAGTAGACTGGTAGGGTTAGGGTTAGAACAAGTTGACATGTAGTTGCATAGTTACTTATAGTCAGTAAACCGTCTGTTGGAGGACCATCACAATAAAGAGTTATCGGATATTAAGCAGACAGTACACTAATACTCTAATGAGAGTTAGTTGACATGTAGTTGCAAAGTTACTTATAGTCAACAGGATGTTCAAAAGGGACCATCAAAATAAAGTATTACCAAAACATTCTGATCAACTACTATAAAGTCACAAAAAGCCTTTTTGTTGATTGTCACCATTGTTGAGATTCATATGTTGATTCTTGATGTCTCTATACTCATAATGTACTCATAACATTTTCTTTATAACATATATGTTTTACATTTCAGGTTGATATAATACTGATGATTTCAAGGCTCATGTGATAAATTATGACATTAATCTTTGTATAAAACTAAAGTCTATCTATATATAATGTAATCTCTGCTAATATATATATTCAGATATTTGACTGTCATATCAGTGAATCAGTTCACCATATGATGACTATAATATCACCAATAAGTAAACCAAGATCATCTGATATTTTCTCCTGCATTTATTGCCATAACAAACGTGTATCAAAAACACAGTTATAGCAGCCAGAGAAAACCTAATGTTAAAACGTAAGGGTCATGAGCCCAACTAAAGCAAACACTGATCTCAATCATGGGGACATCAAATTTCTGTTCAAGTTTTTTGCACTTAAATTTGCATATTTAACTTTCATTTTATGGTTTCTGTTTGGCAGCCATAGATACCAGTCATTTGACCCTTTTTTATGATTTTTTTTACAATGAAGGTATATGATCGTGATAATTCAGGAAATACCTGTAAAATAACAGTGTTTTACAGTTTATTTAATTTAGGATGTTTTACTTTAATGTTACAGTTTTTTGGGGGGCTGCCAGTCATTTAACCATTTTATCATTTAACTGTTTTGTTACTGTTTAATTACAGATTATATTTGTAATTTTACATACATTTTTATGTAATTTAATAAAACAAAAAAATACTGTATGAAAAATGCAAACAATTTTCTGTATAAAAAAAGTGAATTACTGGAATTTATCATTAATGTCACAATACTTAAAATAACAGCTGAATTTTTATTTTACAGATATTATTTGTAATTTTACAGTTTTGAGTACAATTTAAAAGTAAAGGATCGTCAAAAAAATCAGTTATTTTCTGTAAAATTAGGATTTTTTTACAGTGTATGGTTGTAAATGATAAGTACTGTGCCTCTGAAATCTAAGCATTTATCAGAGCATTGAACCACAGGACACACACACACACACACACACACACACACACACACACACACACACACACACACACACACACACACACACACACACACACACACACACACACACACACACTCTCACTTGTGTGAGTGTGTCGAACAGCCATTAGTCCTCATTGATAGAGTGAACCTTTACTCTTTGCAGTGTTGTGCTATGATTGCCTTATATGGGTGTTGACCTTGGCTGTCTCTTTCCTTTAATGGATGGATTTTTTCTTTCAGGCCATGAGGGAGCGATAATTCTCTCTCTCTCTCTCTCTCTCTCTCTCTCTCTCTCTCTCTCTCTCTCTCTCTCTCTCTCTCTCTCTCTCTCTCTCTCTCTCTCTCTCTCTCCCCAATCTTTTATTTCTTGCAGCTCACAGCTCCCATTTCTGCTTTTATAATGTGACATGTTGTATAGGTCAGATCCCTAGCTTCTCCTCTTTAAAAAATCATGTTGGTTTGCTCAACCAGACAAGGTGCAATAAACAAAAACTCATTTAAATGTTTCATTACATTTTTGATTATTTTTTTCCATCTTTGTGTTGCATCGTTGTATATTTTTCTTTTCTTTTTTTTCTTGCTTGCTTTTGGGCCTATAGGGGTGGTGAAGGCTTAATTGACCTATGGCTAAGCCACGCCCCCAACACGATGAGCCAATCACAGTGCGCATAGCTAACGCAATACACTCGGACATTCTCTGCTTCCACGTCCATTGAAATGCATTGCAGTTAGTCATTTTTCATTCGTTTTTATGTTTTTTCTTGTCATTTTAAGTTTAAAATGGTCAAACAGTGTGCATGTGGTACATGCAACTCCGACACTAGGTATCCCGAGAGGCTGGGCCTCTTATGGGTATGTTGACGGAAGTTGGGGGATTTCAGGTGTTGCGTGATATGACTGCGCCCAAGTAGCAGTGCTTCGCCAAGTCAATATCTGCCTAGGAAATCGCCTAGTCTTAATCTGAATTGCTATTTGTACTCGTTGTGAATACGCAGGCCACAAGAAGTTTTTTTTTATCACTTTAAGTCACGACATGCTACCTGACAACATAGGATTCCATTCATTATGCTAAGTTAAGCTAGCGTCGGACTGCCAACTAAGACAATGCATGCACTGAGACAAAAAGGCTTTTGCCCACCTATCTTTATGTAGGGGAGACGGTGAATAAGCCCTATTTCAAAAAACGGTGGAGTGTTGCTTTAACATTAGTTAATGCATTAACTAACATGACCTAACAATATATTCGTACAGCATTTAATAACATTTGTTAAAATCACCATGAAATCAAAATGGACAATATCTAGTTTTTTTACAGAATCTTGCTATGTTGCTATATATTTATCCGTGGACATTTGTTTTAATTCATATACAGTACCCTCGTAATCTTTCATCAAAGACGTTAACCCCCTTCAAACATCATGTGTTCTCTTCATGGCCCTGTCACACCTGGTATTAAGATGCGTTTTGGTCGATCGGATCTGTACGAGGGAGACACAAACCTGTTTACACCTGTTGTTTTAATTCGTCTCTCTTGTCCACTTTTGACCACTTCTGTCCTGATTTCTTCGAGGAGAGGTTCTATGGGTGGGTATAAATGTATGAGCTTTTTCAGATCTTCCGTATTAATCGATGAAATAAACTCACGCAATTTACATATGAACATGACTGGAAAAACATAGAGCAGCCGTTTGCACTTCTGCTCTGATAGCAAGAGGAATATCAGGAATTGTGAAAGAACATTGTGCTTGGTACGTTTTTCATCTTCAAACCAAACTTGGGTCTCCAACAAAGTGTTAATCCCTTCTTGCTAGCGTGCTTCCCATAATGTTTATGCGCTAGTTCAGTACGTGAAGAAAAGGCAGTCTTTTGTGGCTGTTCGAACACATTTGACCACATGAGCGTTTACACTACATACACTAGGCTACAATCCGGGCGAATGCATTTTTGACTACCTCTGGTCAAGTGGTCGAAAGCTCAAAACTTTTTATACCCCTATATCAGTAGCGTCGTCCACTTGTGATTGGATCAACCAAGACACATTTTAATTCCAGGTCTAAACACGTGGGACTAAACTGACTGCAAAACTGGCAACTTACTATGATTCAATCAATCCCCAAGGACAAAAAGTCCTGCCCTACAGTTTTTTCCGCATTCTAGAAGCATTTTCACTCGGATATGTACGCCACAATACCATCGCAACTTCCCATTCATGCTGACTTTAATGTTAGTTAATAAAAATGTTAATGTTAGTTCAAAGTTTAGAAATATTGTTCATTGTTAATTCATGTAATGTTAACAAATGTAACCTTATTAAAAAAGTGCTACCAATATTTTTGTTTGGTGACTCATGCTGCTTCTAAAACACATTATTTTGGTGTTTAAATGAGTTTTTTTCTTTCCCCACATTGCTTTTGTTAATTTTTGTATTTATTTATTCAAAAACCGCATTACATGTAGACTTTTTTTTTAATCAAAGCAACTGCATATAACTTTTTCTTTCTTCATAATGTTTTTTTTTTGCATTCTTGGAGCCACTGAAATGCGGGACATGTGTAGCTATTGAACAGCAGCTATGTGTTATAAATATAATGCCAGACTGTTTGATTATTAGCTTGAAATGTTGGTGTTCAGCTAATTATCAGCTCATTGTTTGTCTGAGTCATAATTTAAGTCGTTAATAATTAACAGGGTAACAGGTGTATTAGAGAGCGTTTTAACAGCCCTACACAAATATTTCCTAATAATTTTGCCACATTGTTGGAGTATGCAAGTGCAAAAGTATTTCTCACAGGCATGCATAGAAACATATATTCATAAAAGCTATTATTGTGGCTCCATCTGCTTAGGTGTGTTTATGTGTGTGTGTCAGTCAGTGTGAAAGTGATTGTAAAATAAATAGAGATGTAGAACAGGTGGCTAGACATGTTGATTAGTACTACTGACAGTTTGGAAGTTAAAATGCTAATTTAGCAAGCATAAATGAGAAAACCTTAACAGCACATCTGTGTGTAAGTGCAAGTGTTTATACGTATCATTAATGTAATTACAGTAGTTGAAGTAAATTGATGTGACTTTATTAAGATTTGAAGTGACCATGGTCAATTTTAGTGTTGAGTGCAGGTGGTTGGACAGTGAAGATGTGGTCAAATCTCTTTACACTTTGATTATGCTGTGACTTAAGATTGAATTATTTTATGCATCTTTCATTATGCATTCTAACAGTATCTCTATTGTTTCTGAGATTGTCGTATATTTTTCCAACCAATTTGAGCAGTTGTGCCTGTGTAATTCATTGCCTTCTGAGATTTGAATTGGCTTATTCCTTTTATGGAGAAAAAAATTACTGCCTGTTTTGTAAATTATGAAAGAACTTCTGGATATATTGGAGCTCAGGCACTTTATTATTTAAAGCTTGATTATTTACACAATTGTCATTGTTCTGTAACAGATTGAGTTTTTACTCAGAAATTGCAGGTAAGTTTCACAAATAATTACAAAGAAACTGCAAGTAACAGTAGAAATTTTAAGTAGAAAGACTGAAATAATATTTTCTAGTAAAATATACTCCAATTTTTGTTTTATTTGCAACTTAATTGTTTTTTGTTTACTGTCAACATAATTAAAAACAATGTTTATACCATATTTAGAATTATTACAAAGATTTATATAATTTTATCTAACGTGAAAGAGTATGAGAAAAACCTACCATTATCACAAAATATCACAGTATCCGTTGCTACTTGATCATATATGTATGCTCTTATTTTCCCACCAAATGTTATATCACTTCCTGGGATCTGGCTTTTTTTTTTTTGTTAAAGGAAATTTCAAAAGACTAACAGGATAGAAAGTAATTGCACACAGGAAACAATGTAACTTTTGGTGTCAATTAAAAGAGAAAAGAACAAAATTAAGAAACACCTTATTAACTTTTATAACTTAGCATTTTTTTTTATATATATAAGAAGTGCAAAACACCCCATGGCCAAATTTGGGAGCAAACTAAAGTTGTACAGTTATTTAAAATTTACCTTTAATTGTAATTTTGTAATAAAATAAAATGAAAAACTAATTTGACTAAAAAATATGTTGCAACTACATGGAGAACTGAATAACATTAAAAGCATAAAATACAATAAAGCATTTCGTTCATGGCAATTTTGCATAAGAAAGTGCTATATACCAGGTGGGTCCAGAAATGTCTTTATATTTTATAATTACTGCGTTTTATTGCTGAAAATGTTCTTTACAACAGGGATTACCTCTGAAGACAAAATAAAAGCTTTGTTTTAGAATACACATGAGTGCATTCTTCGTATGGCTAAATGCTGGAAGGTGTTTGTTAATGTACAACGCTAATGGCCTATCTGTTTCAGATGGCATCTTCATCTCTTGAGGAATAGCCTGATTTCAGACCAAATATCACGCATGTAGGAGTTTGTTATATACACTGTTATATTCATACACACACATGCACTATTATACGACTATTTTGTGTGGGTGTTTGGTTTAACAGTTGCAAAAGATGCTTTTGAACATTTTGCCAATTAGTGTGTAGCACTATTTAGTGGTTGCATCCACAAAGGAGAAATACAATACTTAGAATGAAACACACATGCACACATGCACTCAACTTTTAAATCTTCATATTAATTCTGAGAGGAATTTTAATAGAGTTGAATAACTCGCTCACAGTATTCAGCAAAACATCACGATAATTTGACCGATCAACAGCGAAGATGAATGCACAGACAAGAATATGGAGGCAGATGTGACGAAGTGGTGTCACAACAATAACATGGCCCTGAATGTCAATAAGAAAAACTCATTTTCGACTCCAGTGCACCCAGACAGATTCTCCACCCTAATCATCACTAATGGGGCCACAGCGGAGACTGTGAACTGCCTGGGGTTACTTGGGCTGCAGATTTGAAATTGTCCTTCCCCAGACCCTAAACACCAAAGACATTCCTGTGGAAATACAACACCTCCATGCAGTTTCTGTAGTGTTTTAAAAAAATATCATTTAAAATTCTGGTGGCAGCTCCGTCTGGTATCCCAAGAAAGGCCGTGTTGGGGAATGTTACGCTTATTGCATTACTGCATTACTCCTACTAAAACTAATAATTACATTACAATTTTTATGGAAACTAACATTGTGTTATTTTTTCTTCTCACCAACAGTAGACTGGGGCTCTTTCTCATATTGTCAGCGCTGTGCTTGGCTTGCAGCTGTTTTGTAAATTCAAAGTGGTAAATTTGAAGTGTTTGTCTAAATCTGTGTGACTACTTTATAAGGAAAGGGAGAGGTATGCAAATGCAACTGTCAGTGAATACATACAATTAATAGAACAGTGACACATGACTTTGCACTTTAATAAGTAAATTGTAAATTCAACAACGCACACATTCATGTCTGGATTGCAACATTACTTGATCCTGTTCTTTCTGGTTCTCCCCATTGTATCCTGTTTTTTTTTTATGAAGTGGCAAAAAAGTCATACAATAGTCATAGCAATACTCACTCACTCACTCACTCACTCACTCGCTCGCTCACTCACTCACTCACTCACTCTCATTCAAAGGCAAAGATAGACTGTTATTTATCTGATATCCATCTATACAATATATATATATATATATATATATATATATATATATATATATATATATATATATATATCCTAGCTAAGACTTTAGCCATGGTTAACAGCACTGACCAGGTATTTTAAAGTCCAAAATCCAGGTATTTCCAAACTCAAGTAAGCTAAATGTTGGCATGTTACATAAGAGAGTTTCTGGAGTTGGCTAGGGAAATATTTGAACTGACTTGAGGTAATTCTAAAAATGATTTCTGTTTCAATTTGTTCTTCTTTAGGCGACCATAAAAGCAGTCATGCTACAGGACTGCTAAAAATGACACAGACAAACGTTCTTTAGAAACTAAGATTCACACTAAGCTAAGACTGACTTTTTTTGCCCCGCAATGAAATCTTTTTTATGATCCCTGTAATTTGTCTCCAGCAGTAAATCCAGCTTTACTCAGGCACCATGGTGTACAGTAGGTAATGTGAATACCGGATACAAACACATCGGCTGCTGGTTTGTGACATTGTGATTCTTTTAAGTGTAGAGTGCCTAATTCACTGATCATATTAGTGGTATCAACACTGCTGTCCAATGTTAGGGGCCTTTCACACAGTACGCGTTTTTCCATTCCACTGCTCTACTTTTCCATTATTATTCAATGTAAACATACTCTAGACAGACATCTTTAACATATAAATTCCACTCAGATTGTAAGGGGTGGTTGAAATCTTTTCTAATCCATTCGATAAGACATGTAAACACTTGATTGGATTGAAAACTGAATCTGGAAAGTTCTGCGCAGGTGCAATGATGTCGGAATTAGCCGACTCTTTGGGCTCTTTATCAGATCTCATCAGACGACATCTGTTTTGCCTGGTATCCAAAACTGTCAGCAGAGTTTTGTCTGATGCCCAAAATCAGTTAACCAAACTGTATTTTGTCTGGTACTCAAAACTGTATTAACTAAAAGTATTCTGGAAGCCAGGGAACAGCAGAAATCAGGAGACAAAGTGATGATTAAAAAAAAAAATTAGAAGGGTTAATTGAATAATCCTAGTTGTTTATGTGTTAATGCTCCTTCTTTGTCTGACCAGCACAAATAGGCACAATTATAACAAAGCAATGGCGATGGGAAATAACTGCTTCACAACATTGTCCCATGATGTTAAAAACCTTGACATTTTCGCATTCGTGAAGACAAATATACCTTCAAACCACTCAATCAAGATTAAACAACAATAGCAAGCATTGCAAGAGAAAGGGAAATAAATAATATAATAAATAATATAATACAAATTAAATAGATTAAATGATAAATTATTATGATTAAATAATTAAACAAAGAAAATAAAAGAGATGGTAGCCCTCTTTACACACACACGCACACGCACGCACGCACGCACGCACGCACGCACGCACGCACGCACGCACACACACACACACACACGTGAGAATCCTTAAATCCTTCAACATTCTACCAGACAATAAAATAGGGACTTTTTATACATTTACATTTAAAATCCTTTGGGGCACAATGGGGCTTATAATGGTCTTGCAGTTTTCTAGTTAGAGAGTCCTCATTCCCCCTATGCAAGCTTGAAACCATATAGGTTTAAGAATAAAGCCAATTAGCTACATAAGAGCACTTGAGTAGCACAATATCCTTCATCGACTTGAGCTTGTCTTTCCTTTGAGAAAGAGACATTATGGTGTTGGCGCTTTATTCTCAGCTAGTCTTTCAGATTCATTCAGCTCCTATCAAACTCACATTGAGAAAGAACAAGATGAAGATTATGGGATGGATTTAGTCTCAAAATGATTTACACATGCATGCACAATTATCCATGAACTTGATAAATGTTGCAGATATGTTTTACTATTCACAACCAAATGCCTTTCAACTTGCGTATGTCAGGGTTCTGTCACTTCCGTCTAGTCTGTCTTGGTTTTGTGACAGAGCCTTGACACTCCTGTTTTGTCTAGTCTGTGTGCCTTGTTTCATGTGCTTTTATGTCATGTTTTGTCTTGTGCCATGTTGTCATGTTGTCATGTTTTGTGTGAACACGTGGCTTATGAGTCAAGTCAAGTCATTAAATACCCATCGTCCTGCACTTGAGTCCTCGCTCATTTCACCTACCCAAAACCTGACAGCGTGTGCAAAATTCTGAATTAAAAGGGTCATATGATGCGATTTCTTGTTTTCGTTGTTCTTTAGTGTTATGTAGCTGTTTGAGTTACAAAGATCAAAGTCTCAAACCCAAAGATATATTCTTTGTAAAAGTTAAGGCTCAGCCACACCTTCCTAAAACACTTCATTCAAACAAGCCCCCACAAATCTACTTCAGTGTGTGGGGGCAGGGTTTCATAACACCGGCCAAATGTATACGCAAAGAAGGAAGGCATAACTTTTATTCTCGCTGTATTATTGTTGCCGCCATGTTGAGGAGACGCTGTTTTTCATTGCGAAAGCCAAACTACTTTGTTTGGCCTTCCAAAAGAGGACACAATTATAAAACAGTGTTAATCTTTTTACAACACTGTTCCAGAAAAGTTACTGTTTCTGGAACCTGGGAGAGTACTCAAGACTGATTCTAAAAAGTGGGGCAATTCCATCTTTGTAAGTACAGTCTGGCGCTTCTAACTCACAGAAACAGCCTGTAAGTATGTTTTCATATTTTAAGTATTTGCTACTGACCATTCAAACGCGAGTTTTTAGCTGCATAGAGTAACACTTGTTTATCGTTTTAATCACAAATGCAGACATGGTTTTACATTCTTTTTTTACCTAAAACCGCATAAACACATTGCATTTAACCAAATGCACAATGTAATGTTAATCTTAGAACCATCATATGACCCCTTTAAATTAATGTGTAGCCATTTGTACAAATTGACATTTTTGTGAATACAAATGTTTGCTTTTGTATTAGTGTATCATAATTGCCGCATGCAAGGAAGATGTGCATTTGTGGATCAGGTGACGCGTGTGCATTCATTGACGTATTTTCTGAGTCAATCTCATTGGATTCATTTGGAATTTGAGACTTTCTTTTCGCGGTTTTCAAGTATTTCACAACCCACACACAAACAACTACAAATGAATAGGCCTGGTGCTGAGTATTAATGTGTGCACAACTACCCATCTATTTGACAAATTCACAAATGCACAATCCACACACAGCTGTCTAAGAAAACCTGCTACCACAGAAGGCAGTAATACAAAAAACAGACAATGGCACCGTAATCAATCGTTCTTCCCCATTTAAGACACTTAATGTGGCTTAAGAAAGTGTTATTGAGGCACCAAATTTAGTACACAACTATTAATAAAACATAGCTTACCTTGTACAGACAAGCAGACAAATATGAACTCAAAACGTGCAGTTTCAGATCAGTTTACCAATCTTTCTTTCTCAAGTTCTAATATCTTCCCACATATTACTTAAAAATTAAATCAAACTCAATGGCTTTTTATGCACTCCACATAGCTTCTTCAAACTGACCTGAAATCAGTTTTTATAGCATTTGTTTACTTGTACAAGTGGTACTCACTTGGGCTGGAGGACAGCTATTTTTTTGAAGAACAATATTTCATAGTAATGCTGGTTGGGACTAAATTGGCCCACTTTTTACAAGACAAAGATTTCCCCACAAAACTATATGCAGACTTGTTTGTTTAATTTCGTACTGCCTTAAACTATGGTTGTATGTAGCATACATTTTAATCATGAAGCAGCATTGAAAAGTTAAATACTATTGGTAAGAGTTAAAATTATTGTGTTAAATAATATACATTTAAATTATATCTTAAGGAAAAAATAAAATGCAGCCATGAGAAATGGTGGTTCTATGGTGGGTTCCTGGACCCAAGTTTAAAAACCGCCGTCTTAAACCTTAAAATCATTAATGTTTCACCAACCATTATTCCATATTCGGGTCTTAAGCTACCTATATCTAACATGGAGGGCTCTCTAACTACTAACTAGTATAAAAGTATCTTGAAATTTTAACAATTACAAAAGAATAAAATAAAGCATTTTTTAAACCTTTTTGAACTAAGACAGGTTCAGTTTGAGTCATCATCAGAGCTCATTTCCCCTGTACATTCAGCATCTGGCTCATATTCGCAATCTCAACGATATTCTCAAAACTATCAGTTTCAATGTTTTCAAAATCAATATTTTGATAACTGGCAGCTTGTTCACCAGATCAATTGACAGTGAAACTATTATTTGATTGCGTACAGCTGTGGTTCCCAAAACTTTAAGTGATGTTGAATTTTTCTAACCCTATTATGCATGTCATGTTTTATGTCAAATTAATATAATAAATAAAGCAATTCATTAAACTAAATCAATGATTTAAATTAAATTAAATCAATTTGAATAGAAGCCATCTTTGGATCTTTGGCACAAGCTGTATCTAGATGTATTTACACACTGTTAAAATGGCAATAAAACTGAACACTTCAATATTGCAATAAATCAAGGTCGACACAACAGTTTCTTAAATGTCTACAAACACCCAAGTCTCAGTTAAGCTCAAGTGCTCAAAAAGGTCATAAGTAAACACAAATCCTTCAAAAGGTCTCTTCAATTCAATGGATAAATAAAATAATGTAAAGGAAATAGTCAAAGCCTATGCTTGCACTTGTGCTAGTTTCGGCCTCGTCACTGGCTGCAGCATGACCTCATCTCATATACTGTATGAAACACCTGCCATTCAACAACTACCATGCTAATACACTCGTATTTGTGGAAAGTAACCTTGTTGACAAGTTTGGGTGAGTAAGGGTAAAACACACACGGTATTGTACGTTTAATACCTACCTATAGATGGCGATATCACTTCTATTGTAGCAGAAAGAAACTGCTGCAGAAAAATGTAGGTGCCGTGCAAAGTATAACAATTGTACTACTAATTACAAATGTATTGGAGTAAAGAGTAAATACTTATTTAAAAATGTAGTCATGAGAGTAAAAGTTTAAGTGCCATGTAAAATATTATATCTTTGATATTCAGTAAAAGTACCAATAGCCAAAAAGATACTTAAGTGCCAATTACTTAAACTAATTACAGTTATTCATACTTTACACCACGGTTGTGCACGGACACCCCCTGTTACCTCACGTACTCCAGTTTGGGATCCATGAGTGTACAGTATACTTGCTCGACAGTAAATCCGTGAGGCATTTCATGTTTTGCCGATGTATATTCTTTTGTTTTATGCCTGCGGTAATTATGAATGAAACATCACAGCATCATTGTGTATCAGATATTGCCACCTTGAGGAGTAAAGGTGAATTTCACTTATTGAGTCATCAGAGATTCAGTTATTGAAAAAAAACTATTACATACCTTGGGTCACTAGCGACCCTATGCACTTACAATAAAAAAAAAAACTTTTATATATTTTTCTTGTTATATTGTTTATAATGAATGAATTGAGGAATGCTTAGAAGGTTGACATCTAACTTAAAAAAAAAAAAAAAAAAAAAAAAAAACGAATGAGGGGGAGGATAGTGAATTACATCCCGGTTTGCTAAAGACAGAGGTTTGCGTTTAAGAGTTAAAAGATTAATTCTGTCATCATTTGCTTAATGTTGCCATATGAATGCAATGCAAATGCTGTTTCTTGCTGCCTTTAAGGTTACAAGATATTAGAGAATCAGTTGAGATCCCATGTCATGTATTTGTTAAAGTGAACCTTTAATTTACCAGAGAATCTCTGGATGAAATAATCAAATGCAATACATGCAAATGCTCTATCTTGTATCCACAGACAAGGGATTTGAGTGGCCCAGTCATTTGCACACTTGTTGCCTGGAGGAGGTGATGGACTCGTGTAGAGTTTGGGCGAAAGCCAGGAGCCAATGTGAAGCTATTCACAAGCAACCATTGATGATAAGAGTGTGCATTTGATTTCAAGTGTTACCTAAAAGCAGCATCCCGACACCAAGAGAATGCAGCGCTACTGATAAGAAACAGAAGACATGATTGCTGCAAACACTCCAACAAACAACTCCAACAAAAGGGCTTAAAGAGACACACACATTCACACACATTTACTTCTATCTAAATGAAGACACTAACAGACTGTTGTTTTGTAGCTCAATCCACAGCCAATCAGAGCATATTTGATGCTTAACATAGAGTTATGAGGAAGGGGATTTTAGACCAATGAGATTCACAGTGGGTCGGCTAAACTTTGATTACTTGTACACATATACATTTTTTTAACAATTTGTTTTCTTTTATGTGTGTACACAGTATATTTTGTAGTATATTTTGAATCCACAAAATAAATAAGCAGCACATCTGTTTTCACCACTGATGATAATAATGAGAAATGTTTCTGAGCTGCAAATCATCACATTAGAAGGATTTCTGAATTATCATGTGACGTGAGTATTGATGCTGAAAATTCAGCTTTGCCATCAAAGGAATAAAAAAACCTTTTTTTCTGTGAGCGTAGGTTTTGTCAGAATTTGCTATTGTTTGGGGAGATTGTCCCCAGTACTAAGTAACCCCCCCCCCCCCCTCTCTCTCTCTCTCACGCACACACACACACATCTATTCCTCTGTGAACATCCTCCGTGGACAAACAAATTACTTGATTTGTACCAAGGGCTGAAACCACGTCTGGTGTTTTTGAGGTGTCTGTATATTTTGGTTGATTCTTTTAGAGGTTTGCACAGCAGTAGGGAAACCACAGCCCAGTTGTTGTTGTTCTTTATACTGTCTGTCATTTGTTCTTTCATTCTGCTGTTTTTTTGTTGTTGCTGTAAACGACAGCACAGCTTGTGGCTTACACACGAGTGTCTGTGATTGTGTGGCACCAAACCCCTTTGATTGCTTTCTTTTCTCTGACCAAGGGGAGGAAATACTCTCTCCTGTTCTTTCTCTTCTGTTTTCCTTTGTTTTTCTCATGCTGTGAGGGAACAAGAGATGACCAGGTGATATTTTTGCTTTGTGTTAATATATATATATATATATATATATATATATATATATATATATATATATATATATGTGTGTGTGTGTGTGTGTGTGTGTGTGTGTGTGTGTGTGTGTGTGTGTGTGTGTGTGTGAGAGAGAGCTAATACACTGCTTTAAATGCCACATAGTTAGAATTATTGGTCTACATCACAGTTGTCACATCTCTCTCATGTTGAGAGAATATGTGACATTCTCTCTCATCAGGGTTGTTCTGGTGTGTGCGTGTGCGTGTATACTTGCACAACTGTCTTTGTGAGGACCGATTTGAGTTTTAGACTATCGGAGTGAGGACAAAGCGAGTAAAGTGAGGAGATTTTGGCCAGTCCTCACTTTCTGAGAGCCCTTTAAAGGCCTTTTTGAGGGTCGAGACTTTGCTTTAGGTTTAGGGTAAGGGTTGGGGTTAGGCACTTAGTTGTGATGGATAGGGTTAGGGTAAGGAGCTAGAGATTGCATTGTGTCAATGAATGTCCTCACAAAGATCGATATACAAGTGTGTGTGCGTGCGTGCGTGCGTGTAAGACCGTGTAAGGTTGTATTTATGCTAGTGACCAGGTTAGTCCAAGTGCACACTACAATCCTTAATGGCATAGTGAACCTTAAAATTAAAATTCTGTCATTTTTCACTCACCCTCATGTCATTCCAAGCCTGTATGCATTTCTTTCTTTTGCAGAACACAAACATTTTGAGATCTGAAAATGTTAGTAACCAAACAGTTTCAGTTGCCATTGACTTTGACTGATTCTTTAAATGTATGCCAGGAAATTAGCTTCAAGCTTTCACTTTTTCCAACAAATGACAAACTGGAAGTCATTAATTTCCAATGGAGAGTAGTACGGGAGCTGTGTGGATTTCATTGTTCAGTCATTTTATCATGGCGAATAAGTGGAGCTGCTTTATCACCAATTTAAAAGTTCTGTGCAATTGCTGCCACTAGTTGGCGAAATGCGACTACCATAGGCCTACTTGAATGTCATAGATAGTGGAAAGGCTTCAGTCTTGATGGCTGTGACCAAATTCAAAGGCTACATCCTTCGAAGGACTCAAGACTTCAAAGGCCATGTCTTCGAAGGCTGCGAAGGTCGGACTGAGCATTGCTAAATGCGACGGTCTGGCCTACGGAGGACTGTTCTTGTTGCCTAGTAACTGTGACAGCTGCCATTGATGAATGACAGTAACGTCTGTACTAGACTTTTTTGAAAGTTATAAATTAAACTGTCTGAAAATAAAACAAGGTTCACAAACTAAATATGTTCTAAATATGGTTTAAATATATAATCGCATCTTAGTAAGAAATGTCAACATTTGAACCGCTTTAAAGTTTTTATATATACTATATCAGTGGTGGGCCGTCAGGGCCAGCAAGGCCTTCTCTGCTGGCCTAAACACTATCAGAATCACTGACCTGCACTGTAATATATTTTTTCCATGAAGGAGTATTAAATTATTCCCAATTAATAGATGCCACCTACGTCACTACCAAAAATAGAACGCCGCCATATTTACGACCGATCTCGCCCGGTATGGCCGCCCAAACTGCCCATTTGAATGAGAGTGAGAGACAGAGATACCTGGAGAAAATTTTAATTTTCGATCCTTATTTGTTACCACCAGTTTTCTTTTGTCCATTCTCTTAATTCCTTAGCTTTTCTCTTGGTTGCGCTACTTCTAGTAGTGTATGTTTATGTTAGAGCTTTTATTCAATCATATTTCAGCCGTCATGTGTTGCAAGGGTCAAAGAAATCTGCCTTGAGGCCTTCAGAATCAATAGTGGAATATTGGGTTGCTTAAAATGAATGGCAATGAATCTGTTGCTTTAACCAATCAGATAATCAGTCAGATTTAACCAGCCAATCGGATTTCGATTAGACGGCCATAGCAGGCGTACAATAACATCAGCACGTCCTTTGATTGGATGTTCAGAGCACGTAACGTTGCTATTACTGGTAGTCAGAACTACTGTAGCGAACTCTGTAAACTAAAATATATTCCTGTAGATTTAATAGTTTTTCAACCCACAAATTAATGTTTCTTTACCTCCTCGACCCCCAGCAGGTTCAAACCTACCGGAAAAACAGACAGCAGCTGAACAAAGTTTTGCAAGGTAAACAAATATCTTGTTGTTTGAATAAGTACTCAACTCTATGTCTATAAAGAATCATATTTTATTTATTTGATCTCTGGCTGAGATATGTGGGACCTGAGAGAGAGGTCTAGCATTCGCCATCTAGTCATAGCCAATACACTTAAATAGCCAGTAAATTTGCATTCATCTTTTAAAAAATGAGATTTTGGCCAAATGAATTTTACAACAGGAAAAACTGACTAGTTTGTAACCTGTTTAATATGATGCCGCCGGCGCTGTTTGAATGATGGACAACATGCATTTGCGCACATTCGCTGGCCAAAAACTTCGTAACTGCATTTGAGTTTGACTTTTGTAAAATGTTAACAATATATTGATAAGTAATACAACAACATATAATTTGTTTTTACCATCGGAAAATCATAAGCACAGGTGCGCCCCCTGCTGTTTCGTACTGGAACTTACACAAAGCGACTGAGTGATCCTCGTCACCTAAGTTTTTTCGTGGTGAATATGATTTTCTTCTTAATTTTCCTTTTAAATTTATGATCGAAACTTTTTCAAACATTCATAGGCTACTATTGTAAATTTTGTAACTATTGTAACCCTTGAACGACAAGTCAAGTGAAGGGAGGCTCCATTTCTGAACTTATAATCGGAACGCAAGAACCACTGTATACACACAAGCCGAATTCACTCGCTCGTTTCTCTTTACCCGGCCTTTTCCGAACTTACCGCGTTAACCAACATTAACCCAATAACTGCCGGTGCAAAATAAAAACAGCAATTTCACAACAATTATAGAGAGTCTGAGTGCTGCTACACTATTAAAAGTTATTAATTCAGGTAGGACACCACTGAAGGCCTAGGTGTGAAATGCACGGCCCGCCACTGATATATATGTGTATATGTATACTTGCGTTTAAAAGTATAATTTGGCAATTTCTCTCAAAAAAATCATGTTGTCCCTGGCGCACAATGAATTCTGGGGTAGGCAAGGCCGTGAAGGATCCATCTGTTGTGTCCTTCATTTCACGGGAAAGGCAGGACGCATTTGGAGGCTACATTTGAAGGAGCCTTCGTGGCACCGCAGTGATGCAATCGGCCTTTGAATGCACCTTTTGAAGGATGCAGCCTCTGAATTGGGATGCAGCTGTATGTGTATTAGCTTAGCAACATTCTAACTCCAAAATCAAAATTGGAATGCTTTGCTTGCTTTAAAGTTCATGTGAATGGAACCTGCAACCGACTTTACTTCAGGAATGTGACAGGGGGTTGTGACAGGATCTGCCAAATCCATAAAACTGACGTCATCAGAGAGGGAATGCCATTACAGATGGGAAGCACATTTTCAGATTTTGACTAAAGATTATGAAGACTTATTTTCAGAGCCGGACAGTAACGGAGTACATTTACTTGAGTACAGTACTTAAGTACAATTTTGAGGGATCTGTTCTGTACTCAAGTATAATTTTTGGGGAGTACTCATGACTTTACTCAAGTACATTTGAGAGGTAAATATTGTACTCTTTACTCCGCTACATTTCTATCCATAACCGTGAGTAAAAAAAAAAAAAATGTAAAAAAAAATGTTCTTCTAAAAAAATAAAATAAAATAAAAGATCTCGGAAACCCGAATTTGTTGTTTCCCTCTCAAACGTGATTGGATTGTGCAGGCGCCACTGATTGGGACAGCCTATCAGCAATCACCTTCAGCTTTCCGCCAAAATCAACTCCATGGTCAGATTTAGATTAGACAAGAGACGAACAATGGATGAAGACGCAGCAGGTCCATCCCGGGAATGTGTCAACCCGTGGCCCCACCTCGCCAATTCAACAATTGAATGATAGTTTTCGCTTCAAGTGTTTGCTCAAACAGAACTTTATCACTGCCTACAAAAATTCATCCTCCAACTTGCGGAAGCATGTCAAGGTACGTACATTAAAATAAACTTCCTTACATTTCTAAGCTAGATTCTACTAGATACAGAAAAGTGCACTAAATGATTGGCTAGGTGCGATAATGCAGCTTTTTACATTCTCGGTTACGTTTGAGTAGTCGAAGCCACATGCACCCGCCAATTTGCCAGCTGTAGCTAGACATTCAGATGGCTAACTTAACTTTGGCCTGACAATAGCATAAGCAGAGGCAAGCTAATCGTGTAACATAGATAATCAACTGAGGTCCTTTCAGATTCATGTTTTGATGCCCCTGACAAATAGAGAGAGCATATTTTATTTAAATAAAAAAATTTAATTATATATATCCTAGTCTGAGCTCGAGTACGAAACGTCTTTTTTACCATTCAGAGGGAATAACTAGAGCAACCCTACAGGGGCTATTCTTATTTTTTTAAATAACAGTTCAGCTGGCCTAGACTCGATTACAATAGTGTTTGTAGAACTGTACGTCTTAAATGCCTATTCAAGTGGGGGAACGCTCTTGAGTGTACTTATACCTGTCTTGTTATACGATACAAAATTGCTGTAACGTTAGCCTACAATTGTATTTAAATACATGAGAGATATGTTATCCAAAGTCTTGTATTTGCCTGACCTAATATTGCAGCACTTGTTAGAATGTCAGAAGCACCTAAAAACTTTGCTGGTCCATGTAAATTAAAGTTCGTTGCACCAGTAAAACCAATTTAAAAAGTTAGTCTGGAGCCATTGGAAAACTATGAACAACCAGCACTTCATAATTAACCCTCTGGTCCTCTTCGGTCAAAAATACACACACACACACACACACACACGCATGCACGCAAACAAATAATTATTGTGTTTGCTATTATTTTAGCCTAATAGGTGTTCCTGATATCTGTTGCGATGCAACAATACATAAAATAATTACAGTTTGTATGTATAGTTTGTTAAAATAATATTTATTATTAATATTACATTTATTCCTCTTTTTTTAACCTTCAGTTTGATAATGATTGTTTGCTGTTATGTTATTTTATTATGTTTTTACTGTTAGATCATAATTGCTGTTCCCTTCTGAACTTGAAGTTTTATTACCATTTATAGAATTAAACTGAATAAAATACCAATTAATTGCAAAATGTCTGTATAAAGTATTTTGAAATATCACTATCCATCCCTTATTTTGTTAGATTTTCTAATTATCAAATACTGACTAACAAAAATGCTTGCATTGTTGTGTTCCCTTTCTAACCAAATGTAATGGTTGGTTGTAATCACAATGCAAAACCTGATACTTATCTAACAGAAATATCTAAAAATATCAAAAAGTAGTCTTTTAGAATGTCTAAATATATATCTAAATAAAAAAAACGAATAAAATGGAGAAATCATGTCTAAAAAAGGCGAATTAAAAAAACTCTCTATGTGAGCTTTTCTCACTTATTTTTTTTTATTTTAAAGGCCTGCACTCTATTTTTATGAGAAATATTGCATTTATTAAAAAAAAATGTAAAGTAAAAAATATATAAATTCTAATGAAAAAAGTTGCTTAGTATAATTATTGCATAGTAACAGAAATCTTTAAAAATTCTAAATAAGAATCAAAAAATATTATTGAAGAAGAATATATATTACATTGGTTTTCCTGAAAAAAAAAAAGGCTTCGGTCACTTTAGAACGGTAAGAAGCCATGTGTGACCCCTAAACGAAGAGGACCAGAGGGTTATTAATACTGCTATGTAGACCATATAAGAGAACAGCCTGGGTATCTTTCTAATATTTATTAGTTTATTATAGTGTAAACTGAAATATTATACTGTGTTTTACAGAGAAGGCATGAGACAAATCTGGAGGAATACTGTCAACTGACTTCAACAGCCTGCAAGAGGCCATCAGAAGGTGGAACAGGCTTCAAGGCGAAGCAACTGAAGCTGCTGGAGACCAAGCAGATGTCTCAGAAGACGGTTGATTGGGCTATCCTCCGCTTCATCGTTCAAGGTCTCCAGCCCTTCTCCCTGGTTGAGAAACCATCCTTCCAAAACCTTATTGTAGAATTACAACCGAGTAGTGCCGTCATGTCCCGCACAACTGTGCGGCGCAAGATTGATTCAGCTACATCTAAAATGAAAGAACGTCTCAAGAACAAAATGAAAATGGTACCATACATTGCCTACTGACTGTTGGACGGCCAGGAGAAGGAGCTTTATAGGTGTAACAGCCCACTGGCTCGATCCTTGCAGTTTTGAACGCCGTTCAGTTGCCCTTGCTTGCCGTCAACTAAGGGGCTCCCACACATTCGATGCCTTGGCAGCTGTTTTGACCGTCATTCATGCAGAGTATGAAATAAGTCTAAAGGTTGTTAGAACTACAACAGACAACGGGTCGAATTTCATCAAAGCGTTCCGTGTCTTTGGTCCGCAGGATGAAAATAACAATGAAGAGTTAGTTGCAGAAGGCACAATCGAAGAAGTAGTAGTAGGAGAAGATTGTGATGCATCTGATGGTGAAGAGGAGGTGGAATTCATCGAAGTGGAAGCCATTCTGGAGGAAGATGATGGTCTTCAGTATCAGCTTCCGAAACATCATCGGTGTGCATGCCACTCACTAAATTTAGTTTCCACAGTCGATGTTGATCAACCTAATAAGACAGAAGCTTACAAGAAATTGTCCAGATCAGCCTTTTCTAAGTGCCAGGCACTCTGGAATAAAGCATCAAGGTCTCCTCAAAATGCAGAGCTTATAGAGGAACACTGTAAGCTTCACTTGGTACAGCCTAATTCAACTCGATGGAACTCCTCTTTCATGGCCGTGGAACGTGTGGTCAGAATCATTAGAGACCAAGGAGAGGGGTCTGCGAGAACGGTCTGTGCTGCACTCAATGTTCCAATGTAAGTAGCTTATGTTAATGTATAATTATGTTCTTATTTTGTTAGAGTAATGCTTACCACATTATCTGCTGTAGGTACATAAACAAATAAATAAATGTCCAGCATTGTACAGTGTTTCTGTTTACATTTTGTTGAAATATGTGTTTGTTTATTTTCTTCTGTTTCTATTAGGTACAGTCCGGCTGACATAGCCTTTTTAGGGGAATATGTCACCACCATGAGTCCAGTTGCGAAGTCCTTGAACATACTACAAGGAGAAGTCAACGTTCAGATGGGCTGGCTGCTCCCGACAATCACCACCCTCACAACCAAGCTTGAAAAGTCCAGACCGTCACTCAGATTTTGCAAGCCACTTGTTGATGCTCTTCTTGAAGGTTTGAGGAAGCGGTTTGAGAGCATGATGTCAGAGCCAGAGCTAATTGCTGCAGCCATTCTTGTTCCAAGGTTCAAAACCTCCTGGACCAGCAATGACACAGTCCTACAGCTTGGTAAGGAAAATGTTTTTTTTGTTTGTTTGTTTGCTTGTTTTTTCCAAAAACCTTTACATCCAACAATGATTCTATGCAGTTGTTTACTTAGAGTAATAATAACAAAAATATGAGTTTGTGTGTGTGATTCTGTGTTTCTAATAAAGGTCTTAGTTACATCAAGGAACATCTGCCAGAACACGATGAAGGTCTTCGGTCTCCTGATACCACATCCTCTTCTGATGAAGATGACTTCTTCACCAATGTCAAGCAGACGCATTCCCATGAGATAAGTAAGCAACTTGATGGATACCTATCCGCTACAGCTGAAGGAGTGAATACACTGGCCCTCTATCCAGCTGTGCGTAACCTCTCACTAAAGCTCAACACAGCCCTTCCAGCTTCAGCAGCGTGTGAAAGGCTTTTTAGCATAGCAGGTTTGCTTTTCACCCCAAGAAGGGGATCAATTAATTCACAGAATTTTGAGAACCAACTTCTCAAGTTGAACAAGGACTTCATGACATTTGATTGAATTGAAGTCCAACACACACACACACACACACACACACACGTCACACATACGTCACACATAGATTGTGTGTGAGAATGGTGTTATTCAGCTGAAAGTATTTTCTCCTGCCTTTGCCTGTGTCAATGTGAGAGGAAGGGGCTTAATACTGTCACTCAAATGAGCTGAATTTTATTTTTCCTTCTTTGTACACTCACCTAAACACAGCTGATTACCTGATTTTCTTTAATAATTATTATTTTCTCTTCTTTGCTCTATGCTGCGTGTATAACACGGTCAGGTTCAGAGGTGTGTCACTCAGGACATTGCTATATTGCATTATTTGCTGGTTTAGGTTTATTGATTTGATTGATGAAACTCACATGTACACACAATTGTTAGCTGATATTATTAAGGTAAGCCGAGCATTTCGTTTGATGTTCTTTAGTATGCGGTGTGTTTAACACAGTCAGGTTCAAATGTGGGTGCAAAAAATCCATTCAAACTCTTGCAGAGGTTTGTCAGAGCGTTGCCATTGTGCTACTGCCTTGTGAGAAATGTTAAATAAAGCAACATGGTAAAAAGATGAAAATGACTGATTTTACTTTCAATTCCTTTTATATTCTCCAAGGTATTAACATTAACATTTTTCATAACTCCATGTGTAGGACATTTCTGTACATAAATGTAAGCACTGTGGCAGTAGTAATGCAATATTTAGAAAATGTACTCTTGTACTCTTGATACTCAAGTACATTTAAAAACAAGTACTTCAGTACTTTTACTTAAGTAGACATCTGACTGTAGTACTTTTACTTGTACTTGAGTAAAATTTAGCAAGGGGTATCTGTACTTTTACTCAAGTAATGAAGCTGTGTACTCTGTCCGCCTCTGCTTATTTTTTTCTGAGGTTTAATTGTTCAACATAGGACCAATGTGTCGTAAAAAAGTACTGTAAATAGGGTAAATTTAAAGACTGTAAATGTAAGACTTTAAACATATCTAACAAAATGTAGTGAGTTTTATGTATGTAACCAGAAAAAAATAAAATTGAAGAAAGTGAATTTAACTTGTTTTAAAGATGTTTAGGTATTTTACTTTAAACACTGAAAGAAAGAAGAGGAGAACAGTTACCCATCACATTGCCATGGCAGCTCTGAACCTCAGAAAAAAATTCTTGTCAGGTATAATTGAAAAGAGAGTTAAGGCTTAGCGATTGAAAAACATGTGACCAACCCTTCCCTGCCTTACAATAACCATACCACAAATCTCCTCATGGGTTATGACAGTCATCTGGCCACTGTGCTGTAGTTGCCTGATGATAGCTTTTCTCGCTCTGTTTTGCTGCTCTCTGTGCTGTCCAAAGTTGGAATGTGAAAAGAAATTGGTACTCTAGCCTTGGGTTAGGCCCTGTGACAGGTTAGCACACACACACACACACACACACACACACACTGAGTTTCTGTTAACTGTACGCTGTCAGAACAAACACAGTCATTTTTCAAAATGACCGCTACCCCCCTCTCTCCCTCTCTCTGTCGTTCTTTCCTACCTCATCATATTCTGTTCTCCTCTCTCTCTCTCTCTCTCTCTCTCTCTCTCTCTCTCTCTCTCTCTCTCTCTCTCTCTCTCTCTCTCTCTCTCTGTCCCTCCCTCTCTCTTTCAGTTCCTTTCCAATTTGTGAAATTTAATTGGTGAGTTTAGTGGCTGGAGCAAGGTGAAGGGAGAATTTAAGGCGGCTAGTTTCTGTCAGATGGACTGAGCTTGGTGAACTCAGTCACTTAGCTCTCTCTCTCTTTCTCTCTTTATTTTCCTTTTCTCACTATCTATCCATCTAACTCTCTTGTTCTGTCCACCTGACTTGTTTATGGGGAAGTTCAAACCGTTCTGGGAGAGATAACTAATCTAACATGTCTCTGAGGTAAAATGTGAAACTGCTGTAATGTGTTCTGCCATATTGACCCTCCCTTTAAAACGCCTATCCTGTTCTGTCCTCAAATGAGCCATAAAGTCATTTACAACTTAGTTACTGTAATGGCTTTATTCATCAGAATTTTATGTGAGATATATTCAAAGCAGCAGTGTGTAATTTCTGGGCTACTAGTGGCACCAAAAGCAATTACAATCTGTTTGTTTGAACGACCTGACTATAACATGGGCTCAATTAAAGAGATGAGTTAGGGGGCAGGACTACCTTGCTGAATTTTTATATTATTTTAGAAAATTGTGTTCAGTGCCATTAGTTGTGAACAAATTACGAGGGCATCTAATTTAATTGCAAAAATAATGTCTGTTTCTAAACAGATTTTGTCAAAATGCCCTTATTTGCCCTTGTTTGGACAAAAGCAGATAGTTCCACACCATAATCATGCCATTAGTTTAACCTAAATAAAATGTTGAGCTACTCAAACTAAGTGGTCAATATTTGCCTAGTTTACATGATCCATTTCCCCCAAAACAATTCAAAAGTAGTAGCTATTCTGATAAAAGAGTTTGTTCGTGTGTATTTCATATTTTTCATATTATTATGTGTTTTACCCATTTGTTTGAGTTTAAGAGTGTGAAATTAACTGCCGTTACTGTACAGTACTGTACAATATTTAGCTTGAGATAGTCGCTATAATGAAGGGCTTGGGACTGTGTGTTTTCTTTGGAATCTGCGGCAGCTTAACAACCACCATGATGATGAGGAAAACGTCTTGGTTACGTATGGTAACCCTCGTTCCCTGAGGAGGGGACGGAGACGTCTCGTCGGAGGAGTTTCCAACGAATTGGGATCACGCTAGGGAGACCAATTGACTTCGAGTGAACTAAAACGAGCCAATGAACATTGGCATGCAAGATTTGCATTCCGCGACCCGCCTACCAGTGCGGGTATAAAAGCGGAAGCAAGCGCATACACAAACGTTTTTCGCTGAGGAGCCGAACGGTGTCCAGTCCTCCGCGAAGGTACAGCAAGCATGGCGACGGGACGAGACGTCTCCGTTCCCTCCTCAGGGAACGAGGGTTACCATACGTAACCGAGACGTTCCCTTTCATTCGGGAACTCCTACGTCTCGTCGGAGGAGTTTCCAACGAGTTGGGATCCCTGACAAAACGCCATGGTGCTGACCCCTTCCAGCGCCCAGCTTAGCTCCCGGCATAGCAGTTTCTTACTTATATGAGGGGAGCTAGCTAGGAAGAATCACACTGCTGTTCCGCAAGACCCGCTCAGTGGATTGGATAACACTGGGAAAGCGTGCCCACCCCGTAGGAGGGAACGCTGCGGAGACCCTGCCCGCCCGAAGGGAGGCACTGGAATACACGTATGTACTAACCCGTAGGGTAGTGAAACATACGGCAGTCCTTGAGGTAGTCCCAGCCCGAGGGGTGGGAGCGTACTCAGCAAGGACGACAGAACGGGTCTGTCGAGGGGAAGACACGGTGCTAACCCGGAGGGTAGCTGGAACGTGGAAGAAATGGGTCGCCTTAGGGACCACTGTTAAGGCCATCCAGTCTAATAACAACTCCTACGAGAGGTAATAGACCTGGCGCCGGGCGAACCGCCTCGCCTGGTGCCGGAGGGGTGATGGAGGAACTCACGAGGTTAACCGTTTGTTGGGGAACCAACGGAGCAAAAAGACGCACGTATCCGGCCCATGGGGCAGGAATGGCGTAGCAAGCCGACACAACCTAATTCCTCACGCTACTGGCCGTAGCGAGGAAACGGGAGGAAACAGGTTCAACACGGAGGCTATAAAACCTAGCGAACGTGTTAGGTGTCGCCCAG
Source organism: Meda fulgida (assembly GCA_030578275.1). NCBI lineage: Eukaryota > Metazoa > Chordata > Actinopteri > Cypriniformes > Leuciscidae > Meda > Meda fulgida. The sequence continues at coordinate 8,979,271 of CM060616.1, read as the reverse complement.
CCCGCAGCTCTACAGATGTCTGTTAGCGAGGCGCCTTGCGCCAAAGCCAAGGAGGAGGCAACACTCCTAGTAGCGTGTGCCATCAACCTAGGTGGGCAAGGCATGTCCTGGGACTCATAAGCCCGGACAATAGCATCCACTAACCAGTGGGCTAACCTCTGCTTGGAGACAGCCTTCCCCTTCTGCTGGCCTCCGTAACAAACAAAGAGCTGATCTGAGGTCCTAAAGCTTTGCGTTCTGTCTACATAAACCCGCAAGGAGCGGACGGGACAGAGAAAAGCTAGGGCTGGGTCTGCCTCCTCCAAGGGCAGCGCTTGCAGGTTCACTACCTGGTCCACGAAAGGAGTGGTAGGAACCTTGGGCACATATCCGAGCCGGGGTCTCAGAATAACATGAGAAAGGCCCGGACCGAACTCTAGGCACGATTCGTCGACCGAAAAAGCCTGCAGATCCCCCACCCTCTTAAAAGAAGCCAAAGCCAACAGGAGAGCTGTCTTCATAGACAGGATATTCAACTCCACCGAAGGTAAGGGCCCAAAAGGGGGACTCTGGAGCGCTCTGAGCACCAGAGATAAGTCCCAAGAGGGTACGGGGTGCAAATTACGAGGAGGATTTAGTCTCCTGGCACCCTTAAGGAATCTGATGACCAGGTCGTGCTTCCCTAATGACTTACCTTCAACTGCATCGTGATGAGCGGCTATTGCGGCAACATACACTTTGAGGGTGGAGGGAGACAGCCTTCGCTCCAACCCATCTTGCAGGAAGGAAAGCACGACTCTGACCGGGCAAGTTCAGGGGTCTTCCCGGCGGGAAGAACACCAAACGACGAACAGGTTCCACTTAAACGTATAGAGGCGCCTCGTAGAGGGGGCTCCTAGCGGAAGTGATGGTGTCTACCACAGCCTGTGGTAGGCCACCTAGAACCTCCGCGTCCCGTCCAGGGACCAAACATGGAGTCTCCAGAGGTCTGGACGCGGGTGCCACAGGGTGCCCCGTCTCTGGGAAAGGAGGTCCTTCCTCAGAGGAATCGGCCAAGGAGGGGCTGTCGCGAGGAGCACGAGTTCCGCAAACCAAGTCCGGTTGGGCCAGTACGGCGCAACGAGCAGGACCTGCTCCTCGTCCTCCCTGACCTTGCACAAAGTCTGTGCAAGAAGGCTCACTGGGGGAAACGCTTACTTGCGAAGGCCCTGGGGCCAGCTGTGTGCCAGTGCACCTGTGCCGAGAGATCCTTCGGTCAGAGAATAAAACCACTGGCAATGGGTCGTGTCCGGAGAGGCAAACAGATCTACCTGAGCGGCTCCGAAGATTCCCCAAATCAGCTAGACCACCTGGGGATGGAGTCGCCATTCTCCCGGAAGAGGCGGCTGCCGTGAGAGCTCGTCGGCCGTAAGGTTGAGCACACCCAGGATGTGAATGGCCCGAAGCAACCTCAGATGCTTCTGACTCCATAGGAGGAGATGGCGGGCGAGTCGCGACATACGACGGGAGCGTAGACCACCTTAACGGTTGATGTACGCAACGGTCGCAGTGCTGTCCGTACGGACCAGTACATGTCTGTGCAGAAGCAGCCCCCTGAAGCGGCACAGAGCGAAGCGTACTGCTTGCAACTCTAGGCAGTTGATGTGCCAATGCAGTTGAGGCCCCGTCCACAGACCTGAAACTGCATGCCCGTTGTACGTGGCCCCCCCATCCGCTGGCAGAGGCATCTGTAAACACCACAGCATGCCTGGACACCTGGACAAGGGAACTCCGGCCCGTAGAAACGCAGGGTCCGACCAGGGACTGAAGGTTTGGCGAAAGTGCGGGGTAATGTTGACCCGGAACGTGCCTCTCTGCCACGCCCATCTCGGGACTCAATCGTGAAGCCAGCTTTGAAGCGGTCTCATATGAAGCAAGCCGAGCGGCGTTACTGCGGCTGCGGCTGCCATATGCCCCAGGAGCCTCTGAAACTGTTTCAGTGGAACCGCTGACCTGCCTTGAAAGGACTTGAGGCAGTTGAGCACTGACTGGACGCACTCCTCTGTGAGGCGCGCAGTCTGACCGACCGAGTCCAACTCCATGCCGAGATTGGAGATCCTCTGCGTGGGGCAGAGTTTGCTCTTGTCCCAGTTGACCTGAAGACCCAAACGGCTGAGGTGTCGGAGCACCAAGTCCCTGTGATCGCACAACAGATCTCGCGAGTGAGCTATTATGAGCCAGTCGTCGAGATAGTTGAGAATGCGAACGCCATGTTCTCTCATGGGAACAATGGCCGCCTCCACGACTTTCGTGAAGACACGGGGCGACAGGGCCAGGCTGAAGGGTAGGACTTTGTACTGAAATGCTCGACCCTCGAAAGCAAAACGAAGAAAGGGTCTGTGTCGAAAAATCGAAACATGAAAGTACGCGTCCTTCAGGTCGATCGCTGCAAACCAATCCTGGGGACGGATGCATTCGAAGATGCGCTTCTGCGTGAGCATTTTGAACGGGAGCTTGTGCAGGGCCCGATTCAAAACTCGCAGGTCCAGGATCGGTCGTAACTCACCGCCTTTCTTGGGTACAATGAAGTAGGGGCTGTAGAACCCAGACTTCATCTCGGCTGGAAGGACCGGCTCGATCGCGTCCATCGCCAGCAGGACGTCGATCTCTTTCCTCAAGACAGGGGCATCGACGCTCCACACACGAGTGAAGCGGATACCCCTGTAGTTGGGAGGCCGGCGAGCAAACTGAATTGCATAGCCGAGCCGAATGGTACGGATGAGCCAGCGGGACGGCCTCGGAAGCGCTAACCAGGCTTCGAGAGACCGTACCAACGAGCCCACCCGGACCACCGGCGCACCCGCGGAGGGGCAGCGAAGTGGAAGGCAGGGACCAGACTCCGGAGGCACTACTGCGGCCGAGAGAGAGGTCTGGGTGTGCAGGGCAAAACCTACCTGCTTCCACCGAGGGGCAGACGGCAGGGAAGGCCCGGAGGCGTTCGACTGCTGGCTGTCCCGAGGCGAAGGAAGGATGGGAAACGAGGAGCGAGGCCAGGGAGCGTCGGGTCCAGGTTTCCGCACCTCCTTGCCCAGCGGGAGACGAGAGTAACTAGGCCGTGGCGGTGACACTGACGTCTGAGCGCTGGGGTGAGGGGAATGAGAGCGGCGAGGCCACGTGGGGGCGCACACTGTCATTCTGACCCTCTTGGACGGTGGAGACTGATAGCGGCGAGGCAATGGAGCGTCGTCCTGGACTACCAGTCTCGACTGAGAGTGACCCAGAGGAAGTAGAAATTGCTCTTTTATTGAAAATTTGGGTACCACCAACCGGCTGGTCAGCGGCGGAACAGAAACGAAAGAAAGATTCTCCACCTGGCCCTCCTCCAGGGGAAGGAGGTCTGCAGAGGCACCCTCCTGAAGAGCAACCGGAACATCCTCTGGGTCGCCCGTCTCAGGGTCGCTTCCCTCTCCTTTTGCTGGGGGGTTTAGAGGAGCCCCGAGCGGGCTGGGCAGCTCTCTTAGGGCCGGCACCCTGCTGCCTAGGGGGCTGCTGCTTAGGCTGGGCAGGGGCGGAGGCGGCGGCAGGAGGGCGCCCTCGGCGACGAGCAGACGGAGGCGCAGCCGCAGGAGGCGGGGCAGCAGCAGCCTGTCTCCGGGGCATGATGTACTTTATAACCTCCGACTGCTTCAGGGCAGCGGAGAACTGTTGGGCGTAGTTCTCCACCGCGTCGCCGAAGAGGCCACCCTGGGATATGGGAGAGTTCAGGAACCTACTCTTGTCCGACTCCCTCATATCGGCCAGGGTGAGCCACAGGTGTTGCTCCAGGACCACAAGCGTGGACATCGCCCGGCCCAGGGAGCGTGCGGTGACTTTCGTCGCCCGGAGGGCGAGGTCCGTCGCCGCACGCAGCTCTTGAAGCACCCCTGGGTCGGTACCACTCTCCTGCATGTGAGAGAGCGCCTTGGCCTGGTGGACCTGAAGGAGTGCCATCGCATGCAGGGCAGAAGCAGCTTCTCCACACGCACTGTAAGCCTTCCCAGTCAGACTGGAGGAGAACCTACAGGCGGGAGAGGGGAGCGTAGGAGCACCCCGCCAGGTGGAGGCGGTCTGAGGGCACAGTTGCATAGCAACCGACCATTCCACTGGGTGTATGCCCTCGTATCCCTTGACTGCCCCGCCATCGAGAGTGGTGAGGGAGGAGGAGGGAGTCGACCTATGCCTGGCCGTTAGAGGGGCCGTCCACGATCTCGTCACCTCCTCATGCACTTCCGGAAAGAAAGGTACCGGGGCGGGGCGCTGAGAACCAGCACGGGCCGCCCCGAGAAACCAATCGTCGAGCCGCGAAGGTTCGGGACACGGTGGAGGGTTCCACACGAGCCCGACACTTGCGGCCGCCCGGGAAAGCATAGCATTCATTTCCGGGTCCGGCTCGGACAACGCTGCCACACCAGAAGGGGGCAACGCAGTCGAGTCGTCATCCCCAGAAGATGACTGCTCTCCCTCCGATGCAGCGATTGACATCCGGTCCTCCGGCGGAGCCCCGAAGGAAACGACTGGGACCACCCGAGATGGCCCAGCGCGCTCCCAGCGCGACAACACAGCGGGGAAACTGCAAGCCCGCTGTGTGCACTCAACCGAATACCAGCTGTTAAAACAGCTCTTTGAAATAAACAGCTTGCGTGTAGCAACAGCCGGCACTCGGGAGGTTGCGAGGATCACTGAAGCGCCGTCACACCAGCACAGAGAGGTCTCAGAGCAGCTCGTTGAGCGTGAAGAAACCACAATTCTTAAGCTCATACACTCAGAGGACACAACTGGTCGGCTCCGAAGCAAAAAGCGTTTGTGTATGCGCTTGCTTCCGCTTATACCCGCAATGGTAGGCGGGTCGCGGAATGCAAATCTTGCATGCTCGTTTTAGTTCACTCGAAGTCGATTGGTCTCCCTAGCGTGATCCCAATTCTTTGGAAACTCCTCCGATGAGACGTAGGAGTTCCCGAACGAAAGGGAACTATCAGTTAGCTTCCTCTTGATATTAAAGCAATTATTGTAGCTTGCTTCTTTGGGTTTTTGAGCTTTTTTATTGTGACTTGTATTTTATTGGATTCGTACCCAAGCGCTCTACGCAATGCTGTACCAGGTGAGCTATCAAGCAAGTTTACTACATAAATGCCATACATATGGAGCTAGTTATGTGGTGCAAACGTCAAAGTGTATGCACTATAGTAAAAATATGAATGAGGTCATAACAGTACTGTGCAAGGAACTACAAAAAACTAAGACTTCATTAATCGATAATCTGCTCTTGTAATCATAATTTGTGTGAAAATGAATAAATGTTGTTGGTATTTTACTGCCACTAGTGTTAATTTTATCTGGAAACTGCAGTTAAGTGTATGTACAGTATCTGTACGTTTTTTTTTCTATTGAGCCCAGGTTGCAACAAAGACTTCCTTTGCTCAAACAAACAAAGAAATCTTGAAAGCTCCACAGAGTGTTTACAATTTTCAGTTAAATCGACCTGTTGGCTTACTTATAGCTGTCCCAGCTGGGATAGGAAAACATATTTTAATATTGAAAAATTATACTCTGTGTTTGTGATGTATGGGCCACATTCACACCAGAGCCCCCCCCCCCCCCCCCCCCCCCCACACACACACACACACACACAAACAAATCCTATAGTAGTATAGTAATGTAGGAACTGTAGGTAGCTTCTGTGCTACATGTTTAATTGAATTTACATGTTCATGGTCATTCATCTGAAGCATAGACACAAAGCCTATTTCATACAGTCGCTCTCTTTCTTTCCTCTGATGATTTATTTGTTCTCTTCCTGTGCAGCTGCCCCAGAGATAAGTGGCTGTTTATCAAATTGCCTGTCAGAAACACTCGGCAGATTAATCTACAGCTCTTATCGCCGTGCTGAGAGAAAACTTCCCAGTGCTTTTAATTCACTGAATTGGATTACAGTATTACACAAGCACCTCTTGCGACTGGAGTGCACAACTCGTTTTAATACAAAAAAACCCCCCTCTTTTACAGCTCGTTCATGCTGGAAGCGAGCGGTGTGATCCAACAATACTAGAACGTTCCTGTTATAGTCAATGAAACAGTTTAAAGTGAGTGAGTTTTGTGGTGACAGCTATAGACGTGCAGACAGTGGTGATTCACTTCCTGAAACCACTGTATACTGCAGGTGAGTAAATCTAATGGGGTATAACAATGACTGACCTTTTTTAAAAAGCCGGGCAGTCTGAAATCTGCCCCAATGGCTCTCAATTAGAGCACGCTGCAGTTCCATTTTTCACCACAGATTTAAATTGGACATTTTTTATGCATCGAGGGCACATTTTGGCAGCAAAGGCCCTCCAGTCTTGCTTATCCTACGGTAAGTGCACATGATCATTTGGGACAGGGCCTCAGACACCCTCTGCCCCGCTTTGTATCATAATTCATGCCTGCCAAAGCCATGGGCTAAATTTTAATATCCTGCTCACTTTACAACTTAAAATAATCTAGAATATCTGGAAATATTTGTTACAGAATGCTGAACACATTTTCAATTTATTACTGATTCAGTTTATATAGAGGTCTGTGTTTTGTATGAATATTTTGGTGTGGCTCTCTGCCCCACCTGGCTTTACAGATGAGCCACGGCTTCTTTTAATGTCATTGTACTTCACTGACTCTCAGTATGGACAAAACAAAACACTTGAGACTTTTTTAAGAATATATTTTGTGTTTCACAGAAGATTGAAAGTTATTCAGGTTTAAAAGTACATGATAGTGAGTAAATTATCAAATGTTTGTGTGAAATAATCCACTATCATTTTAATTCTTTAATCTCTTAATTATTTTCTCACTATGTGTATTGAGCCAGAGCCTAGCAGGAGAATTCCAGTGTTGTTGTATCACGTCATTCTCTCGCAGTGTAGTTACATTGTTGAATGCTTTTTGGTTTTGCACTTATAGTTAGGTCCTGATGGAAATACGTCGGAAGAATGGAAATAGGTGGTTTTAAAGGAAAAAGTGTGGAATGTTAAATATTAGGAAGGCTCGTCTGGGTCCAGCTTGTCTGATGGGATGCCGCAACAGTTGCTGTTTTAATCCGTAGCTCTATATGTAAAGTAGCCCCATGGGACAACAGGAAAGGGGGCTCTGCTCAGCCGGATGAGTGATTGAGGAGATTTAAAGGCTGCATGGTGAAGGGATAGCGAGGGAGATGGATGGAGGAATGGAGAGAGAGATGATAGATGTGGTAGGCGTGTGCGAAATGTCTATAGGACGCTTAGGTGTCAGAGTCCTGACAGCTCCCCGCGGACTGTAAACTTGTGAACTTTGCCGTCTATTTACTCGGTCTCATTCGCTCGCTCATTGAGGTTTAAAGAGTGGGTGGGGCAACTCGTTGTCATGGCGATGACTGACAGCCAAGTGCTCCTTTAGTCCATAAAAACTGATAGTTTTAAATGAGCCCTCTAAGCCCATGGCTAGGTTTTATCCAAGGCATTATAAAAAGTGAAGCCACTGATCATTTCAACATTATCAATGTTTAAAACAGTTGTGCTGTTTTAACATTTCAACATTTGATGAGTAGAAAATTCAAAAGAACAGCATTTATATAGAAAGCTTTTGAAAAGTTATTCATGTCTTTGTCACTTTTGATCAACTGTATGCATCCTTGCTGAAAAAAAAGATTAATTTCTTTCATTTCTCCCCCCCCCCCCAAAAAATAAAAAAATCAGAAAGCAGCAAATCAGCTTGCTTCCCATATGGCAGTTTAGAACACAATGAGCATTCCAGTCATATAGATCAGTGGTCTTACCTATCTAAAATTATTTTCTGACAAATACAAATTTTAGTAACAATATGTTTATTTTTTTTGCTTTTTTATTGTTTTTCTAATCTGTTTTTAATATTTCATTTTCAACATGATGATGAAGACATTGGTCCACACGGTGAATGTGAGAGTAAATTCTGATTTTATTCATGTCTCTTTTTTACATTTACATTTACATTTAGTCATTTAGCAGACGCTTTTATCCAAAGCGACTTACAACTGAGGACTAAACCAAGCGAGTCATCGTGAAGAGACAAAAACAACGCAAGAAGTGCTCAAAATACAAAGTTCAGATATTGCTCGGAGTAGCATCAGCCAGATAAGCAGGGATTTAAAGGAAAAGGTTTTTTTATGTTAAATGCTCACGGAAGAGATGAGTATTCAGTTGTCTTTTGAATGCTGTCAGGGATACTGCATTCCGGATGAGGGTGGGCAGATCATTACACCAGCATGGCACCGTGAATGAGAATGTTCTGGAGAGTGATTTTGAGGCTCTCTGTGATGGTACCACGAGCCGTCGTGCTCATTGACTGATCGTAGGCTTCTGGTAGGGATGTAGACTTGTAGTAGTGAGTTGAAGTAGGAGGGAGCTGATCCTGAGATCAGTCTGTAAGCAAGTGTCAACACCTTGATCTTGATGCGAGCAGCGAGTGGTAGCCAGTGCAGAGAGATAAACAGAGGAGTGACGTGGGCCCTTTTGGGCTCGTTGAAGACCAGACGAGCTGCAGCATTCTGGATCATTTGTTGGGGGCTTAGTTGCACATGCTGGAAGTCCGGCCAGGAGAGCATTGCAGTAATCAAGCCTAGAAATGACCAGGGCCTGGACGAGAAGTTGTGTTGCATGCTCAGTTAGGAAAGGCCTGATCTTCCTGATGTTGTGCATAGCAAACCTGCATGATCGAGCTGTCGTTGTGATGTGGTCTGTGAAGGTCAGCTAATCATCAAAGATTACTCCAAGATTTCTGACTGACCTTGATGGGGTGATTGAGGAAGAATCTAGCTGGATGGAGAAGTCGTGCTGTAGAGACGGCTTGGCAGGGAGGATGAGAAGCTCAGTCTTTGCCAGGTTGAGCTGTAGGTGATGTTCCTTCATCCATGCCGAGATGTCCGCCAGGCAGCTTGAGATCCGTACAGCTACTGTGGGATCATCTGGTTGAAATGAGAGGTAGAGCTGGGTGTCATCAGCATAGCAATGGTAAGAGAAGCCATGTGCCTGTATGATGGGTCCCAGTGATGTGGTGTAAATGGAGAGGAGCGGTCCAAGAACTGAACCCTGGGGAACCCCTGTGGTCAGTTGATGTGCTTTGGATACCTCTCCTCTCCATGTGACCCCGAAGGACCTATCTAGATAGGACTCAAACCAGTGGAGAGGAGTACCTGTGATGCCCAGTGATGAGAGGGTGGACAGAAGGATCTGATGGTTCACAGTGTCGAAGGTAGCAGACAGATCCAGGAGGATGAGAACAGATGATTTGGAAGCAGCTTTTGCGATCCGCAGGGCTTCGGTGACCAACAGCATTGCAGTCTCGGTTGAATGCCCTTTCTTGAAGCCAGATTGGTTGATATCCAGCTGGTTGTTCAGAGACAGGAAAGATGATACTTGGTTGAAAGCAACTCGTTCAAGTGTTTTCACAATGAATGGTCGGAGAGAGACAGGTCTGTAATTCACTAAAAGTGATGTGTTTAACGTTGTTTTTTTAAGCAGTGGCGTTACCCGAGCCTGCTTGAATGCTGTAGGGAAAATGCCAGTGTGGAGGGATGAGATGATGATGTGTGTGAGAGCTGGAAGAAGTGTGGGAGAGATTGCTTGTAGAAGGTGTGAGGGGATGGGGTCTAGAGGGCAGGTGGTTGGATGACTAGAGAGAAGTTTAGATACTTCATCCTCGGTTAGTGTAGTGAAGGAGAAGAGAAGGTTGTTGGCTGTGGGAGAGGTTAATCTGTGTTCCTGTGTGTGTGAAACTGAGAACTGACTGCTGATAGTTGTAGTTTTGATAGTGAAGAAGTTAGCAAAATCATCAGCAGTTAGCGAGAAGGTGGGTGGTGGTTGAGGTGGACAGAGGAGAGAGTTGAATGTCTTGAACAGTGAACATGTGTTAGAGGCGCTGTTGATCTTGTGATCCAGAGATTGATACTCAGGTCGGATGTGTCTTTTGATTTGCGCCATTTCCTCTCTGCTGCCCTGAGTTCGGTCCGGTGTTCACGAAGAACCTCAGGTAACCAGGGGTTGGAGGGAGTAGCACGGGCTGGCCTGGAGGAGAGAGGGCAGATGTTGTCTAAAGAAGAGGTTAGAGTGGAGCATAAACTATCCGTTGCAGTATTCACATCCAGAGATGAGAAATGCGAGGGTGAGGGAAGAGAAGATGACACAGCAGAGGAAAGAAGGGACGGAGAAAGTGAGCACAGGTTTTGTCTGAAAGTAACTGGTAGGGGAGTAGGTGGTGCATGGGTAGTGAGTTGTAGATTGAAAGTAATGAGGAAATGGTCTGAAACATTGAGAGGTTTCACCAAATTGTCTGTGATGCAGTTGCGTGTGTAAACCAGGTCCAGTTGGTTGTCTGACTTGTGAGTACCTGTGGTGATAAGCCGTTGGAGATCGAAGGAGGCTAGGAGAGAGATGAAGTCTGTTGCATACGGCTTCTCTAGATGGACGTTGAAGTCGCCACAGACTACAAGTGGGATGCCATCCTCAGGGAAAGAGGAAAGCAGCACATTCAGCTCCTCTACAAAGCTTCCCAGTTGACCTGGGGGGCGATATATGACTACAATATGGATCTTAATGGGAGTTGTAAGTGTAATAGCATGATATTCAAATGAGTAGTTATTGCATAGAGAAGAGAGAGTTGAGTATTTCCAATTGTTAGAGATGAGAAGACCAGTACCCCCACCCCTTCCCGACTGGCGAGGAGTGTGAGAGAAAGAGAAATTGTTGGAGAGAGCAGCAGGGGTTGCTGAGTCTTCTGGACGGATCCAGGTCTCAGTCAAGCCCAAGATATTAAGAGTAGAATGAGATGCAAAGGCTGGAATGAAGTCAGCTTTATTGACTGCTGATTGACAATTCCATAGACCCATAGAAAGAGTGAGAGGTGAGTGTGAGGATGAGAGAATAGGGCGCAGATTTGCAGTATTGCGCTGCCTTCTGTGCATGATGAGAGAGCGTTGTCGAGAGACAACAGGAATGTATTGAAAGCACATGTTGATTAAGGGAAATAAGAAAAAGGTGGGAAAGGAAAGGGTGAAGAAGATACTTAAGTGCCTTGCAGGCGTCCTTGCTCTGTGGATTCGCGCAGGTAGAGTCGCAGGTCTTTACCCGAGTCGGTCTTCACACGAGGAGGCTGAACACGAGAGCTCTTCCGCTGACGCTTCCGCGACAGCACGCACACTACATAGATATAAAGCTTTCAATCGCCTGAGTGAGGACAGCTGTGGCCGCCCTTGCAATTAGCACAAAGCGAATATCCCGAGAATGGGCGAAACCGAAACTAGCTGTTGAATAGCGCTACTTAAGTGCTACAATAAAATACAGACTACAACCCTTTAGATGTGCGGCATAAATTCAAAATAGGAATAGTGTCTAATTAAAATAAAGATATTTAGTGAAGATAAAAATTATAAATAAGCAAAGAATCGAAAATAGCTCTACCTACTTGACAAATAGTAAACAGAACAACAGGAGAACTGGATATTAAGCAAAAACAACTTCCACACCCTATGTCTCTTTTTTATTATAACTGTGCGTTTGTACTGTAAACTTGTGAATTTTGCCGTCTGTTTACTCACTTGCTGTCTCGTTCACTCACTCATTGAGGTTTAAGGATTGGGTTGGTCGACCTGTTGTCATGGCGATGACTGACAACCAAGTTCTCCTTTAGTCCATAAAGACTAATAGACTTTTAAATTAGCCCTCCAAGCCCATGGCTAGCTCCTACCTATCTAAAATTCATCACTTCTTCTCATTTCATGCCTTTTCATCCATTTTTAACTAGCTAGACCAGTCGACCGATAAATGTGCGTAACAATTACACTCGAGTATGTGCCGGTGTGCTGTTATATGTTTAGCTGCAGAAATCTTCTTTCCAGGTTTAAGTTGGCTCTAAAATCCCAGTTTCGTCCACCTTAAGATTTTAAACTATGCAATCTTGCTAAATGAGATCCACTGTGTCACCCAGCAGTGCACATGACCAGAGTTTTTTACACCCGCAGGCTTATGGGCATTAAAGTGCCTCAGTGACGCCAGGAATCCATTACTCTGCTATTTTGAGAATTCTACAGATTGCTCCCTGTGTGGAATAACAAGCAGCTGGGAATGGTCAGGAAGCTAACAGAAGGTCTGGATGACTGACAGGAGATCAGTGGGAACAGCCTGAGAGCTCGGCCTGGGCCCGGTTAACTGACAGCAGATCAGCACTGATAGGACAGGGGGAAAATGAGAGTGCTCTGAAAGCACTTTGCTGGGGGCCAAAACCCTGCCACAGCCCGGGTGTATGAATGGGGCCGGGGACCGCAGGAGACAGCAGCGGAGGGAGAAACGCAGACCGGCTGGATAGAGATAAGCGTAGCTGAGACGGGAAAAGAGAGGAGGTGATGAACATATGCGAGGAGACAATAGTTAAGGGCAGTTAGAGGTGATGGAAGGGGGTTGATGAGGAGAGAAGATGAGGATGTGTGTGTATGAAGGGAGAATTATGGACTGATGAGGGATGGAAAGGGACAGAGGAGAGGTAAGTGATGTGGGAAAAAAAGGTATTTTCACTCCTTTCAAATCCACATCAGTGTACACACAGCTGTCCTGCTGTGAGCTCCCTACTGTGTAAATGAAGATGATGATGATGATGACGTTGTTTGTCCAGACAGAATGATTACTGATTGTGTGTGTGTGTGTGTGTGTGTGTGGGTGTGGTTGTGAAGAAGAGAGGCTGCTTTGGTTAAATTTTATTTTATTTTATTTTGTTTCAGTCACATACTACTTGCTTTATCTTAGTAACCATTTTTTTATTGGTTTTGCTGAATATTTTTGTTTATGATTTATTATCTAATTTTCTGATAATTTTTATTATTTTATTTTATTGGACTTTTTTGCTCATGGAATAATTATGGCTACTGAGAATTTATACAGTGGCATTCTAAAAACAAGTATCAATAAATATCAGTAAGTCCAAGATGATTGACATTCCATCCAGGGTGCACCTTTAAGCAGAAGTCCCAATTTAGTCTCATTTTAATCTCAGTGTTATGTAGAAGAATCTGTTTTTATTTGTTTAATTTTATTTATTTGCATTTTTTTTTGTATTTTCTGCATTTTAATATCACTATTATCTCTTGTCATTTATGCAATGTCATTTCTGTCTCTCCCTCTTTTTAAATCTCTTAAATCACCACCTCTTTCTCGCTTTTATGACTCTCTTACTCTCTCATATCTCTTTCCTTTCTATGCTTCCTTCTCTTTCTTTATTCTCCCTCCACTTCATATCTCTTTCTTAACCAGTCTCCTCTCATCCTTGGCTTTTCAATTATTCTTGTTTTTCTTTAGTGTTTATTTCCTTTCCGTCTTCTAATTTCTAATCTTCTCTCTCTGTCTTTCCCTCTCTTAATCCTGACTGTGATGTCCTGTTGTTATTTCTCACAGAGATTGGCCTGTCATAATCTAAGACGCTGAGTAATCATTGTTGGGTTGTTGTTCCGCTATAAGCGGTACCCAAAAAAAGTACAGCAGAAAAAAATCGCCCATCCCAGAAAGGTGACATCATCCTCTATGCCAAAGAAAGATGACGGCCATCACACCTGAAGTACCAACCCTAGCTGCATACACAGGCCAAATAGAAGATGGAAATTGTGGAGGTGTGGCGGAGAGGGATGAAAATTGACTTTCGACAGCATCCATCCTAATACCAAGACTGTTTACTGTCAAACTTCATCCAATAACTATGATTTGGTAGTGAGTGAGACAGATAGACAGTGGGGAAAAATAGTTTGTTCTGTCTTATGTGCCGTAATGATGTTCTAGAGTTGGACAAATGACCAGCTTTGGGCCGTTTGCTCACTTTTTATTGTATCCATTCTCATATTTAGCCATGATTCATGGGTAATTATGGGAGAATTGATTTTTTTGAAACTAATTAACCTCCATTAGAGCAGTTCTGGCTTAAATATGAAAACAAACTATCCATGTGGATTTTGCTAGTGGTCACGTTCAAAAACAAAAACACTATTTTTTATATCGCTCAAACCTGTCCGTCCCTCTCCACCAATCACATGCCTTTAATCTGTATATGCCACCCACTACATCTGTCTGCATGAAGGGAGGGTGTGTTTGGGAGTCATTAGGTCTGATCAGTTCATTAAAGAGATTGAGAGAGTTGCACTAATGGCCACTTGAGTGGTACCATGCCGTGGAAGATCGTCATTCGTTATTTTCATTCTCTTCCTCTCTCCTTCTTCTCTTCGGTAGTCTCAGTGGGATTAATTGAAGGAAGAAAGCAAGAGGGAGCGAGAAGTGGAAATACGTGAAAAACAGGAGAAACATGGAAAAACAATCTCTTGCGTCCCTGAGGGATGTAGTTCGGTAAAGAACTTGTCTGAGGGTGTGCTGAAGAGGGCTGCATCCACTTGAGTGAAGAGTCAATGTCATACACACGCCACGGTTCATCAACATCAGCCCAAATCATAACTGTGCTTGTGAAACACAGAAACAGGTATGTTTGCAGAAAGCATAGTGAAACTATACAATTTAAAGGGATAGCTCACCCAAAATTAGTTAGGGATAGTTTAAATTCTGTAATCATTTACTCAACCCCATGTTATCCAAACCTGTATGACTTCCATGTTTTGATTTTCCAAAAGCAGATGTGACCAGGTGGCTTTCAACCACCAAAATAGACAAAACAGCACCATAAAAGTGGTCTATTTGACTTGTGTGCTATATTTAAAGTCTACTTGTGTGAGGAACCAACCAAAATTTTAGTTGTTATATACTCCTCATGGTACCCTCCACTTGGGGTTGGGCGATAAACGATATCATACTAAGATGAAATTTACGTAGATATTTATAAAATTTATGTTGACAACAATGAAAAGGTCTGAACATTTTTACTTCATATAGACTAATCTAATAGCCCATCACACAGCAGCAATAAACACAACAACAGCCAGTCCGAGTGTGTCTCTCTGTGTTTTCAGCATCTGCAGTCTCAATATGAACATCATCTTCACAGACTTTTTTTTCACAACTGTGAAACTGATGTAACAGTTGTTATTGTTAACTGAAACTAAAAAACGTTATTTGAAATTAAGCTGAAATAAAATAAAATGTAAATATTAAATTAAAAACACAAATAAAAAAAACAACTTTAGGTTGAAGTACTAGAGCTACTTAGAAATATTCAGTATTTATTCATACATAATGTTAATAAATATACTAATAAAATATTTATATTTATTTATAATTTATAATTTTTATAATTTATAATTTATAATTTGTTTATTTTTAGCTCATCACCATTAAATAATATTGATAGATATAACTTTTGATTTTAGTAAATGTTGAAATTAACATCATGTAAGAAGAATAAATGCTTTATTTTTGTTAGTTCATGTTAAATAATGTAGTTAACTAATTTTAACAAATGGAATCTTATTGTAAAGTGTTACCAAAGCACATAAGAAAATAAAACTTAAAACTAAAATGAAAACTGAACATATAAGAAATAGCTAATTAAAAATATGAATAAATATTATAACAGTATGTAAATAATGCTAAAATAACAGTCATGACAGATTTTTTTAAATGTGTGGATGCGCTGTTTCTTTAAGTAAACTAATATTTTCCATTTATTCATTGTGTGCTGAATGAATTGCATTTAATTAAATATATTATATCTTATATATAAAATGGCATTCATAGCTTCGTATACTGTGTTACACTACACCATCTGAGAGAATAACTGATGCTATTAAAATGATTGTTGTCCTTTACTCACAATGTTTGTGGGAAATGGGCTGTTTGGAGATAGAGCCACTAAGAAAATAAAAACAGCACAATAAAGAGATATTGAAGATCTGTGAAGCTTTGGGCTAGAGACTCAGAAAGTGTTTGTGTGTGTGTGCGTGTGTGTCAGTGTGTTCTTATCTGCATGTCTGTGTGTTCTCACAGACACCTGTAGTTCAATAATGTATTTAAAGGCCCATTACCCTTTTCCATTATTTACATAACCCTTCCTCTCCCTTTCTTCCCCCACGGCGGAGAGATATAGAAGGATGGGGGAAATAAGCATAATTTCGACTGCAAGCAACAGGCAAGATCGAATCATTTTTTCTGAGGAAATTCTCCCTCTGGCTTTCTGACACACTAGCAAACAACAAATAAGCAAAAGAGAGTCCAGATAGAAGAAAAATAAATGTTCCGGTACATTTAAAAAAAAGAAAGATATATAAACGATATTAGATATGACACAAATCTATTCTGGGACTTGTGTTTTGAAAAACCTTGTACAAACTGCTGGATAACATCCTGTAACTCTTCATTTTTGCTTTCTGTTAGTAAATGATTGAGGACATTTTGGATCACTACCTATTGTTGCAAGCAATCCCTGGAAGCTACAGCAGATGTTGCCGCTGATGGTAATTATAGGAATATTACTTTGTAAAGGTCGTTTGTTTCCATAGGAATCCTGCAGATGCTATCTGAGCTAAACTCTAAAAAGCTCTGGAATCCCATAAGAAGCACTGAAGTCCTCCCAGCACAATGTAATCCTCTGTTCAGAGATATCCGCATTGATATTAGCCCTTGTGCCCGTGTTGGATTAATAGGATTCTTCTAATGCTCATGTATCCTCAAATAAGACAAATATGTCTTCCAGCATCCACAAGGAGAGTAGTTCCTTTAATGGAGAGTTTTTCAGTAAGACGCACTTGGGTTCAGAGTGACAAGGTTTTTCAGTGGGCACATATTCGGGTAAACTAAAGCGCTGTTGTTCCTTCGAGGACTCTTGAGTTGATGTCTGTTCCTCTTACCTCTCGCTTCCTGCTTTCTTCACATTATGAAAAGATTTATTTGGTCTCCTGGTTTTTGTTGTTTTATCACTTAAGGACAAGTCTTTCTGCTATTTACTTTTTTCCCCCCTTCTTTCATTGCTTGTCTTTTGTTTCTTACTTTTGCCCCAAGTTTCATGACTAAAGGCAGTCAGTGTAAGCAAGTAAGCAACACTGTAAGCAAATTTGCATGTGCATGAATTATAAAAGTATCAGATGGGTCTTGATAAAACGGTTCTAAAGTGTGCATTTCCTGGATATCCGAATCGTGAGAACCCAACGAGAAAACGTAAAAGTGCCTTACCAATGCCACAAAATGAATGGCTCAGCTTTCACACTTTCCCATCAAATGATCGTGAGCGCCATCTTCTCAGTTCTCATACATGCCTCGTGGCGCTCTCGTGAACTCACGTCAGAGGCCCACACAGAAGAAAATGAATAGTTAAATAAAGTTGTTATTGTTATTGCACACAAAAAGTATTCTCGTAGCTTGATAAACGTAAGTTTGAGCCAATGTAGTCACTTGGACTATTTTAACGATGTTTGTACTAACTTTTCTGGGCCAGCAGAATGAAATTACATAGAAGCCATGAGGGAGTGAACCAGCTCTCAGATTTCACCAAAAATATCTTAATTTGTGTTCCGAAGATGAATGAACGTCTTACGGGGTTGGAACAACATGAAGGTGAGTAATTACTGACAGAATTTTCATTTTTGGGTGAATCAACCGTTTAAGAGTAACTAAAAGTCTATGAAACGAACTGAGCCTGACTGAGCCGAAGGGGTGGAGGAACAAGGTGCAGGAAATACATCTGATTTGTATATGTAAATATTTATATGTAAAGTGTACAGCATCAATGTAGGCTATTACCACATATTATGTATTGCAGCATCTAATATGTAAACCTTTTTATGCATACTGTACAACTTTATATACTGTAGTTGTTAAAAGGGTAAAAGGGTTTATGTTTTAGATACGGTCCATACAGGTATATTGTTTAAGTGCCAACTCTAACTTATGAAAATGTAAACATGCTATACACTTGATGTGGGAATATGAATGCTTATAAGATGATTTTGGACAAAAACAGATTTAACTCACTTTAAAGAAGAATAGCTTCACCAGACACAATGATTTCATTCCTTTAAACAAAATACAATCCATCTGATAATACAAATTTCACAATACAAATATATCACGGTATAATGGCAATAATCATTTTAGTAAAACAAGGTACAGCAGTGATAAAATCGTACTAAGTTTAGCATAAACATTCACTAAACACACTTGTTTGTTACCAGAGCTTTACTATTTATATATGTATTGCTCCTGGAGAACAAGAATATCTTGCAGTTTATAAATAAAAAACAATCTGTGTAACTGGACAAAATGTGATCCTTGGTGTGAAAGGATTATTTTTGATGCAATATTTTTCACAGCAAGTTTATCTGCCATTGAGAATTGGCTTTTACACAGCTTGAATCATTTGCCTGAAAGATTTCTCAGAAAGTTTTAACACCTGATTATCACCAGGGTGTTAAATATAAATATTTAATACATTTTTATTATATTATATTATATTATATTATTTATATCATATTATATTATATTATATTATAGACCAGACTGAATAGATTTTAGCCAACTTTCAGTCATCTTCAGAGATGTTTCAAAGACTAAACTGCTGACAGTCGAATATGTGGCCTTCTGTTAATTCGTTCCCTGTGATTGTGTGAGGGGTTTGATAACAGACTAAAGCGTTGATTTGTCTATTGAGCGAGTTCTTTCATCTTAATGGGTGTTTTCATTTGACTTTGAAGCACTTGTGTTGCTTTAGTTTTCCAATTTTATTCTTGGACGGAGGCATTATTTTTTGCACAGAGTTGGCCCAGACGTTCACACGCTGCCGAGCTGTAAAATCTCAGTTTATTGTCTTTGAATCAAATAGAGTTTCTTTGTACCTTTGCATAGCACTCTTTAGTGTGTGTGAGAGTGAGTGAGTGAGTCAGTGAGTGAGTGAGCGAATGTGAGAGAGAGAGTAATTTAGTTTTATTTTTCCTATTGTGCCGTAGTTCCATCTTGTTACATTTCCATCTTCTCACTTTGCCAGTGAGAGGGAACAAACGCCTCAGACCTCCCTAATGAATCTGTGAGCAATTTCTTGCCTATTTTGGCGTGTTTGCCTGGAGTCGACTTCAAGGCTTCAGTGCAAGCATTCTGTCTAGATATTGTGTTTGAAGCCACACACGTCACATAACACAGCACTGGCACAGCAGGGCAAGACATGTTGACCCACTTAGCGGATCTTCCTTATAGTTAACACACCTTCTGCACGTATACACATGCATAAAACATCTGTTTCTCCCTTGTGAATGTGTGTGTGTGTGTGTGTGTGTGTGTGTGTGTGTGTGTGTGTCTGTCTGTCGGCACACAAACACGCTTAGGGATCTTCTTTTTCTTCATCCTTATCAAACTCTGATCAACAGAGCATTGTATGAAATTATAATTACAGTGACATTCAGCTCCCCACTGTTCCCTTCACTATAGCAGAGACATGCGCACACATACTGCTCCAAGCCCACATAATGTTTCCCACTGTGCCTCAAAAAACAGACATCACTAGTCGCTCAGGGGAGCTTCATCAATCCCACATAGAGAAAAGGGAAGACGCAAACACTGCAACCCACACGCAGAGAGAGCAGCCGTCCCCTAAACATGCCTTAATTAACATGCCTTTGTGTGAGTTTGCGCTGTGAGTCTGTGTGACTGTGATCTCCTGGTGCCCTTTCTCAAAATCATCACAGCAGTCTTCGTAATGCTTTCTCCCTTTTATTTTCTCTTTTTCTCACATTGTCATTCTGACCCACCTGCACAAAGCTGCATAATGTTAAGTGTGTCTGTTGAGAAGACCAGCAGATGGTCTGTTTCAGATGCTCGTACTGCTTAGGCTTCTTGACTAGACTAGCTAGCTAGAATTGATTACCAGCTTCATTTTGCTATATTGATGCATAAAACATAAGTTAGGCCTACATAAAAAAAATTGTTGTAGACATTATATTGGAATATAATGCATATACATATTAAAATGTAATTTATTCCTGTGATGGCAAAGCCATTAATCCAGTCTTCAGTGTCACATGATCCTTCAAAAATTTCATGATGAAAGGAAAGTTTAAAATAGCAGTATTTATTTGAAACAGATTTTTTTTTTTTTTACCGTGTAAAAATCTTTACAATCACTTTTTATCAATTTAATGCCTCATTCCTGAATAACAGTATTGATTTCTTCCAAAAAAAAAAAAAAATGCTGTCATCATTTACTTACATGTTTTTGGAAACCTTAGCTGTCTGGAAAGTAAGTATCTTTAACTTGGCCAGTTAAAGTTTGTTGAGTCATTTCTACTTAGTGGAAGTTTACTTTGCAATAGTCTGTTTCAAATACATTTTACTTAAACAATATAACACTGATTTAAGCCATGCTTTTAAAGTGTATACTTAGATCATCTAAGTAAATTATACAGTAGATATTGTGTAGACAACCGTGGCGAACAGAACGGCGCGAGGCCGGTGGTGCGATTGCTAATGAGCAACACCTGTGAGGCACACCGGTCTCGCATCTCTCACTGAGGAGCGGAAGCATAAAGGAGGAGCGACGACGTTGATGATCGAGAGAGGAACAGGCCTGTGTTTTAGTTGTGTTTTGTTTTTGTATTTTACTTTAGCCAGCAGTCGTCAGCGAGGGGCTGCTGGCAGTTAGATTTATTTTCGGTAGCCAGCAGTCGTCCGCGAGGGGCTGCTGGCGGTATTTTCGTTTGTTTGTTTTATTTTAAATAAACTATATATTGATTGTTCTGCGGTTCCCGCCTCCTTCTTCCCTGAACATTGCTACAACAACATACTTAAAAGAAAAAATGTATCCACCTGAACACAGAGATCTTACTACAGAATACACAATAACGGTAACATTCGTTGGATAATGTTTTGAGTATGAATGTGGCATTTGGAGTAGAAAATTAACTGCAGATGTCACAAAACAGTAAGTCACTAAACCTAAGAACAAAAGCAATGATAAAACAGTGTAAATACAGCTGAAAAACAGTGAAAAATGCAACCTTATTATGGAGTCGGTTTTACTTAATTTTATAATGTTGATGATATTTACGCTTTAATTTATACAAGCTTAAATTTTAGTACTAATATAGACTTGATTTAATCTAAAAACTTTGCTTTTCTGTAGTATTTACTCCACCACAGAATAATTTTCATTGTATAGAAAAGATTAACATGAACATTCTGCTAAACATCGACTTTTTTTTATTCTGCTGAAATTGAGACAGGTTTGCCATAATACGAGGTTGAGTGAATGATGAAAGAATGTTAATCTCCCAAAAGTAGTTATTTGACAGTGTAGTAAACTACGTATAATAATAATATATATTATAAGGGGCCAGACAGGTCAATTTAGCTCAAAAGGAATTATCAATTAATTTATAGGGAATCTTAAAAGAATCACTTATACGGCCGAGCAAATGGCTTGTCCAGCGTTCATTTTAACAGGCCGTAACTATCACTTCTGCAGCGGATATAAATATCCAAGTGATCCTAGTGAAACACTTTATTAGCAAGGTAACTTAGATCAGCAGTTTAAGACATTAAATTCGTAAGCACATAACACAAGAACAATTATCTTAAAATATAAACAAGACTTTATTGATTATTCTAACACATAAAACCAACATCTCAAACACACGCACACACATATTCATACGTGTTGCAGAAAGAGAAAGAGTGAGGAAAGAATGAGTTTTAAGAGTGAGATGATGAAATCCCAAGTTTCTGTATGCACTTAAAAGACATGACCTGAACGAACCATCAATCATTAATTTAACCCTTCTTTCATTTCTTAGGCGGGTTATTCAATTTTATATTAATGCACCAATTCAGCTAAGAGTCTGGAGGGTACTTGCGTTTGTCTTTACGTTCCTGTGGGGATTCCTTTTGTCGGCGTAAAAGGGGATTTGCCGGGTCCGTTTATTGGCTGGCGGTCTCCTCGTGCCTGGATAGATGTCTTTGGCGGCCAATCACGTTGTGTGTTGGCGGATGGATTGAAAGTCTTTGAAGTCGGAAGCGGGCTTTGCAGTCGAAACGTTTCACCGAAACTTTTCAGCAAAACGTAACTTAGAACCGAGACTCTCAACGGAAAAGAAAAGAGAACTAAGAAAAAGAAAGAAAAGTGAGACGAGTAGTTAGATGGCTTGAATGAAGCTGTTTAAACCCATGTTGTTCTGATCTTGATTTGGGTTCTTTTGTCTGCTCGTCTACATGGTTACTCGTCCATCTGTTTCTCTGTCATGGCTCTCCCTACAGCATAACTCTCTCTACGGCATAATGTAACTCTAAGGCTTTGATCTAAGATTTTAAACTCAAATGTTTGTCCAGCCTCCTGGATGAGTTCTGACCAATTTCTCACCTATTTTAGAGGTGGTATTTTCTTCACCTCTCATCGTAAATCATGCGTTATCTGTGATTCCTTTACTCTGCTGCTCGAGCAGAGTACAGAGGGTACAGTTTAGACATGATTTCTATTATAAGAACACAAAACATTTAACACAGATTTCAATAAAGCCATCTTCTGAATTAAGAACATATGATCGTACTGATAGGAGACAAGACACACTTTGTCAGGGGAGGGCCGTGAATAATTCCGTGGATTCAAGTGCGGATCAGAAGTATTTTAATAAGACAAAACATAAAATAAACAAATATAAATCCATAAACAGACAAGGCAGGGCAGGCACAGAAACAACACACGTAATAAATACAACGAACGAGCACAGGACAGCAACCACAGGAAGACTAAATAGAGAGGCAAACAAAGGAGGGTAACGAGACAGACAGGTGGAGCAAATAAACCAATAATCAGATAACAAGGGGGAGGGATAAACAATCACCACAGCACATGGCACAACATAACAAACACCCATGTGCAACACAAGACAGGACAGACATGTGACACACTTTCATTCGAACATCTAATAGTTAGAACAATTACATTACTTATATGTGATCTAAGCATTATAGACACATACAGAGGTTGTAGACACAATATAGAATTATGTAGTTGAACGATGTTTGATTATAAGTTTGTCAAGAATTGTTTTGGGATGATTTTATGTATTTTTGTATGTAAAGTCTCAGTCTCTGTGGTTTTGAGAGATCTCAACCGTGGGGTCATTCAGAGGTCTTTAAGAATAAGGAGGTCTGTTTTACATCCCTTGTCTTGGGATCAAACTACCTTTACCGTTATCTTGGTGGGTCCCGAGCCATGCCATCTCTGAACCAACTAGTCTTTTCCAAACTATCTAACTTTGACAACGTTCTTCCTTTAGTTGGCTCATCTTTTTGAAGCTTGCAGGGCCATAACGTTCTTACTTGGAGTTTGCATAGACTAGCTGGAGCCTGGATCTTTATGGTTCTGAATTGGTGATCTGGAGTGTTGAGTTCTGTGTGGAATTATGTTTGAATGAATCACATGGAAGATTCATTTGTGTTTGGTTCACCCTCAAATCCTGCAACAGGCTGAAGTCAGTTTATTTGCTTCCTTCCCATTTTCTCTCTAACCATCCTTCTCTCTCTAACCATCCCCATGATAACACCCAGGTATATTAGAGAAAGCAAAAACATGTCACTGAAAACCAAACACTGGCGAGGGAGATAGCAAGACACTGGCAAAATAACAGCAGGAGAGATGCAAAGAGAGGAGGGAAAGGAAAGTATAGAGATTGGAAGGGGGTTGAAGGAAATGAAACATTACATTTTGGCTGTGTTTAAAGAGACCCCAGTGCATTCTGGGGAATATGCATCCTGCTCTTTAGTGTGGCAAGCAATCTCCCGTCGGTTTGGTGTGCGAGGATGTTCATATGCTTGCATGTGTAATGGATCCCACAGAAGGATGACAAGATAGAGGGATGCTGTCAGACGAGAGCTTGCTGTGGAGAAAGTGATTTAGAGGAAGCAGCTCTCAGATATCAAATGAATGTGCAATTGTGCCTCTGTATGAGGCAGACATTGTGGACAAGACATAGACATAAAGAGCAGCATTACAACCTGACCCTGCTAATGAAATATGTTTTTCTCTCTTTGTCCCTCTCTATTCCCTTTTTTTCCGATTTGTCTTCTAGTTTTCTTAACTTTTGTGGATTTCTCTCATCTTTCTTAGTACTGCTTCACTGTTCTTAGAGGCGCTTTATAGTGTTGATGTTTTCTCTTTTGTCTAATCTTCTACGATTTTCTACTTTAAAGGTGAAGTTAAAATAGAAGTTTCTTCTATTCCATTATAAGATATTTAAGCCATATATGTTGATTGATCTGTGGTGCTAGATCAAAACAATTTGTTTGAACATCTTGAGTAGCCTGACAAAGGCATTTTTCTCCCTTTATTTTTAGGTATCTATTTTGTTTCCCTACTTTAGAAGCATTCCCACAGCAAAGGATGCTCATAAGAATGAGAATTGAAAGAACGGGAAGAAAAAATAAGTTTTAAAGCACCCTTATGAAAACAAATTGGGACAGAAATGTAAGTGAGGATTAGTGGAGTGTAGTCCGGTGGAATAATTCATGAGATATTGTTCATTAAAACGAGTGACCAGATCACAAGGCCAATGTTTGTTGTCTTTTTCACATGGCGAAAGCAGAATAAAAAGAAAAATCCAAAAACTCGCAACACAGCACTTGGACTAAAAAGAGCTCTAGCCACAGAAATTCTTATGATATTCCCATAGTAAGAAGAATTTGGGTATATTCTAATTATGTAAGCATCATGTACACTTGATTTCCAAAACCATAATATTAAATTTTATGGACATCTGATAAAAAGCTGGAACACCCCCTCTATTAATAGCTCTATTAATTAATGCATGATGTCCAAGCAAAAACAATTCTGGGTGATATTAAATACAGTCAGTTTGAAAAGTCGATTGATGAGCATAGTATAGCATGGCGTCGCTTATAGTAGAGTAGTATAGTGTAGCATAACATAGTATATGTAGATCATTTAGTAGTGTGTAGCTTATAGTGTATCACTGAACAGCAGCTATACTGTACGTGCACTTCATTATACTGTACAGTTGGACTAGCCTACTGATTCTACTTCTTTGTATTAAGATTTTACTGCTGTTGTAATTTTTTGTAAGATATAGCATGTAGTAAAGCATATAGTAAAGTATTGTATATATTTAGTAGTGTATCTTAGCACAGTATACCATTATGTAACTTAGCATAGTATAGTACACTACTTAGCGTAGTTATAATGTAGTTTAACATAGAAAAGCAGAATAGGAGAATATTCGATTTAGTTATCAGAATTGGGTTATATTCCAATTATGTAGGCATTGTGCAAACCAGATCAGCCACTTTTCTTTCTTTTTTTAAATCTAAAAAAAATAATAACAATAACTTTGCAACAACTGCCAGGCTGTTGTTGAAAATAAGAACTTGTTCTTAATTGACTTGCCTGGTTAAATAAAGGTTAATTTAGAACAATAAATAAAAAAGCTGCAATATTCCTGTATTATTCAGAATTTTGGATCATATGTTGGAATGTCAAGTGTTACTGACCATGCATTTATAAATGTGCATGCCCAAGCATAAATATTTCTGGGTGATATTAGATACAGACAAAATAAACACAATTTGTAAAGTATTTTACAAAACACATATAATACAAAATAATATATTACAGTAAAAGCTTAGTGTAGCTTAGCATCGTATAGCACAATGCAACGTAGTATAATTATACTATAGTACAGTTGAATATAGTATAGTGCAGAGTTGCCAACTTTGGTTGCCTGACTGGAGTAAGATTTTGATGACCCCATTTTAGGTTTTAAGGATCCAATAATTATGTCATCTTAATCGTGCCATTTACCAAATACTTTGTCCTATATGCAATTTTTTGAAGCTGTCCTTATTAGCTTTACCTGTACCATATATGGTGAACTGGCAAGTCAGATATCTTACTAATTAATTATAAACAAAATAACGTTTAATTTTGTATGCTATACATTGTGGGGAAAATGTGTAGTGTAGGACATTTTAAAGTATACAAAAAGTGGAGTTTACAATATAAGCTCTTTTATCATAAATAATAAGGAAAAACAGTTGCACAATCACAGTGTTAATAGGTCAGAGGCAAAATGTGCATTTATGATGCATCTAAATTATTAGACTCATTTCTCTGTTCACTCAGTCTGTTTGATAAAAATCTCATGCTGACTTTTTTCTCGCAATTGGAAGTGTATATCTCATAATTCTGAAAAAAAGTCAGAATTACTTCTTTTTAATTGCAAGTTTGTCTTTTTCAGAATTGCGAGATATAAACTCGCAACTGCGATACAAAACTAAGAATTAAAAGTATATATCTCGCAGTTATAAACTTATAACTCACAATTCTGACTTTTGCAAGTATGCAAGTTGTTAGTTATAAAGTTATAAGTTATAGTGTAAGTTATAAAGTCTGACTTGCAAGATATAAATTCGCTATTCTGAGAAAAAAAGTTTGAATTGTGAGAATTTTTTTATTCTGTGGTGGAAACAGGGCTCCATAGTGTTGGCAACCCTGACCTAGTATAGCATAATCTATCTTAACATCGTATAGTGTATGAAATGTAGCATAATAGCTTTGCATAAAATACCATAATGTAGCGTAACAGTATAATATTGTATATAATAATATAGTGTGGCTTAGTATTGTACAGTATAATGTAGCCAAGCAGAATGTAATATAGTATTGTGTATAGTGTAACTAATATTATACTAAAATAGTATGATGTAGCTTAGAATAGTATGTTATTGTATATAAAATATAGTAGAGTGTAGCTTAGCGTATAGCAAAATGTATCTCAGCATAGTATGTAGTGCACTTTCAGTGTCCTAATTGTCCATCGTGCAGCTACTGACTTCTGTAAAGTCTTCTGGAAGAGTTATAATAGACTTCTGTCACACAGTTGTGTGTTAAATGCAGAAAACCTGATAGAGGGATAATGCCTCCAGCATCTCACAACTAACGCAGCAGATTAATGGATCCTCTCATCAGCCTCGTCTCCGGCATCAGATTATCCCCTCAACAGCATCAAGAGTGCTTTAACTGCCAAAGTATGCGTGTGGATCTTATCTGCGATTCTGTAGAACCACAGTGAGGGAATTGTTTACAACAGAGAGCTTGTGTGTAAACACAATAACGTTTTTCTGCATGTGATTCCAGGTCATGTAAATTTCTCTCTTCTATGAATATGTATGGAGCCCAGCCTCTGATTAGGGAGCACTGAGATCTCATGTAACATTTATTGAGCACAGGAAGGACAAATACAGCATGTTCCTCATGAAATATGGACTTGATATCTTCATATGCATGTGTCTGCGTGGACGTGCATCTGTGTGCATATCTTAATGAAGTTTTATTAACTAAGTTCGGGAGGAGCACGTTCAGATAATTAACACGAGTGGACAGCAATCAGCAATCAATGATAAGAGGGTACATAGACTCAGCAGTCTTACCTCGATCCATTGACAGTTTTGCAGCATCCCCCCTCCACCCCTTCTCCACACTCCTAGTTCTCCACACTCCTAGTTCTAAAAAATCACTTACATACGGGGGGAGTACTCTGGGTTCGGGCTGAATTCCGAGCTCGGAGTCCTCCCTCCGGACGGCACGCCAAATACGCATTAAATCTTACTCCCTCAGAATTATATGTAAGTGTGAACTCGTGAATTATGTCAGCAGCCATATCACCCTGTAGCCCAAGACTGGTTGCCCATTGAAGCTAAGCAGAGTTGAGCCTGGTTAGTACCTGGATGGGAGACCTTCTGAGAAAACCAGGTTGCTGCAGGAAGAGGTGTTAGTGAGGCCACAAGGGGATGCACACCCTGTGGTCTGTGTGGGTCCCCCAGTATAGTGACGGGGACACTATTCTGTCAAAAGAGCACCGTCCTTTGGATGAGACGTTAAATCGAGGTCCTGACTCTCTGTGGTCATTAAAAATCCCAGGATGTCCTTCAAAAAGAGTAGGGGTTTAACCCCGGTGTCCTGGCCAAATTTGCCCCTTGGCCTCTGTCCATCATGGCCTCCTATTCATCCCCAATATTCATTACTGTCTCCTCTCCACCAGTAAGCTGGTGTGTGGTGGGCGTACTGGCGCAATATGGCTGCCGTTGCATCATCCAGGTGGATGCTGCACAATAGTGGTGGTTGAGGAGATTCCCCCCCTTCCATGTAAAGCGTTTTGAGGTCCCAGAAAAAGCGCTATATAAATGTAACGAATTATTATTATTATTGAGTCATGCCAGACATTGACCAATATCGTGACAATATGCTGATTTGATATATAGTTGTGCGTTACCATTATACTTGTATCATAAGGGCAGAGTCATCATGCAGAGTCATCATATCTCTTCATCATCATATCATCATGTATTTATTTCTAAAGCACATTTAAAAAACAACACAAGTTGACCAAAGTGCTTTACAGACTCAACTGCACAAAACAAAATAGACAAAAAACACTTAAACAAACCTTAAACAAAAACACAACATAAAAACCACATATAGCTAAGAACACTTAAAAGCAGCCGAGAAAAAATAAGTCTTTAACCTAGACTTGAAACACTCGATGGAATCACAGGATCTAATGTGTAAAGGGAGAGAATTCCAAAGACGCGGTGCTGCTACCTCGAAAGCACGATCTCCCTTGGTTTTTAACCGAACTCTTGAACATTTAGAGTAAAGCTTTGCGGGGATCTCTTGAGGAAACCTCTAATACAAACATGATTATGGGATTATTATTATAATGTCTTAATTTTCACCCATACAGACATATGCTGTTCTTTTTTGCGTCCCCAGTAAAGAAGCTCAACAGCGAGAGCTTTTACTACCCTTTGAATAATGAAAAAAATAGCATCTCTTATTGGAGAAATGTCCGGAAAGTATTATGGGTTGCCTGAGGCTATAGTGTTAAACAATGTATGTTATTATTTCTGGCTTCTTTCATTATATTTTTCTAATTGGAATTCATGGCATACTGTTTAGTCGCACAAGATGTTTCAATGCTTAAATGGAATTTGAAAATCTAACTGACTGTTGACAGTGAAATTCTTCAATGCCATGGACCCCCGAACATGATGATCCCCTTGCAAGAGACCTCCTTCTTAAAATACAAAACTTGCTATTTTCATGTACAGTATAATAACCCATTTATATAGTGCAGGAATGAAGAATTATAAATGTTTGTAAAATGATATCTGGAAATAAATATTTAAATTGATAAAATTTAATAAAAAGTATTACAAATAAATTAAAAATGAATGAATTAAATAAATCAATTATATAATTAATAGTAGTAGTATTAGTAGTAATAGTAGTAGTAAATAAAAATACTTAAATGAAATGAAATTAAATATTTATAAAAATATATATTAAATACTTTTCCTATACACAATTAAGAGTATTGTTAAATGAGTAAACCTGAAAAAAAAAATACTATTGCAATCATTGGACTAAAATAATTATGATTTAATGTCAAGACCAAATGTAAAATGTATTTATTATTATATATGTTCTCATTATTTTTGCACCGGCCTGGCAATTGATGTAATCAATACACATCTTCCACACACACCTGATGTAGATTTACAGTAACACTCTCACATTCTTGCACTTCTTGTCTTTTTTCTGCATGTACTGTAGTGAAAATACATTTCGTGCAATGTTTTTATTATCATTGACACTCTGGTGACTGCTCCAACCCTTTGAATAATTCAGCCACAGTATTTCTCAAGGTGAAAGATTGTTTCTTGCTGAAGGTTTCCTTTTGTCCGGTTTCATTTTCCAAATAGGCTTTGTGCTTTCTTGTTCATTGATAAATGGTATATCTTGAGTGTATGTACCCCTTGCATTAACACAGAAATTGCGGACTAAAGTTCACCCCAGATTGTCCAACAGGTCGCTTTTGAAGGTTATTGCAAAGTTTCCGTTCAAAGTTACAGTAAAGTTAAAACCTCTTACAAACCACAGCAATTCTAGTTGTAATTTACTGTTTAATTGCAATTTCAGCCTTGGCTGACCGGCTGTGGCCCTACATATGGATTTGAGGCTGCGAGCTGAAGTCTATCATCAGTTAGCCACACTGTCCGCTTTGCGCTGTGTGTGTGTGTGTGTGTAGAGGTAGAGGAGTGCTCTCAGATACTGGATAATATGCTCTTCTGCTGCCTGAAAGCACTGCTGCTTTTAGGCTCAAAATTAGAGTGCTCAACTGCCAAACATGCATCCGTGGTCTCAGACCACCACAGAAACAGACTGGTTACGTTTATGTGCTCTCAAGGGCTTCTCTGGTGCTGGCCAACAAAACACTAGATGCCACAAAGGGGACTGAAACTCATTTGAAACATCTTATTTTGTGTTTAGATGTGTCTCACTCTGTTCCTCTAGGAGGCCTGAGGGAAACGGTAGTTTGGACACACTGAATATATTCTCTTCGAATGCAAAATCTCTTTTAGATACGCAGAATTTGGCTCTGGCCACGGATTTTGAATTCCCATGGACAGTGGTAATTGCTGTATGTTAAGTGGTATTTGTATCTGTGCTCTTTTTTTCTTTGCCTCTTACTTTCTGTCAGATGCGCACACTTTTGCTGTGGAAAGGCTGTCCTGCAGGTGTTTGGGGGCCGACGGAGAGCTTGGAGAATGAATCAGAGGTTTGTTAAACAGCAGCCAAAACCAGAGGAGAGGAGATGAGATGAGAAGTGAACAGATAATGGGAAGACGAGATGAAAGAATCTGGAATGCTGGTTTGCAAAGGTTTTTGCGGGAGGGGTATCTGAGAGAAATGTAAAAATAGAGATTAATAAAATGAATACATTAATTCCTGCAGCTGAAGATTTCTATATTTACATACCAAAAGAGTTTTTTTTTTTATCAATTCTCATATTTTCTGACATATCATCCTTCACATGGCACAAATGAAAAATTCAACTTCACCTCAGCCAAAGTCTTAAACGGTTCGGGAATGAAATATTACTGCTGCGTCAGGGTATAACTACAGCCAAACAAAACTTTTGGTAAAGTTCTCCTCTGGCCAATAAACGAACACGGTGTCATTATGATTCAAGCTGCATCGCAAGTTACAGTTCAGATTGGGATTGGTAGCATTCGAATATTCATCAAATGTGAGCTAAGATGTTCTTCTTTGGTTACCATCAAATTATCAATGATACTCTGGTCTTGAAGGCTTGGTCCCTCCATTTGAGGTACGCAACAAATTTTTATATTTGTTCAAACCCAATCCTAAGTATAAACAGTTATTATAGTAATGTTCAAATAAGCAAGCACCATTAATCATCCTGCATAATATATTCTGAACCTTGAGATGCCCTTTTGGAGGGAAAACTTGCAAAAAAAAGCTCATGGAGAAGATGGAGACTTTTTAATGTCTCAGTTCTCCTTAAACTTCTTAACAAGCATAGAATTGACATACTCATGATTTAGCTTTTTTAATGATAGCCGAAGCACCTCTCAGCTCTAGTGCCACTGCCTGGGGGCTATAGAGATCACTGTCAAGCCACTTGTCTAAAAGAACCCATACCGTTTGTGCTGATAAGTGAGTGCATTGTGGATTTAGTCATTTAGCACACACTGTTATGCAAAGTGATTTACAGTGGGGCAGTTAAAGGACATTTCCTCTGCTTCGCTCATAGAAACAACTGTGATGTAGCAGAATTTAAGTTGATGTAACAATCCATTATTTTACTGTCTTTAGCAATTTTTAGCACCTGGCGGAAATATGTTGTAGGATACATTCAGACATTTGGGACTATCAATCCATCCGTCAGTCCGTCCGTCTGTCCGTCCATCTTGTTGATTTACATTTACATTTATTCATTTAGCAGACGTTTTTATCCAAAGCGACTTACAAATGAGAACAATAGAAGCAGTTAAACTAACAATAGGACAACAATATGCAAGTGCTATGACCCTTCCCAGTTTAATCTAACGCAGTACCTGTATTTTTTTTTAAGATGATAGATATAGAATAGAAGATAAAAATGTTAGTATTAATGGATCAAGTGTTATTGAATTAACTGCACTATGATAAATAGTGCATTATTACTAGTTAAAAATGTAACGCAAATAATCACGAGGTCAGGGGTTAGTTTTACTTTTTAATACATATATTTTTAATGTAATTGCCCTTGAATAGCATGTTAAATTGATAGTCTTAAACATACAGAAGTGTACCATTTCTAAAACAGTTAGGCGTAATACAATGCATATTCTTGTTCTTGATGTGACCATTGCAAAATCTTAACACTGCAGATAAATTACATATTATGCCAGTGTCAATGTGTAAAAAAAAAGTAGTTTATAGTGGAAATATACTATAAATTTACCCACTGTTCAGTGCATTGACCTCAGAACATGCAGTTTACTGCCTTATGGGTATGCACACGAATATTAACCGTCTGTCTCTCCCTCTATTTCCCTTGCTAGTCACTCTCTCTCCTCCTCATTCTCTCTGAGTCAGAGTTTTTTGGCATTTGATTAAACAGAATTACAAGCTCCCACCCTGGAGACTGTGAGCTTCAGCACATGTGAGTGTGTGTGTGTGTTTGTGTGCGCGTGTACTCCACCCACACGGGTGATAACAGGTGGGAGGAGATTTCTGACTTTGATTTAGACTCTCTGTCTATCTTTCTTTCTCTATCTTCTTTGCATCTCTGGATGCTGAGCTGAGAAGTGATGGGTAAAGCCAAGATGTCATATTTGAAAGTATAACAGACTTTGAACATCTCTTAAAAAAAAAACAAAAAAACACTCTCACCCCATGATTTTTAAGCGTGATCTGTAGGACCATCTTAACAGCATCGCCTTTTTTTCTGCACTTTTTGAGAAAGGTGTTACAGTAGGTGTTAGTCTTTGAGATTGTATTACAAGATTGTAATATGCTGGGTGAATTCCACATTTTGACAACTGTACTTATACTTTACACACACACACACACACACACACACACACACACACACACACACACACACACACACACACACACACACACACACACACACACACACACACACACACAAAAAAAAAAGTTTAATATATATTTGATTATCTTACACTGTAGTAGACTGGTACTTTAGAGTTAGGGTTCAGGTTAGTAGAATAAGTTGATATGTAGTTCCAAATTTACTAGTCAGTAGAATGTCTAAAGTGGACCATCGAAATAAAGTGTATTTCTTCACATTATGATTATGCAATTACTTCTTTATAATATCAACACAAGTATAGAAGTAATTAATGTATTTATCAACCATATTATGGATAGCATATAGCATATATTTATATGAGTGTACAATGTACAATGAATATATATACATATGTCCAGCATGCATAATTACCCTGAAACTAGTTGGAGAACTCACTCTCTTTCTCCCTTCGATTGTCCCATTTTCTCCTGTGATTATTTGATGCGATCATATTTGCTTTGCTCTAATTAATTCATCTTCTCTTGATCCGTTTACTGTGACATGATATTTCATGTTTATAAGCAGGCGCAGGAGTTTATTGGGAACAGGTGAAAGCAGTTGTAATGAACTCATAAATAACTGTAAAATTATCGAGTGTTTCTAGTTAATCGTTTTTACTGTATATTCACTTCGATGCAACCTCAAATAAAAGCTGGGCATGCTTAATGATGGCACTCTTAAAAATATGTGAACAGACAAATGATCTGTATAAATAACTGCACAGGGGGTTATACAAGCTAGTAAAAATGTCTAATTTGTCCATGAGTCACTGTGTTGTGTATGTGTGTGTGTGTGTTATCATAATTAACAAGACAAGTAAATCACTTTGAAGTTTAAAACTTGAACATCAGTTTGTGTAGGACTTGGCTAAATGACTCCACCTGCGTCATTCATCATGTCTGAGGAATGACTGGGCTTTAGGTAATAGTTTAACAGTGAGAATGTTCTTTGAATGGCATTTAATCACAAGTGATGTTTTTTGACTCATATTACTTTCTTCAGCCACTTTTGCCCCTGCGGACTTCTGGAAAATGAAATCTAAAACACTTTTCCTATGCACCGGTTTATTTAATTTGTCCTCTATAAATTTCCAACATATGAAGTATATATAGTATATAAATATAATATATAATCTCATCTCAAATAATATATTGTGTGCTCTCTGTGATGGAAATTACATGTGTAACATTTTGGATTAAGATGGGTGGTGACTTTAGCTTGTTTCATTGCTAGCAGGTTAGTTTTTTTTTAAATGAAATGATTACTTTTATTCAGCAAGGATGCATTAAATTGATCAAACGACTTATATTATTAAAAAATATTTCAAATTTAAGATTTAAAAAAAATGTGGTACTTTAATTTCATACACCATTAGGTCTGCGCAGAGTCGCTTCAAGTCGAACATAATAATTGTCTTGTTACAGTACCTTGTTATTAGTTCTTTGTTTTTATTGGTTCATGTTTATTAGTTCTACTTCGTCATTGGTTGTTGTCGTCATGTGCTTCTGTTCATGCATTTAAACCATTTAAACCCATGCATTTGAGCCCTTTAATGTTTACCATGTTTTCCTGTCATGTATTGTTTATGTAATGATCTTCAACCAGATGGATCTGGATAATATTCTGATTGTTCCAAACCAATCTGTCTTCTGACCTATAATGCTGCGTGAATCATAATCATACACTGGTCCTTCATTGGTCAGAGGAGAACTGGCCCCCGACTGAGCCTGGGTTCTAACAAGGTTTTTTTCCTCATTCTGTCACTGATCGAGTTTTGGTTCCTTGCCACTGTCACCTTTTTCCACCTTTGTTGCCATTGGGTTGGCTTGCTTAGTTGTGGACATTACATTTAACATTTCATTTAATATTCAACAATAATATTGATCTGCCTGCATTGACACTATTATACAAGAACTTACTTAAGCTGGACTGTGACGCTATTTTGCATTATTTTCTTGTTATCTCTGTAAAGCTGTTTTGAAACAATCTGTAATGTAAAAAGTGCTATATAAATAAATATGGCTTGACTTGACTTTACTAACTTGCTGTCGGTGAGTCTCATGCTTCCAAGTCAAGAATTTATTTTGCATTTGTTTCATTCTGGGTTTATTACACCCACAGTTGACTCGTTTACACTCATTGATAATAATGTGAAATGTTTCTTAAGCACCAAATCAGCATATTAGAATGATTTCTGAAGGCTGGAGTAATGACTGCTGAAAATCATCACAGGAATAAATTACATTTTAAAATATTTAAACATAGAAAACAGTTATTTTAAATTGTAATATAATTTCACAATATGACCTTTTTTACTGTATTTTAAATCAAATACACGTACGTAGCCTTGGTTAGCGTAAGATACTTCTTTTAAAAAATCCAATACTGACTGGTAGTATGCTAAATACACAGACAAAATAGACAAAATTACTGCTTTATTGGAAAAGACACTTTCTTAAAAATATTCTGATAATACCATTATCTCAAGCATTTTCTCCTTGGCTAACAAGTACACTTGTTGTTTGCCAAGATTGTTGTGAAAATGACGCCTCAAATTTGGGACAGTCCTAATTGTTAAAAAAAACGGATATAAAAAAATTTACTCAGTGAATATAGAAGTGGTTTGTTTTTGGTTCTCTTTGTTTAGATCTGGGTATAGGGGAATAGTTCCCTTCCGTGATAAAGCTGATGGCAGTTATGGAATTGCCTGTTGAGTGCTGTCTTCTCCCCATACGGCAATTAATGATCCAGCTTCATGGTTGCTCCATTCATGCGTTTTAATCCATGATTGCTCACTCACCTGTGGGGCTTCCAAACCTGTGTATGCCGGCATTAGTTTATTTATAAAAAAAACTGATGCATTTATACTTTCTTGAAATGAATCTTGTGTGCATTTCAAACCACTTCTGAGGTCCTGAATTCATTCTGGAGGACATTTACAATTTGACTTTTCATGATCAGATAATTATCCAGTAAAAGCATCAACCCACAGTAAGTGTTGGGAAACAGGCCAGCTAAAAAGAACACTTTAAACCAGGCTATGGTGGTTTAAGATGATTTAATTAGTCTCCAAATCCTATCTACTGAAATGTTTTACTAAACTTCCAGTTCAGTAAACCAACTTGGTCCAGACCAACTTGACAAGGCTCCTCTCCCCTCAGGATTATGAGAGGTATACTGTGCTTCTTATCACAAGAGGTATCATAGTGCAATGAAAGAGCTTCTGCCAGTGAATTCTGAGACAATATATTCTGACACCTTTTGACACATAGTAAATATACATGCGAACAGATTCGATCCAATACATCAAATGAACTGCCTACCCTTTCTCAAGATAAGGAGACATGTAGTAAAATTTTATGTCAGACAAGTTGAAAGGCAGACATTAAACCAGAAATCTCAATGCAGGGAATCCGAAGATTAAATGTAAGGTTAGTTTCTTGTTTTAATTAAAGACTGCCTTAAAAGGAGGAGATATTTCACACTGAAATATCACATTTTGTTACTGAATGTAATGGTGTATATCCCAGATCCCACTTTAATATACTGTACATTTTGGACTTTGTCTAAATTGTTTCTTTTAAAGAAATGAGAATGGAAAGAAATGAGACTTGCACTATGACATGCATGAGTTTATATTAAGATTTATGACAAGGCATGTGTGAGAAACTGGGGTATTTTCTCATTTATCTCAGGAGAAAACTCAAAGTAAAAGGAGATTGAAGCAAATGTTAGGATTTGCTATGATTTGCTTTATTAAGTTTAGGAGAAAAAAAAGAGATCATGATCTGACAGCTACAGAAGCCCTGCATTTTTTGTCTTGTCATGATTACAGCTTAACCTTCTTGTGATCGAAGCATGACAAAATGTATGCTTTTTTAAGTGCAGTTACACATTTCTTATGAGAAATAAGATTATGTCAAGATACAAGAAAGTTGTTAACATGTTAAAAAACAACGGAGTGAAAATACTGTGTTTTTTGAGCGCTTCCATATATAGCAATTTAATTATCAATTATTATTTATTTTACGGCATGACACCCCAGGGCAGATCGGCCTTTGTGGCCTTTCCATGAGAGCCCGGCTTGGCCAATTAGGCCGGGGACCTATTAGCCTATTTTCTTGGGTGGAGTTATGGGCTTACACTCAGGCTCACGAACAGACCTTGGGACAGGAATAGGCTCTAACGTGGCGGTGGCCAACTTGGCCGGGGACGAGGGCTCAGACATGGCGCCGGCCATCTTGGCCGGGGACGAGGGCTCAGGCGTGGAGCTCAGGCTGGACAGGCATGACGTGAAGAGGCTCTGGGTGGGCGGTCTTGACGGGACGAGTCCCTGGTCTCTGTGATTTGGAAGTGCATGCAGGTGAGGGCAAGGGAGGATGATGGGAAATGTAGTGAGGAGCTGGTGACTAGCTGGTGACCGTGACAATATGCACTAATTTGCAAACATTTTCAGAACAGAAATCTGAACATTGGCTAAAGCCAGGCTCAAATATTTTTACAGAGTGTATTTTGGATATATCTCCAATAATATCACTCCATAAATCAGAAAATACTGTCAACTGCCAAAAAAAAAAAAAACGTAATAAATACAATTTATAAAATCAGATGCATGATATATGAACAAACCCTTTAGAAAAACCTTAAGTGCTACTGAAGTGGAGATTTCTGGTTCAGTGCATGAGAAACATCTTTAAAAAAGCCTTTAAAGACTGTGTTATTGTAATTGAAGCATTGTAATTGAAATCTACAGATACAAATGGATAAAGTGCAATAAATATTTGTGTTAAATTAAATATAAGTGTAATAAGTATTTTAGATGCTTTCTTAATACAAGTCTGAAACATAACATGTCAAATATTATGTAAGCCAATATAATATAATAAGTCAAATAGCCCAACATTTCAAAATTGACCAGAGCATGAAAAAAGTGTTTTTGTCTGTAGTGTCTTGTCTTAAATTGTTAGTTCATCCAAAAATGAAAATTCTGTCATCAATTACTTACCCTCATTTCAAAATGTTAGACATTTGTTCATCTTTGGAGCACAAATTAAGATTTTCTTTTTAATGAAATCTAAGAGCTTTTTGTTCCTCCATTGACAGTCTACACAACTACCACTTATAGGCGACATCATTAAAATCCATGTGACTCCAGTGGTTTAACCTCAATTTAATGAAGTGACGCGAGTGCTTTGTGCAAAAAAACCCCACATAATTTACCACTTTATTTACAAAATACTCATCTCCCATGCACGTTCACGCAACAACGTGTTCTTGCACCAACACAACACACATGTCGTGGTCCTCTCGTGAACGCGCGTTGGAATATTTTGTTTTACTCATCACTTCATAAAATTGTGGTTAAACCACTTGGGTCACATGAATTCATTTTATTTTCTGATGTAAACCAAATATAAAGACTTATGTGTTAGTAAAACTACAACTAAAAACAAGCAAGGCAAAATAAAATAAAACAACAGACCGTTTGAGACTGTCTTGCTCTCACAGTGAGGTGCGATTCGGTGCAGTATAGTCAATGCCCTCCGGTGCACGCACCTGTCCTCCCAGCTCAAACACAAAGAACTCTTCTATTGCTAATTGAAACACTAAATCTAGACATAAATGCATTTCTATAGTTTTCTCTCTCTGTGTCTCTTAAGGCAGCTCGGGGCCATCAAGTGTTTCACCTCTTTCACAGAAATCCCAGTAGCCTGTTCGTTCTCTCACTCTATAGGACGTGTACACCTTAGAAAATGTAAAAGAAAGTAGCAAGGGTAATTTTAACTCCCATCTGTGGAGACCAAACATATGTCACTGGCACATGACTGATTAACACTTCTAAGTGAAGACCCAACAGAAGTTATGCGAGACATGCCATCTTTTAATATCTGTCATTTTCAGTTATTTAAAATTCTGATTTGGAATAGTATTTTGAAATCCAGTGATAGACATGTTCACGTGCCAAGTATTTGGGATGCCATTGGATATTATTCATCTGTCTGTTTCTTGATGCTAATGCCAAATGGACACTCTTTCTAATTAGTGGTGTCGGCTATCCCGCTGCCAAGACAATAACCCATACAGAAGAGCTAAATGACTTTCAGCATGGCACCGCCATAGTATGCCACTTTTCCAACGAGTAAATTTGTTAAATTTCTGCCTTGCCAGAGCTGCCAGGGTCAACCGTAAGTGCTGCTATTGAGAATTGGACACATCTACAAGCAGCAACAGCTGTGAAGTATTAGGCCGCATTAGCTTACAGAACGGACAAATCACGGCTCGGGCTCTAGAAATGGGATTTCAGTGGAATATCACCATGAACCATAGAATATTTTGGCTGCAGTGTTTTGTAAAACTGCACCGCCATTCTCTAAAGTATGGTTTTCTGGCTCACAAATTAAGGTTTGGAAATTTTCAGGAGATGCTCATCGCCCAAATGTGGTGTGCCAATTGTCAACCTTTGTTGATGATAAATAATGGACTTTTTTCTGCATTCCTGGGGAAGTCTTTTAACTTAATTGTAAGTTTCCAGTAGTGGAAGCTTTTTTTAGATGAGTCATTTTTGTTTCAGCATGGTAATGATCAAGTTCACAGGTTTTTACAGAACATGGATAGTTAAAATTAGCAAGGGAAAGCTTGACTGGCCTGATGGGAGTCATGACCTCAACCCAATCATCTACTAACTGTTGGATGAATTGGAGCTCAAAAAGGCGGGCTAGTTATAATTGGCCAACATCGGTCCTCTGGTATCTTCTGGTTGAATGAAGGTCATGGTTTTCTATAGCATGATAAAGATATTCTCTGAGCTGCCATCTATTCATAAATCAGTGGTTCAACAAACTTTCAAGGGAGCCACAAAATGACAATACAAACTCCATAGGCATTTTTATAATTAATGTTTTTTTCTAGTTTTTAAAATTTTATCCTTAATCCTTATTCAGAAAATCATGAACAACTGAAAAAATCAGGTGTCCTTTGAATATTGTTGTGGACAATGGGGGCCTTTGAAGTAAAAAAGATTGAGATCTGCTGTAATAAATTATTTATTTTCCATGTGTTTGTAAGAATATGACAAGTAAATGTCGTATTCAGCTTCCTAACGTTGAAAATGTTGCCTGAGTGTATTATTTGACTAGATTTTGGTTCATTTCTTCCTTTTTTGATCCAACTGTTCCGTTTTCATCCATTTATATGCCCTAAATATATTATCTTCCTATTCATGTATCCTTTTCATCAATCCAGTCCTCTCCCTCTTTTTCCCTGTTTTTGTGTGTTAGTTCTGTGTGCTGTGGCCAAATGGATGTACATCTCCACTCTTCATTGTCTTGACCTGGCAATGAGTGCTTCTGCCTGGCTCCAGTATCTGTCCATTTATACGGCTTCTCTTTGTCTGATAATAAAGAGTTATGCCAACAGAAGCACTCTGAAAGGCACATAACAGTGATTGCAAAAGAGGTTGTAAAGGGAAGAAAAAAGGTAAGTA
Source organism: Meda fulgida (assembly GCA_030578275.1). Classification (NCBI taxonomy): domain Eukaryota; kingdom Metazoa; phylum Chordata; class Actinopteri; order Cypriniformes; family Leuciscidae; genus Meda; species Meda fulgida. Next base: position 8,938,895 of record CM060616.1, on the reverse strand, counting down.
AACACATGAAACGCAGTTTTGAAGGGCACCACTGATCCTCTCTACATTCTTTGAAATAACTGTTATATATTCTCTTTGGCGTCATTGTTATCCGCCATACTTTTATTGCACATGTTGAAGTTTAATTATTTCTAAATAAAAAAAAAACATTTCTCTTTATGAATAATTGCCATATCTCCAACTTAACCGGTGGCTTTTTCAATGAACATTAAATCAAAACTGACCATATAACCCTATTTACTTTTGTACTAATGGTTATTGGCCAGTTTTAGATTTTTAAACATTTTTTTTTTTACAATTGTTATCAGCAGATCCTGAATATTTAATAAATACTTATTTCACTATTATTACATTTATAAATGATCTTTCGTCTTATCTTTTTTTAGGTAAATGGTGACAATGAAAATTATGACTTGAAACAAAACTAAGCAGAACAGAACAAGACAATGAAACAGAACACGACTGTAAACTAAACAAGACATGGTTATGACAGTAAAGAATTTTAATTCTGGCCATTTATTGATTATCTGTCATAACATAAAAATAATTATTGGCTTTTGGCAAGAATTAATTTCCTTCTGAGTCAGTTAAACTAGTGTAACAGAAATAAAGTTGTTATTTTTGTTTGTTTTTGCGCACAAAAAGTATTCTCGTCGCTTGATAGACTTAAGATTGAGCCACTGTAGTCACATGGACTATTTTAACAATGTTTTTAATAACTTTTCGAGGCCGGCAAGTTTCAATCCTTGAAGAAGCTTATGGACTAGTATGGAGGAGTGATCCAGCTCTCAGATTTCATCAAAAATATCTTAACTCGTGTTCCGAAGCTGAACGAAGGTCCTAAGGGGTTGGAAAACATGAGGGTGAGTAAATACTGACAGAATTTTCATTTTTGGGTGAACTATCCCTTTAATACACGTTCCTGCTCTTATTGTACTCTATTCATCAGTGCATGTTATTCAAAATGTAAACATTTTTTTTCATCCCCCTTCATAATTGTTAGTGTGTGGCTTTCACATTCCAATTAATTCCTGATGGATAAAATCAAGCCCTTATATAGTCCAAGGTGGAATTTAGATTAGCTATACATGCATTTCTGCTTAAAAATGCCAGAAATAGATATTTAGAAATTGTATATTGCATAATAGCATATTGTTTCTGACTGTGGCCTGGTTTCAGGCTTTTTCTGATTAGATCCAGGGTCATTTTTTTCATAAGACCTGGCAACTCTGTTGAACTGCTACCGCATGTGTCTGTCTGCCTTCCACAATAAAAGGATGAATGAGAATCTTCCCTCCGGTGCTCTGTATCGATTGTACACGTAAGGGTCGTGTACTGTTCTTCTACATTCTGTTTGAGCCAAAATGGCTGTTTGTTTGTCAGAAAAAAAGAGAGGCAAAGTTATAAAGAGGGGGTCAGCTGACACAGTTGTGTTTTTGAGGCTTTACTTCTGCAGCTGTAGATGGATTGTGCTTCAGGGACCTGGCAGCGTTCATAGGATGAATGAGCGTCTTTGTGAAGTTTCAAGGAAATGTCTTCTATAAATTCTTTGCAAAATGATGATGCTTGTGGATTTGTTCCTCTTGCCTTCCTTGTTCCCCTCAGTTTAAAATCTATCAAGAGAATGTCTCAACACTTTATTGACAGAAACACTCTGGCTCTGGGGATTACGCCCCATTCATGCGGTGGTCAATAGTCCTAAAGGGTTTTCTTGTTTACAGGTTAATATACAACACGCTGTTTTGTTCCTGCTTTGTTCACTGTAATCTTTGAATGCCTGGATATTGAAGTTTGTTTTGTGCATGGAGAAGTATGTCGCTGTCTTTATCGAATCACAACAGAAAACCTTTAAAGTCTCTCTGTCTTTTTCAAAGCTCATTTGTAGACATTTGAACATTATGTGCCAACTGGATTTGCATGAAAATACCAGTTAAAGCCTGCAGTGCCAGCTAATGCCAACGATTTCTCTCCCACTCTGTCCTGACTGGTTTTAGCTTCTCAACTCCGGCTGATTGTGTTCCTACTTAGAACAGAAACATGTTTTTATACAACTCAGTGTGCTGTAAGCCCTTAAAAATCATCCTACACCAATATTTTCTAGCGCGCTCAAGGTCCAATTGTTGAAATGCTGAACCTTAGTGTGCACGGGGGCGATTTATAACCTTCTTTTCTCTTTCAACTAGTTAATTTGTGCCAATGTTTTAGTGTAGGAGTTTGTTTGGGCATGTTAAGCTAATGCAGGGGGCTTTAAAATTGGCTTTTACAACATTGCGTCCCATGAGAGAGAGACAATAGCAGGCATATAGCTGGCATAACTCAGAAATGAGGGAGCATATTGGAATTCTTATGGCAGAACAAAAGTTCCATCACACTCCATCTGAGAAGCATCCAATGTTTGCTCTCCCTGTCTCGCTGAAGTCCTTCCCAATTACTTCCATCATATTTAGCTATAAATTAGCAACACTTTTTGCTTTCTCTCTTTTTCATCTTGGGTGGTATTGACTTGCAACTCTGCGATCTGTTCATTGTGGCATGATATTAGGTGATTAAGAATCAGCGTCTCAGAGATTCTGCCGAATGAAACGAATTTTATCGCCCCTCACCTGAGGTGAATATTGAAGAGTCTGTTTGGCATTTATATTCAAAACAATTTTACAATCTGGAGGATCTATAATAAACAAGGAAACAAATACACAACTAAACAAAGCAGACAGAAATAACAGAGGCACCTCAGGAAAGCGGGGACCCCTGGTGACACAAACTAATCTACTAACCAGAAGTGCTCCGAGCTCCAGTGATTATACCACACACATACACACACTCGGGCTGTGTTGTAGCGCTGTTTTAATGGAAGCTCACAAATCCTTCTGCGATTGATATAACAAATTCTTTTTATGAGTCTGGTCAGTGCTCAGTCTGACCTTGTGGGTCATAACAAATGTGATACATCATAAATTAAAAGCCTGCTAAATTATATTTAGATTTTTAAGGTGCATTTCCTGTGGCACGAAACCAACTCCAGCAAGCTCTCCACACTAACTCAAAATGACAAACTTACTACCCTGACTGCAAATACTCTATATAACAAAATGTCAGTGCCCTGCTCCAGATCGTAAAAGTTGGATATGGTTCAGTATAATGAAAACATATCCAGGTCACCCCAATATTATACAATTATGTATGTATGTATGTTATGCATACATGCTGAATTCATTCATTCATTCATTCATTCATTCATTCACTCACTCTCTCATTCACTCACTCACTCAGTCACTCACTCACAACAATTAAGCGCATTTTACCAAAGTCCTTTTTATTGGTTGAATTTGTCTTAACACTTTACTTAAAGCCTTTATGTATAATGCATTATAAAGGTATCCATATGCATGGCGGCTTGGGGCTGTTATTTATTTCTTATTTGATGGTGATCCATATGTGTTCTTCAAGTTTTGTGATATTCCAAACCAAATTCGTATGTACTTTACGAGGTGGCTAATTCGTACGAATTCATAAGACCTCACTCTGACCTCACTCTCAAGATGAATTTGTAAAATTTTTGTACCTAATTCTAATTTGCCTAATTTGTATGAGTTTGTACGAATGACCTACCCCTGACCCCGCCCCTAAACCTACCCGTCACTAAATACAAATAAACTTGATTATAGTTTGTTTATCTTATATCTGACTTCAGGTCAGATCAGACAGGCGCAGAGAAAACGTCTCAGGTTACGTATGTAACCCTGGTTCCCTGAGAGGGAACGAGACGCTGCGTCGAGAAGCGGTGGGAACGCCCTGCGTGATTGCGTCGTGAAGCAAGTGTATAATCAGTCCAATGGAAAGACGAGATGTCATAGGCGGGTGACAACATCGACCAGGAAGCTATAAAGTACCCCTAAAAAAACAGACTGCGTCAGCTTCTGAAAAGCCAAAGCAAGTCGATCACAGGCATGCAGGGGGAATGGCAAGGCGACGCAGCCTCTCGTTCCCTCTCAGGGAACCAGGGTTACATACGTAACCTGAGACGTTCCCTTTCAAGGGAACTCGAGCTGCGTCGAGACGTGGTGGGAACCCTACATCCACGACGCCATATGACAAATGCCTGTTCTGTGTGAAGTGAAGGTGAAGGCTGTCCGGCCGCTTCATATGCAAGTGAGATAGCCTCAACTACCTACTTGCTCATCATCTGTTTAGTATGCAGGGCAACCAATCTAAGGTGACCCGGAGCAGACAAATAATTGCTCTGATATACGCCACAGAGAGCTCTGTGGACATAAGCATCCAAAGCCCGAAAAGGGCATAACAGATTAAGTTCTTCCTGATCTGGGGTATTAAAGGTGGAGGACAGAAGGCCTGCACCACAAAAGACCCACAAATTTAGTAGGGACCTAGGAATACAACCCGAACTGGGGTGAAGGAATACTACCACCATACCAGGTGCCAATCCAAGTACGTGCAGGCCTCAGCCTCATCTACCACGGAGAAGACGAAATTAAGGATCTCTCCTCAGCGATAACCCAGCAAAGAAACATTCATTACAGAAATCAAGTACTGTACCAACAGGGCAGAAATAAGATTCAGAAGGCGTTCTCCGCACCAGGCAGAGAACAGTTTTCATTTCAATGCATATTAGTCTTCTCGTGGAGGGACCTCTAGACTGGAGTATGTAAGAGACCTGAATCTCTGAGCTGGGCCCACTCAGAGGCCGAGCCCACAATATCCAAAACTCTTTTTAGAACTCCCGGGAGCAAAGATATCGGGAAATGCGTACAGGTGTAGCTTCAACCACACCTAATACATCACATCCAGTCCAAGCAGAGCTGGGTGCGTGAGGGAGAACCACATAGGACAATGCGTTGTACAAACGCTCCATTCTCCGGGCCTCAGCCCCTGCCTCAACAGGATATCTGCTCTGATATACGAGACCATCAGTGTGTTTGTCCGAAAGGACAAGCACATGGTGACCTCTCGGGTCTGGCAGGAAATATGGCCGTCACTTTTAGCCAATTATGTGCTAAAAGGTAGATGGTCCTGCCAAACACCCTTCGCGAGCGACCACTCATGATCGCCAAGGTTCCAGGGAACCAAGGTTCTTCCACATGACCGAGGCACGTAGGTATAGCCGCGTGACCTTGATAGTGCGAAAACGGATTTCCCCTCGGAGAAAACCCAGTGGTCCAGAGCCACCACTGCAGGGGTCTCATGTACAGAAGGCCAAAAGTAATTACGTTGGACGCAGCTGCCATGAGACCCACCAGTCTGAAACTGCTTCACAGTGAGTGACTGGCCTAGATTTACCCCATTTACGGCTGTGAAAATCGCAGAAATACGTGCTGGAGACAATCGTACCCGCATCGTTGTCGAATCCCATATTACACCTAGAAAAGTGGTCCTCAGAGCTGGGAGGAGTACACTCTTCTTGGCGTTGAGCCGCAACTCCAACATTTTTAAATGAGACAGAAAGACATCTCGATGCCGAACTGCCATATGCTCAGATTGAGCTAGGATCAACCAATCGTTGAGATAGTATTATACGCGAATGCCCTGGAGTCTCAGAGGAGCCAGAGCTGCATCCATGCATATTGTAAAGGTGTGGGGTGATAAACCTAGGCCGAATGGGAGAACCCGAAACTGGTATGCTTCGCCCCCGAAAGCAAACCTCAGGAGTCTCCTGTGTTGAGGATGGATAGATAAGTAAGCCTATTGTGACAAACCGTCCTCGGACTGAATCTGTCACACAATCATATTTAGCGTAAGCATACTTTGAACTTGAGATTCTGAAACCTGCTGTTTAATTCACGCAGGTCTAGAATAGGACACAACCCCTCATCCTCTTTCGGAACAACGAAGTAACGGCTGTAAAACCCTGACTGTCTGCTGGGAGGAGGAACCCCTTCTACAGCTCCTTTTGCAGAAGTGTCAGTACTTCCTGCTCCATAACCAAAGCCTGCTCAGGGTCCACCACTGTGGGGAGGACCCCTAGAAATGTGGGCGGACGAGAACCGAACTGAATTCTGAAACCCTTTTCTATAGTGTGCAGGACCCACTGAGAAATATGTGGCAGTAGTTTCCACGCTGCCAGAAATTCTACTAGGGGAACCAGTCTCTCAAGACTTGCTTCTGGATTTGGTTGAACAGTCATAAAATAGAAACTGGTTTATTCCACAATCTCGACACCTCAGTGTGGAGATAGGGAAAAAATGGCAGTCCCCGACGAGGAGGCTGAGATACAGAGTTTTCCTGTTTTCTTAGTAATGCGAGTCGCCGCCGTGCCTCGGCAACAGCGGGACCCGTGCGGGGAACGTGAACCGAACCGTCCTCCTCGAAGAACGCTCTGCGGGAGCGGAGCGTCCTCACGGACAGCTTCTCGCAATGCTCACAGTCAGCCCCCTTGAGAACTGACTGTTGGCATGCTCCACTCCCAAACAGCAATATAAAAAACCGTGATATAACGTGGGCAGGGAACAACACAAAGCTTGCTTGCTCTCTTTTGCCATAATATATATATATATATTGCAACTTGACAGACAACAATAAATATGACAAGGACACAATACACAGATCACTTGCTGAAGGGGCAGAAGCTGACACGTCACCCGCCTATGACGTCTCGTCTTTCCATTGGACTGATTATACACTTGCTTCACGACTCAATCACGCGGCGTTCCCACCGCGTCTCGATGCAGCTCGAGTTCCCTTGAAAGGAAACTGAAATGTATATAAAAAACAACAACAAGAAAAATCGCAATTCGACAGAAACATTGTACTACTCTGCCCTGATTGGGCGAGCGAGAATAAGGAGACTGAAGCTATCACATAGAAGCCCACTCTCTTAGGAGCTACAGGAAGTGATATGTGAATGTGAAAGGAGAGAGAGAGGAGGTGGAATCATTCGACTTTGTTCTTATATTAATTAAATTCACCCAAAGTATCTCTGACGATGGGAGAGCGTCAAGACACAAGCTCCTTAGAGAATTCTCCCCCTCTTTGACACGATGTGCATATTCCACCCCTGAACATTCAAAAGTCTTTCTGCACCTTGGCCCTCATTATGGTCTTTCTTTTTAAGCACTCTTTTAACTTTCATCCCTTCCTTCCTCTTATCTGCTAAGGTTGAATAGCTTCAGAACTTTGAAAAGAGAGCAGGACTTCCACTCGTGGGCAATCCCTCGTTCGCACCGGTTTTTAATGTATGTCTCTTGTCGTCCCCGTTTGTTTTTCTCCTTCCTGCTCGTCACAATTGAAATGGATTACATCTTCAAACAGAGCTCAATCAAGCATCAAATCAAGCCAGTCTGTTCCCATATGATCAGCTCTCTTCCTGCGTATTACCCCAATGGCCACAATGCTCCCTGAATGTGAAATCGACATCCAGGCTCTCGTCTCCTCTCCTGTAGATGTGCAGTATCATCTTTAAGAGGTTAAAACCATTTATCAGACATACTTTATTTTTCAAACTCTAAGGCCAGTAAAATAATTGGCCCGTATTTATCCATATTTAAACAGTCGGACAGACTGTGATGAAATTTGTGGTAATTAATCCAGAGTTCATTAATTGCATTTGCTAGAGCCATGACTCAATATGGTATTATACTCAAACTGGAGTGCTTTTAGAGAGAGAGAGCACCAAGACTCCAGCACCAACACTAGCACCAACACTCTTTAGAGAGAGAGAGAGAGAGAGAGAGAGAGAGAGAGAGAGAGAGAGAGAGAGAGAGAGAGAGAGAGAGAGAGAGAGAGAGAGAGAGAGAGAGAGAGAGAGAGAGAGAGAGAGAGAGAGAGAGAGAGAGAGAGAGAGAGAGAGAGAGAGAGAAATGGTACTGGTAGAAATTATACTAATAACTTGGTGCCTCCACATACTAAAAATCTCTAATTGTGTTTTCTCCCTCTCAGCCAAAACAAGAGTAAGCTAAAGAATGCATCATTAACAACATTAGACTGCATTTTGAGTACAACAGCACATGTATCATTCGAGAGAGCACAATCCCAGAATATGAGGTAGGGAAATTATTACTGATTCAAATCTATCAACTAAAAGGACTTTTTTTTTTTTTACCAAAAACTTGCAATGCAAGCTCATTGGAAAAATGTGCCCATACCTACATTTTTGCAAATCTCCAAAAACATAGAATGTACTGCAGTTTCCAGCAGAAATGAACACTAGTGGCAATAAAATTGAAACAATTTATTCATTTTTACACAAATTATGATTACAGGGGCAGACAATCAATTAATAAATGCTTATACATGCACAGTTCTAATACTATTTTACGACCTCAAAATGCTTTTACCGTATAGTGCATGATTTGTAAACTAATACATTTTGATGTTTGCATCACATAACTATGGAGGACCAGCTTTACCATATTTAAAAAATAAATACAGAAATAAATAAATGCTCAATAAATAAATAAGCATACAATTAATTGCCCCAAAAAATACAATAAACAAATAAATGTAGGTAGAAATTAAATCATACAGTGAGACATAAATGTATATATCTCTTTTAATTAGCTTCTTTATTTATTCATCTTTGTAATAATTGCCTTATTTATTTATTGTCCGTTATAATCTTCAACTTTATTTATTAATTACTTATTTTTTTAAGTATTTATTTATGTGCATGTTGTAATATTTTTGTCTGTTTTATTCTTCCTTTGTATTTTTTTACCCTAGTATTTATTTCTTCAATGCTATTTATTTCTGCCTGTCGTTTTTACATTTCTGTATGCATTTCTGCCTCATTATGCAAATGAGGAGGGGCTGTGTCTTAAGGGGTCAACTTCTGCCCATTGGTTGGTTAGCATTTTACTGCATTGGTGGCATGTAGATTCGACCGATGCAGTAAAATGCTAACCAACCAATGGGCAGAAGTTGACCCCCTAAGACAGCCCCTCCTAATTTGCATAATGAGGCAGAAATGCATACAGAAATGTAAAAACGACAGGCAGAAATAAATAGCATTGAAGAAATAAATAGGGTAAAAAAATACAAAGGAAGAATAAAACAGACAAAAATATTATAACATGCACATAAATAAATAAGGTAATTATTACAAAGGTGAATAAATAAAGAAGCTAATTAAAAGAGATATATACATTTATGTCTCACTGTATAATTTAATTTATACCTACCTACATTTATTTGTTTATTGTATTTTTGGGGGCAATTAATTGTATGCTTATTTATTTATTGAGCATTTATTTATTTCTGTATTTATTTTTTAAAGATGGTAGAGCTGGTCCCCCATACATAACATCTTCATCTTCATATTGTCTGACTTAGTAAATTTTCTCAGAAGCCCACCTGCTACATTATTGCACTTGTGATGTGGAGAACTTCGGTACGAGTCCCATAAAACGTGTCACGATAAAACAAGTTAAAGACTTGAAAGGAGAGACTTCACCTTCAAGACTTCAGCAAATACATTCTTATCTCATGTTTGCTTTTGTTAACACTATCAGTTTGGTTTAGGGTAGGGTTTAGAGTAGGTGGCACTTTATTTTCAAACACGACAGAGTGACTTTTTAGCACCACGCAGACATTTCATTTCCAAACTGCCACGATACATTCAACAACCAACTTTAAGTGCGACTCACTGGACATTTTACATTAGAAGTTCTGTGAAGCATGCTTTGCATTTTTATGTGTATTAGAGTAATTTATTGTTAGCTAGCAACATGCTAATGTCAACCTCTAGAGGAATCAATTGTTTGTTGAGTGTGCTTCATGCAAAAAGCAGTATTTGTAGAGATCATTGTAGATGATTCAAAATCATTGATTCATGGGGTTCCATTGCGTTTCGGAAGCTACTTAGAAAAAGTACACAGCAAGACAGCTCTCTATAGGCTTTGGAAAAGGTGTAAATAATTTAACATGTAAAGAACTGATTCCACCTTATCCACCTTATTATCTATAATGGCTAATAAAAAGGAAGTATTGCACATTTCCAGGGAATAGCATAGCATAGAATAGAGTAGAATAGAATACAATAGAATAGAATCAACAGGGGTAGTTTTAGTCTCCATCTGGTCTTGTCTGTCACCTAGAAAAAAGGGATGGCTCAGAGATTTCTGAAGGACCAGAGGGAGATAGTAACAAAGCTGACAGACCCCAAATCTTCTTTATGTTACACTTTTAAACCCTCCCCCTTCAGTTAATGGAAAAAGAGAGTAAACAAGTTAGAGAAATGGTAAGACAGAAAGAGAGAGAGAGACCTATCTGAATAGGCATGCAGTCGGACTGATGGCTGATGACACTTTAATGAGAGAAATCTGCTTTAAGAAAAACTCTTCCTGTTTATTTAGCTGAACCCAGAACAACCTTCGTTATCCCTCTGAGTCTTCCTGCAAAATGAGGTGGGGAAAGTAACAGATGGTTCCTCTATATCTTTTCGCAAATTCGACTACAGACCAAGAGACATTTCTGAAAACCCATTTGAGTGTAGTATACAACGCCAGAATGGAGAAAACCCGAATCAGCCTGCTTCACTGTGCTCGAAACGGAGCACGCAGTACTGCAGATGTCATGTTGTTTTCGGATCAGCTACGGAAGAATAAAATGATCCCAGAAAGAGAGGATAGGCTGTTCCTCAAGCTCCGAACCCTGACACATCTCTCCCAGCCTCACACCCCATCTACAATGTGAGCGAGCAATACAACAATACTAAAATGGTTCTATTATAAAGCTCTGTTCCAAAACCTGAGATGCATCATAATTGAAACAGAACTGTGCTTAATGCACCTCACAAATAGCATCTCTTACATGAAATGCACAGAAGACATCATCAGAGAAGAGAAAAGATGTTAGAGGGAGGGGAAGTTATTTTGATTAAAGATTATGAGGGCACATGCAGAATTATGATGTGCACAGATAAATCTTTTATAATAAATACTGCAATATTCCATACAAAAAGAATGGTCAATTTTGATATCGTGACTTTAATTAAATATATTTATAGTACATTCTTTTGACCAGTCCATCATCTTGGATGATTGTTTTTCATTGAGATTGTTGCAGTAAATGTAGTAATTTCCTTTTCCAGCTACCTCATTTTATTTGAATATCTTTCCCCATTCACTTCACTTTTGTTCAGCATTGCACCTCAAATAATTGCTGTTAACTGCACTGAGAAATAACAGTTTCTATTTTGGCCAAGAGAAGGTGGCAATATCATTCTTTTAAAACAACCCTCATCAGTAGCATGCCTAAGATGCCTTAATATGCTGTCTATAGGCAGCTCACTACTGGATCATCGGTGCAGTCAATGACTTGAGCATTTGTAGTGGTGATTTTAACGTGAGCATTGTCTTTTATAGTACTACACTGGCTGAATTGTGTGTTTTATGTTCCCATGTGCTCCAATTCAACTGTGTTAGAAACCAGCAGAAGTTTGGCAATGCAAGTGGCACTGTAAGACTGAACGGTAGGGCGCAGTGTTGCTTCACAAAAGATGTCCAGATAGGCGCTGTCAGAGAGAGAGGGAAGGAAGAGATGCTGGGGGAGGGGTGGAGATGATGGGGTGATGTTACAGGAGAGAGGGGCTTCATCTTGTCATGACTGTCATGTCTGAGTGGCCCGACTGCACCATCTGACATCACATTCCCTCTTTAACTAGCCACCTCTCTCTTTTCTCTCTCTATATATACCTACGCTTACTTTCTTTTTTGTTCTCATTCTTAACTTACACCTCTCTATTTCTCTTTGCTACCTCTTTGACTTTTTGCTTTTGTTTCACTTCTTAATGTCTGGGGAAAGACACACAGAGAGAGAGAGAGAGAGAGAGAGAGAGAGAGAGAGAGAGAGAGAGAGAGAGAGAGAGAGAGAGAGAGAGAGAGAGAGAGAGAGAGAAGGAGAGAGGGAGAGAGGGAGGGAGAGAGAGAGAGAGAGAGAGAGAGAGAGAGAGAGAGAAAGAGAGGAAAAATTCACTAAACAATTGCATTACAGCGCAAAAACCTGCAGCTTATCATATAACCTTATTCAGTTTTACCATGCGCTAAATGTGCTGAAATAGCATTGCACCATGAGTATTCAAATGAGTTCACTGTCATCCTTTTCAGCACAAATGTGCCCCATTCATATGCAAATGATGTTCATTATTGATTATATGATTTGCAAAATTATGCATAAAATAATAATTAAATCATAACAATTTTTGAACTTTAAAAACTTGCTCACATCACCAAACCTCCTTATTTTTCGTCACATAAATATTGCTTTTCACAGTCCAATTAAATCCCTTACTACTTTTTTCCCCCATTTCCTTTTACCGTTTGAAAAACGCCGTCTCATGTTGACTTTAAGTTCAGAGAGAGACACTGGAGGGTGAATTTCAGTTTCAAATTCAGAGATTGTACTGTATGTGTGTGTGGGAGGAATAGTTTGGAGAGACTAATCCAGGTGTGGAGGCCACCCATTAAATTTCAGTGAGTGTTTCTGTGCAGACTCGCACTCCACACACACAGCTGTTGACATTCAGACATTTCAAATGTAACCATATTACAACAACACTTATTTAGCATGTGTTTGCATGTCTGTGTGACAGAGCCGATCGTTACACAACAGATACAGGTGCCGAAACTGAGCTATTTACATTTATTGTTTCACTTGCTTTCACGGCTGACTATGTGTGTGCCAGAGTGTCAGTGTTTATTTAAGTGCAAGTGAACAGTTCTTAAACAAAATACAGGTGTGCACAAAAATGCATTTCGCAGGTGTTTTCATCCAGACAATGAGAGTTGTTATTCACTGATATCTGAACAATAATGCCATCTAAAAACATTCAGCCTCCAATCCACTTCAGAGTTTTACAGTTCGGCTGGTTTCAACACAGAATTTAACCCAAAACAATCTACGGCAGTTGGTTTGGCAGACATTCCATATGTGAGCATTAGAAGCAGAGCACAACTCCTTTAGAATGTCAAGTAAGCTTTCAGCACTTTTCCCTATAAAATCCTCCAGTGGTAGTGTCCATATCCTGAATTACGATATTAGAAGCAGATGACATTTTCAGTGACATTTAGCATTAATCGTTATCGCTACTGAAAGAATATCGTTTTAGCAATTTCTTTCGTGAGGGACGTGGGGCTGAGTTCAGTCAGATCATGTTTAAACAGGTAGAAGTTTGGCGGTTTGATGCTTACGTCCCACACAGGAGCGAATAGCCTCGGGCTACTGCCTTAAGCTCTGACAGAGACCTCTACTCATGTGTAGATCACACCGCTGACTGTCATGGACAGCTATGAGACAGTCTCAGTCATGGAGCCTGTGTCGGTGCGGTTTGATTGATTGACAGGTGCTGTATAGGTGGGAAGGCACACAGAGAGTTTACGTGTATAATGATTCCATCTGCTCAAATCGACAAGATAAATGAGCCAATATCTCTCAGCTGGACTCACACCAGTGCATTTGGATTTATTCTGTATTTGTGCGCTGAAAGCGAGCAGCATATTGACAAAAGCAGAACGCTTCCATTAAGGGGCGTTCACTCTGACGATTTGTCACTGGAAGTCATTAATTTTTTAAGGACATTTGGCGGGATTTGTTTGCGACAGTATCTGTTGGCGATGCAACAAAGTTGAGCAGAGAACTTATGGGTTAGTTCACCCAAAATGTACTCTCCCTCATGTTTTCCCAAACCTGTAAAACTTCTGTTTATCTTCGAAACACAAATGAAGATATTTGATATATCTGTTCCTCCATTTACAGTCCACACAACTACGACTCTGACGGTTCAAAAAGTTCTGTAGCATTTTATTTTACAGTCCTGTTCCCCATATACATACCATGTGCTTATTATAGTAATTGCAGTAACTGGGTAATAACTGGTTCTTACCCTGAACCTACCCCTAAACATAACCTTAACGCATGTAGTTACCTTATATTACCGAGTACTTTCTTAGGTAAGTACACTGTAAGAACATGTAAGTGCACATACTGTAAAATAAAGTGCAATCAAAAGTTCATAAGGGGATCATAAAACTAATCCATATGAATTCAGCGGTTTAGTCCACATTTTATGAAGAGACATGTTGCTTTAATGGGTTTACTTTAGGCTTTTGTTCACATATTGCAGCGATATACTTAAAGTCCCCCTGTAGTCAATTATTTTATCCCTTACAACTCATCTTTGATTAGCAAAATAACATATTTAAGCGTTTTGTTCATGAAGAAAATGTCTTCATGCCTTAGGCCCTGTTTACACGAGAACGATTCCGGGTGAAAACTTAAAAATATTTTATCGGATGTGCCTTTCGTTTACACGGCGATGGCGTTTTGGGGGCTTAAAAACGCAAAAAAGTGAAACTACCCTCCAGAGTGGAAATCTTAAAAACGCTCCACCGTTGCGTTCCCGTCTAAAGGGTAAAAACGCAAATCTGCTCACGGTGGCTCTCGTCGCGTACGCGTTTACGTCATAGGCATGCGCCAGTACAGGAAAATAACAACCAAAATGTCGGATTATTTCCATACGTCGGACCTTCAAGTTGCCCTAGCAGCTCTGATAAACATACAAGAGTCTTTTCAGCAGTTGTACAAAAAATAACACTTTTGCGTCACCATATGCACACGGATTTCCCCCCCATACCGCTTGTCTAAACGCAGAATAAAAAGTGATAACGCAACGCCACTTTTGCGTTTTCTCTTCAGATCGTTTCCGTGTAAACATAGCCTTAAAATAGCTTGAGTGAAACTCTACACCCTTGCCTGATTTAGTATATGTGGTTCTATGAATATGCACTCACTTGCACCAGCTCAGAGATTCACTCGTTGACGATCACTCGTTGAAGTGATTGGTTACAAGGTAGTTTGTGACGTCAGAAACACCAGCGATTTCAAACCGCGTTTTGAGACTGTCTTTGGTTCACTGCAGTTTTAAGGCAAAAAATACTCATCAATGGTGTTGACATGAATTTAGACATGGTTTGTTTTAAAGCATATTAAAAACACCACATGGACATACAAACAATATTTAAACCTTGATTTTAACCACAGGGGGACTTTAATGAATTGTACATTGTACCGAATTGTACAGAATTCTAATACCAGCCATTTATCGGTTATTTGTCGTAACATGAAAATAATTATCGGCTCATCAGTATTGATGACAATTTCAATATCAGTGTAGGCCTATAATAAAAACAAGAAATCATGAGAGAGATTTTGCTATAGAGAAGATTGTAAGAAACAGGCCTTAGTGTGGTAAAATCATTGTAACACAAGGCCTCCTGTGGCTTATTGCTTTATAATGCCGTAGTTTCCTGCTGTAGATATTGTGTGTTAACTTCTTCTATTATCCCGCCTTGACTAGTAAACGTCAATTAGTGTATTTGTTCCCAGGCATGCATGTATGTGCTTGTTTTGTTTAGAAAGGGCTTTGATATGGCATTATGAAAGCCATTATGAAGCAATTATCAGATTTTCAAAGAGAAACAGACAGTAATGAGTTGATGACTTTGTCTTCCACTTCACTCTTTCTCCCTCGCTCAAATTTAAATTCCCTTCATTTGTATTCTTCCCTCTCAGATAAATTGCTTGTCACCACACATTTTGTTTTGAGTTTGTCAGATTTTATAAAACACTCTTTACATATATTCCTCCATTTTAATATACCAGTATAAATACAGAGAGAAGCCATTCTATGATCATTAAAAAACAAGAGACAATTTCTTTTTTGTCCTTTCAAAAAAGTGTCATGCTATTTAAATGTTTTTTTTTTTTTTTTTTTTTTTACATATTACCAAGTGTAGTACACAATAAACACAATAAATCCACACCAGCACACATTCAGAGAAGATTCAACTACCATTCAAAAGTCTGGAGTCAGTACGATTTCCTTTTAAGATATAAATAGTTTTATTCTGAAACGATGCATTATATTGATCAAAAGTGTCAGTAAAGACATAATGTTCTAAAGATTCAACAGATTTCTATCTCGAATAAATGCTACTGTTTCAACCTTTCTATTCATCAATGAATCCTGAAAAAAAAAGAGTGGTATGGTTTTCACAAAAATATTAAACAGCAAAAAGAGTTTTAATCATTGATAAGTAATTGCACAGGAAGATGTTACCACCTGCTGGGCTTTGCTGCCTGTCGCACCTCCTCCAGTGCCCATGGGTCAGCTGCAGGGTCATTAGCCAGAAACCACAGTGTACCGACGTTTCCCTCCTTTAATTCTGGAACGTCTCCTGGTGGCGGAGCAGTGACAGGGACGTCTCCCTGTCATCCCCTGCAGCTGATAGCTGTTCTCCCTGCTGCTGTAATCTGGGGTTAGATGTTCTTCCCCCAACACCTATCTTTCCTCCTCAGCCAGAGCCAAAAGCTACCTTTCTCTGCCTCCTCTGCCAGATCCTTTGTTGCCCTCCTCAGCCTCCCTCCGGTCACTCCTGCTTCCCTCAAGAGGCGTATGGTTGACACCCCAAGGAAACCTCGGCATCCGACCTCCACTGGGTGGATGGTCGTCTTCCAGCCAGCCTCCCGGCACTCGGCAGCGAGCTCTGAGTACTTGGCCTTCTTCCGTTCGAGGCGTCCTCAATCCCCTCCTCCAGTGGTACAGTGAGCTCGATGAGGTGCGTCGATCTCGCCTTGGCTGACCACACCACTATGTCTGGCCGGAGAGATGTGGTGGTTATCTCCGTGGGGAACCGGAGCTGCCTATCCAGGTCAACCCTCATGTCCCACTCCTGGTTGGGGGAGAAGGGCCTTGCTGTTTCTCTTGATCTGGTGCTTCTCCTTACCCCTCCTTCCGACACAAAGATGGTGGGGCCCTCTGCTGATTGTGGTTGATTGCTACCCTGTCGACACTCTTCAAGTACTTCGGCTAGCTTTCTCAGGACCTGATCGTTGCACCATCTGTAGCGTCCCTGTCAGAGAGCGATCTTACAGTCTGCCAAGATGTGCTGGAGACTTGTGTTGGGACCATTTCAGAGTACGCAGGATTCTTCATTTCCAAACCACTGGCAGAGGTTCCGAGGGCAGGGAAGCGTGTTGTAGGTTGAACGAATAAGGAAACTAAGTCTTGCCTGTGGGATCTTCCACACGTCTGACCAACTGATGTTCCGGTTCATGATTCCCTCCAAGGTTGTCCAGCTTCCTTGCGCCACAGCCTTGATTTTGTAGCGATCTTCCTCCATCCTCGTCACCTCTGCTACCACCATCTCCTTCCTTTGGTTGCGATTGGCCTTGGACCAAAAGCGTGGCGTCTCTCCCCTTCCTAGACCTGCTCTTCCTGCCTGAACTCTGCCCATGATCTCCCGGTGTTGTAGCCGACCGACAGCTTGATCGACCTCGGTTTGGGCATTCCACTTGAAGGCCAGTAGGAACCTTGGCATTTGCGTTCTTTACTGACTCGTCTGGGGACTCCCTCAGCTCGAGAACCAACCTGGTCTTTTCTTGCATGTGGCCCAACTGTATGGACTGCAGTGGCAGCTGCAGCATGTTTTTTCCAAATAGACCGGTTTCAGATAGGCACTGTCCAACCCCAACCACTTCCGGATGAATGAGTTGGCTTTTCCATCCATCTTACTTACAGTTGATGAGGGAATCTCACTCATTTTCAGGGGCCACATCACCCTCCTGTAGAGTGTAAACTGGTAGCACCAGACCTTAAACTTCCCAGGGAGTTGGCTTTGGTCGATCCTTGCCAGTCCTTTAGAGAGCTGCTTTATGACGGTTTTCCCCATCTGTTTGTCAGATAGGTCTGCAGTGTACTGCCTCCCCAGGCTTTTGATCGGCTGCTCTGATAAAAGTGGGATTTTTTCCCCTCCAATGACGAAGATGGTATTGTCATTTCTGACTCCTCTCCTGAGGGACAAGCTCTGAGACTTGGAGGGCTTGATCTTCATTCTTGCCCATGACATCAATTCATCCATCCTCTTCAGCAGTCTTGATGTACATGCTGCTGTCTGAAGGAGGCTGGTAACATCATCCATGTAACTCCTCAGTGGGGGAAGCCTCTTGCCTGTTGGGAGTTTGATCCCCCCCAACCATGTGCCTTGCCCTGATGAGGATTATCTCAAAGGCTGCTACAAACAGTATAGGAGAAATAGTACACCCCATCGCGATTCCTACTCCGAGCCGCTGCCATCCGGTGGTGAAGTCCTGGAGGGAAAAACACATCTGCAAGTTGCTAAAGTACTGAGCTACCAGGCTCTTGACGCAGGTGGGCATGTGGAAGAATTCCATGGCATAGTTGACCAGCTGATGCGGAACTGATCCGTACGCGTTGGCAAGGTCAAGCCAGATGACATGCAAGTCGGTCTTCTCCCGCTTGGCCTTCTGGATCTGGTCCCAGATCATAGTGGAGTGCTCTACACATCCTGGGAAACCTGGAACTCCTGCCTTCTGGCAGTTGGTGTCAACATAGCCATTCTCGAGCAGATAGTTAGTCATCCTCCTGGCTAGCACTGAGAAGAAGATCTTTCCTTCTACATTCAATAGTGCAATGTTCCGGAATTGGCTAATGTCTTTGGAGTTCGTTTCCTTAGGTATGAAGACTGCTACGGCTCTTTGCCACTCAGATGGAATGATTTGCTTTTCCCAGGCAGTTCTCATCAGATACCATAGCAGCTCTAGTACCTTGGGGCAGTTCTTATAAAGCTTGTAGGGGACCCCATTGTGACCAGGTGCAGAAGAGGACCTTGCCTTCTCCACGACTTGCCTGACTTCGCTGAGCTTGAGGGGCATGATGTTGAACTCAACCGTTGGCTTTGCCGGCTGGGGCATGTATCCTGGAGTGCCTAAAGGGATGCTCCTTTGTGGATCACTGTACTGCTCTTTAACATGCTGCTCCAGTTTCTCCTTGGTGGTTTCGAGCCTGACACTCTTCTTTTCCTCCAGTAGTTGCCTGGCATGCTTGAAGGGATCCTTGAAGAAATTGGCTCGCTCTTTCTGCTTCCGCTGGCTGCGCTTGCGGATGCGTTCAGCTCTGCGAAGCCCGGCTAGCCTTTTCCGGACCTCCTCCCACAGGACTTTCAGACCCTCTCTCTCTGCGTGGGTTGCCTTCCTCCAGTTCTTGTGGAGTTGCCGACGCCTTTGCACAAGTTGGAGGATTTCCCTTTCCCTCCTTCCCTTCTCTCTCCTGGCGGTCCGCTGGGGACAATTTCGCCAAACTTGTCTTTGTAGGTCTAGTATATTATGTCTCCAATCAGGCTAAGCTTAGTCTCGCCCCCTCCTCGCAGTGATCCCTCTAGGGTCTTGATCAGTTCCAAGTCCAAATTGCGCCATGCCTCTGCTTCATTTGACTTCGGCCACTTCAGCTTGCTCCTTCTGGCTGGTTCTTTGGTCTCTTCATTTGGCTCTGTTCTGTCTAACGTGTTGGGGACTGGGCCTCCATGCTCACGTTGGGGCTCAGCCTCCACCAGGGGACCTTCCTATGTGACTCTCATGCCTTCAGCAACGTAAAGTCCTTCGGCTCTGTGTTTTTTTCCCTGGCTTTTGGTGCTTCTGGTCTCACCTGCTAACGCAGTGCAAGGTTGCTGTTGGCCTTTCTGTCCACACTTTGCTTTCCCCTGATGGATCCGTAGTCCTCTAAACGTGGTCACTTTCTCACATCCACATGCACACTTTCAGAGGATCTTCTCCTTGTTTGCTGGAGTTCTGGTGTTCTCGTTGTCCATGTTCGTTGCCGTCGTCACCGTGTGGTCTGTCCTGTTGGGCCCATCTTTCGTCCCACCTCTCGGAGGGCCCGCGGGTTGTTTCTTGTCATGTTTCTTTGTAGTTAGGTTTGGGTGTCTCTCTCGCAAAAGACTAGTGGGTTAGGTAACTAGCCACCCACTCCCGGTGCGGTCTTTCCCTGCTGCCATCCAGTCTTTCCTGGCTGTCCTCCAGTCTTCCCTGGACTCCAACTGCCCTATTCACAGTAGTCACTGGCTTCGCCAAAACTTCAGTAATTGCACAGGAAGATGTTACCACCTGCTGGGCATTGCTGCCTGTCGCACCTCCTCCAGTGCCCATGGGTCAGCTGTAGGGTCATCAGCCAGAAACCACCGTTCACCGACGTTTCACTCCTTAAATTCTGGAACGTCTCCTGGTGGCGGAGCAGTGACAGGGACGTCTCCCTGTCACCCCCTGCAGCTGATAGTTGTTCTCCCTGCTGCTGTAATCTGGGGTTAGATGTTCTCCCCCCAACACCTATCTTTCCTCCTCAGCCAGAGCCAAAAGCTACCTTTCTCTGCCTCCTCTGCCAGATCCTTTGTTGCCATCCTTAGCCTCCCTCCGGTTACTCCTGCTTCCCTCAAGAGGTGTATGGTTGACACCCCAAGGAAACCTCGGCATCCGACCTCCACTGGGTGGATGGTCGTCTTCCAGCCAGCCTCCCGCCACTCGGCAGCGAGCTCTGAGTACTTGGCCTTCTTCCGTTCGAAGGAGGCCTCGATCCCCTCCTCCAGTGGTACAGTGAGCTCGATGAGGTGCGTCGATCTCGCCTTGGCTGACCACACCACTATGTCTGGCCGGAGAGATGTGGTGGTTATCTCCGTGGGGAACCGGAGCTGCCTATCCAGGTCAACCCTCATGTCCCACTCCTGGTTGGGGGAGAAGGGCCTTGCTGTTTCTCTTGATCTGGTGCTTCTCCCTACCCCTCCTTCCGACACAAAGATGGTGGGGTCCTCTGGTGATTGTGGTTGATTGCTACCCTGTCGACACTCCTCAAGTACTTCGGCTAGCTTTCTCAGGACCTGATCGTTGCGCCATCTGTAGCATCCCTGTCAGAGAGCGATCTTACAGCCTGCCAAGATGTGCTGGAGACTTGCGTTGGGAGCATTGCAGAGTACGCAGGATTCTTCATTTCCAAACCACTGGCAGAGGTTCCGAGGGCAGGGAAGCGTGTCGTAGGTTGAACGAATAAGGAAACTAAGTCTTGCCTGTGGGATCTTCCACACGTCTGACCAACTGATGTTCCGGTTCATGATTCCCTCCCAGGTTGTGCAGCTTCCTTGTCGACCCTGCGCCACGGCCTTGATTTTGTAGCGATCTTCCTCTATCCTTGTCACCTCTGCTACCACCATCTCCTTCCTTTGCTTGCGATTGGCCTTGGACCAAAAGCGTCTCTCCCCATCCTAGACCTGCTCTTCCTACCTGAACTCTGCCCATGATCTCCCGGGGGTGGTAGCCGACCGACAGCTTGATCGACCTCGGTTTGGGCATTCCACTTGCGGCCAGTTAGAACCTTGGCATTACTAATAAATACTAATAATACTAATAAATGTTTCTTGAACAGCAAATCAGCATATTATAATGATTTCTTTTGAGATCCACAGAAGACTGGAGATAAATGCTGAAAACTCAGCTTTGCCACCACAGGAATGAGTTACTATTTTAAATATATTGAAATAGAAAACAGTTATATTAAATTGTAATAATATTGCTTGATTTATTTGTACTGTATGCAGCCTTGAGCATAAGAGACTTTCTAAAATCTTATTGACTCTTTTAACTGACCATCTTTTTAATGTATATAATGAAGTCAGATTTATTATATGAAAGTAGAATATTGTATAGGTGTTTTATTTGCAATTTATCAACATCAGTTTTTGCTGGGCAAAACAACAGTTTGATATTTTTGTATGCTACTCCTTTAAAAAAAAATGTTTTAATGAATAGTTTTGTGTTTTATAATCATGTTATAGTTATTTCCCCTGAAAAAAGTCTACTAGCCTATTTAATGGCATGTTGTGACAAAATTCTTGGTGCATGTTGTCACAAAATAAATGAGCAGTAGTTCTATTTGTTGCCAAGACTGACTAAAAGTATAGGTATTCCCTGTCTCTCCTATATCAAAGTAACATCTGATACCATTACTGTACCTGCATTTCAATCATATGTAAAGTGTAAGACCTAAGAGTGCATTATATTTTATTGGTTGATAGATTCATTGGGGATCAGAAAATTAATTATGAGGGTGAATAAAAAAAAATCCTTTTGTCAGTGTGTATGTATGTGTGTTTGTGTGTGTGTGTGTGTGTGTGTGTGTGTGTGTGTGTGTGTGTGTGTGTGTGTGTGTGTGTGTTTCAGAGAAGGTGTACAGTGTTTGTGCAATCTTGATATGGATTTTGGGGCCAGTTTGAAACTATTACTCCCAGCAGCAGTAGAGAGTGGTTTGATTTACAGAAAGAACTTGGGATTTTTCCAGAAAACCCATTATCTCTTTCGCACGCGCACACACACACACACACACACACACACACACACACACACACACACACACACACACACACACACACACACACACACACACACACACACACACACACAGAGAGATTTAATCTCACATTTAAACATTCTCTCTCTCTCTCTCTCTCTCACTCTCTCTCTCTCTCTCTCTCTCTCTCTCTCTCTCTCTCTCTCTCTCTCTCTCTCTCTCTCCCTCTCTCTCTCTCTTTCTTGCACACACGTGCACTGTGTTGGACTCTCTCTTGCAACCTCCTGAAGTGTATAATAGTAGCTTTTAAAATAAATTCTTAAGTCCAGCTGATTCATGAAGTGAATAGTGGTGCATGCAGAGAGCTGTTAAAAGGAGAGATGATTAAAAAGACAAAAGTTTTCACATGTTAAATCACTCTTTGTTCATTGACTTCACACATCGGTGGAAAATTAATCTGAGAGTAATGTAATGCTGTTACAACTAAAAGTATTCCAAGTAAAAAAATCAAAGAGCAAGGACAACAGAAATAATCCGAAGTGATAAGTGATACGTTTAAATAAGTTTTTGTTAAAAAATAATTGTAGGAATCAAAAGCGTTCTAATTCGTTTTCTGATGGGTTTATTTTATGCTTTGATTTCTTCTGTACAATGAGGTGATTTTTTTTATGGCGACATTTTTTTTTTTTTAACAGAGGAACTGAAAGAGGTAGTTTTAAAACAAATGGAAGTGTTTTAAGAGATATGGAAATTATTTGTTTTTAAATCATTATTTATATTTATACTTTGTGCTTTCGAAATAATATATTGAACCTGAAATGTTGATATGTCTGTGCAAGGGTTGGTAAGATTTACAAGTCTCTGAAGTCTCTTAAGCGCACCAAATCAAAAAAAAAAAAAAAAAAAAGTATCTTTAAAAATTTTAAATAAATGTTTTGTATTAAAATATATATTAAACTAAAATGATTAAATTATTAAAAATAATTGTAAATTAAAATAATTGTAAATGATTCCTGTGATGAGAAAGCTGAATTTTCAGCAGCTATTTCTCCTGTGTTCAGAGTCACATGATACATTATAAAACGCTGATTTGCTGCTCAAGAATTCTGTTTCTTTCCTATTATTATCGATGTTGAAAACAGTTGTGCTGCTTAATATTTTTTTGAAATCCATGATACACCACCCCCCCCCCCCAAACTCTTTGATGAAAGAACATTTATTTAAAATATAAATCTTTTGTACCATTATAAATGTCTTCACTGTAACTTTTAGTAAATATAATATGTTATCTAAGGTAAAAATAAAATAATGCTTAGGTATTTTTGCTATAAAACAAACAAAAACACAAAAGATTCATGTTTTTTATGCAGTGAATATGACACCAGTAAGATTTAGTTTTCAGATGTTTTGATTTCAGTGTTTTTAAGTTTTCATTTAGATGCATAGAATGCTCTCCTTTCTCTTGTTTTGCTCTCTCTTCTTACAAAGCTTGTCAATGAGTGTGTGCAGTTTGCATGTGCACACACACTTTGAGAGGCCAGTTAAATACACGCTTACTCAAACACAGGCGTCTTATGATTCCATACACACTCTGTGAGGTGGAATAAAAGCCTCTCAGTAAAGGCGGATAGCAAGATGATGTACACACTCTTAATCTGCAGGTGGTTAGATACGGCAGACCTGTTGCTGGCTGATGAAAACAGTCACGCGGTACAGAGTTACACAGTGATGAGATTTGTTTAAAGAGCGACATGACCGTTCTCCTCAGAGAGAGACAGAGAGACAGAGAGAGAGAGAGAGAGAGAGAGAGAGAGAGAGAGAGAGAGAGAGAGAGAGAGAGAGAGAGAGAGAGAGAGAGAGAGAGAGAGAGAGAGAGAGAGAGAGAGAGAGAGAGAGAGAGAGAGAGATACACACTTATTATACTCACAAACACACACAGACTCCTCGGGGGGACCTGGCAGGAGGCCACTCAGTGAACAAAACGTACTGACATTCGACAAGCCTGAGGTAAGATTTTATACACTAGAACATGGCAGGCAAATGGAGCAGTTCACCAAAACAAGACCATTGGGAGTGAGTGGCAAAAGAGAGGACTATTTGTCTCACTTGAGCTCATTGTGTTCTCAATGAAATTATAAAGTGTGACGTGAATGGATGGCGAAATACAGGCAAAAAGTCATGTGATTCACCGTGTCCTGTTGTTGCTGTGATAGGCTGATTACCAGAGGCGGACAGAGTACACAGCTTCATTACTTGAGTAAAAGTACAGATACCCCTTGCTAAATTTTACTCAAGTACAAGTAAAAGTACAGTCAGATGTCTACTTAAGTAAAAGTACTGAAGTACTTGGTTTTTAAAAGTACTTGAGTATCAAGAGTACAAGAGTACATTTTCTAAATATTGCATTACTACTGCCACAGTGCTTACATTTATGTAAAGAAACGTCCTACATGGAGTTATGAAAAATGCTAATGTTAATACTGGTGAATGTAAAAGGAATTGAAAGTAAAATCAAGTCATTTTCATCTTTTTACCATGTTGCTTTATTTAACATATAAGAAAATTTCAGAAAATGTAAATAGTCTGGCGAGGAGGGGCCACGGATGGCACATTCCCGGGATGGACCTGCTGCGTCTTCTTACATTTTTGTCCATGGTTTAGTCTCTTATAATGCTGCGTTCCAGGCAGGTTTTTGAGCACGTAAATCACGACTCATGACTTTGTAGCGTTCCAGGCCAGTCACGCCAAAGGAGTTACCTGAGCGCAAGGATTTTTTTTTTTTTTCATAAGCATGATCAATGCTGTCAAGTTCAGGTTTACGTCACCTTAATATTTCCATGCGGCAATACACTTTCACGACATACTTATTGTTAGTTTCAGACACATAACATTGTAATACATAATCGTGTGTATTATTATTATTATCATTATTATATTTTTATTAATTTGACTGCAACGTTATATTGTCCAAAAGTGTATTCTCACCGTGTACCGCCTGCAGAAACACTGCATCCGTAGGGGCTGCCATTGTTGTTTTGTATGGTTTCGCGAGCTATGTGAGCTCGTAACTGGGAGTACATCGATCTAGTACGAGTTCACGGGTGGGAAGTCACGGGTTTGACTGCCGTTCCAGTGCACTTTCACGGGTATAAGGTTGGAAAAACACGGGTTACAGGTTGCCTGTCATAAATCTGACCATGAGTTGACTTTGGCGGAAAGCTGAAGGTGATTGCTGATAGGCTGTCTCAATCAGTGGCGCCTGCACAATCCAATCACGTTTGAGAGGGAAACAACAAATTTAGGGTTTCCGAGATTTTTCTTTTTTCCTTTTTTTTTTTTTTTTAGAAGTAGTAACGGGTACTCACGGTTATGGATAGAAATGTAGTGGAGTAAAGAGTACAATATTTGCCTCTCAAATGTACTTGAGTAAAGTCATGAGTACTCCCCAAAAATGATACTCGAGTAAAGTACAGATCCCTCAAAATTGTACTTAAGTACTGTACTCAAGTAAATGTACTCCGTTACTGTCCGGCTCTGCTGATTACCCTGTCTATGAGATCAGTCATGTTCACAACCAACCAGATCAAAAAGACAGATGAATTATGGAGTAAACAACTTAAGAGATTCTGACATTACCAGGTTTAGACATCTGAATCATGACAACTGCAATGTTTACTGAGGATTTGTTGACTAAATTTAATATGTTATCTAAGGTAAAAATAAAATAAAATAATGCTGGTATTTTGCTAGAATTCAAACAAAAACACTAAAGATTAATGTTTTTTTATGCAGTGAATATGAGACCAGTAATTTATACCATAATCATGATTTTTTTCCCCTCAATTTAGACTTTTAGTCATCATTTCAAATGTTATGTCATAATTATGACTGTTTATGTCATAATTGAAACTTTTAAGAGAATGATTGATCAAGGTAGAGTAAAGGACAGAGCAATATATAGAAAAAAAAGGTAGGGACTCTTAAGGACACACCAAACCGACACCAAAGAACTAGCACGGATGAAAGACACCTGTGTTGTCACCTCGCGTCGCCAAAAAAAAAAAAAAAGCGGTGCTTGAACACACCGAAAGGACTACAGACGACTGTCTACTAGCACGCAAGTTCTGCGCCTGCGTTTAAGGGAGATATCTGTCTATTTAAGCAGATCTATTTGTCTAGATTCGTCATTCAAAAATGGAAAGCCAAACTAAGACTACAGATATACAAACCTTAAACAAAGCAGTGCTTGCTTACCGTTTTGAATATCAATCATACTGATCATGTTATATTCCATTCCGCTCATGTTATTATGAAAATATTCGTGCAGTGGAGTGCTCAGGTAATCCCGTAAAATCAGAACAGCCAAACGTTTCCTGGTGGCCGACTGTTGGCTTGGTGTGTCACTGGCTTTAGAAAAAAGGTTCAATGCGGTTTACTCAATTTTAAAGAATAAAAGGTTTTATAAAGAGAAATGTCTCAAATAATTGCAGAATACTTTCATGTTTAACAGGTTATTTCTTTCTAGTAATAATGTATGTTTATAGGCTGTTTAAATCATAAATAATATGTTCATGCATAAACTGGGAATCCTGTCAGAAATTACATTTCACACACTTCCTTTTACTGTTCAAGTCATTAGAATGTTTACTTTATAGATTACTGCACTGCACAGAAATGGCAAAGTGACTTTGACTTCATCATAGGCCATCACCCACAGAGCATCTTCCTCCCTGAACATCTAAAATAACTCTGGTCTTGTGTCTTTATTTGTGGTTACAACTGAGTCCCATATGTTGTGGCATATGCACCACTTGCTGTGCAATTTTTGCCTTGATATATAGCCAAGCATACAGTTTAATGAGTCCATCACTCTGATCTGGATCAGATCGCAGCTTTTCTCTTACGCTGAAACTTTGGGACTCACAACACCAAAACTCTCTGAGTATCAAACACTTGTATTCAAAAACATACATACACTAACAGCTCCTAATGATCTCCAGCAAAGCTCAGCTTACTTAGTCTGTTTAAAAGACACATAAAGGCAGTAAACAAGGAGAGTAAAGTCTCAACTTACTTCATGGATGAACAGATTTGCTGTGAGCTCGTTTTAAATGCTCTTTTCAAGGCCTAAAGTATCTTCAACAACCTGGAAATGTAAATGAATCGCTGATTGATTGTGCAGCCAAGTGGATTGACTTTTAAATTGTTCATCATTAACAGTTCACAGTAACATAGAGTAATGAGTGACAGTGGACCCAAATCGATTGTGGGATTACCGTCTACAGAGTATAAAACGCAGTGTACTTTACCTATGATTTATCATTGGCCTTTGAATTAAGGGGTAGAATTTGAATTAAATTGACCACACCTAAAATTAAGTTGCATCTTATTTATGTCAATATAGTTGAGAGAATGAAAGGGCCATTGGTTGAATATTGCTTATTTTGTATAGTCAAACACTTCAAGAGTTTTTTATTACTCTAAAAGTTCAGTAAGAAAAAATAAAGAAAAAATGGCAATTTGGCCATGCCTTGAACAAAGTGACGCAATCCCTAGTGATTTTCTGGAAGAAAATTAAACGGCTTAACCTTTAACTAGAAAGGCAGCTGAGCAAGACAAATAAAGTGACACTTTCCGTTGTGTCTTTGAAGCACGTTCTTTCCCCTTATTCCCTCTTGCTAAGTGAAAGAAATAAAAAGAGAGAGAAAACAGATAAAAGTGTGACAGGTGTGAAAACAGACTTGGAGTAAGGGAGACTGAGGGTGTGAATGAGATTGACGGTTGACGAATGACAGAAAGACATTGTAAATGCTGAAGGAGCAGAGAGGTTGTACTTTACGAGTGGGGTGATGGTGATCCAGATGCCCACACTAAAGGCCAAAGTATACTTCACTTTTACGCGTAAGCGAGGGTCAGCGTACAGTGCGCGTGACACGAATTTCGTGTACAGTACACTGACCCTCACGTACGAGTAAAAAGTGAAGCATACTTTGTCCTAAAGAGTATGTGTGTACTGTACGCGCTCCGGCGGAGTTTTGGTTGCATATGCACTTTTATTTTTTTTTTGCTGCAATTAATTTATCTGCAAGGTGGCAAACTTTCCCTGGGGGCGTCGATTCACAAGGTAGTCGAAGAAAAACTGTATAAACAGAACAGACAGGAACTCATGCAAGCTACAGCGCCAATGGATGCCTATAGTCACCTACAGCTCAACCTGGCAAAGATTGAGCTTCTCATCCTGCCTGCCAATCCGTCTCTACAGTACGACTTCACTATCCAGCTAGATTCTTCCTCAATCACCCCATCAAGGTCAGTCAGAAATCTTGGAGTAATCTCTGATGATCAGCTGACCTT
This sequence comes from Meda fulgida, assembly GCA_030578275.1. Taxonomy (NCBI): domain Eukaryota; kingdom Metazoa; phylum Chordata; class Actinopteri; order Cypriniformes; family Leuciscidae; genus Meda; species Meda fulgida. The sequence continues at coordinate 8,910,406 of CM060616.1, read as the reverse complement.
CACAAAGACAGCTCGATCATGCAGGTTTGCTGTGCACAACATCAGGAAGATCAGGCCTTTTCCTAACTGAGCATGCAACACAACTTCTCGTCCAGGCCCTGGTAATTTCTAGGCTTGATTACTGCAATGCTCTTCTGGCTGGACTTTCATCATGTGCAACTAAACCTCTACAAATGATCCAGAATGCTGCAGCTCGTCTGGTCTTCAATGAGCCCAAAAGGGCCCACGTCACTCCTCTGTTTATCTCTCTGCACTGGCTACCACTCGCTGCTCGCATCAAGATCAAGGTTTTGACACTTGCTTACAGACTGACCACAGGATCAGCTCCCTCCTACTTCCACTCACTACTACAAGTCTACATCCCTACCAGAAGCCTACGATCAGTCAATGAGCGACGGCTCGTGGTACCATCACAGAGAGCCTCAAAATCACTCTCCAGAACATTCTCATTCACGGTACCATGCTGGTGGAATGATCTGCCCACACTCATCCGGAATGCAGTATCCCTGACAGCATTCAAAAGACAACTGAAAACTCATCTCTTCCGTGAGCACTTAACATAAAAAAACTCCTTTTCCTTTAAATCCCTGCTTATCTGGCTTATGCTACTCCGAGCAATATCTGAACTTTGTATTTTGAGCACTTCTTGCGTTTTTTTTGTCTCTTCACGATGACTCGCTTGGTTTAGTCCTCAGTTGTAAGTCGCTTTGGATAAAAGCGTCTGCTAAATGACTAAATGTAAATGTACATAGACGAGAGATTGTGCGAAGGGGTTAGAAATGAACCTCATTTGCACAACTGTAGCATGAAAGAATACAAAGATATTTACATGGGTTGTAACTCGTGGCGAGAGATTGCTCAAAACTGCGCATATGTCGAACGCCTGTGTACGCGTACGAGTCAAAAGAAGTATACTTTGCAAGGCTGTGTGATCGACTGTACACATACTTGAGCTTATGCGTAAAAAACAAAGTATACTTTCTGCTGTACATTCATGGTCTGATCACAGTCAAGATGTCATTTTTGAGGTCTGTTTCTTAGTATGTAACAGCAGAAGCCATAAAGGAGAACAAAATCGTAATTTGTTCTGTTCAATAGCTCTGTGGACCCGCTTTACATATTTTACGATGCAATATACTGGCACCGAAAGATGACACATCTGCGCTTAAGGCGGCTTTTCTGACTGATGTGACGTGTCAATTCAATTCACTTAATTCAATTTCAGAGGAAACAAAAGATAATGCTGGTGATGCTGAATGATGAGGTTGCATTTGAAGAGAAACTTTACTGCAACTTTATGAAAAAAAAAAACATACATTTTCTACAATTCACAATCAACCCCAGGGGAACAATCAGGTTCACCCATCCCATACTATTTATTAACCTGACGTGATTTAAATCCATGCTGTCATTCTTAGAGTATATTTTATATTTTATTTTAAAATACATGACAACAAAAACAAAAATAAACCAAAAAGGGCCCACGTCACATCCCCATGTCATTTGCAAGCTCTTAACCCAAACCACAACCACAATTCCTAAACACAAAAACCAACCACCACTTCTCTGTGTTGTCTTTTACCTTTCTGAATTTAAAAATGCATAATAACTCTGGTCAAACCGTTTTGTCTTAGCAAGATTTAATACTTTTATTCAGCAAACAAACACTAAGTTTATCAAAAATTACATTAACGACATCTATTATTTTGTTACAAAAGATTTATATTTTAAATAAATGTTATAGCACCAAATCAGCATATTAGAATTATTCTGAAGGATAATGTGACACAAAAAGCTTTACCATCACAGGAGTAAAGTCACAGAGTATATTTTAAAACCACAATACATGATAACATCAGCAAAAATCAAAGATCAAAAATCACCCATGTCACATCCCCATGTCTTCTGTAAGCACTTAACCCAAAACCACAACCACAATTCCTTCACACAGAAACAACTTCCACCTCTTTCCAATTTTACTTTTCTACAGTTTTACTTCTGCTAGCTTCCTCTAGAACCTCAGCATTGCCGTATTGCGAGTATTGTTTGCGATTGTATGATAAATTGCTTATGATGCTCCTCATTTGCAAGCTGCTTTGGATAAAAGCATCTACTAAATGACTAAATGTAAATGTAATGTAAATTTATTCAACTATTCCAACATGGCCTAGAAATATGCTTTTGCAGGACCAAACAGAAAATTAATGTTTAACCTAATATGAGCTAAGAAAGCAATGCTGATGATAACATTACTGTAAGATGAACTGAAATGTGTCTTTCCTCTTTTGAATAGTAGATGGAAGCTGTACTTGTGTGACTAGAAACCATCTGTCCAGGGATTTTACCAAGTAGAGAGTAAAGAGACTTGCTTCAAAAGGACATTGGTAATAGTCTCTTTTTCTGTCAATACACTATCAGCATGAATCATATTACCAGTAGGATGCCACTTTTCCAAGCTTGCACTGCCTTCATTCCCTTTTAAAATAGATCAAGAACACTTGTAGTGATGTACAACAAGGTGCTTTTTATGCGCCGCTGGAGAACATGGGGAAAAAAGGAGCAACTCACACTCACTCTCTCTCTCTCTCTCTCTCTCTCTCTCTCTCTCTCTCTCTCTATCTCTCTCTCTCTCTCTCTCTCTCTCTCTCTCTCTCTCTCTCTCTCTCTCTCTCTCTCTCTCTCTCTCTCTCTCTCTGTCTCTGCAGTCATTTGTCATTGCCATCGTTTTGATTGACAGCTGGTACGAATGAGTGAGAGCTCTTCCTGTCCACCCACCAATCAGCCACCTCCTCCAAGCCCTCAACATGATGGCCGAGGGTCGGAGATCACTCTCATGCTCTCAGTGAGTGACTCTTGATGAAGACGCTGATGGAGAGATGCAGTTCCTCTCCTCCATCATCTGTCTTTCTCCCTGTTTTTCAGCCTGAGGTCCTTCCACCCGTCTCACAGCAGACCATCCATCTGCCTGTCCGCGGCCACCACTAATCAGAGCTGCCAGAGGGGCGGCCCCATAAAGCTCTTCACAAGGAGAATGGATTTTGTTTGTGTGCAAGTGATAAATAAGAATTAATGTACTTCACACAAAAATTAATAAATGTAACAAACGGACAAAATTTGTTTTACCCATGTGCGTGCATTAGAAATGATGTTGTATCTTAACATAACTGGAGATACATGGAGATTTTTGGGGATAATCAGTTATTTGATTAGCGCACTCACAGGCGATATTAACTGAAAAACAATTAATCATCACATTCTCTTATGCCAACTTTGGCATCACAGGAATATATTGGCTTGGTTTCACAGACAGGGTTTAGATTAAGACAGGATTAAGCATTTGTTCAATTAGGACATTTAAATAGCTTTTATTAACATGCCTTAGAAAGAAACATTACTGGTGTACATCCTGAGACAAAACAAGGGCACTGACATATTTTAAGATATGTCAGGGCAAGCTGCTTTCAGTTAAAACATCTTAAACATGCATTTTATTCTGGGACTAGGGTTAAAGGAGAACTCCGGTCAATTTTAACATTGAGCTCATGTTTTTGTACATTTGGAGTGCTTTCAGTACAGACAAAAACGACAAAAATCGGTGTTGCCTACACCGTGTTATCCTCTTTTTAAAATTCGCACCCTGTTGACTTCAATGGGGCAAGTTCTAAACCTGCTTTTAGCCTCTTAACATCCTTGATTTGTCATTACAAGTGCACAGCCATGTGAGTGGTGTTATTAAGAGTGACCACGGCCAATATGACTGCAGTAGATGTGAAAGATATTAATAAAAATGATGTCAATTCAGCCAGCTCACATACCTGTATTTACTTCCTGTTTTCGGTCGAAGTCCACAGTAGTCGATTGTCGAGTTTGTGCCGCGATCATTGGTAACTAAGCAACATCATATCATAATGTCATAGAATATCATAATATCAGAACACCACACAGCACCGTCATCGGCTGACAGCTGACTGTCTGAGTCTCCACTGTTGCTTAGTTACCAATGATCGCTCGCACGAACTCGACAATCGACTACTGTGGTCTTCGACCGAAAACAGGAAGTAAATACAGGTATGTGAACTGGCTGAATTAACATAATTTTTATTAATATCTTTTACATCTACTGCAGTCATATTAACCCTGGTCACTCTTAAGAACACCACTCACATGGCTGTGCACTTGTAATGACAAATCAAGGATGTTAAGAGGCTAAAAGCAGGTTTAGAACTTGCCCCATTGAAGTCAACAGGGTGCAAATTTTAAAAAGAGGATAACACGGTGTAGGCAACACCGATTTTTGTCATTTTTGTCAAAATGTACAAAAATGTACAAAAAAATGAGCTCAATGTTAAAATTGACTGGAGTTCTCCTTTAAGCCTGGTCTGTGAAACCAAGGGATTGCCTTTTAAAAAATATTAAAACAGATTTAAAAACATAATATTTCACAATATTACTGTTTTTATGGTCAAATAAATACAACCTTGGTGAGCATAAAATACTTAAAAAAATATCTATCTATCTAGATTTTATCTTTATTATGTATGTCAACATAATAGTTGTGATAATGACGGGGCCATCATTTGACTTCTGCTTATTTTGTATTATCAACAACTTTTTCAAGGGTTTTTATTACTCTTATGTTCAGAAAACAAAACCAAAAAACTAAAAAAGAATGGGAAAAATGGATTTAGATTGCATTGAACAAAGTGACACAATCCCTATTAATTTTCTGGAAGGTCCATCTGTCTGATTTATTATTTATTTAATTATAGCTGTGAGAGATGCAGATGTTTGACTGTCGTATCCGTCATATCTTAGCGCAACACAAACTGGAGATACATGGAGATTTTGTGAGGATCATCAGTTATTTCATTAGCGAACTCACAGTGATAATGTCACGTGAAACGTGACATTTTCATTAACAGCATCGCTCTTAAGCCGGTCTCAGTGAGGCGTTCAGCACACGAACACGTTAGTGAGTAAACACTCGGATTCCTCCCATCACAGTCCTGATAAACATACGGTGCTTAGCAGTCTCCCATAAGAGTCAAGAATTCTAATTAATACAGCTTACTCTTTAAAGAATACACATACTCTCTTAATGGCTGTACCCAAACACACACTCACAGTTCTGGTGATGTGCTAGCCCCCAAGTGTGAACAGCCCTTAATAAAAATGTTAATTGAATCTTAGGAAGTCTCTAGGCCCAGGTTTAGCCTGAATCTCCACAGCCTTCTCTCTCGTGCACACACACACTCACATACTTCACAGAATTTACACAGGCACTCAGCTGTTTCTGTGAAGGCACAGTCATTAATTTTTATCTGTTCAGACGGACCAACTGTAACATCACAAATCTCAGAGAGAGCAGGGATGGGTGGGTAGGTGAAGACCTGTCATCATATGGTAGAAAGCCTTTTTTTCACAACCGACCATGTTTTTTTTATATATTTTTTGGAGGATTTTCCAAATTAGCTAATATAATGGCATCCAATTAATACATTAGGACTGTTTCAAATACTTTTTTTTAATAAAACAGCATTCATATCCCATTTTAATTTCTCAATTAAATAGGATAATCAACAAGAAAATGTGATGCCTATGTGTTGTGGGTGTTTGTATGTGCAAAAATGTGAATGTGCAAAACTTCCAATTCACTAGCTGCTAAAAAAAAAGTGCTGTAAACTGTAAAACTATTTTCGCTACAAACCAAAATGTTTATGATTACGTTTATACATTAAAGGAACATTATGTAATTTTGGCCCTCTAGCGGTTAAAACACAAAACTGCATGCATTTTGCAGAAGAACATTGTTTTAGTTGTGTTTCGACACTGTGTGACTGTACAGATGAATATGGTTCGCGGAGAAAACATTTATGGTTACTCAAGTAACCCTGGTTCCCTTTCGATATAGTTCACCTCGCATTGCATTAGTTCACTAACACTTTTGGGAAAACTCTGTTCACCGAATCCTGAAGCCTGATTGGTTCACGTCTGTGCAAATGCACAGACAAATGGCATTTCAGCCCGGCGAAAGCACTGACGTAGTTATGCTGGGCTTGGAGGGGTAACTAGCCTTAGTCTTCCAGCCGATAGCCGTAGGCGGGCAGAGGTGCGCAGCGACAGCTTCTTCAACGGGGGGGGGGGGAGCTTCGTGTAACCTTTTTCTTTGGCGCCGTCAACCATAGAGAGAGCATCCGAAGAGGAAGAGCGGACGCGTGCCGAACAGTCTTGGTGATTTCCTGGTGGACTTCTGGGAAGAACGGGGCTGGACGCTGGCGAGGGGCCTGCTGGCGGGGCCCTGGCTGCACGAACCATTCATCAAGTCGGCTGCAGGTGGCTCTTCTGGGGCCGACCAGTCCAAGCTGAGCTCTTCTCTGTGTTCATACAAAGCTGCGCATCGTCAGACTGTTTAGACGGTAGAGGGGCAAGTCATCGCCGGAGTGCGCCCACGGAGTGCGGGACATCGAGTCTAACTCTTCTTCAGACCCGCCGAACAAGACCATGCCACTTGCGCCAGATGAGGGGTGTTTATCCAGGTAAAGAGTACATGGGACTCGTCGCGTTGGGGGGGTGGGGGGGGGGGGGGGGTACGAGAGAGAGAGGGTGCTGGGCCGACGTAAGCTCGCTTCCGCCTCGCTACTCAGCCTGCCGGCTCTGCTTCTTTTTTCACCTCGGCTCAAGAGGGGAAAGAGATGAGGGAGCGGCCTGTTCGGTGAAGAGAGCAATCTGGGTATGCAGCGCCACGAGGTAGAAGAAGAGAGCCGCCTTGTCGTGGGTGTGGCCCAGGCAGGAGAGGCACTCAGGATGCTTATCTAGAGCGGGCAGGTGAGCCCTGCACAGGCTCCATTCGCGGCGTAACATTTGCATCAACATCGCTGTAAAATTTGCTCTTTTGTTAATCGCCGGATGGCCCCAGGGGAGATCGCTGAATCAGCTTGCGTGTAGAGTGCGCTGAGACAGCTTGCTTGCAGAGTGCCGTTCATTCGCCTTGCTTGCAAAGTGTTGTTGTTCCGCTTGCTGCAAGGTTTGTTCAATGGCGAAAAGAGGCAAGGAGAACGAGGCTTCAGTCTTCTTCGGAGCAGCGAGATCTTCACGCTGAAGGAGAAAGATTCTGACGATTGGCCATTTCTGCATGGCTTAAATAGGCAGCCAACCCGCCCCTTTCGGCGGGCTGAAATGCCATTTGTCTGTGCACTTGCACCGACGTAAACCCATCAGGCTTCCGGATTCTGAGAAAACAGAGTTTTCCCCATGAGCATTAGTGGACTAATGTGAGTGGACCGTATCGAAAGGGAACAAATATAATAGTTTACAGATCTTAGTCAGCTCCAATGGAAGATAATGATGGTAGAGAAGGCAGATGTGTTTTGATTGGAGTTTAAGTAAATTGTTCTTTCTCATAACTAAAAAAGAGAGAGATTATCCTACAGCTCATAAAACATTCACTACTAGGCTTAAGAGATATAACCAGTTTAGATGGAAAGGATCTCAAGCTGACTAGCTGAAGATGTAACTGTAGCTATACTATAATAGACACGGTACTTCCTTTAAAATAAATTCCAGCACAGCACTACAACAACCATAATAAAATGAGCCTTCACAATACATAATGCTTTACGAACTCTGTTAGAGCTACATACGTATGGCAATGTATCTGTTCAATAATATACCTTACTCACATGTTGAGTAATAAAAACGCCATCTCCGAAAAATCAAGCCAATGGTGATTCTCGTTTATTATGAACTCTGTCGCTTTCTCTTTTTGCAAGCAGACTCTCATTTGTTTGCGCTTTTTTTGGGTGGGGGGGGGGGGTGGATTTAGATTACATTGATCAAAGTGACACAATCCCTATTAATTTTCTGGAAGGTCCATCTATCTGATTTATTGTTTATTTAATTATAGTTGTGAGAGATGCAGATGTCTGACTGTTGTATCCGTCATATCTTAGCGCAACACAAACTGGAGATACATGGAGATTTTGTGAGGATCATCAGTTATTTTTTTTATTTTTTTTAAAACAGGTGATTCCCTGGAGGTTTGAGATTTAGCTCCATTTCAACATTTCTCGCTCGTTGTGAGAACTAACCCATGTGACAACCACACCATACATGCATCAAAGTAGCTCAAGTAACTTTTCCCGAGTGACGCATGTACGAAAAACATCCCGACAGGTCTAAAATATAAACACTTACAGGTCCTTCTCCAAAAATTTGCATATTGTGATAAAATTCATTATTTTCCATAATGTAATGATAAAAATTAAACTTTCATATGTTTTAGATTCATTGCACACCAACTGAAATATTTCAGGTGTTTTATTGTTTTAATACTGATGATTTTGGCATACAGCTCATGAAAACCCCAAATTCCTGTCTCAAAAAATTAGCATATCATGAAAAGGTTCTCTAAACGAGCTATTAACCTAATCATCTGAATCAACTAATTAACTCTAAACACCTGCAAAAGATTCCTGAGGCTTTTAAAAACTCCCAGCCTGTTTCATTACTCAAAACTGCAATCATGGGTAAGACTGCCGACCTGACTGCTGTCCAGAAGGCCATCATTGGCACCCTCAAGCAAGAGGGTAAGACACAAAGAAATTTCTGAACAAATAGGCTGTTCCCAGAGTGCTGTATCAAGGCACCTCAGTGGGAAGTCTGTGGGAAGGAAAAAGTGTGGCAAAAAACGCTGCACAAGGAGAAGAGGTGACTGGACCCTGAGGAAGATTGTTGAGAAGGACCGATTCCAGACCTTGGGGGACCTGCGGAACCAGTGGACTGAGTCTGGAGTAGAAACATCCCGAGCCACCGTGCACAGGCGTGTGCAGGAAATGGGCTACAGGTGCCGCATTCCCCAGGTCAAGCCACTTTTGAACCAGAAACAGTGGCAGAAGCGCCTGACCTGGGCTACAGAGAAGCAGCACTGGACTGTTGCTCAGTGGTTGCATGTCATTCGGAAATCAAGGTGCCAGAGTCTGGAGGAAGACTGGAGAGAAGGAAATGCCAAAATACCTGAAGTCCAGTGTCAAGTACCCACAGTCAGTGATGGTCTGGGGTGCCATGTCAGCTGCTGGTGTTGGTCCACTGTGTTTTATCAAGGGCAGGGTCAATGCAGCTAGCTATCAGGAGATTTTGGAGCACTTCATGCTTCCACCTGCTGAAAAGCTTTATGGAGATTTCATTTTTCAGCATGACCTGGCACCTGCTCACAGTGCCAAAACCACTGGTAAATGGTTTACTGACCATGGTATTACTGTGCTCAATTGGCCTGCCAACTCTCCTGACCTGAACCCCATAGAGAATCTGTGGGATATTGTGAAGAGAAAGTTGAGTGGCGCAAGACCAACACTCTGGATGAGCTTAAGGCCACTATCGAAGCATCCTGGGCCTCTAGAACACCTCAGCAGTGCCACAGGCTGATTGCCTCCATGCTACGCCACATTAAAGCAGTCATTTCTGAAAAAGGATTCCCGACCAAGTATTGAGTGCGTAACTGAACATAATTATTTGAAGGTTGACTTTTTTTTGTATTAAAAACACTTCTTTTATTGGTCGGATGAAATATGCCAATTTTTTGAGACAGGAATTTTGGTTTTTCATGAGCTGTATGCCCAAATAATCAGTATTAAAACAATAAAAGACCTGACATATTTCAGTTGATGTGCAATGAATCTAAAATATATGAAAGTTTAATTTTTATCATTACATTATGGAAAATAATGAAATTTATCACAATATGCTAATTATTTGAGAAGGACCTGTATATTAGGCTTACCATAGTGAATCGGGGTAAGACAAAAACACAATTTTGAACAAAAAAAAGTTAGATAGTACACCTTTAAAATAATATGATAACAAAAATCAGATTGCAGTATGAAGCAGCATATATACTATTTTTGTAGAGCTAAAATAACTGGAAGCTGACACACGGAAGACACTCTAGCTGACACTGGAATCAACAATCAATTTTTTCCACCTTTGATTGGATGCACTGGGAAACAGGTGTTGTCATTTATGTTGTAGATCGCCTGCTTATGTCCCCAGGCTATCGACACTGACAAACGTAGATGGTTTACAATCACATGTGCAGACTTGGTGCCACTATCAGAACACAATATATTTCAGATATTTGGATTGAAGGGCTGTTCAAACCAAGGATGATAACTATAAGAATAAAGATAACAATAAAGATACACCACAACTATAACTTTAATGACACAGTCAACATTATTTTGGCAAGTAATGCTCCTGGATCATATTTGTTGACAATGCAGCCCATGCTTATAATAAACAGAACATTGTTGGGCTTTTGACGCTAATATAGTTATCATAGTTACCTTTATAGTTATCATTCTTGGTGTGAATGGACCTTTAGACGGTAATTATTTGTCAAAATATGAGAGGGGAGTTCTAAATCAAAACTTTAACAGTTAGTAGTTTTGAATAATTATTCCATTCAAAAGTGAATAAAGGCCACATTTAATTTGATACGATTGGAGCGTTCACCAGCCTGTATCCAACCCTGTCTCTTCAGCTAAATCAGCCTTAACAAATCCATTTCTTATGCAAATAACTTGTGCTCTATAATTTCCTCCTAAGCGAGATCATACAAAAAGCAAAAGATTACACTTTTTATTTAATTTTTTACTGTAGGTACAATAATTAATGATAGCACTGTGTTCTTTCTTGGGGCAGACATTTGTGGTAATGGTGACAGGAATGTGGTATAGGCTATTCTGAAGAAAAAAAAAACACACATTAGCCTGTGAGTTAAAAAATACAACAAAGACTTAAAGGGGTAGTTATAAAGCACATTTAAAATGAAAACAAGTTGAAACCAAATGCTGTACAAGTAATAAAGAGTAAAACAGATTTATGAACAAAACATTTCAGTATAATGAAAGTGAATGAGGACTGAAACTGAACATCTTTTTAATAAATAAATTGAGTTCACAAAACTGGTCTGAATGATTTGTTCACAAATCAGAATAGACCAGGGGCCCGTTTCAATAAGGAGGTTCAACAAACTCTGAGTTAAAACTTGAAACCTGAGTTGACTTAGCCTGAGATGGGAAACTCTGAGTTTTCGGTTACAGAACAGCTGAAATGAGTAAGTTCAATCAACTCTAAGTTGACTGACTCTGAGTTAAGCGCGTGCACCACAACTATAAAAAGCCATTATCAATGGAGCACAGATATTATGAGTCACCATGGTAACAGCGCCAGACAAAAAGAGGTCTGCATATTTCTCACCAGCAGTACGCAGCGATCAAGGGAGTTAGTTTGGGAGAAAATAGTTGCTCGAATCAATGCGTAAGTTTACATTTTAATTACGGGTTATACAGTGTTGGGTGTAATTACCAAGTAATCTAAATAATGTAATTTAGTTAAAGGGATTACTCTTAAATTCTTCTGTAATATAAAGCAAAATATGATGCCATTGCATTAAATACTGCATAGACTATAGAACAATTCTGTTTAAAACAATAGTTGATTTAACATAACATTTTTAAAAGGTATATTTTTAATGTAACCTTCACTCTCTACACACTTTGATCAATTAAAGAATAATTCATGCAATTGTATATTGTTAATTTGAAAGCATTAAAAGTGCAGTTTTGTCTCTTTTTGTATTGTTCAAGTGGTTAATATGGGATTTAGAAAGTAATTAGTATTAAGTAGACCAACACTTTTTAGAGATAGTAGGTAATTATTACATTAATCTAATTACACTGTTGAAGATGTCATTTGTAGTTATTAATAACTATTTAAGAGTAACTTACCCAACTGTTTTAATATCAGAGGTGAAACTGGAAGAACAGTATGTTATTCAACCTAATTTTAATTTTCATGTCGGTGCAATCCTGCAGGCATTAAAAGAACATGGCAGCAGCTGAAAATGAAATATAAAAACATAATTCAATCAGGTAAGGCTTGAGCATATAATAGGGTACCTGACTTTACAAAAAATTGACATATTAAATAACTAAATAGCATCCAGTGTTTAGCAGTGCAAAAGCATTTTTGACATAGGTCTAATTAACACAATTAAATGTTCATTCTCATTTGACTTCTACTCAGCCAACAGAAAGAAGGAAGAGGCTCACAAAGATGGAGATGAAGATGCAGAGGAGATGAAGATGGAGATGCAGAGAAGATGGAGGTGAAGATGCAGAGGAGATGGAGATGAGATTCAGAGGAGATGGAGTTGCAGAGAAGATGGAGATGAAGATGCAGAGGAGATGAAGATGCAGAGGAGATGGAGATGCAGAGAAGATGAAGATGGAGATGGAGATGAAGATGCAGAGGAGATGGAGATGCAGAGAAGATGAAGATGGAGATGAAGATGCAGAGGAGATGGAGATGAAGATGCAGAGGAGATGAAGATGGAGATGCAGAGAAGATGGAGGTGAAGATGCAGAGGAGATGGAGATGAGATTCAGAGGAGATGGAGTTGCAGAGAAGATGGAGATGAAGATGCAGAGGAGATGAAGATGCAGAGGAGATGGAGATGCAGAGAAGATGAAGATGGAGATGGAGATGAAGATGCAGAGGAGATGGAGATGCAGAGAAGATGAAGATGGAGATGAAGATGCAGAGGAGATGGAGATGAAGATGCAGAGGAGATGAAGATGGAGATGCAGAGAAGATGGAGGTGAAGATGCAGAGGAGATGGAGATGAGATTCAGAGGAGATGGAGTTGCAAAGAAGATGGAGATGAAGATGCAGAGGAGATGAAGATGCAGAGAAGATGAAGATGAAGATGAAGATGCAGAGGAGATGGAGATGAAGATGCAGAGGATATGGAGATGAAGAGGAGATGGAGATGGCCATGAGCCTGAATGCTGGAAGGCCAATGGCTGAGGGAATTCCTGGAGGGACTTCATCAGAGCCAGTCACTCCCGAAGATTCAAGTGCCTTCATAAAATGTATAAGAGGTCTACATATGTGTTATTTTTTTTATATAGGCTGTTTTTGATATTTCCATACATTTTACTTTGGGTTGGGTGTTTTGTTGCTCCCAACGATTCTGATGGTAATATCTGTCTTTTGGAGCCTCATGTCCCAACAGAACCCCAGACAGTTGTAAGTAGCCTGCTCAATACAACAGAAATTATGACATATAGTATTATAAAATGTGCTCAATCAAATACTCATCTTCACAGGATGATGGGGATGAAGAAACAGTTTCTACTGCCACAGGCAGGCCTACTAGGAAATGTTAATATTGTCTACACATCAAACAATCTACACATTCAAATTTCTTCACATTATTTATGTAGAGTAGCCTATAGAATCTAAGTTTATTTCTAAGTATAAACGGATATTCTTATCTCTCCCCCTGTCCCCAGAGTGTGGAAGAACAGCAGGAGGAAGGTCCATCAACTTCTGGGGCACAGATAAACACAGTTCAGTGATTTTCATTGAATGCCACAGTTTAATTCTGTAGAATGTGTTTAGAACTACATGATGTAACTCTAATCTACTGTATTTTCAGTTGCCAGATATTGACTTCATCTTATTAAAAAAATTGGAGAAAAAAAAAGCAATGAATAAATGTACCGAAAGAATGAATGAGGTGTTTAAACACCGCTTCCTCTTTAAAAAAGGGGAGGAGACCGAAATAAACTCTGGGTTTACGGAAGTAAACCTGCTCCCGACCAGGTTAGGTTCACAGAGTAAGTTACCATGGTAACTGACTCTGAGTATAAGTTACCTCTCTTTCAGAAACGGGCTTGAGTTACCCTGCTTTCTCAGGTTTGACTTACCTCCCATTCTGAAACGGAAAACCCAGAGTTTCCCTCATTTCAGGGTTAACCTACTCAGAGTTTTCACTTAACCTCCTTTCTGAAACAGGCCCCTGGTTATCGGGTTCAGTTCACTCATTCCATCCAGTTGCAGTGGTTATTGTATTTCTTTTCTTCACACACAAACCTATTGTATGGCTTTGAAACACTTATAATATATAAACCATTTTATGATACTGTCAGGATTATGTTTTGTTTAGTTGTATTTTTGTTCCTGTGTGTTTCTTGGGCTTCAGTTAAACTTAGCCTTGATTGTTTCCTACTTAGTGCCTTTGGTTACAGATTACATTCAGCTGTTAATCATTATGTTTCCCTGTGTATTTATACTCCCTTTTCAGATCATTGTCGGTCCTCTTCTGTGAGTTAAGTGTTAATTTCTCCTTTCATATATTCTCTGTATTAATAAAGAAGCTTTATTTGGAAGTTATGCATCTCGCTTTTATTATCTACCACAATATACGTGACAAATGAACCGACCAAAATGAATTATGAGGACTGCTTCTTCCAGAACAGCCGGATGCTGGAGGAATATGTAGAGGGCTATCTACAGCTTTACAAGGAGGCATGCTGGGACAATGTAACCCTGAAAGAACTTTTCTGGAGCGGGATGGGTGACATCCTTGGCCAAATGCTACTGCAGGGAGAGGATCACACCCTCTGGGTATGCAGATCCTCTGTCACCGTGGGAGTCATTGAGGATAACGTCATCATTACCTCTGACTTCCTGGTACATATTCCATGACCTGCAGCTCTCTCTCTCTCCCCACTCCAGACTGGACTAGTCGTCCCTCCCAGAGAGTACTAGAGGGTTAGAGATATTCATGCCGAGGACCTGAGTTCTATGCCTGAGCCCGCCATAGATTCAGAGCCTGAACCAACGTTAACCACTGACCTCGTACGAGTGCTGCCAGAGTCAGCCAACGAACCTGTCTCAGAGGTGGAGCCAGATGCCACTTCCGTCCCTAGGCCGAAGCCCATCTCGGAGCCCACACCTGGGAATCAGTCCTCTCCAAAACCTGCTGAAGACCACTGGCTAATCTGACTTGTCTGACTTTTGGTCTGAACCAATTCCCGCCCATAAACATAACTTCAGTGAACCGTCTTGACTACCTGTTCCCTCTCAATCATCTGCCCACCACTATCTCGAACCTCATGGCTGGACTTACCTGGTCAATTTATGTCATGCAGTGTCTCAACTTCTCCTTCACCACTGTCTTATCTTCAGCTCCGCTTCGGGGCTTCTCTCCATCAGTTAAGCTCTGTGAAGATGGATTCCCTGACTTCATCACAGGACTCCACCTTAGCCTCTCTGCCCATAGGCTCCACTGTGGCTCTGCGCTCCCTCTACTCTGCCATAGTCCACCATCACTCAGGCTCCCTCGTTCCTTTGGTTCCTCCATGGACTTCTGAGCCTCTGGCTGCGCCTCAGCCCTCCATCCCTTCAGCTCCACCGGGATCCTCCTTCCCTCCAGTTCAGCCTTGGTCCTCCCTTCCACCGGTGTCACCTCATCCCGCCAGGCCCCCTTCTTCGCCTCTGTCCCTCAAACCAGCGGCATAGCCTTGGATCTGATTCTGATTTTGACCTCCAGACTTTTCTTCTCATCTTCCACAAAAGAAAGTCATCCAGGTTTGGGTAATATGAGAGTGAGTAAATGATAACGGAATTGTATATTTTCGGTTAACAAATCCATTAAATTGATCGTCAATTGTTAAATGTTACTGTACAATTATTCTGCAAAATAAGTTTTGTTTCAATGCGTCTAAACTATGTACTTTTGACATTGACACTAATGTCACTTTCACCTCTTGTTAATGTCACACAGAGAGCTTGTTTATACTGTTGATTATGTTGGTATACATACTTGTTAACTATAAGTGTGCTTTTCCATATTCGTGCCCTGACTTGACAATGACACTACTTTGAAACTGAGTTTTATGTATCAACGTCCATCTGAATTTGTATGCATGCTCTACTCGTATGTGTTTGTATGCGAGATTCTTGATATCACTCGCCTGGTAATTAATTTATTCAATAGAAGCCAGCTGAGTTGGAAATGAGACAGATAAAAACTGCATCCCTATGTATCCTCCTGTACACATCCAAGAAACCTCACTTTGGTGTGACACCTGCAGTCTTTCATTTAGCAGAACTCACCTTGGTAATGGATGGAAGATATCCACACACATACACACACACACACCATTCAGGTTGACATGAGATAAATATGAAAGAATCCGGGCCTGGCGGCTTGCTGCAGCTTCCAAGCAGTGAATTACTGCTTTGGCAGTCTTTCACCACAGAAATTTTCCCTCCTGGGGAGTGTGTGGAACCCCTGACATTTATAAGTCCTCACGGACAAACTTCACAGTGATGTAAAATAAAATGAGGCATCCAGTTTGGGTCTCCAAAAAAAAAAAAATCCTAGCTATATGTGCGTATGCTTGCAGACCCCAAATGGTAGAGTAATTGAGCGATTGACTAGATGCTTAGAGGGCAGATGAATCCCGGTAGGAGCCGGATAAACCAGGGATGAATCTGATCACTCTGTTTATCGTCCTTTTTTTCTTCTCCTATCCTTCACTTTCCTTTCAGATCGATCGCATTAATCTGTAATTTTTCCATAGCAAATGAGAAAAAGCACCCCAAAAAAAAAAACATAAAAGAAAAAAACAGTGACTGCGTGTCGTATTTTGACCATTAAATTTCATTTGGGCATCAATAGAATATAAACAGGTGGTGGGAAATCTTGCAGCGACTCAGCGTTTCAACATCATTCCGGAGAGATGAGACAAAGGAAACCCGACACAGTGACATTCCTCTTTGTGACTGAGAGAAAGAACGAGAGAAACAGAGAGTGGGAGAGGGAGAGCGAGAGAGATATGGAGAAGTGACACAGTGTGTGGTTGAAATGCAAATATGCGGAGGAGTTTGCTCATCTCTTCTTTGAAAGTTATGAAGTCAGAGTTTTAGTGAAGTTCTGAGGTTTCATCACACTCTGCAGTTATCTCAACCTTGTGTAGGAGAAGAGGAGATATCAGATGATCTGGCTTTTCTGGAAGTCCCTTTTCATCATCCTCAGATAGCTCTTATATCAAACAAACATCAGACAGTATGGAAAAGAAGGGTTTCACATTAAAAAAATGTTACATTTCATCTCACTAGGTTACGATTGAGAAGGTTAAACTTCTTACGGCTTTCTGAATATCGCTTAGATGTTCAAGATATCTTCCTTGACTTGTTAATATTGTTGTATAAAATGTTAATATTTACAATAAAATAACGTCACATCCTGATATAGCAATCAATAAAAGAAGTGCTCCAAATTTAAAACAAATTACATATATATTTTGTGGAAGTGCCAGGGTCAAAATAATGTTTGCCCAATTATTGGATTTTGTCCAAATGCAATGATAAAATGTCATACCTCTCTGTCAACCTATGTATTTGGTGGAGCTTTCACTGCAGAATCATGGGTAATGTAGTTTTTCAAATTCTGCTGTTAAACTTGATACTTTTATAAAAATAAGTTGACATAATACCCACGCAGACTAAGGTTATGCAGAGTTGTAGAAAGACAGTCACCTTTGACAGTTCCTCCAGAACCAAACCAACGAACGTATTCTGCATTCACGCCGTGTCTCAATTAACGTAATTAAGAGATGGAAACCCATAACCTTTACTCTGAGCTGTTCTTGGACTCGCTATGGCAACACAATCAATGCCGAAATTAAACTGCAGCAGTCAGGTGGCACAAGTCAGAGCTCTTTAAGTTGTTTACATTCATTATTATTGTCATTTTAAGTGGTTCGATATGCAGAATCTGCTCTGGCTGCCAAAAATGTGTTTTGGAGAAGAGGTGGCTTTGGAAGGGCACTGTGAAAGGAGGGTGGAATCTTACACTTTCATACCTAACTTGCTATTTCCAGCCTCTTCAAAATTTCCTACCATACCTTTAATAGATATATTATATACCCTATCATAACATAACATAATAATGCATGTTTTATTGTTGCAGTCTAATGATCATTTAGTCATTATTGTGGTAATAAGCAGAAAATAAAACACTGTGTCTACACAGGACGCGACAGTTGATGTGTGGCTTCGCGCTGCACCGCAACAGCTAGAAGCTGTCTACATGGGATGCGACAAAGTAACCATTGGAAATCCATTTGCCCTTCCTATGACAAGTATCACAAAGTGCTTGGAGTACATCATTAATAGAACGAGGCATCAGTTTACTATCTGGGATTTGTTGTGTCGCGGCACGACGCCAGACAACATCACTGATAATAATGGGTCCTGTTGTCTTTTGTCGCATCACGCCGCTCACGTCTGGTGTAGACACTGTGTAATTATATTGTATCATTACAATTTGGGGTGATCTATCCATTTAATCTAGTTATTTTTGTAATTTGTTTGGGATATTTTTTAATATTTGTTTGGTGTTGCTTGCCACAGAAATTACACACTTCACCTTTAAGAAACAGTAACAGAATGATATAGGCTACAGTATGATGTGAACAAACTCTTATGAGGATAATAATTTGTTTTCTACATGCTCATGGGTAATTGCAAGGAACACTGTTTTGTTTACCATTCACTGTTCTGTTTGTTTTCCTGCAGCACTACATTTGGACAAATGAGGGTATTCACTGAGCAGATAATGCTCCAAAGGTCTCGCTTTAACACGATGACAGTCATTATGGCTTGAAGTGCTGGACATAAATGATTGTTTAAAGTACGTGTTGAGAAATGTGTAATTATAAGCACATTTACAATGTTGATCTTCTTCATTCGGTGTGTTAAGACACAAATCAACGGCGCATAGTGTTTAAAGAGTAATTCAAAGCTGCTAATGGAGTGTTGAGTTTACAATTGACCGGTCTTTAAGCATGAGTGCATTTAAATGGTTGTTTAAGGGCAAAAACAGACCTTGACAAGCAATTTGTGATGAGCTAACAATAAAGTTTAATGACACAGGTGATCATTGGCTTTTTCAGTTAAAATGGGATAATCAACAAACTGCTTAATGCATTATTTGCTCTGTCAGTGTGGTCATGTTCAATAACATGTTGAGTATAGATGTCATCGAATTATTGAATTGTCAGCACCACATCTTAATATTTAAGACAACTAATGGAAGCCATTGACACAAATCTGAAGCATGCACGGGCACATAGATAACGTTAGTATATTGATTATTGTTTAATTTAACCCTTATGTTGTGTTGAGGTTAATTTTCCTTGCTGTTTGCACCCAGATTAATTTCATAATAAAGCTTTTTTTCTGAAAATGTAGTAAATTGTTTCATCTGACCTAATTAAAACTCAGCAGGTAGAAGTTTAAATTCTCAGAAACTTTCACTCGAAGAAAGCTTCACTGTATTTATCGTCAGCATCAGTGTCAGACAGAGATGGCAAACAACTCTGCATTTTCCCTCTATTTCTTTGTCTTTCTTTTTAGATTTACATAGTGACTTTTCCACAGATGGACAAGCAGTTAATGAATCAGGCAGTGTGCACATGATGTAGGACTACTTTTTTGTGATCTCGTACATATGCAAATAAAAACCGTATACAATGTTAATGGTCAAAATCTCATCTGAAAAACAAGGAACTTCCAAAGATAACTGGAAAATAATCACTTTTTTTGCTACTCGTTCAAATTTTTCTGCATAGTTTATTCTTTGCAAGAACCGTCCATACAAATCCGAATGGCTGTTTGATTGACTGGCGGTTTAAACTACCAATCACACTTCGTTTGCTGTTATGCCATTTTTAGGGGCGGGTACTACTCTGGCGTGACTCTTGACCCTTGCTTGCCTGAAACAACATTTTGAGATTCCGATTCCACGAAACCTATAATTAATTCTCTCAATACTCAATACATGTACCAACAACAACTGTGAAAAATTATTTACTAAGTAAATAAGTATGCCTACAATTGAACCATGAAGAACTTCTTTCCTGGTACCCAGCACTGTCTGTCAAAAAACCTGCCTCCACTCCCACATTTCAGTCTTAGCAGATGCAGTAGGCCTGTTTCATGAATACTGCATATATGGACATTGTACTCTCATTGGCTGTATCGGTTTATGCAAATAGAAGGGGGGTGCACATATTTTGGGAGAGATTGTAAACATCCGAATATGTGTTCGACCTCGTTATGTTCCAATGTCACTGTCACAGCATAGGCTAATATATGTGCTTTTTAAATTTTAAGGAGTCAATACTATCTTAGACTATAATTTTAAACAGATACATTTATTTATGATGAGAAGGATTTTTTTAAGCTCTGAGGTGCTTCATGTGCACCTTTTTTACCCATGTTTTGTCTCATGACTACACATATTCACACTATGTAATTTCACACTGCCTCAATTACAAATGTCCATCAACTTGACTTTTTATAAGTCTTTCCTGCTGTCTAAATAGTTAATGGGTCCTCTGATACGGTCATAACAGACACCATTAAAAACCGGGGTTTCGATAAAGATACTGTAACTCATAAACTGCACCACGAGCTCTTTAATTTCATTGTCCGCTAACGGATTCTTTACAGGTGCGCACGCTTCCCGCCTAATGGCCAATTAATCGCCTGAACCGCGTGGGAGGAGAAGGTGTCACAATTTGATTGTTTGATAATTTGTCAACGTTCTTAACTGCCTCAACATGCACTTGAGTGTTTCTGTAAGGGATTTAATATATAAATGAGCTTTATTTAGTTACATGTTAACATTTTCATCAGTATTCAGCGACCTAATTATGAACAAGGAGTTATTCATGAGTTCAGTCCACTTCCAAAGATGACTTGACAAAAAATTGCTCATGCATTTAATGAGGAGATTACCACTGATTTTTGGGATTGGCGACATATCGTTCATGTAGCTTTGGACTGTCAGTCTGTTCCAGATTGACGTGAACTTTAAAGCTAAGGCAGAATGAACTCTCAATTTCCTTTTGCTGTTACTGTCCTTGCGATGAGGAAATTAAATTGAACACATATTATTTCAAGTAACATCAGTTGCCACATTTGCTCAGCCTTTGCTCTCTCTCGCTCATCCACCTGCCCTTTTCCTCCATACCTTGTGTTAATTAATATAGTTGTGGTATACTGAGCAATAACTCCCTTGTTTAATGAGATGAGCTGCGTGTGTGGTTTTATTGTTCAATGGGGAGCAGTGAGCCATATTTCCAATTTGTCCTCTCATTACGATTGCAAATGTACATGGCTTCAGTCAAGGGGTGACAGTAACAGGCACTGAGCTTGAATAACTCTTCTGCATTTTAAGTTAATATCTCTTTCCTTGTGACAACGGCTGGTTATAGTCCTATGAGGCTGCGAGAGTGCTGGTGGAGATGCCGTCTACATTTGTCAGACTCACTCTTTGTCACAGGGTGTTGAAAAGATACAGTACGTTCCTATTCAATTCCAGTGACTGATACATGACAGTTCTCCCTCTATCCACTTTAACTAGCAGGGTTGTGCGCCATTCACTACTGAAATGCAAATAATACTTTTTACATTCCAATTGAGTTCTTGAAATAATGTAGCAGAAAGGATGGAAGTATATACATGTAGCTGCTTCAGTGTAGTTGTCAATACATTCAATTGCTTTCATTCACATATAAACACAAATTTTATATCTAGTCTCATTCAGTTTATTGAAAGAAGTCTCTTATGCTCACCAAAGCTGCATTTACTTACAGCAAAAAACAGTAATATAGTGTATTATTATTTTAACTAACTCTTTATTAGTATATTTTAAAATGTAATTTAGCCACATGTTGCAAAGCTGAATTTTCATCAGCCATTTTACTCCAGTCTTCAGATGATCATTCAGAAATCATTTTAATGCGAATTTTGCTGCTCAAGAAACAAATTCTTACTATCGTCAATGTTGAAAATAGTTGTGATACTTAATATTTTTGTGGAAACTGATATAAACTTTATTCATGTAAAGTTTTTATTGTCTTTATTGTCTCGCTGAATAAAATTATTAATTTCTTTAAAAAAAAAAAGCCATATAATGTCTATATATCAGGGAGTAAATATACATAATTAGTTTACCCAAAAATTAAAATAACCCCTTAATTTACTCACCCTCAAGTCATCCTAGGTGTAAATGACTTTCTTCTTAAGCCAGAGTTATATTAAATAATATCTTGGCTCTTCCCAGCTTTGTAATGGCATTGAATAGCGCCCGAGTTTTTAAAGCTCCAAAAAGCGCGTCCATCCATCATAACTGGATTTGTAGGAAAAATATTCATATTTAAAACTTTATAAACTATAATCATTGGCTTCTGCCAATGGCCGCTTGCGCTTTCATGAGAGAGTCGAGTTCCGGCGGAAGGGTGACCGCTGCCCCGATGCATGATTATGATTATAGTTTATAAAAGTGTTAAATTCCAGGTCAGTTTTCTGTAGTCAATTCAACTCATGAATGGAAAGCCTATTGAGAATTTTGCCTAACTTGAGCAATCTAGTTTACTAGGCACACACACCCACACACCATGACAAATGGGCGTGCAATAGTTCACAGCATGTGTCCTTGTAGGGTGTCTTCATTGAACACTGTCTCTCTTTGGTTTTCCTAAGTCTTCTTCGCCCTCTGAGCCCCATTATTTTCTGATGTATAAGAGACTGTCACAGTGAGGATGTGAGTAAGTTTTCTCTTTCTCCACATGTTTCAGGGTGACACAACACCGCTGTACCTGCTCTGTGGAAGTGTGTGTGTGTTTGTTTCCTGACTTGGAAGCAAAGAGTTTGTTACACATTGCCCTAGGAGATGCCTGGGGAAAGGAATGCTTGAATGTGTGTTTTTGCATGTGTGTTTGTGTCTGTGTGTGAGACGCGTCAGCAGGCTTCTTTAGCAATCTGACTTTGTGCTGGTCCCCTGTCAGTCGCTGTGCTTCATGTGAAGAATGCCCATGCATACTGATTTACCCATTCTCTCCATCTCTCTCAGTCACTGTCTCTCTGCATCCCCCCCACTTAATTTTATCTGTCTATCACCCTCTCATTTAACCTCTCCACCTCACCTCTCCTTTCAATTATTATTCTCTCATTTTGCCTTTCTCACTCTATATTTATATTTAGTCTTTTTCTCTAACATTTACCTCTATCGCTGAGCTCTCGTTCCATCTTTATACTCTTGCCTCGCCACTGTTAATCCTTTTTCTTCCCATTCTCTTTCTCTAGTTTCATCATTTTTATCCTCTGTCTTTCTGTATCTCCATAAAGACTCTTCATTGCCCAAATTGCTTGAATCGCCTTGCAGCTCTTGTTTCAAAGTTTCGAGTGGTCGCTGCATTTCATTCATGCTCTGAAAAGCAGATGAGGGTTTCTGAAACATGTGCAACAAAATTACATATAAATGAAAGCATATGAAATGGAATTGAGTCCTGTCAGAGCAGAGTGAGAAAGCGAGGGGCTATCTTGTTAAATTCAGTCCTGATAGATTCGTATAATGTGCACAGTTGATTAGCTGTTACTTGTACTGCATACTTATGGCTGGTAAGTATGCTGCCAGATATGGGCAATCTTTGTACGTAGATAAGTGTTTATGCTGCCCAAGGTGAGATCCCCTAAGTGCTTCTATGCCTTAGATATTAATTATATAAATGTGATAGCTTTGACACCGACATCCTTTTTCAAACAAAGGATGCATTTAACTCCATTTTTAAACATACACCCGCAAACTTCCCTATAATCACTTCTTTTCGGGGGAATCCCCACCACCAATTTGAAGTGCGTTCAACTTTGTCAAAGATGTCATTGTTGATCATGGTAGCCAATCACAGACATATATGTTGAGTGCGTCAACACAATTGCCAATCAAAGACATATATGTTGAGAATGTCAACACAATGGCCAATTAGAGGTGTTTAAGAATCGGTACTTTTGACAACTCTACTGTGACATAATTTTCCCCGTCAACCCCACATAACCACTTGTGTATGAGTTATTTTTACATTTAACCAAATTGAATACTTGTTGCTACTTTAAGCTGATTGTTTTTTATACAGTTAAAGTTTATTGTATTGTTATCATTTTTGTTTGTGTATTTATAAAATGTTTTATATATATCATATAAATATATTATTAATATATTAATATATAACAATTGTTGAAATTTATTTTAACAGCCCACGCATACATACAGGCCTATAAAATGGTTTGTTAACAAATTTGTAAGGAAAAAAAATAAAATAAATATGAAATCAGCTTCATAGCAGATTCCAAGTGATCAAGGCCTTCGGGTGTTGCATTTAAACACATTACAAGGGTTCCTCCAGGAGTTTTGGTTTTCACTGTCTGCCTGTCCATCCATGTTCCTAGTTAGTCTCCTTATAATTAGCTCTACACCTTGATTTCTCTGTCTGAGTATTTAAGTCCTTAGTTTCCTCAGTTCTGTGTTCCGCATCGTTTGTTTTGTTGTTAGTTACCCTGGTTATCTCTTGCGTGTTCCATTTTTGAATTATGATTAAAGACTGTTTTTGTTCTATTGCTCGTGCGCTCCATTGCTGCAACACGTAACACTAGTCTATGTGACTATCTAAACTGACAATGTAAAAAGCTTCATGTGAAATCAGTTTTGACATTTTCTACCAATCATTGCACTTTCATTTGTTATTAGTGAGTAACCTTAATGCCATAACATGATATACTGCCATCTGCATGTGGGATGTCTTCTCCCACACAGACACACGGGTTAGATTTTACCGTGTAATGAGTATTTAATGACTCTAACAATTATTTATTTTTGTTGATTTTTTTTATTTTAGGTCTTTTTGACTTAGCTTTTTTTCCCCGGTTTAAACCACTGTTTTTATTTGTTAAAACAGGCGGGACCCTGTAGCGTTTGCACCCCAATGCCCCTGGTTCCACAGATCTAGCCCTGCTTCTAAATTTGCAGCGACAAAGTGATCGCACATGACTTGTTTTAATGAAAGTTGGAGATTTCTGGCAAGAGCAGCACGTAACATTATGCAAATAAGCAGCAACATGATGCGGCAACTACCTTAGGGAGTAGAGAATACACCTGATACAGTTTGATACTGTGGCAGACTAGAAACCAACAGCACAGTGAAATGGTGACCATAAGCATTTAAATGACTGACTGTGTTCAATATAAAATGATATAATAAATTTAGTCTTTTAAACATAATATTAATAGATATTTTTTTATAGTGACATGTAAATAGACATAAACATTTTATTCATTAGAAATAGACATGTTACATTTGTTTATAATGTTTTAATGCTGTCACAAGACTGAAAATTATGAAGACTGGATACAAATATAAACGTGATTTAATAACACAAAAAGGCAGACAGGCTTAACAGTGTGCATAACATAGCATATACGAACAACAACCGACAACCAAAGACTGAAAACAGGAACTAAATAGGCTACACAGAGATAATGAAATGATAACAAACAGGTGTGATGATTAGATGAGTGTGTGCAGGTGTGAAGCCAGGAGGGATTATGGGAAATGCAGTGTGAGGTGACTGGTCTGGTGACTGAGAATTGTGACAAATGTCTTTTAGCATTTGATAACTGCTTATCTTTATTTATTAATTATGTTTTTTTATTATTAATAAATTGATTCCTTTATTTGAATTAAGTGCTCCTGAAGCACATTGGGACGACGTGATACTTACAAATAAGTATATATAATGATATGGCTGCTGGCTATATATTATATTTATATTCCACTTTTCTTTTGACATATCTGCCAACTTAAATGATTTTGCACTAATTGTGTCACAGTGCATTGTGGGAATGTCTTCTCCACAAAGGAAATAAGACATCTTTGAAGGCAGCATAATACATTTTAGAGATTGTGCTTATGATGCATTAAAATCTAGGTAGACAACTCACTAAGTCTGAAAAAGAGTTTTCTTCTTGGAGAACAAGTTATCTTCTTATTTTTTACTGTTTGTGTAGCTTAAAGCAGTGGCGAAGCCAAAGCGCCTCGCCCCACCCACTAAGAGTCGTAGCACACCCAATCAGAAGTTGCCAATTGTCCAAACAGTTGTATACAATTATTTTATTAACAACATTAATAAGAATAAGAATAAACTTCTTATCACACTTAAGTTTATATAGTTAAAAGTTTGTTAGAAGAAAGATTAAATGTAGTTTTCCATCTCCCTATAGGCGCATACCATATGCTTGTCAAAATAAAAAGATGAATAATGATTCGTAAGTTGCTGTTAGTCCTGCCTATTACGTGATAATAGTACGATTCGTGCGTTTGTAGATTTGAATTTGAAAATGGCGACGCAAGTAACAATCATTAGATTTTTTAAGAAGCCTAAATTGGATGTTTCAACTGCAATATTTTTCTTCTCGATGGTATGAGAGATTCAGCTGGTTGGAATACAGTGCCCTGCAGGCACTTTCCAGAGCAAAGTGAAGAAAAATTTATGGAAGATGGATTTAAAGATTGGAAACACCTGAGCCAAGCCTTTTTGAAGCATCAGGACAGCAAAGGACACCTGCATTCACAAGCTAAACTGTCCGCTTACAGACAAAGTCAACAGCCCGATGGCAGAGGTACAGTGCTCGATCAGCTAAACAGAGACGAAGTAAACACATTTGCTGTGGAGAGAAATCGGGAACACATTAAAGTTGTGCTTGATATTGTACTTTTTTGTGCCAAGCAAGATATCCCATTGCTTGGTCACAGAGAAAGTGAGGAAGCATTAAACAGGGGATTTTTTTCGGAAGTGTTCCGTTTGCTTTCAAACTATGATCAGGAAATTCAAAAGCGCCTTGACCAGCTGCCTAAAAATAAGGCGATGACGAGCTTAGATATTTAGAATGATTTACTTGAGTCTGCCACTTCCTTGCTGCTGCGCAAGATGAGAACAGAGTTACATGCAACACGGAACACATAAAAATGCCATTATGGCAGACGAGTGTAGGCTAAAGATCTCTTGAAAAGAGAGCTTGTTGCAGTTTGCATTCGATACTTGCATGGAGGACTTGTGAAAGAAAGGGCCATTGGATTTTTGGATACATGTGACATGACAGCTGATGTTATTTCAGAGAAAATACTTAGTGTCAGCACCACTTAACATGGACCCTGAATTGCGCTCAGTCACCAAGATCTTGACACTACTCGATGCGATCCTAGAAACATTTGCTGAGTATTCCGAAACCAGCCATGATCTAACTAAACTAGAAGCTGAATGCAAACAAAGAAGTTCTTGTTTCTTCAAGTAACATTTGGATTTTTTTTTTTTTAGATTTTGAAACAAAAGGTTTACAATCATTCATTAAATTGAGGGACTGAAATCAAATTTAAAAGTGTTAAACACAAAGCACGATTTTGAAAAAGTGCTGAAATTAACATAAGACCTGATGGAAAAACAAGACATACACAAATGGGACATCACTGCCTCGCGAGAAAGGAAAGTTCCTGCTAAACTGTCTGACTCCGTAGTCACAAGCTCTCTTGGAAAAGGTGGCAACATTAAAAGTGATGAAGATATGAGGCATCTGTGGAATGAGGTCTTGGATCGACAAATCATGGAGCTGAACAGCCGTTTCCATGACGACACCTATGGCTTCATGCGTGCTGCTGTTGGCTGTTTACCTGGTGCGAACACTTTTAGATACATTGAGTCACTAACAGTTGCATGCAAACATTATACATACATACATAACATCACTCATGGACGTATTGGATAACAGTCCTGAGGACATCTTTCCAAACGTTAACAAAATGATACGAGCACTGATTACTCTGCCAATGACATCGTGCAGTGTTGAAAGACTGTTCTCCACTACAAACCGCATGAAAGCATGTCTACGGTCCTCAATGCTTACTGGATGCCTAAACAATTTATCTCTTCTCTCCTTTGAACGTGAACAAGACAGAGACACATGATTACTTTGAGATCATCTCCGTTTTTAATCAGACTAATATTGTAGGAGCTGGAGTGGAGGACATGTAAAGGAAGGTAGATGTGTGTAAATACAAACATTTTCTCAATTTTTTTAGAAAAAAAAATCTAACAATAATTCTTATAGGTTAATATTTAGGGGGAGGGGTAGGGGAGATACACTTTTTTGATTAATAAGTACGAGGGCAAATTAATTTTTGTGCACGGATAAATAATTTATAATAAACACTGAAGTATTCTGTGAAAAATAAAAATAATTGTCAATTTTGATTTCATGGTGACTTTAATGTGTAGTTTATTCAGTGCACAGGCCTTCAATAGGGCTAAAAGAAAACAGCATTATATCCACGAACCTTGAATTTCCACAGCATAAAGGTATATGATCATAAATATGGATTTATGAATGAACCCCTCATTTTAAAATCTCCCCCATCTACTGACTTTTTTTTTTTTTTACATCTGCTTCAAACATTACAATACTCATGATAACGGTCGTTAACTCTATAATAAGTTAATCCACTTAATCAGCTAATTACTCTTCTACAGTGATGCCATATAAATGTACAGAGTTACCGCAAAAACGGAAGATCAAACACAAAATTCTAAAGATGGTTGCATGCTTGTTTCTCTGTGGTTCTGGGAAACACGACTAGTTGCATCGCTAGGTGTTCTGGGCCACTTTAAACCTAGAAATAGATGGGGCCCTCGCAACGTCCCTGAACGTGACAGTATGATATAGACATTTTTTGTGAATCTGAAGGCAGACAGGTCTCAATAAAGAAAAGAGAAAAAACATTCCGTTTGAAGAAAGCCAACGGGTCAGCAGCTTTGCCTTTAGTGCACAGTCTGGCAAACCACACGTTTCGGAGGAGTTTAACCTCCTTGAAGCTTTGTATTGCATAACATTTACTTTACTTGTCTGATAGAGGGCTTTGGACAGGTTCAGTTGTCAAAAATCACACACAACTGGAAAGTGTCAGCTGGAGAGGAGGGGAGAGAGAGAGAGAGAGCCCACCTGACAGAGCTGAAGCTATTTGAAGTTTCGTCTGTGTTACTGGCACACAGATCAAAGTGTTGAAAGACATGAGGACACCTGTAGGAGAAAAAAATAGAGAGAGAGACAAAATGACAGAGCAAAGAGAAGGTTTAAGTCATTCACTTGACATTAACTTTGTTTTATGTGTATGTGTGAGTATGTTTCTTTATTTTTTGCAGTATGAATACATATTTTGGAGTGAGACCTGACCGTGGTTCCACAGTGTTGGGTGCAAATAAATATTTAGTATAATCAAACTTGCTTGTGCTCCTTCTCACTCTCTCTTTTTCTTTCTCACTCTTCCCTATGACACTTGTTTTATTAACAGACAATAATGCACTCTCTTCTATGCTGTTGTAAGCCTGTTTATTGGTCCAATGAGGGTTTCCAATAATACAGGTGAAGGTCTCTGCTTGTTACTGTCTTTTCTCGAGGCAAAGTATTTTGGTTAAATTCAATACATTTTGTCTTATGTATTTACTCGTTATTTCATCTGACTCCATAAATGAAAAGGGTTTAAATGATATCTGGGGATCATTAAAAGTGAGCGAATGTTTGATTATTCTTTTGAAACTCTTTAATTATATTTTACCCGTTCAGATTAGGAAACTATGCCGCTTAGAGGTCCTCGCATCTTCTGCGGGTCTCACGATCACAATCTCGTCAGTTTCGTCACTAAACAGAGGTTTTTGACGAATATCTCAGACGGTCGGATTCACCCAAAACACAATCAGAGATACTTTTCGTTTAGTCCCCTTGAATTGCATACACTTGAACTTAATTCAATAGTTATACTTTAGTAGAGGTTTTGGCCCTATTATAGGTATGAGTTGACCAACAATACTTCCCTCATAATAGTTTAGACTGGCCAAGCCCGTGATTTCTCACGTACACTTATCTAAAGTTACTTTAAATTAAGACAGAGGTAAAATAGACGTACCCAAATTTAGGTTGGTCAAGTAGCACGTTAGCTACCCTAAACGGAATGCCCCGTCTCTACAAAACAAGTACACTTGAAATAGTGACAAAGTATTAGCCGTCTCCAATCTGACGCAGTCTTACGGGAGCATATGAATCCGATAATCTCCTTGGGAGAACAAACTCAGAGTCAATCAGAGTAAAATCAAACGTTTACAATTTAATATGTCAGGTAAATGTATCATTACAATTTCATAATCAATTAAAAGGTAATCAATGCAAAGCATCAAATGCTCTAGAACAAAGAGGAAAAAGTTTACCCGACAAGAAATGCGTGAGGCTGAGAGTCTCGCAACTCTCAGCCTCACAGGCCGATCTCAAATACAGAAAAGGCCCCGAGCTCTCGCTGCGTTTCATTATATACCCAGACCTCATTTCAAATCTAAGCTTCATCCACAGTGGAGATTTACCTGTAAATCACCATTTGCTAGCAGTGGAAATTTAGCATTCAGTCAATTGGTCAGAAGGTGTTAACTCAAAGACACACCCTCTGGTGTGGAAGATATTTCTAAACTTCCTAAGAACTCTATTATCTTTTGGTTTACTTCTTTGGGAATGAGACATTTGTACCAGTCGCACCGAGACATTTCAAATAATACCAAACATGTATGATAATCATTCACATTAAACCATTTAGATTCTTGTGTGAGTTTGGGAGATCTCTGTCAGGATGAATAATGGAGGAGAAAAATTTAGATTAGGAGGAGGGAGGTGAGACCTTCGTCTCAATAGTGCATGAGGGGGAGTTCAAATGTTAATTTCCTTTGTTTTCTCAGAGAGTGGTCCTCTCTTAAAGTCCTTCTAGTTTTTCCAGTCTTACGCTGTATTCAAAATATTTTTTCCCTTACTTATTTTTTTATATATATTTGTAGCAGTGACATTTTAATAGTGTGCTGATAGCATGCCGTGCAATGCACAATATAGAAGTGTTCAATTCATTCATATCAACTTTTTGATGATGCTTTTTATTCTATTACTATTGTACTATTTTGTTATCTTACTACTATCCTATTACTATCTTACTGAGATGATGTAAAGCACATTGGTCAACATGTGTTGTTTTAATAGTGCTATACAAATAAAAGTGACATTGACATTTTGTTTAAACCACCTCTGTCAGAGCCATACACATACAGATGGATGTCTTTCGCTGTTGTGTTGTGACCCGTACTGTGTTTTGAGCATCTTGATTAATGAGTGATAGGGCTTCTTATCAATATAATTTTCAGATTCAAAGTTCGCAGGCCTTCAATTCAGATTTACATTCACACGATTTGAATCTGATTAATTTTGGTTTATTTTAACTATAAAGTCTATTTTTCTTAAATGAAAGACATTCACAGTTATTGCTACAAATAATACAGTGAACCTTCTATCTTGGTACGTTATGATATTATTCATTCTAAAAATTAATTAACAACAGGGTTAAACCAGGCATTTTGTAAGTGTATGATATTTTTGGAATGAGTGGGTCCTTTGTTCATTAAATGGTTCTGCTGGACTTCAGTAGGTGTATGTTTTTGATTCACTAAAAATGATCAAGATTAATTTATTCGTCCCTAGGGAAATTTGTCTTGGACATACAGGATGCCAAATACAAATACAGTTATAGTGCATTTATAAACACAGAACAAGTACAGACATAATGCATTCAGCACCTACAACACAGCCCCTCATTTCACACCCACCTTATATCCTGAGTTTAGAAGATTCAGTCATAAAGGGATAAAACTTTTATAGCTATTCAGATATCTTTTCCTGTTTTTAATTGGAACTCTATAGCGTCTACCTGATGGGAGCAGTTCGTACTCTGAATGCAGGACTATGGTCTTCTCAAAAAGAATTTGGAAGGAGGGTATATACCGTAATCGGTATATATGAGTCTTTTATTCATGAATTGGGCTAGCTTAGTCATGCTGTATAACACACATAGCCCAAGAGATGTTATTTATTGACATTATTTCTGCAAACTAATGCAAAATATGACTTATTTGGGCTTATTAAACTACTTATTAAACTGCTCATATGATAGGTGAAATATCTTATTTTATAAGCAAGACCATTTGGATTTGATTGAATTTTATCAGACGTAGAAAGTGGATGTTGGAGCCTGTTAATTTACAGTGGTGTAATGTAACATAGCTTAGTATTTGCATTAAGTGACCACTGTGATTGTTGGCAAAAGCCCTGGGCAGTGTGCCTTCAGTATAACATTTTTATATTCACCGTATGAGCATTGTACATCTCAAACTTGCCTACATTGCAAATATCACACGCTCATACACAAACACGCACAGCCAGCGGAGACACAAGACGGCTGACGTTTACATTTCTGTCTCTTCATTCATTTTTTTTTTAAACCTAGCTGTCTGCAACCTTTGACCCTGAAGATATTATACTGTGACTTGCCGTCTTCTTCGATTGGCCTTGTTACCAACACACAGCTGGACATGCTCGGTCTTTTCCATGTGCTGCTTTAGCTGTGTTTAGAGTTCATGTTCATGTTTTTCAGGTCATAGCTGTGCTTTGATTGACTGTATTTTTTTTTTCCATATGAAATTGTTTGTCAATGCAATTATGAATGAAGATGCCCTGCAGATTGTAACTATGCACTCAACCATGATGTTTTTCTGTATTCTATAGTACCGTCGCTGTTAGCTTTCTCATCTGCTCTGTAATGAATTTGCTCATACATATTCCTGTTTTATCAGTGCATGTTATTCCAAAGATAAAAGGATGTTTGTTTTTCAACTGATGTCACATAGTTCATACAGTAGTATATTGCAGATTGATGTTAATTCAAAAACAGGTTACAAATATTAAAGCAATCTTTGTAGTTTGAGTATTCTTATCTTGGGATGTTGAAAAGGAGTAAGATTAATTGGTTATTCATTAAACATTCAATAATATGTTTCTGAATCTATTTTGAAAACGGGGTTAACGTGACCTTCAGTCTTCACCTTTCCAGTCAAAATGCTGGTTTTACTCTTTAAAAGTACTCTAAAATCAACTGCGAACTTGCATTCAGGTTTGGCTATTGAACCAATTACTATTCACAATCCAATCAATTCGTGATGGATAAAATAAAGTCTTATCCTACTTGTTTTTTCTTTTCTTGTTAAATATCATGTTTCACTCGGAAACAGTATACATTACATTACAGATATTTTCACTTTAATGCAAAATGTCTGAGTCTGTTCTCTTGCAGCTTCTCTATACCTTTTTGCTCTGTAAGCATGCTGTGTTTCTTTGCTTTATGGTAGTGTCTTATTGCCTCAATGTTTGGCAACGCCGACTCTGTGTCCCCTGCATCTACACGGTGTAGGGAGTCTGCGTCTCTGTGTGCTGTGTCTTTATGTTCCGTGCTCTTCAGTGTCTCGTGCAGTAATAAATAAGAGTGTCCTCACTGATGGGGTTGTATTAATCATCGGCTTTGCTGGCAGCCCGCAGATAAGCAGATTGATCCAAGGCCACCCTGGGACTGCAGCCTGGCACAGTCCCATTCATCTCTCTCTCTCTCTCTCTCTCTCTCTCTCTCTTTCTCTCTCTCTCTCTCTCTCTCTCTCTCTCTCTCTCTCTCTCTCTCTCTCTCTCTCTCTCTCTCTCTCTCTCTCTCTCTCTCTCTCTCTCTCACACACACACACACAAACCTGGAGCAGAAGCAACCCTTTTTCCGATTCTACTATCAAGTCAATTGCAATGCAAGGACCCACCAAGAAAAAAAAAAGACCATCTCAATTCCCAAAATATAAGGGAATCCATGGCAAGTAGTCAATTTCTGTACAGAAGGCAAAAACACAACATTCTCACCAAACGAGACATTTGAAAACACGTTGATCCTACCATTTTGTCAATGGGAACCTTGCATTAAATAGATTATTTGATATTCATTGACAGTCATTGAGTTTTGCCTGGGTATATACTTTATTAACCTGTTAAAAACAAATGATGATTGGAATTTAAAATGGTATTTCACTGGGCTTTCAATAAAACTTGGCTCAAGTTGACTGTCTATACAGTAGAAAGGCCTTGCGTCCTTGCTGAATAAAAGTATTAATTTCTTTCAAAAAATCATACTGACCCCAATTTATTAAAACTAAAAAGTTCATACCATTAGGAATCTAATATTCATTGATCTTTTTTGACATAAAATAGCTATGATGACAATATCCTGCAATTTTCAGAACTCAGAAATGACTGTGCTGTTTATTTAAACAATTAAAAAGAATTTATAAAAAAATGTATGATTTAAATTCTTCAGTAAATCAAAAACGTTCTTTTCAGTTCTCTCCACAAACAGTGCACAAATAAAACATTTTCTAATCACTGAAGTATTTTATGAGTATATGTAAACAAGAAAGGACAAAATGCCTTGTTAACACAGCCTTGGAATTTAAAAGGGATGGACACAAGAAACCTGGTTGCCACGGGAGCTGTTACTATACGTAGGTTGCCATTTGACATAGTAGATTAAGGCTGCACTATTGCCTAAAACATAAACATCAATCAGTCAAAATATTTCTTCAGAATATGTAAACGTAATCTAAATAGTTCTCCCAATTTTGAATGCAGGAAACGTTTTTAATGCACTCTGACAAAATAACTTTCAAAGATATATTCCGCCCTACATTATAATAATGTATCAGCTGTTTTGAATTGAGATTGCTTTTCATTTTCATTTCCGTCTGCCATGTAGGTTTCATGCTCTCGTTTTACTGCATTTCACAGCATATGTATTATTTCCAGTTCTGCTTTATGTCTTTACAAGTCTGTTTATGTGGTTGTTATTGAAATATTGTTTTCACCTTTCCTTGTTGAGTGCTCTTCTCTACAACAGCAGATAGCGGAGTCATTATTATTATTTTTTACATTATATAGTTCTATTCATCTAAAGCATCGCTACTGTTGCTTTTACTTAAAGGGATAGTTCACTTCAAAATAACAATTCTGTCATCATTTACTCACTCATGTTGTTTCAATCCTGTATGCATTTTTTAAAATATTTTTCTATGAAAAAGATTGTTTTGTTCTGTAGGTGATATTGGACATAAACTAAAGTGGAAATGTAATGTGAGGAAGTTAGAGGTAGCAAAAGTGACAAACCTTCTATGGCCTTCTAAAAGATGGGAATAGATGCCAATGCTGGTTGAGATCTTCACCCAGCAGGATAACAATACCCCCCCCCCCCCCCCCCCACACACACACACGCCACCCCCCACACCCCACAGAGAGCACAACCAAGAAAAATTAGAAAACCATAGGTTACTGTCATTTTCTGTTCTTTTTTACTTGTTTGAAAATGAGAATTGCTACTTGAAACATACAAATTGGCTATTCAGTGGACCGCAGTTAACCCCCACTGCACTACAGATGGAGTGACAATGAGGAGCCCCAAAATTGCATACCTCACGCAGCAGGTTTCAGTCTCTATCAGCGGCTCTGTAGGCCTACCGTTTTGGAAGTGGCTCTGACTAAAAAGTGAATTTCTTAGTAAGAATATATTTCAAATAGTATTATTGACTTTAAATTTAAAGTGGGTTAGAGAGTGAGAGTAGATGGAAATTAAAGCTTTGTATGTGACATCCTAGAACAAATTTCAGCCTTTTTATACTCTCCTCTTTTTCTTTCATTTACACCCAAACACAAAAGTGAACAGGTATATACCACTGTCTGCAACACTGAAAAACACTTTTAGTTTAGTTTTTTCTGTACTATGCATGAAGATACAATAACCATCCAGCATAAGTCATTTTAATATACTTTTAGTAGAGCTGAAATACCCACAGTGGCGATTACACTGTCCATGGTGCTGAACGTGTCCGTTTTCTTTGGGTAACTGTGCTGTCCAAGGTGCTGAGATCCTGATTCGCTTCAGTGGTGATTGCTCTGTCCGTGGCGCTGAAATCTACTATCTTGATATATAGCTTGGCTAAAACCAAGCACCCACTGCAAGTTTGTTGCATAGTACACAAACTTTAACTCATTTTAGATTATTTCATGGTGTAAAAGCATTTATCTTTGTCCAGACATAAGGCTGTATAGATAATCTTATTAGATTTGAGGACCTTACCTTTGGTTTTCTTTTGAAATTCAGTATATTTGTTTTAAGCATGATTTGACACTTATGACAGTTTTTAATTGATAAAATGTTACATCTGCTAAAGAGCTAGTTACATGTTAGGAATTCCTGTCTATCTCTCTTTTTCTTTCTCCATTTTCTATTTTCTTTCTTTTATTATTTTATTCTCTCCCCCACACCCCTACTACTGCCCTAAAACCCCTGAATAGCTTTGCTTCCAGACCCCTCCCCATCTGTCCCAGACGTTTTCTGTTACCGGCACACAAAAGCTCTCCGTTGCCGCGGTAATGGAGTTGTGAGATGTGGGATGAAGCCGTTCCGGGAGAGCGTGTGCGATTACTAAAATGAAAAAGTGGAAAATGGAGTCTGATTTAGCGTCTCCCTCCTTTTCTCTCCCGCCCTGCAGTTCAACATCCTGCCCCCTCTATATTCTGGCTGTCGTGTTTTCCTTTAGGGGATAATTCGATTTTGGAGATGATCTACGGTGCCTCAGAACTGATAATATCAAACACCCCCTCCTGTTTTTCACATTACAGTGTGAATGCTATTGCATTTCCTCTTCGCTTCCGTCTGTACATTCTCGCTTCTTTTTGGAGCATACTTTTTCCTTTTCTCATGGTTTCTGCTTTCTTCTTTTGTTGCCAAGTAGAGGCAGCCAAGGTATGTCTGCTTATGGGAACTACTCACTTTTTGTGTTGTTGCACCTTGCTCTCACACTCTCTCTCTTATAAATAATATGCGGTATGAGGTACATGGATGCAGACAGAGTTACAGGGTTTCTTCATTGAGGCAGCTATCATTTTTTAGGACCTGAGAGCATGAATCTGGATCCACTCTTTACAAGTGATGCTTCAATATGATTTTCCTGTTTTTGAAGCACAACTCCAAACAATATATGGAGAGTGCGGCCCAGCTGTCTTATGAAATTTTTGCCAAGCAATTTATTTTCACTCTGTGAATAGGGAAAACTGTGGCAATTTAAAGCCATACAACTGC
Organism: Meda fulgida; assembly: GCA_030578275.1. Lineage (NCBI taxonomy): Eukaryota > Metazoa > Chordata > Actinopteri > Cypriniformes > Leuciscidae > Meda > Meda fulgida. Next base: position 8,873,585 of record CM060616.1, on the reverse strand, counting down.
AAAATGGAAATGAAAGCTTCTCCTTGAAGTAAGCAGCATATTTTCCACATAACATTTGGGGACTTCACCCCCTTTTTAGGTCATGGCAGCTGTTGTGGAGATCTCTGGTCAAATCGGAGCAGCTCTCTCAGCTGGATGGCAGATAGTTCCCAGTGGGACACATGCTTTCCATTAGAGCCCATTCATGAAACGCTGATGCCTTAATTCATTCCCAACTACACACATGAGCAAGCCAGTTTGTGCATATATAGGCAAACAGATTTGTTTTTAGCCTTTCAAAAAATATTATGTATCAGAAAGAGCAGAGTGTGCATGTATGTTTAACCAATATCCTGAGGCAAGAAAGAAATACTAGAAATAGAAAGTCAGTGTTTGACCTTTTGCCTTGTTGCAGTACCAACGTTTGACAATGCAAAGCCACCATTGCCTAAGTATATTCTCCCCTGTGACATCACAAAGAAATCCCAGCATCTGACACTCCTCAACAGAGATAACATCATCTAGCAGGTGTTTTAATAATGCACTTTACCTTTAAAGTATACACATGGGAAAATAATGGATTCTTAGAGATTAGCTGAATGCATAAGCAAAACAAATAGCGCAGATTTCTTCAGATTTTCAAGCATCTATACAAAAAATAAAGAAGAAACAAAGTGGTATTGTAATGTGAGTTGTTTACAGAGTTTGCAAGACTTCAATGGAAGTGCAACAACAAAAGCACTCAAACATTTCCTCATACTTCTACATTGACTTAACTACTCCATATTTGTAGACACAAATGTGTTTTGTGCCTCCTAGTATTGAAAGCTGCATTTTAAGCAAGTCTGTTTGAATTCAACTTTTGTAAGAGTAATAACTCTGAGAAAAGTGGAAGGTAACACTATACAATTATATTCAATTTGTTGACATTAGTTAGTGAATTGGGTGTCATTAACTAACAATGGACTTTTTACAGCATGTATTAATCTAGGTTTATGTTAATGTCACGGTGTCGGTTTTGTGTTTTTGTATCTTGTTCTTGTCTGTCATGTGCTCCCCTGTCCTTTCATGTTCAGCTGTTCCCCGTCATGTTGATTAGTCTCCCCATGTGTTTCTGATTAGCCACACCCCCTTGCTATCTTGTTTAGCTTGTCTGTTTGTGTATTTATACCTTTGTGTTTCAGTTGTGTGGTGTCGGTCTTTGTTTCCTGTAGCTGTTCCATCTCCTGGTCCCGAGTTCTTTGTCTGTGTTTCACTGTGGATTACCTGTTTGTTTAATTAAAGTGCTTGCGTTTGAATTCTCTCTCCGACTCATCCTTGCTGCAGCGTAACAGTTAGCTTATGAAAATACTGTTGTTCATTGCTATGTTCATTCATATTGCATTAATTACTGAAATTTTAAAAACACATACGTATATGTTGAAATTGACATTAACCACGATAAATGCATGTTCTAAAAGTACTGCTCTTTGTCATTTGCTCTTTTGCATTAGCTAATGTTAAATATTTGAATGTTAATTGGCTTTATGCACAGCTTCACTACTTCCTGAACTTCAGGCAGCCCTTTGTTTCCTGTCTGCCATTATTGGACAAGCTGATTAATCCAGGTGTGCCTGGCCTCAGTAGCAATAATCAGTTTAGTCCACATTTTTTGAAGAGACTTGATCAGTTTATGTGAACAGATTAAATTTAGTCTTTTATTCACATGTAAACATTGATCAGCGAACAAGCTCAACCGAATCTGCTTGACACACGAGAACAAACCTCATTGGTTCTTGAGGAAGTTCAAACGTGCTGCATAACACACGAAAATGAACCTAATTTGTTCTCGCAGGTCAAGCGAAAATGCTTGAGCTTTTATTTACCATATCTGTTGATGAATGTTATATATTTTATATAAAAATAAAAGCCTAAATTCAATCTGTTTATCATATAAATCGATCCCTTATAAGTTATTTGCATATCTAATCAAGAGTTTATGCAAGAGTTTAGCACCATGTTAAACCAAAAGTTTGTGAACATTTACAACTAACTGTAGTACCATTACTATATTTAAGTAAAAATAAAAACGAAAACAATGCAAATTACATTTTCAAAAAGTATTTGTTTTAAAGTGCCCCTATTGTGGTTTTTCGAATATTCCCTTTCATGCAGTGTGTAATATAGCTGTTGAATTTAAACGTTTCGCAAAGTTGTAAAGTCGAAAGTGAACGATAAATAAAGAATCGACTCTGAACCGCCTTTACGAGTCGTTTGTGTTTCGAATCCTACTGCTTTACGGTTCTACATCACTAGAAGATACATTTGCATAAAGCCTGCCTATGTTCTAGGTTGTCCGCCTGCGAACAACTTGACCAGCCCGCAAACATAATTTTACTGACTGCTTCTCAAATCTCGGAGTTCAACGCAGGATTCGCAAAACGCTTGCTCTTGAAAGATGGGTCAGTACCCAGGTGGACCAGCTTGCTCCTCAGAATCACAACCTACAAGAATGACTTAAGAGGAACCGCACTCCAATGGTTCAAGTCTTACCTCTCAGGTAGGTCCTTCAGGGTGTGGTCGAGGAGTGAGGTGTCAAAGTCACAACATGTAGCTACTGGAGTGCCTCAGGGCTCAGTGCTTGGACCACTTCTCTTCTCCATCTACATGACATCACTAGGAAAACATGGCTTTTCCTATCACTGCTACGCTGATGACACACAACTCTAACTCTCATTCCAGCCTGATGATCCGACAGTTGCTGCTCGCATCTCAGCCTGCCTGACAGACATCTCTGGCTGGATGAAGGAACATCACCTTCAACTTAACCTTGCGAAGACAGAGCTACTTGTGGTCCCGACCAATCCAACACTTCATCACAACTTCACTATTCAGCTAGGCCTGTCATCCATAACTCCATCAAGGTCAGCCAGGAACCTTGGAGTTGTTATTGATGATCAATTGAACTTCACAGACCACATTACTAGAACTGCCCGGTCCTGCAGATTTGCCTTGTACAACATTAGGAGGATCATGCGCTTCCTATCAGAACATGCTACACAACTCCTTGTTCAAGTGCTTCTTCTATCCAGACTGGACTATTTTAATGCTCTCATGGCTGGTCTTCCAGCTTGCTCGATCAATTTTTTTTTCTGCATTAGATTAAACTGAGAAAGGTTATAACACTCACATTTTGTTGTCCTACTGTTAGTTTAGCTGCTTCTATTGTTCTCATTTGTAAGTCACTTTGGATAAAAGCGTTAAAATTTAAATGTAAATAACTTATGTATTATTGTTGATGTATTTTCTACCTGGTGTTTAAAATAGGTAGTTTTGTGTTTTATATACTGTAAGTCTCAGGCTAACCAGCTAACTCACGTTATTACTGTCTTACTAAAAGCCACTATAACCGAAAACTGTCTATTAATGCAGATTGTCTGTCGTTCTTACTGCTTTGAGTAAAGATAAAGGATGGAGCTAGATTTGTCTTACCAACGTTTATGTTAAATCAGTCATTAACGTTAGTGCTCGGTTAATGTAAGTTATGCGCTGTTATTGATACAGTTCCCGCATGTGCACCGCAATAAATTAGAAATATACACATGGGTTTGTTGATGGACATACTCTTGTTAATGCTGATGGTGAGGAATCACAGTTGCAACATTTCATAATGTACCTCAAAATGAGTAGTATATTGTATCAATGAGAAACGTCCTGATCAAGTCGTCCTTGCGATAGAGGTCCGGGTTGAATAACTAGTTCTTCCAATGTTTCATCATCGGATTCACGCTCGGATTGATATGGTAAAATCGACGTCATCGTTACTGTCTTTAGTTTACAGTGTGTACAATCGCTGAGCTTCAGGAAGCCTCAGGATGGAGCTGAAGTTATTATGGTAATGGCATTTTTTTTTTTGTTTCTGACAGGTGCTGGACTAATCACAACAGACTGTGCCATCTGGCCAATCAAAGCAGAGTAGCTTATGGAAAGGAGGGATTTAGAGAGAGTGATTAATCCATTGAGTCATTTGAGAATCATTGAAAAATGTGCAATGCATAGAGAAAAATAAACAGTTTTTTGACCTTTCGCCAGCTTGGAATTATAAGGTTCTATCGACTTTGTAGATAGAACCTTTTTATTTTCTAAATAAAAAGTTCCATGATGTACATTAATAAAAACAAGTAAATAATTTGTGAATAGCTCAATTTTGACAAAAATGTCAGATAGAACCTTATAATTCCAAGGTGACACTTTGATGCATGTAAACCTGTTTTAGGAGACCTCCACAACAAAATGAGGACTGAAAATAGCATAATAGGGGCACTTTAAAGAAGGGCTTCTAACTCCACCTCTGGCTCATCAATTTCCAAACCTAACACGTTCTTGCCTTTCACAATAAAGGTTGCTATAGCAACTTGAACCCAAATCAGGGCTTGGGATGTAATGATACAGAGAAGGGGAGAGGCTGAAAACATTATTTTTCTTTATTATGTCATTTTGAAATGTTAACAGGTTGTTGTATGGGCTGCACCGATCAAAGACTTGTTGGGTTTTATGAGACCAAGGCTCCTGTGACTACAGCCAATGATATATTCATCACCCTGCAAAGAGTTTAGCTTATTAGCAAACAAGACTGAGAAATGTTTTTGTTACCCTTCATAAAATCGCAGTTGTTTTCTATCTCATTTTGTTATGCCCTAGATAGATGCATATTCAAATAGGATTTTGTTGCTGCAGTGACATTTGCTGGTAAATTCAGAATTGGCTGCAATGGTGTGAGAACACAAAAGCTGTCACAAATGAATTGAGTTTATGCGCTTGCGCTTTTAATGAGGACAGAACTGCTCTATATAAAGGCCACAGTTATGAGGTCAAACCAAAATTAGATGCTGCTCACCACTTGTTGGTATAATTTATATTTCAGAAGAGCAGTCCTTTCATTCTTAATAATTTGGTGATAATTTTAGAAATGGTGACCACTATGTATCTTTGTGAAGCTATGATAATATTATTATATTGATATTGATATTAATTAATTTATCGTTGTTGTCGACAAAAACAATACTATAGCAGTAGTGGTAGAAAGATTTTTGTTTGCTTTGCACTTCATGCATAAGTTGGAAAGTTGGTTTCACAGCCAAACAATAATACTAAAAACAACACTTCTTTTTTAGAATTACTTGGATGTGACCTGAAAAAAAATGGGACGTTTCATAGTGTTAATGAGCAATATGCCATATTTTTACATTACTGTGAGTGCTCAGGGCTTATATTTTGTGGTCTTAGCAGAGAACAGTTCAATTATTGAAATGTAAATTCACATGAAAGGAGTCTGCTCAAAAAAAAAAAGAAAAAAAAAAAAGAAATGTCTGTTTTATTTGGTCAGGCAATGCATTGTGAAATCTTTTTACAAATACCTTCAATTTAAATCCAATTCAATTTACTATTTCCCACCCACTGTGCCATAAATGCAGAGGTGCCCTAGTGTTTCTCAAAACCTAAGAAGCAGCTGTTCTTAAATCACACTTGTCATATTTATATCAGGCGTCAGCGTTCCTCCATCCTATTTCCTTCTGCTACTTCCTTGACGTGTGCACTTATAATAGGTATTTTAATGGCTCTATTATTTCTTGCCAGCAAATGAGAAACAGGAGGGGTTGAAGGACACTCAGCAGTTTGAAGGACACTAAAAAAAATTTTACTCCTGACTATGTTTTGGCTCTTGGTTTATATTTTAATTGTGCAAGATTACAAATTGTAATATTTAAATGCTAACACTGGATAAAATTGAGAAACATTTTTGTGTTTAATGTCATTCATAATGCTATTCCTTTCTATGAGTGTTCTAAGACACTTGACTTCGTCTAATGTGGGTTTGCGATAATATGATGAATCCCTGCTTCATAAAAATGATTTCTAAATGAGCTCATGAGGACTTCTTTTCGACACCAGGAGACTGGACCATCTCCATTCCCTCCTCCTCCTCCTCCTCTTATCCTGGATAAATCCATCATGTGCTTGTGCCTCTGATGGTTTTGTCTTTGATGTATTGTTCCGAGCTCAGGCCCCTGTAGTGCATATGTGTGTGTGTGAGCGTGTCTGCATGAGTGTGTATAAGCGTCCTTTCCCCTGCAGTGAGTGTGTTATTGGCTACATTAGCTAGCACTGTAGGGAGGCCACTATGAGACCCCAGGCTATAAAGACAGGCAAAGCCAAGGCCTGCTATTTAGATTAAAGGATCTCTTAATAGACAAGATAGCACATCTTTAAACATGATAAAACTGCAAATCAGACAGACCAAAGCAGTCAATCACAGAAGTCCCATTTGTATTGGAGGCATATCAATGGCCCTGTCCCAAATGGCACCCTAAACACTCGCAGTCTTCATACAAGTCTGCACTTTCGTGACGTAACGGCGTTTTGACTTTTGGGAAGAAGTGTGCTGCGGAGCTCATATCTACTGCAAAGGGGGCGCTAGTGAGCACTCTTCTGAATCCTAAAATGACAAATGGGACACCCTACAGTCTCATGGACTTAACGGACACATGCACCGGGCAGCCATTGTAAGTCCACAAGACTGAAAGTGCATATGATGTCTGGCAATAAGGTCAATAAGGTGTAAATTCTGTCACTCAGCTGATCTAAAAAAGAATTCTAAAACCATCTTTATTAAGCTAATAATAATAATAGACAAAAGAGCATTTCTTTAAACACGAGTAACATCATATATCAGACCGAAGCAGTCTCCAAAATAACTCTGCTATAGAGGATCAGCAATATCAAGTAAATTGTTGCACATTCTGTGACTGCTGATTAAAAACGGATTCTCGAAGGACATAAACCTGTTCTACTTATAGAGCCAAATCTGATGGAAGCATCGCAGAAAGGAGAAGTAATGCCATCCACTTCAGCCTAAGTGAAGAGATCTGAAATTCCCTGCATACTCAATCTGATTAACAACTACATTAAAAAGGTAAAGCCTAATGAACCTATTTAGTGCCAACCTGATCAACATGAGATCAGAATCTCCAAGTAATAGAACTCAGCGCATTGACTGCCACTCAGATTATTCAGGTTTTATCAAGCCAAGAAAACCAATGGAACCACAATAAGTGCCAATCTGATTAGTTGGGTATGAGGAACATAAGATGAGCCAAAGAAAAAGCTACCAGCCTTATCAACACTTTCATCATAATCAGGGCTGGATGAGGCCCGATGCCCAGAAAAAGTAGCCTGGTGTCTTAAAACTTATTCACAATATGCTGCTGGGCTGAAAAATGGAAAGTGCCATTTGGGAAAATTAATGGGCTATAAAAGTAGGAGCCAACTTCCTGGACACACTGTACAGTTTGCCAGGAAAAGAAATCGATCACAAAGCGTCAAGATGTAGAACTTTTTCTGAGTGTTTCAAGTTTGTCAGGGAAAGCAGAAGCTCAAAGAATTGTTCTGAGCTGATGTCTACTTTGCTAATATGCACAGAGGAAGACCCCCTTAAAGAATCCTTAAACTTGCAGGAAGCAATTTCTGAGTTGATGTTTGAATTTCTCAGTTGATGTTTGAAATCAACCCATACAAACGCACCCGTCTCTTCATTGCTATATCCCCAAAATGCACGAATACGCATTTCAAGAATGGTTGTCTCTTTATCATATCTGAAGGTAAGCAAAATAATGCTTCGCAAAAAAACAAAAAACAAAGCAAAAATGACAAACGTATGACAAGGAAGAACAAAAAAGTGCTTTACAGATTGCCTCACATTCATCCATTCACTCATACACTGACAGCAGTGTCAGCCATACAAGGCACCATCCAGCTCATCGGGAGCAGCTGGGGTTAGGTGTCTTGCTCATGGACACCTTGACACTTGGTTAGGTGGAACCGGGGCTCAAACCACCAACCTTCCGGTTTTAGACAACCTACATGATCAACTGAACCACTGCCGCCACTAAAGCTCTTGCCTGATCATATCCCTTCTTTTCCCAGTGATATTCCTTTTGTGATGTCTCTCAGGCATCTCTCTTTCGGTCTTTCTTCAAATCTCCCTCTTGCTCTCTCTCTCTACTCCCCCATCATGAGAGGACACGCCCCCTACTGCTGATTGGCTACAAGTGTGATGTGGTGCTCAGTCCAATCCACTTTCATCACCTTTAATCACCCCCAAAAATGAAAGTTGTCATCATTTACAGTACTTACCATCATGCTGTTATGGTAATGTCATCATGCATAGATAGACTTCGTAACAGATATTTATTTGAATTGAAATATTGGAGTTTTATGGACTATTTTATGGTGCTTTTTTGTTCTTTTTGGAGCCTGACTGTGTGAAACACCAACCTTTTTTGTTGTTTGGAAAAGAGCTGTTTGGACATTCTATTAAATTACTCCTTTTGTGTTCTAGGGAGAAAAACACTCTAATAGGTTTGGAAAAAATGAGTAAGTAAAAGATCACAGAACTCCCATTTTTGGATAAACCATCTCTTTAACCCAAGTGATAACATAAACAAAAAAAGAACAATGTAGTCTACTTTAAACACTTGCACATACTCTCTTTTCTCTTGTGAGTGTTCTATGACCGTACGTGTGTCTTTAGATGAGACCCTCCTCAGATTCCTCTGTAATGCTGAGATGATCTTTGTATTGATCTCAGAAGGCTCATACGGTGAGCTCTCACAGCCTTTGATAACTATAATAGCAGCATTAGCTGCTTCTGAACATACACTCGTGTATCATAAAACCTCCAAACATGTTCCTTCACGTTGTTTTATTACACTCTCAGAGCTCATTCGTTAATGTCTGCGTATGAGCTTGTGACCACTGATTAAAAACCGAAGCTAGCAGACATTAAAGGTGGCATTCATCATAAACCGCTGTTTTGTGAATGTGTGGCTGTGTGCCGCGGAGCAGCATTACCAATTTTAACACAACCGAGTAATGTGTTGCATTAGTGCTTAAATTACCACCTTTATCAGTACTTCACTTAGAGGCCAGCGGCTAATCAAGCTAAGATTGAAGACCACCTCTATTAAGTGTAGTTAATGCATATTGGAAATTCAGAGGTGTGAGCCTGTGGTCTGACCAGGTGATTGGCCAATGTGTGTGATTGTATCAGCACTAGAATTAAATGCTTTCCATATTAAATGGTAGTAATGCCCACTGGAGATACTGTTGAAAAGTGCCATGCTGGAAAATCCATAAAATGATCATTTAATCTGTAAGATGGTTTACATGATTTCTAGTAGAACTGGAGTCCAGATCAAATGATCAAAACCAATACCAGACCCCATAAAAGCTAGACCAAGACCAGACTGTCCATTTTATTGAACTAAAATGCATTGTACACTATTTAAAAAAAAGGAAAACAGATGGTAACCAGTCAACCAACATATTTTACTGTAGCAAGTTACCTTACAGTATATGTTGAAAAAATATAAATGGCTTAACATCACATTACATATTATTTTACTGCAAGATGTATGGGTTTAAAAGTAAAACATATTATTTGATTTACCATATTATTTATTGTTTATACATCTATATATAATGCTCAACAAGAAACACTTTTAAATTAAATTATTGTAAAAACAAAAATTGACACCTTATAATTTACAGTGCGAAACATGACATTCCCATAATTTTAATTGAAATATTTGTATTTCTTCTGTTATTATGGACTTTGGTTTTAGCATGGTTTTAGTGTCGTCTGGTATAACCACAAGATGTTATGTTTTTACTGTTCATTTAACAGATATTTTAAATTATTTATTTATTGAGAGGTAATAATCATCTTTAAAAAGTTGGAAAAAGGCTCAAGCTGGTTTAAGCTGGTAGACCAACCTGTGTTTTTAAAAACCAGTTTGGCCACCTTAAAACAGTGTGACCTTGCTTTTCCAGCAGGGACAACAAATAAAGTACATCCTATTTCTGTTTCATCTGTCTATTTTCACCGAATGTGCTGTCAGAAATGGACACCCCTAAAGACAAGACACCTGTTTTCTCTGGTTACACAAACGTTTTCCAACAGGGTGAGATTGAACAGCTACAAACGCATTCCAATCTGTTCAGTTTCACCAGACTGTTTGCACTCAAAGGTGAAATGTGCTATAAGAGGCTGGTGAACCTGAGGACAAGACGCCTGTTTTCTCAGGTCACAGGAAAATGACTCTGCTGAGCAGTTTTTAGTGAATCTCATGTAATCGTATGTGCCGTGTAGAGGTGATCGAGAGTGTTCGTGTGTGCAAATGTCATTGTGCTGTATTAGATTCTCTCTCTCTTCTGGCTGAAGTCTTCTAGATGCTGAACACCGCTGATATGGATCAACGCTTTAGTATTCAGCCTGTAACAGCTCCACTCAGCATGCCATCACTGAAAGAGATGGGGGGAGAGAGAGAGAGAGAGAAAGCAATAAGAAAAGGACAGAGGGATGGAGAACAGAAAGAACAAGGACAACATGAGGGAGAAAATGAGAAAGATGGAGAATATGAGCCAATGAAGGGAACAAGCCAAAAGGACCTGAATTGAGAGCTTGAGAGAGCGAGTTCAGACTGGAGGGGTAATTTGTGGACGTGTGCTGCTTGAATTGGTGGTATAATGATGGGTTTGTAATTACGGAACAGATCTACACTCATTCCTACACACACTCCCGTTTACTTGCTTGTGTTTTATTCATTACACCTGAAAGAAGTTAAGCAAACTTACACATTACATTGTTTCTGCATTGCCTAACGCCTAATCTCTCTCTTTCTTTCTTTCTCTCTCTCTCTCTCTCTCTCTCTCTCTCTCTCTCTCTCTCTCTCTCTCTCTCTCTCTCTCTCTCTCTCTCTCTCTCTCTCTCTCTCTCTTTCTTTCTTCTATGCTGTCACACAATCACACACTCATTGCTAAGCATTCTTTCATTTACATCCCTCTTGTTATTTCTGAACTAGTCTTTCTTAAAATAATGAGTGTGTGTCTTTTAAACCAGTTCAGTGTGTGTGCTCTTCAGATTAAACCGGTAAAAGAAGACTTTCTTAGAGAAGAAGCTGCCATTTCTCATCACTCATTACCTCTTGAGGGTGTGTGTGCTCTTGTGCAGTTCACATTCATGCTCAAAACCAACGCCCTTTCGTTCAAACGAGAATAAAAAATGAAGAAAATAAATGACTATATCAGTTTGGCCTGCTGGTGGCACTGTTGCCTCATTTTAGAATGCACTTATGGAGCAGGCCAACATAATGACAAACATTCACATGTGCGGCTGTGCGCACACACACTTTGAATGGACGGTCTTTTACAAGAGTGGTGTCAGCCCAAGCCACTGCAGCTGCCACTGGAATGAAAGCAGCGAGGGCCCAGAGCCACGCTGAATTCATCTGATTACCTCTCCTCTTGCCAGAGCTCCTTCACTCTTTCACACTTTCTTTCTGTCCTTCTCTTGATTATAGTCCTTCAGTCTGCCTGTCTTCTGCTTTGGTTTTAATAGACTGCTGTACCTAAAATTTGAAATTAAAATTCAGTTTTATACTGAGCAAATTACATTTTCTGTCAACCCACATTTACCTTTTTATATTTTACGTACACATTGCATTGGTTTTGGTAATGAGCATTACTGTTGAGATGTTGGTCATGGTGGATATATCAACACACACACAAGGATTTATATATATATATATATATGATTGTAACAAATATTACGAATTCCAAGAATGTGTTTGTGAATGTGAATTTGTTACAGGATGTTGAATTGATCTGACTAACACATAAGGTTAATTCACCATGGGTTCCCTTTTTCAGAATTACATATTTAAATAAGTAAAAGCCAAGTCTGGTTAACATTGCTTGAAGAGACTTTCACGTTTTGTTGTGAAACTGCTGGATTGTTTTAAAAATGAAATGAATCATTCTGCTATATTACTATTTTTTAAAGCAGCTTTACAGAAAATTGCTCATGTCATGTGTCATGTAGAAACTTTTGGGAACTGTTTTTCTCAGTAAATTACATGGTAATTTAGATTATATATATATATATATATATATATATATATATATATATATATATATATATATATATATATATATATATATATATATATATATATATATTTTTTTTTTTTACAATGAATATAAATACAAACATTGCTTAAATAGCAGTCCACAGTCCCAATGCTGTATCCTGTTTGCTATCTCAATTTGGAAAAAAAAAAAAAAAAACATAAAAAACTGCACAACCCTGTCTGACTCACGCAGAATATTGAGAACCCTAAATGCATTTGTGTATTCATTAGTGCTAGTTAGTGTGTTCATGACAGAACACATATTTGTATGTTAATTTGTGTTAAGTGTGTGTGTGTGTTTGTGACATGCTAATTGTGTTCATTTGTATGTGTATTTCTGACGCCAGCAGCAAATCATTCTTCCTTCTCCCTAATTCCCCTCCTCCCTAATTCCCCCGAGTCTCCTCCTCCTCCTCTTCTTCATCTTTTTTTCTTTCCTCCTGTTCCTCCTCTCCTGTTTTCTCCCCACAGGCCAACAGCTGTTGGACACATGCCCCTTCTTCACCCAGACACCTGTCCATCTATTATCTGTCTCTCTCTCTCTCTTTCTCTCTCTCCTTCTTTCTGTCTGAGCCATTGCAAATGAATGCACTGACATGAAAAGGTTTGACCAGCCTAATAAGCTGTCATCTTTTCCCAGAATTCTCTGCTCTAGCATTGTGGAGCCTTCGCCGTGTTTACCATCAGCCTAATGACCACATGACAATGCTCAGATGGACCGAGGATATGATCAGTCATGATAAGGAACATTATTTTCGGACATGCAAATAAAATCTTGTTACCGCCATTTTATTCCCAGTATTTGTTGGCTGCAACTCTTATGGCAGAGATGAGAACATGTTTTATCATTTTGTCTCATTAATGACAAACAGTACAGACAATTTACTGCTATATTCTGATTTGTTATCTCCACATCACTCCTTGATAAGATGTGTATATGACATTGTATAAAATAGCAAGTTCTAAATGGAGAGGTCTTATTTTAAATGGTCATTATTGCATATCAGTGTCTTGCCATCTGTTGTCTGATGCTCTCATTCCCATTATAAATGATGCAAATGTGATGTCATTTCAGCCGTTATAGAAAAATATGTTATGTGCCATAACTTGTGTGCCATTAGCCAGAAAGAACATCTCAAAACAAAATGTTTTCTAAGAGGCATATGCATATCATATCAAGAGCTTCTTGTGTTTAGAGTCATCTGGCATAGATGGAGACTTGCTATAAACTAATGTGTGCTCTCTCAGAGTTGATCCTGCAGGTTAATTTGACGTTTAGATTGAAGAGTACTTACATTAACTCCACTGAACATGCAAATAGAATGTGTCATACCTGCATTAATATGTTTAAGGAAATATGTGCAAATGAAATTACAATGCTCTCAGAGCAGAAGGGTTGTTGGGAGTGGATTGAATGAAATGACTGTGGATGTGAGTGTGAGTGTAAACATTGGTTTGAAATATATATAATTGGAGATCAAAATGTTGATGGATGCAAAGACATACTGGCTGCTCTACGGTCAGCTTTATTGGCAAATTAGAGGACCTGAGCCCATGGGTACAGACAAGCTGTTGGGTTATGGGTCAGGTTTGAATAATTTCTTCATGTATAGTTTGGAATTTGTGTTGAGATAAGATTCACATGGACACCTGTTTCCAACTAGTAAAACTACATAAATTAAAGTATGAAATTTACACCAATTTTTTTTATATATCACTATTATGACTTTATTGTACTTTATATCATAATTAGTATGTTATTTCTCATAATTACTCATACTTTACAACTTACAATGTGTTTTTACCTTTATCTCAATTACCTGTCTTATTTTTATTGGAAACAGGCTTCCATAATACTCCAAAATTATTGTTTACATATACACTACCGTTCAAAATTTTGGGGTTGGGAATATTTTTTAGTGTGAGGTGCTTTTAATTTTGAAAGAAATCTCTCATGCTTATCAAGACTGGATTTATAATACAGTATACATTTTTTATTATTATTATTAAATTACTTCAGTCTTCAGTGTCACATGATCCTTAAGAAATCATTCTAATATACTGATTTGCTGCTCAAGAAATATTTCTTCTTATTATCAATGTCGAAAACAGTTGTACTGCTTAATATTTTTGTGGATGATCCAGTAAAAGTGTTGGATGCATTTTCTTAAAAAAATAAAATAAAATAAAAAAAAAAATTCTGAAGAACAAAGCTGTTGAAAAAAAAAACTGCATATGACACTAACCAGCATAAGCCAACTTGAAAAAAAATATTTTCAGTAGGGAAGTGTTAAGAACTTGCATGATCTTCTAGACAAACTGTGGCCTTTCTTGTGGAGAGGAAAGGTGCTAGGTGACCAATGATCTTAACGGTCGTCTGGAGTGCTTGGTTTGCAGTGTCAGGCCATTGGCAGCTGTGCCAGACAGGAACTGAATTCTAGCAGGAGCTATTAAAGAAGCTTGTGCAAAAGTGTGACATGAGTGACTATGGAAGTTAAGTCGAGCGGCAGAATTTTTGGATAAGCTTAAGGGAACATAAGGAAAATGCATGATGACTAGGACCTTGGAGCTGAGTAACTGTCAAGGAAGCACTTTTCAAGTGTTATACATACAGGTATCTTTATATGGCAGGGATGTCCAATCCTGCTCCTGGAGGGCCACTGTCCTGCAGAGTTCAGCTCCAACCCCAATTGAACATGCCTGAACCAGCTAATCATAGGTCTTATTAGGCTTACTAGAAACATCCCTGCAGGTGTGTTGAGGCAAGTTGGAGCTAAACTGACTTAACCGACTTTGGACACCCCTGGTATATGGGTATTAAGTAGTTGTCACAATACCAACATTTCAGTAGTCGGCATCAATGCCAGTACAATTTCACAGTTCTCTTTACCAATTTTGGTACCATAGCAAAAACTATTTTTTTTGGAAGAATATTCCATTTATAATCAATTAGGCTTATGTCACTTCAGTTCAGCTGCATCACAAGCTCACTGACTGAGTCAAAACTCCTATTATAATAACAAATTCTGTCTATATTGCACAATGTATCGGAACCGGATTGACCCAGTACTCTGTACTACTGGTACTGCAGAAAGGTAAGTATAGTTCAAATGTAGGTGTCATCTTGTTATTGAGTGACCGGTATATTTGGCAACACTACTAAAAAGTAACCCAAACTAAAGACAAAAGTTGTCTTTGTCAAGTTTACATGCATCTGTTAATAATCATAATCAATTATCAAAGATACATAAAGTTTATTGGACTTTCAAAATACAATATGTGCAGGTAAACTTAGGGTGTTTTCACATATAGTTCATTTGAGCCTCCAAGTGCTCTTGGAGCGGTTCAGTGTATATATTGGAACAAAGACTCTCCTAAAAGGACCCAAAAGCAAACTCTACTCTAGTAAGGTTTGTTTGTCAGTCCGTTTGTGTTTCGATTTCTCCATGATATGTGAAAGCAATGAGGTCCCGGTCTGCTTTGCGTTCCGTTTCTAAATGTGTACCTGGAGGCTTGCCATACCTAGCCTGGACTCCATTGCAGCTTTCATTGGCCAAGGACCGCCCAGAGGCCGTCTGACTGACATGTAAAGCAACCAAGTTTGTTTCATTCCGCATCATTTTTAGGGGTGTGGAAATGTAACATTGATGTCCCTACAATAACAGACATGTGTGCAAACCTCTGGGTATTTTAAAGAGTTTATGCCGCAAAATTTACATAGTTCTACTTTTGAAAATCCAGCGTTTGATCCAGCTGGTTGATCATATTAATGTTCATTGTCACAATTGTAAACATGATGGCGTTCTTATTCCGTTTCGCGTCACGCCATCTTTGTTTCCAAGTGGACTGTTACCAAAATGTTTGTATTAGCTGCTATCCTTTTTCTCTTGCTTTCCTTTAGTTCTGGTTTGTATCACTCTTTCTCTGGTTGTCATTTGCTTCAAAATGTACCACAGCCATGTGATGACAACATTTGAAGTGGCCATCTTGAGTACCCCAAATCTAGTTCTAGTGAAGTTGTGGCGTTAACAAGAAAGAGTCTGAGATATCTTCAATGCTGAAGAGGACAAAAAATAATAATAAATAACCGGGTTCTCTTTTGAGTCCACTATATTATAAACACTGAAAGGACTTCATTTTTGGCTGGTTCACTTTAAGTGAACTGGGTTTGGTTCTTTTAAAACAAACTATACGTGAAAACACCCTTATACCCTTTTTCTTCTTGTACACGTTCGCTCTCTTTCTTGATTTTTCCCTCCTTCTCTCTTTCTCAGAGTGAGACGCTGGCGAAAGGGCACGTTGGATCTCCTTGTGCTGATAAATCTCAGTGTTATGGTTATGTTGTGATTACGTTTCCCATTCATTGCCTAGTGTCACACTTGTATGAGTAAATCTTCAGGGACTCCGGTGACCTTTCCTGCGTCTGTTCCAATGTGTAATACAATACTGATGGTGTGCGTTTTTCACCCTACCACCCTGAAAATATGTGTGGTGTTTTGCAATCAGGTGGAGATTGTGGAGTTAGGCCTGTCTCAGTGACTCTAATATTTTCTCTTTAGATGCAAGAATTACTTCTGACAGTTAGGCGTGATCATAAATGTAGTAAATATTACATAGATGAGATTGATCTTATTAAACATAAATGTCTGAAATAATTACCTGACATACCCTCACACTGACACAGATGGAAAACATGGTTCTCTGTTTCTATGAGCGAAAACGACATATGCAAAACAACTAATTATACACAAGTGTTAGAATTAATGCAAGTGCTTTTATAAAATGTTAAGTTTCACATTTCTGCATTAAACCCCTTCAAAAACATTACTTCTATTGTAAGTGCCTCACGGTAACCTTTTTCTTGAAATATTATGCAATCAAAGCTAAAGATTGAGCTTATTCAGCACATCATGTAGTGATTAAACAATGACTAAAGCAGAAATTAAGAAAATATCTAGTTTATTGGATCTCAGCCTTTTTGACTCCAGGTCTTGCATTGTCCACAAAAATATTCAAATGCCCTATACATCTTCCAGTCTTTTTTGGTCCTTAATGATTTTTACTCACAATTTGTTCCCCATAAAATATTTTATATGTATAGACATAACTATAAACAGGCCCAAAGAGTAATACAAGATTATTATTTACATGACTTTTCCAGAAATCACACTTCTCAGTTAGGCTTCCCCATACATCCAGGTTTGTCAAGACAGTGGCCAACTTTGTTTCTTCAAAGAAAAAATCGAATTGTTTAGGGGTGAATTAATTTGAATTAATATTTTGAGCTCTTTTGGTTTATTTTGGTTTATTTGGTTTATAAGAAAGTGAGAATATGGATATTTTTCTTACACAAACGCATCAGTTCGCTTCTGAAGGACTTTATTAACCCCCCGGAGTCGTGTGGAGCACTTTTATCATGGATAGACATGGATAGTATTAACTTCAAAACATAAACAGCCATTCACTGCCATTATAAAGCTTGGAAGAGCCAGGACATTTTTTAATATAACTCCGATTATATTCGTCTGAAAGAAGAATGTCATATACACTTGAGCATGAGTAAATCATGAGCTATTTTTCATTTTTGGGTAAACTATCCCTTTAAGTATACTTAATAAAATTAACTTGAATACTTCTTTTTCTTAAGGGTCATTTGAACTCCTCTTGAGGGCCCCCTGGGTTAGAACCACTGATCTAGATGATTGACACCGACTGACCCATCTCTATGTACAGTGTGAGTTAGAATGGCCACATGTATATGAATGTGTGCGTTTGGATGCCGGATGCGGCGTAATGGGCTGATAAATAAATGAGCGCTGCCATGGTGTGTTAGGAAGATATAATCACACAGATCTGACTGCCTGGAACAGCCTCAGGGTAAACGCCTGGAGACACACACACACACACACACACACACACACACACACACACACACACACACACACACACACACACACACACACACACACACACACACATAAACATGCGCACCTCGTAACATAAACCAAATGACAGATGAACACACACCAGCTCTTGATTTTAAATTTTCATGCAGCTGCTTTATAATTTTCCAAGCACATAGCGTACTCAAAAATCTGCGATTTATGCTAAAAATAACAATATCACACTATTTTGGTCTTTAATGAAAAATAGCAGGAAATGACATTTTGTTTAGAAAAGGTTATTTAAAATGTATGGTTCAAAAAAATAATGAAATGTCTCCTTTAGATGTAATACAATATCTGCTGTAAAGATTTGCCTATCACACATTTGAAAATGTTGTTATTGGAACTGCATGCACAAAACATAGAAGAAAAAAACAGAATCTACCCATAAATCTCTGAATGTCTCCAACGTTTCTCAGGGCGTTTTTTCAGTGCCACAGTTCATACAGTATGTCAATCACTCCCCCTTTCAGGACTCAAATATGTTTTTCATAATTGTGTTTTTGTCTACAACCCCCCTACTGTTTACTGAGCCCACAGTCAAATGTTACATTTACACATTCTTTAAAAAAAAAAACAAGAAGCAAACTTTATTTTGCACTTAAAACTTCTTGAATATAAACTAAAATACAAGATATGCCTTCTGTGATCCTTCAAACAGCAGACAGCTGCTAGCAATTTAAATACAAATTTACACAAATGGGATTTGGATTTTTTAAGGGAGAGGAGGAGGAAGAGAGAAAGAGAGAGAGAGAGAGAGAGAGAGAGAGAGAGAGAGAGAGAGAGAGAGAAAGAGAGAGAGTGCGTTTTCTCTTCTTTAATAGGAAGGCAGAAGGTGACAGACCCGCTGGGCTCTGTTCAGTGTTCAAACTGGCAGCTTTTAGGCTGCCATCAATGATGCCATCCCCAGCAACAGCACAATGATGCTTTAAATAAACTTGTAACACCGTTTTTACATTATCAGTGAGAGACCTTAGGTCATGTGATATGTTAAATTTCGATCTCAGTATTACACACAACCAATCGATACAATTTTCTCTAAACTTCTCTAAAAACATTGGTGGATTTCAGTCCGAAGTTCTCGTCTGAAATTTTCGCACGTTAAAATATAAATACGACCTCACGTTATGTCAATTACTTTAACACTGCCTCCGAAACTTTCGTCCGCTGTCGGATCAGGTTCGATTTTCTGCGTTTTTTGCATCTGTAGCAAGCATTTTGACAATTCAATGCTACCAAATGACGAATACGAAAATTTTGGACTCCGCGTGCAAGTCCTTTAGAGTGGTTTGGGCACTTGACCACGTGGCCGTCCAGCTAAACAACACCATGGACAGGTTGGGAAACAGACCATCTTAAACCACATAAGACCAGCCAACAATCTTAGGGTGGTTTGAGATGTGTGTTTCAGCGGAGTGCTGTTAGTTCCTCATACTTTGAAAACTGCTGTGGCAGATTGGATTGCATTCTATTCACAATTTTAACCATTGAAAATTTCAATTAAAAACAGCCAGAGATTCCACATCTTCTGTAGCACAAGGGGTTGTGGGCAATATTTTTACTTTGAAATAATGAAATAATGTGCCATCCATGCACCTTTGGCATACTATTTTCAAAGTACACTGACTAGGGAAGCAATAATTCAGATCTCACGTGCTATTTATGACAGATGGTTTGCAAATTGGGATGTAGCTACTGTGTAATTCTGACAGCACAAGCGAATACCTGTGAACTCCAACCTCAGACTTGATTACAATTTCAGCTTCTGCTCAGAAAACTCTTCCCAGGGTCACTCTTTGTTTTTGTCGTTATTTCAAGCGCTGCTCTTGAGAAATTAAAACAACAGCAGCTTCGCTAACGTGTTGGGCAGGAAATTGTCTTTCCTTTTGTTTATGTTGAGGAACTAACCATGCAGACGTATCCTCGGGCTGACCTACACACAGATTGAAGCACACTGCCAGCATATTGTGTTTCTATTTACTCTCTCTCCATCTCTGCAGTTGTCTCTTTTTCTCCAGTGAATATCAAGGCGTCTAATACAAGGATGGATGGATGGATAGATGAGACGGATGGGCGTGCCAGAGTGAGGGATGAATGAAGGAATGGATGCTGATAGAACTGATGAGAAATTTAGATGGTGGTATGAAGGGATGAATGTCAGATGAGGGCTAGGAAAAATTCCTGTTCACATAGAAAAAACGCATTTAAATTGTGTCACTGTGTCTTTTAACAACTGCCTTTTTAAAACTTTTCAGCCTCTCTAATAAAGAAATCATTCTAATATATTGATTTGGTGCTCAAGAAACATTTATTATTATTATTATTATTATTGATGCTTCTTTTTGTGAAGAGCTTGATGTCTTTTTTTAGGATTCTTTATTGAATAAAAAGTTTAGGGGAAGAACATTGATTTGAAATGATAAATTAAAAATGTATTTCTTTCAGTTTTGATCAATTTAATGCATCCTTGTGGAACAATCAGAAAGGAGAAGAAAAGTGATTTTGGTTGTGGCATGGTTGTTGGTGTAAGACGGGCTGGTGGGCTACTTCAGCAGAAGATCCTCCTGTCAGCTAAGAATAGAAAACAGGCTACAATTCGCACAGGCTCACCAAATTTGGAAAATAGAAGACTGGAAAAATTTAGCCTGGACTGATGAGTCTCGATTTCTGCTGCATCATTCAGATGGTAGGGTCAGCATAAAACATTGGATCCATCCTGCCTTATTCACGGTTCAGGCTGGTGGTGGTGTAATGGTGTGGAGGACCTATTCTTGACACTCTTTTGGGGCCCTTAGTACCTATTGAGCATTAAACACCACAGCCTATCAGAGTATTGCTGCTGACCATGTCCATATTTGATGGCTACTTCCAGCAGGATAACGCACCATGTCACAAAGCTCAAATCATTTCAAACTGGTTTCATGACAAGGAATCAGTCACCAGATCTCAATCCAAGAGAGCAGCTTTGGTTTGTGGTACTGCATAACGGGAGATTTGCATCATGGTTGTGCAGCTGACAAATCTGCAGCAACAGCGTATTGCTATTGTAGGGAGTGAAATTTAAGGTTAAATGTTCTACGTCTCGAAATAGGATTTAGTGGATAATATCGATAATATCGCGCCCCACAATTGTAGATAGGGTGCTCCTTGTCAGTGTCCTGGTGATAAACTGATCGACAGGACAAAGCCAAGAACCCACGGAACAGTGCTGGGTAAGAACTGTGTGTGAAGCTAGCGTATAACCCACCCACATTACACTATCATGTCAATATGGACCAATCAATATTTCCAGAACCTTGTTAAATCTATGCCATGAAGAATTAAGGCAGTTCTGAACACAAAAGGGGGTCCAACTTGGTACTAGCAATACCTAATAAAGTGGCTGGTGAGTTTTGTATTCTTACAATAAGAATCTGACTTAACAGAGGTGGAGTGAGAGAATCCCGGAATTATTCATAGCATGATGTGTGTGTGTGTGTGTGGGAGGGGGGGGGGGGGGGGGGGGGGGGGGGCTGTTTGATGGTGTTTAAATGACAAATATCATGTCCTTTTCATAAGGCATTAAAATTCTCATTACACCATTAGCGATCAGTCGTTGCACGCCATGCATCATGAAAGGGTGAAATTGACAATAAATTCATAATGCATGGAGGACACGTCTGTATGTGCTGTGGTCTCGGTAAGATTATGCTTCCCAAACCTGTTGAAAGGACAGACATTGTCTCTCTTTCTCAAGCACTGTCTGTTCCTATTGCTTTCAAAAATAAAGGCTCCAATTATAGGCAAAAGGATTTTACTGCCTAAAGGTTAAGGAATGTTCCACTAGGAACAGTTTATTCTGTAGTTCGTTCCAAAATCATCATGTACTGGTGCTTTAAGCGAGTGATTCCCTACTGTTTTTGCTTAAGGACACAGTTTTTACATTGGGCAATATGCAGCAAATCAGTACATCCCAAAATTGTTTATTATAAAAGAACACAAGGCAACAAAAATGTCCTTGGAAATCTATTTTTCAAGGATGAGGGCATGCCTGCTAAAGTGGCAGATTAAAATGCATAGAGTTTGATTGCACGCACGATTGGGTGCATTTACCTACAAACCCCATCAGAACAGACCCATTTGGGTC